>OY728155.1:141405202-142655202 GCA_963277665.1 Viscum album
ATTCAATGAATGTTTCAACCTAATTTATTATGTACCTTTTTCAAAAATGGGACACCCTTGAGTTCCTTTAATGACATATCCTAAAAAATTTCCATAAGTAGGAAAGTAATTTATCATCCCGTAAAACTTTTCTCTCAACATGAAATCTCAATTTCTATAAGCATCATACAAGGTAACACCTAGATCCCAAAATAATGTCAAATATTCAATCAATGGAGTCAAATAAACATAAATATCATTACCTAGTTGTTTTGGTCTTAATATAAACAGAGATAACATAATGTATTTTTATTTCATGCATAACCACAATGGACAGTTATATTTTACCAACATAACCAACCATGTACTATGAGTGCTACTTTCAAAACCAAAAGGATTCACTCCATCTGTAGATAGCACAAGATGAATATTTCTTAGCTCGTTTCCAAATTCAGAATACTTATGATCAATTTTATTCCATTGAGGATAGTCTATCAAGTGAAAAAGTTTTCCATCTTTATTTTTTGTATTTGTATGCCATGTCAATTTCATTGTAGTCTCCTCACTTCCATATAAGTGCTTAAACCTTGGAATGATTAGAAAGTACCATAAAACTTTCATAAAACATGATTCATATTTCGTGTATTGAGATTCACTACACTTTGCTCAAATTTTTAAGTGATTTATGGTCCTTGAGAAATAGTATATTTTCATTTGGATAGATATATATTCTTTTAGAAATAATACCATTTAATGTAACATTCTTTTAGAGTCATATGTTTGGAAAGGAATATCATTATCTTCTGGGAGAATATTATTCAAGAGAGAAAGTTGTTCAGTAAAGATAGAATCACTCCATCAATTTCCAACATTTATATTATATAGCTTCAGTATGGATAATAATATTGTATATTTAGTATTATCAGTATATAATAATGTCTTTACATAACTCTTTAACTTCTCAAATAATTTTTTACAATTGATAAGTTCATATTCAACTATCATTTTCATTTCCTCAATATGATCTTCATCATCATTCACACCTGTAATCATATCCTTGATACAATCTTCATCATTGTTTATACTTGTAATCATATCAGATGATCCATAAAACACAATATTATCCTAGTCACTTGCTACATTCAGTTTTACCCATGTTTTGTCCAACATTTATAACTTAGATATATTCCATGATAGATCAAGTGTTATTATAACTCCTATAGACTAATTAGTCTTGAATAAAATCAGTGTAAACACAAACAAAGGATTTGAGAAGGTCCATATGCCTGATATTTTACAAACTTGATGAACTCTTTCTCCCCATCATCATACTCTTTTATCATACGATTGGAATCCATCCATTTTCGATTCATATCCATCCTATTTGATTCAATAATATTAATATTTAACAAAATAAATAAATACACGGAAAGTATGATCTTGGAACCCATAAAAGGACATTCTTAAAGAATAATTTAAGCTACATAAATCCATTTTTATCAGATAATAAGATCCAAATGATGTGTATTAATATTGTTTTGTAGTGGTGGAAATTATTGAAGGAAATAAATGTGTGATATCTATAAAGTTACAAATAATCTAATTAAATTTTCATCTATTAAAAAACAAAGAGATCAAGGATGATTTCTGTAACTTTGATAGGTGGGAGTACAACATGTGGGAGGAGTTGATGTTTATTCATTTCTTTACTTTCTACATGGTGGGCTAGGTGGTGTTTTAGTGATAGGGTGCTTAGGGGTCGAAGTTTATATTTTTTCAGATGATGAAAAAATTGACAGGGCTTAATCACATAGTCTTGAGAACCCAAAATTTGAATAAAATCTTGAATTTAAATCCAATGAACCAGAAGTCTCAGGTTGGGGTTCTCGAGATACTGGAAAAACCAAAGAACAATTTAATTTGGGTTTCATGAATTCTTCAAATTTAAACAATTCACATGGCTAGGATGAAGCTGCAAAGAACAACAATGTAAATTATTATTCAGGTCATAAGGAACAATCAAATTCAACATGAGTTAAAGAAGTGTCCCAATGGGATCAACAAAATGAATCATCTCAAACTAATGATGGGAGTATAAGACCAACTACATGGGATAACCTGAAAAAAAAACTGAACCTCGATGGAACCAACAAAGAGAATAAACTCTGAAAAAATTCCATAGTGGAAACTCATAGTGAGGTTTAAACATAACATAAACAGATATGGATGTTTTGAATTCCAGTCACAATTCCAATTTAAGGAGTGAAAGATAGATTGAGTGGAGCTTGAAAGAGATTTATGGGAGTCCCCATAACTAGGATCATGGTTTAAATAAAACCATGGGTCTGTATTAATGGAATAAACCAATAATGTCAACTAGAAAAAAGATCAAAATATTGATGACTTATGGAAATTTAATGGTGGTTGAAATGAATGCAAGTGGGGAAAATAACAAGAATGCAATAAAAATAAAGTCTCACTTTCTAATTGGAACCGAGGTTGAAATGAAAGTGGGAAGAATCCTCAATGGGGTTAGTATGGGGAAACAACCACCACAAGTGAAAATTTATTGAATTGGGGTACTACGAAGGAAAAAATTAGTGAATTAACCTACTTAAATAATAAATTTTATTTCATTTTTTACTAAAAAAATAAAAAAATCAATAATTTTTATTTTAATATATCATTACAATTTCAAGTCAACAAAATTAGATAAAATTTAAACTAATATAAATATATTAATACAAATTTTATAATTTAAAAAAAAATAAAGAAAAGTAATTTTACATATTCATTAAAATCATTTACATAATATATATATATTTATTTTAAAATATATATTTTAAATTTATACATAATCATTAGTATAAATTAATCTTTAAACCTTTAAATTTCAAAAACTAAACAAATTATTTACATAATTTTTTTAAAATATTTACACACTAATTATTTACATACATATAATTAAAAATATTTATAAATTACACTAAATTTAGAAAAATAATTATTTGTTATAATTATTTACAATGGTTTGGAAAGAGGGATAAATACAATAAAAATAATAAAAATTGAAAGGAAATAATTTGGAAAGACTCATACCAAAGACCTTATCAAGACCCCTATCACTAAATTGGTTGTAAGCTAAGGACATAGGTTCAATAAAATAAAATATGGATAGGGTTAATATATGAAATTTGAAAATAGTAGCATTGTTTCATTTGTTTCCTTCCAAATCACCCCAATTTTGGGGTGATTTTAAATTTTTGATCTGGGAGAAACCAATTTCTCCTAGTTTCTACCAGAAGGATTTCTCTCTATCCAACATAACCTCACCAAATAGGGGAGATGAGTTTGAATTGATTCGTTTCATTTTTCTCCCCAATCCGCCACTGCCAAATGAGAAAACAAATGGGAAAAATTTTTCTCGTGGAGTTTGGATTGCACCATGATGTTCTCATTCATGTTGCAACCTAGATAACAAAATAAATCCATTTTGAAGGTGAGAGAAAGTTCAAGGATTAAAATTAAAGAGAATATTGAATGACATGAAGGAGATGAGAAAGAAGATCGAGTGATGTAGGATCAATTAAAGAGGAGTAAAAATAATCAAATACCTTACCTTTTGAGAGGATCAATTCTTCTGAGAAGTTCGAGCAAGAGGGGTGGCAGAGGTAGACTTCCGTGGGAGTTTGAAAGGCATGAGGAAGAGTCTGTTAGGTTTAGAATTTATAAGACTAGGAAAGGTTTAATCTATGTTTTCCCAAAAGCATTTATAAAGATATATTTTATCAAAACTTATTATTTTAGCACTGATAAAATTTATATTTATCTATAATTTTATAAGCACTGATAAAAGATGCTTAAAATAAAATGAAAAAAGTTGAATATATATTAAATATGAATAAATTGCAAAAAAGTAAAAAATATTTAACATTATTAATGAACATATCATATTAAATAAATGTTAAAAATGAGTTAAATTGAATAATTAAAAATGAATTTACTTCAAAAATATTAAAAAATGGATGAGTTTTATTAATTATATGAATTATTAAAACAGTTAAAATTGAATATATATTAAAATGACACATATTGAAAATATTAAAACTTAGTAAACATGTAAAAAATGAATTCATAAGATTAATTACATAAATTGTAAACAAGTACATACAAAATATGAATAAAATATTAAAAAATACATTTAAATAAAAAAATTATATAGATTTCACATATTTTAAAAATATTACAAATAACTAAATAAAATTGAATGAATATCGATCATATAAATTAAAAACATAGAATATTAAACTTAGTAAATAATTATTTATGATTTGTAAGATTAATTAAATTAATTAATTTTAAACATGTACAGAAATGAAGAGAATATTAAAAAATGCATTTAAATAAATTAAGAGTGGTCACCAGTGTAAGAATAACTATTTTTTGAGTTTTTTTCTATGTTTTTTTTAAATATTTTTTAAAATAATACTGGTTAATTTTTTTAAAACTAGGATAGAAAGGAAGAATCTTCAATGTCACCTTTTGGATATGTGGATAGGGGGAAAGGTCGATGTCACCTTTTCCACTCATCGACCCAGGTCGATGACGTGGCAAAGGTGGCATCAGTGATGTCAACTTTCTCCTAAATTAAGGTGAAAGACAGCATCAGCGATGTCGCCTTTTCCCCAATCCCTAATAAATAGGCAGTCACCCCCTTATTGTCACTTATTTCACACACTTCTCTCTAATTCCACTATTTGTCTCTCTACACTTTGGATGGTGCTTCTTCCTTTGCGCGCGACAATTTCGATGGCCTAAAAGGAGTGTCGAATTTTACGAAGCATCATTTAGAGGTGTTTTTTCTTATTTATTTTAAATTTATTTATTTATTTAGTCATTTAATTTCTAGTTAGTTTTAAATATATTATTTACTTAGTGATTTAGTTAGTTAGATATAGTTTAGAAATAATAGTTATTATTAGTAAATAAAATATTATTATTTATTTATGACTTTTTAGTAAAGAATTTATAATTAGTATTAGTAATGGATTTATTATTATAATAAGATTATTATTTAGTATAACTTAGTAGTTTTTAAATATTAATGTCATGATTAGGAATTAATATTAACTAAATGAGGAATAAATATTAGTGAAATAATGGTTTACTAATAATTAGCTATTAAATAACTAATAATAAAATAATGCTAAAGTAATGATTAAGAATTGATTAAATAATGAATAACATAGGATTAAATAATGATTGGATAATGATTAGCTAATAATTAACTAATGAATAACATATGATTAATTAATGATTAAAGAATGATTAACTAATAATTACTTAATGATTAACTATTAATTAACTTATAATTAACTATAAAGTAACAACATGTTATCTATTAATTAAGTAATGATTAACTAGTGATTAATGAATGATTATGGAATAATTAATTTATGATTAACTAATGTTTAACTAATGACCAGCTTATAAGTGACTAATGAATAACATATGATTAACTAGTGATTAATGAATGATTAAGGCATAATTAATATAGAATTAACTAATGATTAACTAATTATTAACTAATAATTAACTAATGAATAACATATAATTAACTAATGAGTAAAGAATGATTAACTAATAATTACTTAATGATTAAATATTAATTAACTAATATTTAGATATAAATTAACTATTTGATATCTATTAATTAAGTAATGATTAACTAGTGATTAATGAATGATTAACACATAATTAATATATGATTAACTAGTGCTTGACTAATGATTAAAGAATTATTAACCAATAATTACTTAATTATTAATTATCAATTAACTAATAATTAGCTATAAATTAACTATTTGATTTCTATTAATTAAGTAACGATTACTTAGTGATTAATGAATGATTAAGGCATAATTAATATAGGATTAACTAATGATTAACTCACGATTAGCTAATGATTAACCAATGAATAACATATGATTAACTAATGATTAAAGAACGATTAACTAATAATTACTTAATGATTAACTATTAATTAACTAATAATTAGCTATAAAGTAACTACTTGATATCTATTAATTAAGTAATGATTAACTAGTGATTAATGAATTATTAAGGCATAATTAATATAGGATTAACTAATGCTTAATAAATGATTAACTGATAATTAACTAATGATTAAAGAATGATTAAATAATAATTACTTAATGATTAACTATTAATTAACTAATAATTAACTATAAAGTAACTACTTGATATCTATTAATTAAGTGATGATTAACTAGTGATTAATAAATGATTAAGTAATAATTAATACATGATTAACTAATTCTTAACTAATGATTATCTAATGATTAAATAATGAATAACATGTGATTAATTAATGATTAAATAATGATTAACTAATAATTAATTAATGATTAAATATTTATTAACTAATAATTAGATATAAAATAACTACTTGATATCTAGTAATTAAGTAATGATTATCTAGTGATTAATGAATGATTAAGGAATAATTAATATAGGATTAACTAATGATTAACTAATGATTACCTAATGACTAACTAAGGATTATTGAATGATTAACGAAAGGTAAAATAATTATTAACAAGTGATTAAGGAATGATTAATCAATGATTAAGGAATGATTAACATAAGATTAATTAATGATGGAGTAATGATTTACTATTAAGTAACTTTAAACTAACTATTCAATAACTAATAATTAATGAATGCTTAACTACTGACTTTGTAATGATTAACTAAGGATTAACTTATTATTAAATAATTATTATATATTGATTAAATTTGGATTAACATAGAATTAACATAGGATCAAAGATGACTAACTAGATGACAAAGAGGCTTAACTGCACACATGATTTGTTTCTCCCACAATTTAGATGATTCATACCTTATTTCATACCTAGTTTGATACTTTTAATGGCTATGTTTTAGATTATTCACATTCTCTTTATAAACCAATGGACATACCTTTAGGGATATTAAAAATTTTACTATAAAATAATAGTGTCATCTTTTAGGATATAAGAAGACATTCTAAAATTTTGGTAAAATAAAGATTATGTGGTTATCTAAGCAATGAAATCTTTGTTTGGATACTACAAGTGGATGTGGCTTTGAAATAGATATACCTAGGGGTAAAACCTAAAAAATACCGTATTAATCCAAAATCAATTAGGAACTGGTGCATGACAACGAGACCTACTGCACACCTATTTTGACACTCTCGAGGGATATGATTTAGATGATTCATATTTTCTTTATAAATCACTAAAAATACCTTTATAAAGATTAAAAATTTTAATACTAAACATTAGTTTCATTTTTAGGATATAAGAATACATTCTAAAATTTTGGTATAATAAAGATTATGTGGTTATCTAAGCAATGAAACCCCTGTCTGAACAAAACATTATATGTTGGAATGGATTTTCCATGTAAAGATGCAATGAAAAACATACTGAAAAGATTTCATAATGAGATACACTGTATATATCTAGTTCAAGAATCAATCCCTATAAAATACATCATACAATGTGATAAATATAGCAAAGATTGTATATTCCACTTGAGGGAGATTCTTGACATTGCATTTGGGGGTTGGAGAATTTATATGATTGAGGTAGCTCATAATTATGTTTAGAAAAAATTGACATAAGATCATACTTCATTGGAATTTGAATTTGAGTCATCTATTATTATTGAGATGATTAAGACTTTCTAATAAATGCATGTAGACCTTATGTAGGCAAGGATATAATAAAATTTTGGTTATAAGATTTCCTATAATAAGGCATGGATATAAAAATAGAAGGCAATTCTCAAGGTCTATGGTGATTAGGATGAATTGTATCAGGTGTTGTCATAATTTCTAGCCATATTGAGATAAAATGACTAAGTTGTCTTCCATCTTGATATGAACCGACATGTGTCTCAAGATAACCAAATTGATACATCTCATGTAAAATTTCATTTGTTATTTTGGGAATTCCTTCCCTGTATTTCCACATTTCATTTATTCAAATAATTCTTACAAATTGAGAGAAAATTTCTATATAGAAAATACATGGGAATATTATTGATTGCGGAAATCGAAGATGAAAACTATTCACCTATGACACTTTCATTTTCCATTATAGAGAAGGAAAATTATGAATCATGTAATTGGTTTTTGTCGTGTATCATCAACTATTTTAACCACATTTAGGGTGTTTTTTTTGACATTTTATAATCATCAGGAAATCAATGAGGTAATCAATGTGGATCCTGGTACATGGAGAACCTCAAATCCACATCATTGGTACTACAATAAACATATTTCTAGAAACGTAAGAAAAACATTCCATGATGAACCTATGAAAAAGGCAATCACGAGGCTTGGTATAAAATCACTTTCTTATTTTTTACTATTTAAACCTAATGATAAAATTAATTTATGTGAAATATGATCAATTTTGTTTAGAATATGATCCAAATTAGTGAATATTTGAAAAAAATTTAGAAGAAATTCGTAGGGATAATCAGGGAGTGTATGATTATATGATGTTGGTTCCAAAAGAAAAATGGACATTGGAATATGACAGGGGAAGGGGTATGAACACATGACCACAAAAATTATGGATTTCATCAATGGAGTTTTCAAGGGGCTTCACAAGTTTCCTATAATTGGCCTAGTTTAGGAGATATTTTATCGTTGTGTCAAGTACTTCATTGATAGAGAAAAACAGACCACAGTGGGATTCCATAGGGGCTAAGGTATGGAAGAAACTTTCAATGAGAGATTGAAAAGAACATTGAAGAATATTTTTCTTATTGAGTGCACATTTTCTACCGAGAATACTATCTATTTGAAGTGAAAGAGTGTTTGGAATCCATCAAAAATAGCAGTGGTTGAGTCTTGGTGGTATTATTGGAAGTGAGGCAATGTCAATGTGAAAAATTCCAAGCATTAAGGATTATGTAAGGGATCATATTTTACATTTATTATTTTGGGATATTGTATGAATTATTTTCAAGACCAGGCACTGGGAAGACATGTGATTCTGAGGGCTAGTGTGCCTGGAATAAATGTTTGAAATATATTAAATTATTAAATAGCACATGTGAATAGTTTTCTTAAAAAGTGGAACAAATTATAAATGGAGACTTAGATAAAAAATCTGAGGGCACCCTTGAGTTAAAAGCATGAGTTTTACCCTAGGCATGACATAACCTTTTTCAGCACAGGGTATTTGTGAAAAAGTCATCGTGGGCATAAAAATGAATAAAATAAAAAAATAAATTAATTTATTTGTTCGTTGATTCAGGGACCTAATAATCTCTCTATAAAAATTCTTATGGTGGATTTTCAGGGTTATCCTCATAACCCTACAAATCAACAAGATCTATTGGAGTTATAGGGGGAGATTCTGTGGGTGAATGACAACCAGATTTCAATTCTATGATCATTGCACAACAGAATCAAAGGATCTATCTAACTACAATGATATAGCTTCATTCTTCACCATTAATCAATCCGAATTGAGTTAGGATTTTGTTTTGCTTGGTTTTCTTCCCCGTTATTAATTACTATGTCAAACACAAATTAATTGACCAATATATTGATTCATAGATCGGTCATATTGTGGGATGAGTTTATATGCATGGATATTTTGGAAGATTTATTTATTTCTTATGGTTATTCATTCACCATTCTAACAGAAATGGATCGAGGCCTACTGAACACAGTTGAGGTTTGTTCATATTTTTGTTTGTTTTTTGGGTTTCTCCCATTTTTTCTACATTCATTCATCACTGGGGTTTTGTTTACTCGAGGGTTCAAACCAAATACCGAGGAATCGAACATTGTGCACATATTTCTTGGCACAACTATTCAATATTGTAGATCTAAACTTGGTATGGCATGGGGATCATGTGACAGTGGTAGCGGTAAGAAAATCAGACTAGATTGGAGACCCTCTATTTGAGAGGGGCACGTGACGACGATGGGAACCAACAGTGGGAATTTCCCAAATGATTTCAAAGGTCAAATTTTGGAAATCATCCATGAAGAGGCTCATACTGAGTAGATCCGCATTTCCCAACATGATTTGTGGCTGGAATGGAGGCCTGAGGAGTGGGCGACCATGTGGAGGAACATTTCAGATTTAGGTAAAAATCGAGATCTACACAATATGTAATTAATTATTACATGACATATGGGACCCTAATAGTAGTATATAGAGTTTCAGGATGAAGATAAGTATCACACGGTGTGTGACCGTGTCACACAGTGCATGAAACCTCCTCGATGGCTCAATGTGTAGCTCAGAGGGTACAAAAACACAACTGGGAGTACATGGGAATGATAACTCCATGTACTCACACACAGCCATGTCCAGGATAGGTGTACATGGTTAGATCCATGTACTTGGACACGGACAGAAGTACATGGGCATGGGCACACCATGTACTTTTACATGGACATAAACATAGACACAAGAAATTTACATGGGTAGTACTTACTGTCGAAGGGACACACTGTGTACTGCTATTACATGTCGTGAACTCCTTCAAAGTTATCTTAGAGGAGTTATCCTCTGTATCTTGTAAAAGTTCTGTTAGGATGCATTCCCTATATCCATTCCCTAAGGGTTATTATGGAATCACATCCTACACATAGGATGGAGACCCCTTCTATAATAATTCTTGGATAGAGTTGTTATAACCCTTCCATGAGGCTTGGAGTGAGATCCTCTATCATATTTTTTTCCCTAGGTGGAGTTTCTAGTATCATCATGACCAACACTATGTGGGTTCCAATCCTCTACTTAGCGGGTTATTTCAGATTGAGTTTTTAGTATGACCCATGGCCTTAGGTGTGATCCTCATATATGTATCATATCTCTTTAGACTTCTAGCATGTACTTCTAATGGAAAGACTCGACAAGCACTACCTATTAGACAGAAGTCATCAGTGTCATATCATGGAGGGTGTTCTCCTATAAGTGTTCTATTCAAGTAGGAATCCTAGGCAGACATTGTGGTTGTGACTTTACATTGAGACTATGTGTCCTTTTTGGGTATATCAATATATTCTTGTTATATGTGTTATAGACATATAAATGTGTAGATATAACTATTATTATTATTTTATATGATTTATGGTTTTAGGGTGTCCTACTAGGTATTTTTATACTCACCCCTGCATGGGCTTTACCCACACGTGTCGTGTCTTGTGCAGATGATCAACCTTTTTACAAAGTTCTAGAGGGACCAAGACTAGGTGAAGCTTAGTGATCCAGATAGACTGAGGTGTGTTCCTGTGGTATCTTGACAAAAATCCCCATATTAACTTTCATATTGGACTTATTTACAGACTCTTTGTGGTGGGATTGTATTTTGGCCCTATTTACTTTCCATTACTTTTTGTCATACTTTGGTTGTAGGATTTAGATATATGCATGCATGGTTTATTAGTTGTTTTATATTTCAGCATGGTATGGTCTTGGAGATGTGTGCATGTGTACATGTACTTTAGGATAATTCCTACCATTTTAGTGACATATGAACCAACGTTACAACTCTATGAATTTTTACCTATGTTGGGATGATAGAGAAATATTTAAAGGTTGAAAGTTTTCTCGATGAGTAGTTGCAGAAAGGGGTTACCAGTAGTGGGTGTATAGGAGAAGAGACTTCAGCAGTAGGGATCCAAAATTAGTCTCAGGGACCTATATGTTTGTGGTGTTTTAGGAGGAGGTCCCAGGACAAAGGGTCTATGATTCAGAGCTCACAAGATGGGTCTATTTACCCCAGTAAGAGGTAGTGATACTCTTGTGATGGTAGGGGACATCTTGCATGAGATTGTTCGACCTGCCATATAAATGACAAAGAGATAGTGGATGTTCCACTGAGGAAAAAGAAATTGTATGAGAAGATAGGTCTACATGGCATAGGATATGGAAGAGGAGTCGAGAGACAAGTTGGAGGTGGAAGATGCTTTGAATTATTACCACCACCACCCCCAGGTGGTCCACACTAGGCTTAGGGAGCTGGAGGATCGGGGTGAGGGAAACTGTAAGAGGCCGAGGCTTATGACCCAAAGGCTTTGGGGATGGTATGAGGTACATTATATGTATTTTATACCATATAATTAGTACTTATAGACATAGTTTCTAGTCATTCCATTATTTCTACATATCTGGTTTGAGACTTAGAGATTCTAGTTGAGCCCTTGGTCTGACCCTTGTGCTTGGAGACCCCTACTGGAGATGATTCAACAATCACACACTTGTTCCAATAGTGTTCCCTAACTCTTTGAGGTGAGAGTTTCTATTGGGATATCTTTTTAGCAGTGATGAGTACTTATGACATCATCTTAGGTATAGACTATTTATATGAAGTTCATTCCCAGATTTACTATTTTAGGTGGAGGATGTGGTGTGTCCGTAGTGATGGGGCTATGTTTTCCTTTGTGGGTGAAAAGGAAACCCATGCAGAATAGGATAGATTCATACATAGGAGGGTGTGGCTGATTACTCATCAATTGTCTAGCATAACCCTTGGTGTAGTGGATGTTATGAGTTTTCGATTCTCTACAGTAGTGGCAGAGTATGATGACGTCTTTCTCAAGGATGTTTCGGGCTTACCTCCCCATCAAGAGATATAAATTTTCATTGATCTACACCCCTAGATGACCCCAATATTTTATCTAGCATATTTAATGGATCCTATAGATCTTCATGATATGAGGGCGTAGTTAGAGTACTTGTAGAGGAAGGGATTTATTAGACTCAGTGTTTCACCCTGGGCAGCCTCAGTTTTGTTTTCCAAGAAGTCATATAGGAGCTTGAGACTATGTGTGGATTATTGTCTCCTAAACTAGGTGACCATAAAGAACAAGTATCCACTATTGAGTATCTATGCCTCTTTGATCAGTTGAGAGGGGTACAATGATTATTGAAGGTTGACCTCAAATCAAGCTATTGCTAGTTGCGAGTACGAGACGAGGATATATTAAAGATGACATTCAGATGTCGCTACAATCACTATGAGTAATTTATGATTCCATTTTGTGTGAAGAAATCCCTATAAGTGTTCATGGGAATATTGAAATGGATATTTTAGCCTTTCTTTGAATGGTTCATGGTGGTCTTCATTGATGATATCCTAGTGTACTCATCGTCTAAGGAGGAGCACGCAAGACACCTGAGAATGGTTCTGGATGTACTTTGAGAGCACCATATTTATGGGAAGCTCTTGAAGTGTCAGCTGTGAATTAAATAGGTCCACTTTCTGGGATATGTTATCACAACATACGGTGTGGTAGTGGACCTGGTGAAGGTCGATGTAATGTTAGCTTGGGATCCACCCAAGATCATGATATGGTGAGGAGATTCCTTGGGTTGGCATGATATTACTGAATATTCATACATTATTTCTCCAGGATATCAACTCCCAAGATATCATTTACCCAAAAGGGGTATCCTTTCATGTGGACAGAGAGGTTCCAGTAGGATTTTCAGGAGTTGAGGCAGAGATTTAAGAGTGATCCCATCTTGAGATTATAAGAGGAGGGTGTCAATTATGTAGTGTTCTATGATGCATCAAGAACTAGGATTATTTGTGTTTTAATGTAGAGGTATGCAATGATTTCCTATGGTTCATGTTAGTTGAGACCACATGATCAGAATTATGTAACCCATGATCTTGAGTTATCAGCGGTAGTCTTTGACTAAAAATGCAGTGACACTACCTGATGAAGAGAGATTTATTTTCTATTATAACCACAAGAGTATGAAGTGTATTTTCTCTTAGAAGGATCTTAATTTGAGATAGAGGTGATGGATATAGTTCCTCCAGGATTATGAATTTAGGATTTTCTGTACTCCTGGGAAGGGGAATGTGGTAGCAGATGCTCTCAGTAGGAGATCTTGTTCACAATTGTTGAACAATGCATTAGATAAGTTGGCCTCATTGCATTTATCCTTTATATATAGAGGTAGAGAAGCTTACTTCTAGTTGATGGTTATTACCCCTCCACTTTTACAGTGATTCTGGGAGGTACAACTTTGGGAAACCGACTGTGAGATCTTACGCACTTAAATATCCACTGGACTTGCTCCCGATGATTTTTATGAAGGTGGGGAGCATGTCTTTATTTTTCAAATACGCACAATGGTGCCAATGACATTACAAGAGGTTCTGAGAGAGTTTCATACATCTCCTTTGGTGGCACATTCATGTGTATAAAAGATGTACCAGTACCTCCAATGTTAGTTTTGGTGGCCGGGGATGAAGAAGGGAGCTACAAAGTTTGTCTATCAATGCCTTACCTATCAGCAAGTGAAGGCTAAAAACCAAGTTCTATTGAGTTTAGATCAACCCCTTGAGGCGTTAGAGTGGAATTGGGATGAGATATCCATGGACTATGTGATGGGATCACCACATATGTCCAGGGGACATGATGCCTTCTGGGTGATCATAGACCGACTTACCAAGTCAGTGCACTTCTTAGCTATTTGAGAGTAGAGTTCAGTAGAGAGATTGTGGAGCCTCTACATGCATGAGATAGTATGACTCCATGTAGTTCACTCAATGATCATTTCTAACCATGATGATCGCTTCACATATTGGTTATGTAAGTGATTACAAGAGCTTTTAGGACTCAATTGCATTAGATAATGGATTTTCACCCCCAGAATAATGATTAGATTGAGTAGAACATTTAGGTTCTGGAGGAAATATTGTGAGATTTCATGTTGGACTTTGGCTGTAGTTGGGAGGATCACCTACCATTGGTGTATTTTTCATACATTAACAACTACCATTTCACCATCGGTATGCTACCATTCAAGTCCATGTACGGGTGAACCTGAAGGTCACCACTTTGTTAGATCGACCTAGGAGATTTAGGACTTATGGACCCAGAGTTGGTAAGATCTACTATAGAGAAGGTATATATCATTCAGGAGAATATTAGGACTAAAAAAAGCTATTATAAGTCCTATGCGGACAGAAGACAGATGTCTTTGGAATTCGAGGAGGGAGACCATGTGTTCCTATGAGTTTCACCTTGATGTAGATTAAAAAGATTTGGATGGGGTGGCAAGTTATCTCTAAGATTCATTGGTCCTTTACAGATATTGTGTAGAGTTGGATAGATGGTTTACCACTAAGCTCTATCTCCATAGTTTGACTAGGTACACGATGTCTTCCATGTGCCATAGTTGAGGAGGTACATGCATGACCCATCACACGTTATCGACTAGGGGGATCTATACATCAAGGATGGAGATACCTTTACTGAGTACCTGGTAGAGACCAAGGATTGGCAGGAAATGATCCTTCATGGGTTAATAATTACTTTAGTGTGTGTTTGGTGGAAGCATGAAAATATTTAGGAGAGAACCTAAGTGCAGGAGGCTTAGATGCATGTTCAATACCCACATCGTTTTGTTTAGATACTTGTTTTGGATTTTTTGGATGTAAATCCCCAAGGTGGGGGGAATGCAATGACTTGGATTTTTCATGTATTATTTTTTAATATTGTATGGATTATTTTAAATACTAGGAACTCATACAACATATGATTTCGAGGTCCGGTGTTCCCAAAAAAATGTTTGAAATATATTAAATATATTAAATAACATGAAAATGTAGTTTTCCTATAAAAATAGAATAAATTCTAAATAGAGGATCAAATCATAATTCTAAGGGCTCCATTGAGTTTAGAGCGTGGGTTTTACCCTAGGTGTGATATAACCTTTGTATTTGTGGGGTATTTGTGAAAAATTCATTATGGGCGTAAAAATGAATAAAATAAATTAATTTATTTGTTCATTAATGAAAGCACCTAATAATATATTTATAAACTTTCTTATGGTAGATTTATAGGGTTAGATTCATAACCCTACAAATCAATTAGATCCATTGGAGCCATTGGAATAGATTTTGTGGGTGAATGACAACCACATCGTAGCTCTATGACCAGTGTACAATGAAATTTGAGGATCTAACCAATGACGATGAAACAAATTTATTCTTCATTAACGATCAATCTAAATTGAGGTAGGATGTTGTTTTTCTTGGTTTTCTCCCCTGTTATTAATTCCTATGATGAACACGAATCAATCAACCAATAGATTGATTCAAGAATCAGTCATATTGCGGGATGGATTTATTTTTGGGGATATTTTGAGAGATTTATTTATTTTTTATGGTTATTCATTCATCATTATAATAGAAATGGACTGAGGACAACTGAAAATGGCCAAGTTTTGTTCCTCTTTTTATGTGTTTCATGGTTTTCACCCATTTTTTCTACGTGTGTTCATCACCGGGGTTTCATTTTCTTGGGGGTTCTACCCAAATATCAAGGAATTGAATGTTTCACAACCGTTTCATGGTGCAAAAATTCAATATTATAGATCTAGACTTGGTATGGCATGGGGATCATGTGAAGGCGGTAGTGGTGAGTGGATCAGACCAGATTAGAGACCCCCAATTGGAGTGGAGCATGTGACGATGATGAGAACCAACAACGAGCATTTTCTGAATGGTTTCGAAGGCTAGATTCCAGAAAGCATCCACGAAGAGGCTTAACTAGAGTAGATATGCATTTATTATAATTATTTGTGGCCGAAGTAGAGGTTGGAGGAGAAGGCGACCATGTGAAAGACGATTTTGGACTTCTATAAAAATTACAATCTACATGGCGTGCAACCTGGGATTACATGTCATGTGGTACCCTCACAATGGTGGATAGGGTTTTGAGATGAAGAAAAGTATCACACAACATGTGACCCCTCCTCAATGGATTAGTGTGTACCTCAGAGGGTACATGAACACGACTAGGAGTACATGAGCATGGGCATGCTGTGTAATCCCACACAGACACGACCAAAACAAGTGTACATGGGAAGAGATGTGTACTTGGAAACATGAAGAAGTACATGGGCATGGGAACACTGTGTACTTTTACATGGACATAGACACATACACGGGCCGTTTACATTGGCAGGACCCAGTGTCGAAGGGATGTGTCATGTGTAGGTTCCGAGCGTAGTGGAAGTGTGCAATGGGTGGTACCCAACTTTTCTTTTTTCAACAATCAATGATCAATTAGAGATCTATATGATAATGAATGCCGTGATCCATATAATAAAATAAAATAAATAGTCAATAGATAATTACAACAAAACTAGAGATAGGATCATAACATATTATTTATAATTAATTTAGTTAAATAATGAATTACCTTTGAGGAATTCTTTCTTCATTGATGAATCTGGTGACATATCTATAGTACACCATTGTTTAATTATATAAAACAAGTGTATATTTACTATAGGGGTTTTCCACACATGCTCCATTAATCTCCAAACATTACCGAAGTAATTTCCAAGTGATAGCACGACAGATCCTTACACTAGCATGACAAATCCTTGCGCTTGCATCGCCTGCCTTTGATTGCTTTGAAAACTGATTCCAAAGTATTCTCTTTGATCCAGTGGAGGAGGACTACTCTCTATTCTTGGGAGCATTCTCAGATAAGTAAACTCTCTAGGCTTGAGATGATTCTCCAAATCCTTTGTGCACAACCAATATAAATGAATTGGATCATTGAGAAAATAACATAATTGGGTTTATATATTGCTAGGGATAAAATAAAATAATTACACAAGTGCCCTTAATTATTTATTTAATCCTAGAAAAACCTCATGTAAAATAATAATAATATTATCATTATTTCTCGACATGAGCTTAACTTGCGAATTATAATTAATTATTATTTAATCAAATAGTATTCAATATTTATTATTTCTCACCAGACCTAAATTCTTAGTCCACCATTCGTCCATAATATTTATTAGACCATGAATAATGACTATTTATTTAATACATAAATATCACTGCATTATTCTCCAATAAATAAATAAATATCATATTCATAAATAAAAAATAAATATTTATTAAATATTCCACTCACATTATATTCTCTCGAATAACTAGTGACAGAATATATGTGATCAAGCATATATAAATAATTATTAAACCATGTTTGGGAATAATATTTATTCAAATTTTTTAATAATAAATAATAATATATTATTTAATTGAGATTCTTGATACACTTAGTTTGTTATCCTATAGGCCCATTTCTTAGTGGAATTAAGCGAAGTAGCCTAAAGTCCAAGGTTAAAATCTAGTAACACACCAAGACACCCATAGAGAAATAAGTTAATTACATAACAACATGTTACCTCATATAGATGATTACTATGTAATATAATCCCTTTATCATGATATCTCAAATCAAGCAGGTTGCATGCTAGTGCCATCAACCCATGTACTTGATGTATCTTTCTTTGACTTCCTGGAAATAGAACTTTCCTATAGAACACCATGTACATGGATTTATTTAGGATATATGATTTCCATAAAAGGCCCATATATATCAACTTTAATCAAAGAATAGAAGGTACAAATCCTTTCTCACATTATTCATTAATGTAATATTAATCATGATGCACCCAACGTATCTTACCTTAACGTGAACATCTATCATCATGATTTTCATCAATACATCAAAGTACGTGACTCATAATACTAATTAATAATAATATTAAAGTTTAAGGACCAATACACATGTCCACATATTGGAACATCCAATGACAGATATAAATCTGGATTTCCTACTGGTAGGTCTCGTTCTTATAATATCCCACTGGATATTACCAAGGGCATACACTATGAAAAAGTGCCTCAAAGTCCTATGAGTATCCACCACTAATAACCTATATAATTTGTGTCCCTCAAATGATATCATCTAGCTGTAGAACATATATTAAATAATAGTGTCATAGTACTTCTAGGTTCTCATCATAGTGGGGAACTGTTATGACCTTTTAGTGTGACAGATACTCTTGGGACATTATCACATAAAATGTTATGTGGAAGAACAATCATGATGTGACAAGTATAACCACTTTTGACCAGCTCCTCATCTCCTCCATACACTAGGAACATATCCTTAGTTCTTCTCAGATACTTAAGGACAACCTTAACATCAGTCTAATGCTATTCTCATGGTTCTTCTTGATATCTGCCTACCATGATCAATGCATATAAAACATCAAGTCTAGTACATAACATGGAATACATGATTGATCATATCACTGAATCATATGAGATCTTACTCATTATCTCTTTCTACTATTGTGTCTGAGGACACATTTTCTTAGAAATATGTAAACTATGTGACATTGGAACCAATGCCATTTTGGATTGTTCCATACTAAATCTCATTAGTATCTGGTCAATATATGTACTTTGACTTATTCCAAGCATCCTCTTGGATCTATCACTAATGATCTTGATCCCTAGAATATAGATCACTTCACCTAAGTCCTTCATAGAGAAACATTTGTTTAACTAGTCCTTAACTGACTATAATACCGGTATGTTGTTTCCAATAAGTAATATGTCATAAAAATATACTACTAGGGTAACAACCAAATTCCCACTAAACCTATTATAAACACATGACTCACATTTTTTCTTAATGAAACCAAATTCTTTTATGGATTCATCAAATCGAATGTTCCATGACCTGGATAATTGATTTAATCCATAAATGGATCTCTATAACTTTCAAATCATTTTGGTATCACCTGGAGTCACAAACCCTTTCAGTTGTGTCATATAGACATATTATTGAAGGTTCCCATTAAGGAATGTAGTTTTGACATCCATATTCTAAATCTCATAGTTATGGTAAGATACTCTAGCAAGTATAATTCCAATGGATTTAAACATGGAAACTAGTGAAAAATGTTTCATCATAGTCAATTCCTTAACACTGTTTAAACCCTTTAGACAATAGCCTTGATTTATAGGTATTTACTTTAAATTCCATGTCCAGTTTTCTATTGAAAAACCATTTTCACCCAACGGGATTTACATAAACTAACACATCAATCATAACCCAAACTTGGTTCTGATACATGGAATCCATTTTAGAATTCATGGATTCTTTCCATCTCACAACTTCTACTCTCTCTAATTACTCATTGTATGATAGAGGTTCATCATTGTCAACCAACAACGAGTCACCATCTTCAGTGACTAGAAAACCATATCTCTCTGGTTCTCTTACCTATCTTACACTCCTACACAATACTTGTGTTTCATGAACTATTTCTTCCATGAGGACCTGTGGAATCTGTTCCTGTACCAACTATTATGTATCTTGAGTATCAAATTCATTGAAGTAAATCTTGTTACCACTATCCATTTTTTAGGATGTGATCCCTCTCAAGAAATATAGCTTGTTTGGTGACAATCACTTTCTTATCTGAGAGGTTATATAGGTAGTATCCCCTTTTTTCCTTAGGATACCCTCTAAAGATACACTTTGTTTTCCAAGGTGCTAGTTTTTTACCTGTGAAGGCCTTAACAAATGCCTCACAATCCCATACACATGTGTGCAATAAAATGGGTTTATTTCCACTCTATAGCTCAAAGGGAATTCCATTTTCTACTTTAATTGTTACTCAGTTTGATGTGTATGCCACAATTTGTAATGCATATCACCAAAAGGATAATAGAAGATATGCATGAATCATCATTGACCTTACCATGTCTAACAAGGTATGATTCCTCATTTAACTAACACCATTCCACTGTGGTGTTTAAGGTGGAGTGAGTTGAAATAGAATCCCAAACTCCCGTAGAAAGTCTATGAACTCTTGGTTAA
Source organism: Viscum album (assembly GCA_963277665.1). Lineage (NCBI taxonomy): Eukaryota > Viridiplantae > Streptophyta > Magnoliopsida > Santalales > Viscaceae > Viscum > Viscum album. The sequence goes on from OY728155.1 coordinate 141,425,958, forward strand.
GATATTCACCACCTCAATTTGATCAAAGACTCTTTATTCTCTTACCCAGTTGATTCTATACTTCATTCTTTAATTCCTTGAATTTCTCAAAGGACTCACACATTAGTGTGTACTAATCCTAGAAGATCTGTGGCCCTTTAACCCTATCCACTAAATGGTGTTTTGGTCATTTTACCTTGTAAACAAGCATGACATCTATCAAGTGGTTTTAGTTCAAAAGAGTCCAAATAATTATCTTGATAGATCTTTGTCAAACACTTCTCGTTTACATGACCAAGATCGTGATGCCACAATTGGGTGTTATATGAGTCATGTGAACATGATTCGTTATTGATAACCCAAACTTGGTTTTTATAATTTAATATATAAATACCCTTATTTAAATGTGCCATACCATAAAATATGCTTTCCTTATAAAAGAAACAACTTTTATTCACAAACTTAAAAATAAACCCATCCATATTGAGGCATGATACTAAAATTATGTTTTTGGTAAATATAGGTATATAATAACAATATTTCAAAACCAAAATAATTCCTTTTGGAAATGAGAGGTGGTAGTCACCAATGGCTAGAGCATCCAGCCTCACACCATTAATAGCTCTTAGATACACCTCTCCTATGACAATATTTCAGAATCTACTTGGTTCCTATATTTTGATATAGATGTGATCCCCACAAGCTGTATCTAATACCCAATGTGTATATATTGAAAGTTTACAATCGATAAGGAATTCACCTTTAGCTTCCCCTTGGTTTTGGGTGCAGTTCCTCTTCTAGTGGCCTAACTTGCCATATCCAAAACATACTACCTCCTTTTACTTTCCCTACCTCTGGATCTTCTTCTTCTTGTAATGATGGTGCTCGAGAGATTTAGACTATTTATAGTTATTGGGAACCTTTTACCTATTCTTTCATTTCTTATTCACCATAAGGACCATGATTTTGTCACACCCCATGTCCTTATCCACTTGAAAAATTATAGTAATAAGTTCTGAAAGACTCTTCTCATTATTACTCATTTTTAAATTAATAATAAATCTAGATACGGTCTTGGGCATTGATGAAAGTATGAGATCTATACACAAATCATATGGGAATAAAATCCCAAATATGTACAAGAATTCAATGTATCCAATAAGCTTGACTACATGAGGACTAACTAGAATAGACTCTCCAAGCTTAGTTGTGAACAAAGCATTGGATATCTCATACCTCTCTTATCTCATCTTCTCTTGATAGAGATCCTAAAGGTGAGATATCATGCTATAGACATCCATATCCTCATGTTTCTTAAAAAGATCATTGGAAATGGATGATAACGTGAATAATTGAACATTTTTAGCATCATTCAGATGTTTCTCATAGAGAGATAGCTCTTTATCACTTGCCTCATTACTAGACGCAATTGGAAAAGGTTCTTCCAATACATATAATTTCCTTTCACGGTGAAGGATGACACATAGACACCTTTTCTAATCTTGGAAATTTGAGCTAGTGAGTAGGTTATCCTACTCAATTATGGATCATAATGATATGTTTGATGTCATTTTAATAATGTTTCTAAAAAATAATATAAGTAGAATTTTAGTACTTTATTTGATAAAATTCAGACAAATAAATAAATATTATATTTATTAGTCTCCCACTATTTTATCGAAACTCAATAGCCCTCACCATTGGCCTCAAAATATACTATTTCTTGTACATTCTAGAAGAAAGGATCTATATTACCATTATCATTTCCCCAAATTGGGTTGGTAAAGAAACTAGAATGGTTTTAGGTAGGCATTCCAAATGCCAACTACATTAACTCATAGTTCCTTGATCCGTTGAGTGGACTCCCCAATCCTGAAATCCTTAAAATGGATTTCCACATACTTTGCCGCTAAATTAAACCAAGTCCTACTTTGGTAGTCAAAACTTGATGTTAACTAAGTTAAGTTAACTCAAAACTTCAAGTTATAATTCCTTGATAATTTAAATCACCCCAACTTGGACTGGTCAATAACTTTGAACTATGATTCAATTTTAACTGAAGTAGTGGAAGGCTATACTAAATACATATTTTTGTTGAGGTATTTTATCCTTTTATGTATAAATTTTCAATTATTATCTTCATCACATGCTTTCTAATATGAAGTGGGTTTACTTAAGTGATTAACCATGCCTTAGATAATATTTACACATAAGACAAATTATTTTAGTTATATCTTGCATGCTCGTTAATTAATTAAATTAATTGATCGCAAAAACACATCCATAATTAAATAAACATTAAACTTGTCATAAATAAAATAATAAAGAGGTATGATCATGAGATTTACTAAATGTTAGTTTATCCAACGGTTGATAAACTAACTATTGACCTAGGGGGAACACCTTGAACCAATTAAGGTTCATGTTACAGCTTTCCACCTATGTATCTCCTTGGATTGGTTTCACCTCGACTCCAAACTTGAACTACCTCTACTATATTGGGAGCTCCATCCTTTACATATGCCTTTTAAATCACAAGTAGGTGAGGGGAAAGGGGGATTACATAAAATAAACCATGTACATGTAGTCCCTACATAATAAGAGGATATAAGGATCTCAAACCAAAAATTTAATTTAATAATATATTAAATGAAACCAATCACATACAAAGATCTGGTCTAGCTCATGGCCATCCACATGTATGAAATAAATTACACATTTAATAAAACTATAATTCAATTATTAATCATTCTTATTTAAGATAAACCATGCTCGAATCAATTAATTATTATCTTTAATTAATCAATTAATTTATCTTAATTCTCATCCAAATTCCCTTTAGATTCTCATCCATTATAGTTTTAAATAAATTCATTTAAAATTAACTGTGTACATAAATGTACCTTGGACGAGACATGGTGAATACTCGTCTGACTCTTCCCAACATGTATTATACTCATATATGGTTTTACTCTTGTGACATATGGCATACACAACTTATCGCATACTTTCACAATGTGTACTTCATGGATGATTACACGAATTACATGATTTTTTGGTCATGTGTTATGCTTCAATGCACATAGAGTAACAACTTGTAATACGACTCATACATGATATAAAGATATGAACATTACACAGATATTAATTAAACATTTAAAAATTTATGTATATTAAAACCAATCACATGGCATGTCCTATATTTATGACCACATGCAAGTACGTGTCTCAATGTGTATATAGTAAAATAAATAAATTTTAAAATCTGTGTAATTTGGTATAAGTACACGACATGTGCATCTGAGCTACACGACATGTATATATCTCATTGTCTATCCGAGGTACAAGCCTAGGGCCTCAGTGTGTAAATCATACCTGGAAAATGGAGTAAATGACATGTTCAATGGGATACATGTTGTGTGATATTCAAATTACATGGTCACTAATCAGGTAGGTCGTGTATGGTAATACATGGCCTATCTGTGACTCAAAGGGACTACAGGCCGTATATGTGGGCTAAACAACGTGTACTCCGGTTGACTGTACACCATTATGTTCTAGTCAATACATGGTGCATTTAAAGTGTGTAATTAATTTATAATATTTAATTAATTTATAAATCAATTATGATGCATTGAACATGACTACACGATGTGTAACACCAGTTACATGGCATGTAGTCCTGTGCTGTCCAGATAGAAACCTTGAAACCTCCGGATGAGATCCTCAATTTTATTTTATTCATAAAATTAATCATTTCGATTAGATTTGTAAGAAATGAAGTAGGAAGAAGTAGATCACATGATTAATATTAAAAGAATGATTAAATTTGAATTGAAAAACTAAATTACAAATGAAAAAATCATCAACGATCTTTAAATAATTATAAATAATTATGTTCCTGGATCAAATACCAATTGTAGGTTCTGGTAACAACAGAATCATGCGATGGGTGATTCCCAACTTTAATTTTTTTTCATAATTGATGATCAATTCGCGATCTATATGACGATAAATGATGCGATCCACAAAATTGAATAAAAAAATAGACAATGGATAATTATGTTGGAACTAAATATAGAATCATCACATATTATTTATAATTAATTTAATTAAATAAAAAATTACCTTTATGAATTCTTTCTTCGTTGATGAATCCGGTGATAGATCTGCAGTCCACCGTCATTTTTTTGAAGAAACCAAGTGTAGATTTCCTCTAGCGGTGATCCACATGTATTCCATGAATCTCCAAACATCATCAAAGGAATCTCTGGGTGATAGAATTACAGATCCTTTTTCTTGTGTTGTTCGCCTTTGATCAATTCAAGAAGCACTTCCAAAGAGTTCTCCTTGATCCAATAGAGGCAGATTACTATCTATTCTTGGGAGCATTCTTGGAGAAGAGAGCTCTCTAGGATTGAGAGGATTCTCCAAATATGTTTCACACAACCAAGAAAAATGAATTGGATCCTTGAGAAAATAACATAATTATATTTATATATTTCTAGGGTTAAAATAAAATAATTTCACAAGTGCCCTTAATTATTTATTTAATCACAGCGAAACCCCATGTAAAATAATAATAATTATATCATTATTTCATGACATTCACTTAACTTGTGAATTATAATTAAATATTATTTAATCAAATAATATTCAATATTTATTATTTCTCACCGGACCTAAAATCTTAGTCCACCATTCCTTCATAATATTTATCAGACCTTGAATAATGACTATTTATTTATTAAATAAATATCACTGCATTATTCACCAATAAATAAATAAATATTATATTCACTAAATAGTAAATATATATTTATTAAATATTACACTCACATTATATTCTATCGAATAACCAGTGAAAGAATATATTCAATCAAGAACACATTAAAAATCATTAAACCACATTCTGGAATAATATTTATTCAACTTGTTAAATAATAAATAGTAATATATTATTTAACTAAGATTCTGGATACACTCAGTGTGTAACCCTCTGGGCCACTTTCTCAGTAGCATTAGGCAAAGTAGCCTAAATTCCAATTTTAGCATCTAGAAACATGCTAAGGCTACCATATATAAATAATTAAATGATGCAATGACATGTTACCTCATACGAACGCTTCTAATTACACATATAAATGTGTATTTCCTACTGGGAAGTTTCATTATCATAATTTCCTACTGGATATTTCCAAGGGAATACACCATAAGAAGGTGACTCAAAGTCCTATGAGTCTCCACCCCTAATAACATGTATCATTTGTGTCCCTCAAATGATATCATCTGACTATAGAACATATATTTAAGAATAGTGTCACACCACTTCTGGGTTCTCATCATAGCGGGGAACTCCTATGACCTTTTAGTGTGACAACTACTCTTGGGACATTATCAAATACAATGTTATGAAGAGAAAAATCATGATGTGATAAGTAGTTTAATTAATATTAAAAATAATGAATACATTTTATCATAAAGTACACAAAATTTGGTTCTAGTGAACCAACTCCAACACCGTGTACTACTAGTACACGTTGTGTACTCCTTCAAAGTTGGCTTGGAGAACTTGTCCTTTGTATCTTGGAAAATTTTCATTAGGGTGCATTCCCTATATCCATTCCATAAGGTTTAGTATGGAATTTAATCCTACACATAGGATGGTGATCCCTTCAGTAGGAATTCTTGGATAGAGCTATTGGAATCCTTCTATGAGGTCTAAAGTGAGATCATCTATCACCTTCTTTCCCTAGGTGAAGTTCTTAGTATCTTCATGACCAACACTATTTAGGAATAGATCCTCTACTTAGTGGGTTATTCTATATGGAGTTTTTGGTATACCTCATGGCCCTGGGTGTAACAACCCAAAATTTTATTAATGAAAATTCCTCTTGATCTAATTAAATGTCTTATTATGTAAAATGGTTATATAAAACATATTAACTTCCTTGGTTTTATGTTTTTATATTTTAAAATTTCTTTAAGAAATGATACCATTTATAATATAACTATTGAACAATGATCACATGATTAGTATAAATATAAGTCTTTAATAAATCCAATTTACTCAGACAAACGAAGCAATGGACTCATCCAGTAGAATTGATCCATATGAAGCCCATTTTTTAGAGCTTTAAAAGGAGGTGACATCACTAGGATTCACTCTTGACCAAGCCCAAGATGAGCTTCAACACTTTAAGCTTGAATAGAATCACCTACAGGAGAAGTAGAATTTAATAGAGATTACCACTCGAGCGATGCTATCCGAGCCACCCTAAGAGTCGGTCACCATCACACACCTTACCCTTAGGTATTATGTGGGGGTTATAAGGGGTTATGTAAAAAGACACTAGCACTATGATTATGTGCTTTATTTTTTTTATAAATAATATACATTCATTTCATTATTGTTGCTTTGTAAATGGTTTTTAAAGCACAAATAATATTTTTAGTTAATATTCAATTAAGAAATCTATTTTGATGAATTAATGGATTTTTTAATTAAATAATATATTAATAAAATATTATTATTACTAAATTAATTTTTATTAAATATAAATTATCGTATAATTTTTTATGAATACAATTGTAAATTTTATTAAGGTTTGAAAATTGTTTTTGTCAAAACCCATAAATTTTCAATAAATATTGGTTTTTATTTTAAAAGTGAAAATGAATATATTTATAAAATCATTTATATAAAATGAATATTATTTTTGGAATCATTATTTTGAGATTATCCAATGGTTAATTTTTCATAATATTCTGAGATAGTCAAATTTTTGGGTAAAAATTAAATACTGTTTAAATATATAATGTGTTTTATGACATCATAATGACCCAATAGTGATGTAATAAAATACTATAAAAGGGGTTTTCGTACAATATATGTTTTAACTTTAAAATAATGTGATTTTAGATTTTTTTTATTTATTTTAAAAATCCTTAGTGGACCCTCCAAGACATATAAAACATTTTATCATTTTAAAATGATTTCCTTGAGGGTGTGACTCACCTCCACATAAGAAAGCCTAATATTTTAATAAGTTTAGCCACTGGACTTATAAAATAATTTTTTCAAATCCCCCTTTTAAAAAACCATGGTAAAAAAACCATGGGATGGTTTGTGGTTTTGATTATTTTAACGTGTAGTGTCCAAAACCTAAATAATAAAGAATTCCCTATCCTTTCCTATATAAACCCACTCAACCTCCCATTAATATTCACTAAAAACCTTATGAACTTGACCAAACCCTGACCTCCTCTCTCTATAATCCTCACAAGGTTCCCCAAGATCCTAATAATCCCCTCTCAATCCTCTCCCAAGCCTTTGGGATCACACTTCCAAGTAAGAGATTTCTTCCTCTCTCATTTTTGTCCAAGTTTCTTTATATTTCTATTCCCTTGTATTTTAATTAAAAATGTTGGGGTATGATTTATAACCTCCCATATAATTCCCTCCTTATGTTTTAATTATTATAGACCTATTTCCTCTCTCATTAATTCCTCTCATGTACACCCGTTACTATGCTGAAATTCTTAAGGTATTTCTCTCTCCTCATTTACATTCAAGAAATTCTTTCGTATTATGAATATAAATTCGATTACATATGTTGGTACATGTATCTATATAACCCATTTACTTTAAATTTCATTTAAATATGATTATACACCCCTTTATCTCTCATCAACTATTTTTTATGAATTCTTCTATCACACTGTTATGCTGTCGAAATTGCACCGTGATTTTCCAAGCCAAAGTCATTGTATACTGAATACCATGCCCATTTTTCTATCAAGGGTATTCACCTTTATATACATTTACTTATTGATTATATATTTTCATGTATTAATTCCAAATTACTTTATCATATAATAAATGATGATGTTTAATGAATCCATGTTATATGATCCATGTGGCACACTTATGCATGAAATAAAATGATTAAGAAGGGTGCACCCTGATAGCACTCCAATTATTGGGTAAAGATTAGTGTCATGATACATCAAGTGCAATGAGGGTTTAATCATTATAATTTAAGTTCAATGAGGGTTTACTCATTTTACATGTGTAATGATCCTTGGATCATGCTAATATCATGTTAAATGTTGTTGTCACATTTCCATGTTATGATAATCATGCTATATCATGCCTTTATGTTCATGTTTCTCTTGCACTTCATTTATATATATATTGCCTAACATGTACTATATTCTTCATTTTATGCCTTTCTTACTCCCTTACTGGGATTTATATCTCACCCTTTTCTTATTCATGTCCTCAAGTTATCCCATGCAATGCTAAGTACAAAGAAATGTTGTGATCATGTAAAAGAAGTTTTCAATAAATATGTTGTGTTTTATGTTCTAAGTTGTCATGTAATGTTCCTAATTTCCCAATACACTAGACCTATCTATCCTTAGAGTTGTCTTAAGTGAAATTTTATGTAATAGATCATGTTTAAGTGTGTAATAAAGAGAAGGGTTGTTATATTGGGTGTGATCCTCATCTGTGTATCATATCTATTCAAACTTCCAGTGTATACTACTAATGGTGAGATCAGATGAGTACTACCTATCGGACGAACATCATCATTTCTATCTAACTCATGGAGTGTGTTCTCATAGAGGTGTTCAATTTGAGTAGGAATCCTAGGCTGACATTATGGTTGTGGATTTACCTTGAGATTATGTTTCTTTGTTGAGTATATTTGGATGTCCTTATTATATGTGTTGTAGACATATAAATGTGTAGAGCTGATTATTATTATTTTGTTATATGCTTTGTCGTTTTGGGGTGTCCTACTAGGTATTTTTATACTCTCCCATTTATAGGATTTTCAAGCATGTTCTATGTCTTGTGCAGACGACTGACCTTTTGATAGAGTCCTAAAGGGACTAAGAACACGAGACACTTAGTGAGCCAGACATACTGAGGTGTGTTCCTGTGGTATTTTGACACCAGTCCCCATATTTAATTTTAGGTTGGAATTTTTTATAGAATCTTTGCAGAGGGATTTTATTTTGTCCCTATTTACCTTCCATTTCTTATTGTCGTACTCTGGTTGTGGGATTTAGATGCATGCATGCATGGTTTATCTATTGTTTTACATTTCAGCATGGTATGGGCTTGGAGATTTGTGTGTGTGTACATGTACTTTAGGATAGGGTCTCCCATGGTAGTGATATGTCTACTTGATACTAGTTTCCAACCCTTGTCCTATTGGAGGTGATCTTGGGGAGTCATGACATAGACCCCATTAGGGCAGGTCATGACAATTTCCATGCAAACACATCATCACAACATGTGCCTCTTTGAACATATCATGAGAAGCATATATTGATCCAGTGTTCTAGCTGGAAACCATTACTAACTGCTATGTTGCACCATAGATTCCTATTGGGGATTTTTGACATTTCCCAATTCCTAAAGACCATCCAATATTGATACCTGACATTAACAAGTTGTGATAGTGAGGGAGACCGAAGTTCAAAAGGATGCAGAATGAGATGGATTGGCCTCAAGAATAAGGGAAATGATTGAGATGCAAGATATATAATCAGGAAGGTCATAACATGAAATGATTCCCTAACATTTTTGGATTGAGGTCACACTATCATACATAATGACGTATTGCCTCCAATGTGAACTTTTCACATTACCCATTACAAGGTGTTAATATAAAATCCTTCATTTTTTAGAATTTTGTGACATTTTTGAATGATTTTACTATCAAATAATAAATATTTGATAAATTATACAATAATTTACATAAGACATAGACAAGATAAACATTCCTAAATGATACATCATTTCAATAAATGAAACTTTGATCTACATAATGACTTTCCCTTTACAAAGCTTTTCACATGATAAAACCATTTTGTAAATCATACTTTGGTTTTCATAATAAGCCTTTCATATTCACATTAGAAGGAATATGACAAGTACATGTGTGATGGCATGAAATCATAATAAAACTATCCATGGATACACTGTAAAACAATCATGTGAGCAAATAATCATGAAACATACCATCTTGTGAGAAATCATACATGAATTAAAAAGCACACCATTTTGGATCTAACTTATTGGCATATGTTATAGACATTAAAGAAAACCTCAATCCATATGGTGGGTCTAACCGATATAGCCTATGTGTTCAAAAATATGTTTTTAAAGTAAAAACCCTTTAAAAACATGATTCTATTCTAACAATAATATAGGAAAACTAGTCATCTTTGAAAACTAAGATCAAGAAAATGATATCTACAAATGACCAAAAAGGTCCCTAGAAGGGTGTGAGTTACGAATCTCAATAGGATACCACCATGAAACTATTTAAGGATTTTATCCATGCAAACCAATAAACTAGTTTGAAAAAATTTTCAAAACTAAACCACTTGAAAACAAACCAACTTGAAGTAAACCTTTAAAATACATTTGGTTTTCTTTTAGAAAAAAAACAAGGTTTTTAAAACAATTCCTAAACATGGATCAAGTAAAAAAATGAAGCTAGAAGGAATAAGAAATTTCATAAATAAAACATGACTAATTTAACAAATCACCCTTTACAAGGTAAAACCATATCTAAAACCACTTTAGAAATATGGTTTGAAAAACAAGAATACATGCCCTTTTCTTTTGGAAATAAAAAATTCATAAAACAATGGGAATAGAAATGTTATGTATTACATTCTACTAGCCATAACATTCTGATAACCAAAATTTTATATTTACATTTTAAACTTAATTATTATTTTATTTTTATTCATATAGATAGAGGATACTATGGTACTCACTGAACAATATAGGCATGTTTCACAAGACATTCTATTGGGTTGTGAGTTTTGATGAATAGGGTGTGTAGAACACACCATTATCATCATATTCCACCTCCATATACCATTATACCATACCTACACCATGATGAATTCTATGGCATTATTTTATCTAGTTTTACATTTATTGATCATCACCGCCTTGCTACTCTCACTGAGATATGGATACCTTAGACACATACATTCCACTTTCCTAAGGGAGACATGACCATCAACTTTGAGGATGTGGCAGTTCTGCTCAGTCTTTCTATCCAGGGGGATGCTATTATGGGACCCACCCATGGAGACTATCCCAAGCTTGTACAATGATTTGTAGGTGTCAATATTGTTTGTGATGATGATGCAACAGATGGTGGGTCAATATTTATGAGCTGGCTTGAGATACACTTTACACAGTTACCCGTTGATGCTGATGAGTAGACTGTCATGTGTCACACCCATGCATATATATTGTGACTCATTGAAGGGACAATGTGCACTGTTCACTCTGGTATGTATGTCCACATGATGTATACGGGGATAATAGAGGATTTTGATCTTCCTGGGAGATACAGTTGGGGATCTACGTGCTTGGAATATACTTACAGAGCATTATGCATGATATTCCGATCAAATCACACTGATCTTGGGGGATGTGTCATCCTTATTCAGTAGTGGGCATGAAAGCACATCCATCCCATCTCTCCTATCATTACTGGTCATGAGCTTCATATATATGTGTTTCATAATGTTTCTCATGGGAACTAGTATTATCACTCATATTTATTATTTTCTAATGCTATTATAAGTTATTAAATTTAATTTCTTATTATTTATCACTTTATATGTTGTATGTTACATGTGGAGTCAGGCACACCACTTTTTCAGGATGCCGATGCACAACTTGGGTGCATTCGTCTCATGTTGGACAGTCTATTACCCACTTATGTAAGTATATACAGTCTTTCCTTGGCTAATTAATTTCATTATATTATATTTTTTTGTTTTTAGCAATATTGTTTTAACAAATGTTACATGTCATTTTAGATTGCATGGATACCATATTGGACTCTATTAGACCAGTTGCCCACATAATACACTGATGGGATTTAAAATACCATGGCTACAATGTCTCTCATTCACTTTCATATTGTTGAGTGACACCCACCTAATAGAGTCATGTGCTAGTTTGGATTTGTTTAGCATATTCTCTTTCCACCTAGACAATCAGTAACACTTCATTCCATGAAGCTTATTTGGAGGCAGGATGTCGATTGGTCTCAATGACTTGAAAAGTATCTTGACCTCTGGGAAAGACGAGCATCATTTCATAATGAGGGTATGTGTACTATGAAATTCCCTCTAGCAGAGCAACTCGAGTATGGGACATGGTATATACTGAAGTCTATACTGTATCTTACTCCTCATGGTAGAGGGCTCCAGGATCTAGTAAGTTAATAAATTTCCATTAGTTTTTTATTGTATTTTTTCAATTCATTTTGAATCTCTTTATAACATAATTGACTATAACATATTATCCGCATGTCTGATCCAGAGGAGGGATAGGTTTTTAGCCAGGCAACGTACCATGTTGTAGCACAGGGGATGATGTTAGTGTATCATGTTCTACATGATAGTATCTTTGATCATCCACCTCAGGGAGATGCTGTTCCTACTTAGGAAAAGGAGGTTCTTGCTCAGGAACCTCCTCTAGAAACTGTCAATGTTGAGGAGCCATGATAACGATTGTGTAGACTGCATCATGATGCACATGGGGCCTCACCTATACCACAGGCAGAGGTTACACCTCTAGTAGTCCAACCTCAAATGATTGCGAATGTGCACCTGGATGCATGAGATTCATTTATATTAATATTGTTAGGATATCCATAATTTTCCTTGGATATATCTGACCCAAGCTCATATAAGAGGTCATTTCTCATGCCACCGCCTTTCATGAATCAGCCTTCACATGCCTTATGGTTCCCCCAACAGATGATGAAAGGTCCTTCCACTTATGTAGTAGGGGAAGGATCAGGTGCACATGATGACATCCAGATGTCACCTCCTCCTGATGAGACACAGACAAAGAATTAAACATACTAGGTTCCATTTCCTGAGGATGATCCCTCTCTAGCTCACCATACTCCACCCTAGCACAGAGATTGACGATCTTGATATGGACGTCTCATTCACACACCGGATTGTGGGATAAGACCTCATCATAAATAATGATTTTACTCATTTATTTATGTTTTATTAAATTAAAGTATTTGAAACAAAAATGTATTCCATTATATATATGATTGTTTGTCTATTAAGTTGATGAAATTATTTTTACTATCAACCATTTTTACATGTTTAGAAACTATTTCAATTTTCATTTATATTTTAATTCTAGTTTATATTTTATAATCTTTCAAAGATGACTTTTTGGAATATAGGAAAACATATTAAATTTAAAGTAGGCAACTTTAAAATCTTATAAAATATAAATAATAAAAAAAATTTAAATAAAACTTAAAGCATCGCCTAAACATCTAATTTTTTTTGAAAATAAAAATAATTTCATAAATATAATAAATAAAAGATAATTTACATGACATAAACATTATTGATTAAAAATATAATATTTACACATTAAAAAACAAATTCACATAAAATATAGTATAATTAAAATAAAAATGAAATTTAGAACATTGAATAAACATATAATAAATAATTGAAAACAAAAGAAATGTAAAAAAATTTATAAATACAAATGTAATGGTTTAAAAGAACAATATATTATGTCACTAAAATTAATTTTCATTAATTGTTTTTATGAAATGTTTGTTATTTTCAATTATTTTTTATATGTTTAGTAAGTGTGTCATATTTCATTCAAATTGTATTTCTACTTTATTATTTATATACTTTCATAGCCACCAACTTGAAACATTACCATGTTTCATGTAAGTGACTTTGAAAGCATATAAATTATAAAATTTAAATAAAATCTAAATGATATTTGACAAAATGACTCAACATATAAAACATAATTGAAAAAAAATCATAAATATAATAAACAAAAGCTAATTTACATGTCACCAAATTTATTGCTTAAAAATATAAAATTTTTAGTTTCAAATATTAAAGGACATAGTTATAATTAAGTATTATATGATTAATTAAATTACTATGAACTATTATTAATTATGTTATTATAATTAAATGTTAGTAATTACATTATTAATATATATTAATTATAAAATTAAATATTTACAATAATTAAAATAATAAATCTTAATAATGATGTAAGTAATATAATTATTTACATAACTAATAAAACACTTAACAATATATTTTTAAAATAAATCCTAATTATATTAATAATACAACAAATTAATTACTAATAATAATGGTATAATTAAAAAATTATTTGTATATATATGTATCTAAATAAAATAAAATAAACACAATATATATATATATATTAAATATACAAGCATATTTATTTTTAAGTTTTTAATTATTTTTTAATTTATTTGGTAAAGACGACATCAGACTTACCACCTTTGAACTAAAACCCAAAGGTGGTAAGGCCGATGCTACATTTATGTACTATTTTTAAAAATATTTTAAAACTAGTATTATTTTAATAAATATTAAAAAAACATATAAAAAAAGTCACCATTTTCCACAGAATATTTAACTAGTTTCTCGTGTTAAAATAATTCAATTTTTATATATGAATAACAAATTACAGATATGACTCTTTAGGGGGCATCCAAGCATGAATTATTGGAATCGAGGCTGAGCCCGGTTGACAATGAGTCAATCTGAATTGTATGAAACACAAGTGGCTGATGATATCCAAAATCAAAGTGTCTTGGATTCTGTTGAATCCATTCAACATAAGCTGGAGCAAAGATTAGGGGCGATTATGTGGTGACAGTCTTATTGAGGAAGACGGTCAAAAGGGATGCCCCGTTGTAAAAAACTCGCTAAAGCCATTAAAGATCTGTTAGAATAGGTGGTTACCAAACCTTCAAGAAAGGAAAGATTCATTGACTATAAAAGTAGAAAGGGACCAACAATTTAGGAGATATAATATTTGGTATTATTCATTCAACATTGAAGATTCTACATTTGATATTTTGGATTTTTGGGAAATCATTCCGAGAGAAGGGATTTTCTGCTTGATTTGGGGAGAAAATCTTAGATGGAGGGTTGGTATAGTTATTTTATGGTTGGATAAACCTCTATATGACAAAACTTTGAGTGTTCCTTAGTGATATATGTGGATTCCACTCCCAATTTGGGAGTTGTTTATGGAATAAACATTTATCGGTATGCTTGCTTTTTCTCTTTTTTCGGCAACCACTATAGTAGTTCTTCCTTGGTGGGAAGACAACCGTGGACAAGTAGCCGACGATGGGATAATCTTCTTCGAGTAGTTGAAAAACCAAAGAAATAGGTTACGATCATTAATATATATAACAAGATTATTTCCCATGAATTTGTAATATGAGAAAAAACTCACTGTAACTTTGTGTGTTATCCTCTAGCATTCATCTAGAGAGAAGAAATATAGAAACGAACCCCTTCTCTTATGGATATAAGAACCATTTACAAACCACATAATTCTTGCATGTTCTTATGATTTCTTCTTCTATTTTGTGTTTTTTCATCTCCACTAACATCCACTTCCCCAACAAAGTGGTATCAGAGCCACCGGGGTCAAAATGATGACATGTAGAGAGGATTTTCCAGTGAATGGAAGATTGAATTTTGTCAGATTTTTTTGAGTCTAGATCTATGAAGAGCTCAATGAGATGATTCCAACAGCATAAGTAAAGTAAAAAATGGAGATAAAACTAATTCTGTAGAGTCGATAAAAGTTTCAGTCAAACCCTAGGTGCTACAGTAACACTCTACCAGAGAAGACGACACTGCTCATGTTGGAGGGATTTTTCAGCAAGTTTTCCAGCCACTATTATGGTGAGCCATGTCAGTGCCACATCATCAGTCAATCTAGAATGTTTAAATTGTTTTGGATATATATTTGCAAATCAGAGTCCATTTTCAGTGATCTAGGAGTCGATTCCAGCTATTTCAACCATTTTAAACAAATTCATATGGTTAGATTTTCAAAATTCTTATTGCATAAATATAATAAAATA
This sequence comes from Viscum album, assembly GCA_963277665.1. NCBI lineage: Eukaryota > Viridiplantae > Streptophyta > Magnoliopsida > Santalales > Viscaceae > Viscum > Viscum album. The sequence goes on from OY728155.1 coordinate 141,441,926, forward strand.
TTGGTAATATGATTAAGCTTACCACTTTTAATTATGATATATGGAAACCCAAAATGGAAGATCTTTTGTATATTAAAGATTTGTGGAAACCAATAGCGGAGAACACTAAGACCATTTAAGTTAAAGTGTAGGGTTCATCAACAAGTGGTAAATTTGGTGAGAAGACTTCGGCCAATACCCCACCAGTTGATACAGAGTGGGTCTACTCAACAGGAAGTGCACTTACCAAATCTGACAGTGGATCAACAAGAGTATCTTCCAAATTTTTTCCAATTAACACGATACTTCCGTTATTTGGAGAAAATTGGAAAATATGTATGTGAGGACAACCATGTATAACAAAAAAACCTGATACGTCATCTTTCAAACTTAAAGTAAAAAGATAAGACCAATTTATCAGAGCACATGAGTGAGTTACAAGGTACCATTGATCAGTTGAATTCCATGAAAATGAGGATTGATGATGATTTGTAGGCACTGTTGATGTTGAGTTCATTACCAAAGACACGGGACACATAGTTTTGTCAGTTAGTAATTCAACTCCAGATGGAACTCTCAACGTGGAAATGGTGAAAAACAAAATTATGAATGAGTAATCTAGAAGGAAAAATGAGGGATATGTAACTGAATCAAAGTATCTTTTCATTTAAAGACAAGGTAAACATAAATGGCAGGGAAGAAGTAGAGGAAGAGAACCTCATGGCCAAAGTATACAAATAAGGAAGCAATCGAAATCCTGATTGAGATATTACATGAAGTTCCACCTTGTGGAAATCCCATAAACTTCATTTGGGAATGCAGGAGGATGAAGGTAGAGTAGAGGAATCAGAAAGGTAAGATCCAAAATAATGATGCTGTAGTTTTCAATGAATAAATCATTATTGTTTAGGAAGATAATCATGTCAGTCTTGCAAGCCAAGACTCAACATGGGTGATTGATTCCGGTGCCTCCTACCATGTCACTACCAGAAGATATTTCTTCTCATATTAAAGTTTAGGGAGTTTCAAACATGTAAAGATGGGAAATGATGGTGTATCCAAAATTATTGGTATTGGTAATATTTTTATGGAGACTAATATTGGATATAGGTTATTGTTGAAGGATGTGAGGCATGTTCCTAATATTCTCCTCAATCTAATATCCATTGGGATTCTTGACGATGATGTATATGTCAGTTCCTTTAGTGATGAGAAATGTAATCTTACCAAAGGTAACCTGGTAATTACTAAAGGAAATAAAGATACTTCTCTTTATCTCCCAGATTCCAAACCATGTGGATGAGAAATCAATGAAGCCAGAAAAGATATTCCTGCAGAAGTTTGGAACATTCGTTTTGGTCACATAAGCAAGAGGGGAATCAAAATTCTCTCTATAAAGGATATTTTAATTGGAATAAAAGGTACAAATTTGGATACTTGGGTTGATTTCATCATGGGAAAACAACACTGAGTATCATTTTGTGGTTATATACCATCCAAAAAAGGAAATGTTTTAGATTTGATTCACACTAATGTCTACATAATGATAACTAAGTCGATAAGGGGTGATATTTATTTTTTTACCTTCAAATATGATCATGATATAAAAGTCTAGGCCTTTTCTTTGAAAACTAAAGATCAAGTGCAAGATGTTTTCAAGCAGTTTCATGTGAAGGTGGAAAGTGAAATAGACAGATGGTTAAAGTGCGTGTGAGCAGACAATAGAGGAGGGTAATATGGTCCATTTTATTAGTACTGTAGGAGTTTCAGTATCAGGCTGGAAAAATCAGTATCAAAGACGCCTCAATATAACGATGTTGCTAAGAGAATGAACCAAACAATTTGAGAGAGAGTCAGATGTATGATCTCAAATGCAAAGCTACCAAACACTTTTTGGGGGGAGGAAATGAGAATCGTAGTTGATCTTATCAACTTTTATACACCAGTTCCAATAAACTATGATGTCCCAGAAATTGTCTATATTGGTAAAGATGTTTCATACAAACACTTGAGAGTATTTCGTTATAGGGAATTTTTTTTACATCTCGAAAGATGAGTGGGTGAAGTTGGATGGAAAAGGAAAGCGGTGTATCTTTTTGGGATATGCTGATGCGGAGTTTGGATAATGACTTTGGGATTCTATCAAAATTAGGATCATCAAAAGTAGAGATGTGGTTTTTCTTGAGGATTAGACGATTAAAGATTTTGAGAATCCATAAAATGCAAAGAAGTTGCAGTCTGAGGAAATTCCATTCAACCTGGAACCAGTATCACCACCATAAGTTATAGCTAGTGTGAGTGAGATACACAACACTAATGATACATCACTACTAGGTAATATATCTCCATATGTTGATATGTATCCATAATATGATATTCCATAGCAAATTTTCTTTGAAGCTCAGTTGAGGAGATCCACTAAAGAATGACAACTGAGTCATAGATACTCACCACACAAGTATGTGATGCTCACTGATGGGGGAGAGACAGACAATTATGATGATGTGATCAAGAGTTAGTAGAAGATGGAATGAAATAAGGCTATGAAAGAGGATATGAGATCCTTACACAGGAACAACACATTTGATTTGGTAGAGTTACCATAAGTAAATAAGGCACTCAAGAACAAGTGGGTGCACAAAATCAAAGGAAAAGATGGAAGATTATAGCTATGATATAGATCTAGGATGGTTGTGAAGGGATTCAGTTAGAAAAAAGGTATTGAATTTGATGAAATTTTTTATTCTGTGGTTAAAATTTCTTCTATTAGAGTTGTTATTGGATTAGAGGATAGTATGAACATGGAGGTTCAACAACTGGATGTGAAGACAACTTTCTTACATGGTGATCTTGATGAGGATATATACATAGATAATCTAGAGGGATTTAAAGTGAAAGGTAATGAAAACCTGATATTCAAGCTTAAGAAAAGTTTATATGGTTTGAAATAGACATTGTTGGGAAAAAATCTCTCAAGGTAACATTGAACCATTTTTGTGGTGTTTGTGTTTATTGACAAAGCTGATTTGTTTGTTGACAAAGAAGGTTTCCATGCTGATTTGTCAAGTTCTAGAGATATTTCTAACAACCAATGTTGAAAAAGAAAGATGAAAAAGGAATATACGATCTGGAGGTAGTGCGAAAAGAACAGATCTAAGGTGGAACCATTTTCTAGTGTTTAGAAAATTTTTAGGCCTCAAAATCAGAAAATGCAGAGATCTGTTTTTGGAAAAGGAAGGTGTGCGAAATATTGGAGTGGTGTGTGAAATTGAGGAATGTATTTTTTCACAGAAGAGGTGTTTCTAGATTAGAATCTTGAAAATTGGAAAATGCATGAGGTGCGTGAAATATTGGAGTAGTGCGTGAAATATGGTGTTGCACGAAAGATGGGTTTTCTGTGCTTGAAGAGGATTATGCGCTCAAGGAGGGTTTTTCATGTAGGGGTCAAGTTTTCATATAAATATGAGGTGACCTACTCATTCATTATAGATCAATACTTAGAGAAGATCAGAGCTTTGATGCATGTAAAAAATATGCAAAGTGAGTTGCACGAAAAAATTTGGAGGTGCGTGAAAAATTTGGTGTTGCGCGTAAAAGTTGATGTTGCATGTAAAAGTTAAAATTTCACATAAAATGAAGGTTTTATGGAATTGTTGAGGTTGCACGAAAAGTGGAGTTGGGTTTGTGTGCAAGAAGAGATCTTTTGCATGCAAGGTAAGGGAATTATGCGCAAGGCACAATAAGGGCTGCGCGTAAAATTTGAGGTTTCCCAGTTCAATTATGTGGTAAAGAGGTATTCATATGTGGATAAAAGTATAAATTCAATAGAGAATCTACATACAATTTAGGATTCATGTATTCATTAAATTTAAGAGACCTATCGATCTATAAACTGTGAGTGGATCTTCTGAATAAGCAGTGAGCATACTTCAGTTGAGGGAGCAGTTAGCTTTCATATTGTGATTGGTTGTAAACCAAAAGGGATAGTGAGTCCACTTAGAACATTGTAAATAGTAGTGCACTTATAGTGGATTTGGTACATCATCATATAGCTGATGTATGCCCCTTGGACATAGCCCAGTGAGGGTGAACCAAGTAAAAAATATTGTGTCCTGTGCATGATTTAATTTCTGTTTATACTTTGCTACAGGAAAGAGAGAGAAGAGAGTTTTTCTTAACAGAAAAACAAGATCCAAAGTGGAAGAGGTTTAAATCTATTATACCATTATTCACCCCCTATCAGGTTATTTGGCCTTGTGGAACTAACAATTGGTATCAGAGGGAAAAGTTAATATCAGTGGTTATCTCTCAAATGGAGGTCACCAATCATAAAGGGATTCCGATCTTTGACAGGAACAATTTTCAGCTATGGAAGAATTAGATGCAACACTACTTCAAATATTTGGGAATGGATGTGTTCATAGTAGCAATGCATGGTATAACAACCAATATTAATAGTGGTGCATTATCAAAAGCCGAGCAAAGAGAATTGGATACTGACACCAAGGGAATCAATGCTTTAGGGGGGAGCCCTATCCAATGCTATCTATATGAAGGTGATGTCATGAAAAACCTCACACGCCATGTGGGAAAAGCTATTGAATATATATGAAGGAGATAAAAAGGTTAGAGAAGTGAAGTTTCAAGTGTTGTGGAACAAGTATGAAGATCTTATAATGAGCCTGAATGAGTCTGTTGATGCATTCTTTGGCAAGGTAAACGTGGTAGTGGAAGACATGCGAGTTCTTGGTGAAGTCATTGAAGACATAAAGATTGTGAAGTGAATCTTGAGGAAACTTCCACCTCGCTTCAGTCCAAAGTTTTCAGTATTAGAAGACAAGGATCTGAAAGAGATGACACTGGATAACTTGCACAATACCCTTGTAGCATATGAAATGCGAAATGATGACAGTGGTGCTGTAGAAAAGGGGAAATCTAAAGAGGTGGAATTCAAAGCCATGAAGAAGCTCACTATTCAAGACTCTCAAGAAGAAGAAGAGATATATGAGGTGATTTCATTTCTCTCCTCAAACCTTCAAAGAGGAAAATGAAAGTTTAAAGGAAAACTTCCACTTTCTTGTTTTCGATGTGGAAAGGTTGTAAATCTTGCAGAAAGGTGCCTCAAAAAGTTCCAAGAAGATGATGATGTCGATGAAGATGAAATTACCAAGAAGAAGTATTCAGCTTATGTGAAAGTCAAGAAATAGTTCAAGAGAAATTTATTTAAGAATAATAACCTTCTTTCAAAATAATGTGATAGTTCAGATGAGTCTGTGGTTAAGGAGGTTGAAGAGATAGAGAACTTCAGAGATCGTGGAGAGAATGATATGGTGGTAGTTTTTGGTAGTTCTTAGAAACATGATGAAATAGAAGCTAATGAGGAATAATAATAAGTTGAATGAAGAGTCGATATGGAAGATGAATTAGAAGCATCTCTTTAAGAGATAGATATTTGGAGAGAAAAAACAAAGAAATCCAACAAGGTGGTACATGATGCCAAACTCTACATGCAACAACAGGAGAAGAGAAGTCTTAGCTGGTAAAAGAAATCGAAAACCTTAAGTCTTACAAGATAGAGAGCTCAAAAAAGGTTGATGGACATAAGCTCAAGATTGAAGAACATAAAAGTGAGATCGATGGCCTGAATAGAAAAGTGAAAGATCAAGTCAAGCGTATTGAAGAATTTAAAGATGAGGCTGTCAGTCTATGATGAAAAGTGAAGGATCAAGAAAAACTCTTGAACCCTAATGTGACATCGAGAATAAAGATCATTCAAAAGACTAAAAAGGTGAAAGAGGATCCTAGAAGTTTAGTAGGAAAGAAGCATCAATCAAGATCATATGTTAAGGATGATTTAGGGCTTAATTAGAAATAGAAAGAAATCAGGGTTGAAGTTAGACGCAAGTTCCCATTCCGAAAATGAAAATTTATGTGGGTATAAAGAATAATCAGAAAATACAAAGAACCCAAGGAAAAATTGGAAGTATATAAGTGACATGTAGGAATGCACATTTTAGCAGGTGTTATTGCTGTGGAAAGATGGGATACTCACAAAATGTGTGTTATATAGCTAGAAGATACCAAAGGGCACAAGAAAAAAGATGGAATCCAAACAGAGAATGGTTCTCTAGAACATATTTCAAAGGACACTATTTTTGGTGTGGATGATTTGGGAACATGTCTAGATACTGCACACCGACCATACAGAGGAATTTGTCAAAGAAAAATCAAAATGTTCACAAGCAGGAGATCAATGAACCAATAGGTGAGTTAAGAATGAAAAATAGATCTTCATCTTTACAAGATAAAGTTGGTCCATCATACTTTGAGAAATATCAGGATACTAAATCTATCCCAAATGTGAATACAAAAATATAGAACAAGAATAAAAGAGAAGAGAATGCAGTGGTTGCTGGAATTGATCTTAAATCATCAGACCGTTCTGGTGTATGGATCATTAATAGTGGCTACACGTCTCACATGAAAGGCAATAAGGATTTTGTTACAGGCATAAAATATGACAAAGAAAGAGTTTTCAAGTTTTTAAACGAAGTAGGCCTGAAGATAATTGGATCGGGAAAGGCCGGGTTTGGGGGGAAAGAAATAAGACATGTTGATGTCTTGGTTATAGAAGGTCTCAGTCACAATTTTCTTAGCGTCAGTCAACTGTGTGACTCAGGGAATTCAATACAGTTTACCAAGAAGACATGTGTCATCAAGGGAAGATATGTAACAATAATCCTATAGGGAAAAATAACAAAGGGGAATCTCTACCTAGTAAGTGGAGAAAAAGATATGTGTTTTTTTATCCAGAGAGGAAGAAAACAAGCTATAACATAAACAACTTGGTCATCTATGCCAACCATCCCTAGAAGATTTGGTAAAGTGTGATGCAGCTAGAGGCCTCCCCAAGCTATCACAAGATCATACTCACACATGCGATGTATGCCAACAAGGGAAGATCATTAGAATGACATATAAGGAAAATGAAAAGAAGTCAATAAGAGTGCTCGAATCGGTACATGCTAATGTTTGTGAGCCTATCACACCAAGATAAATTGATGGAAATAGGTATTACATTCTTTTCATTGATGACTATAACAGAATAACATGGGTATTTTTCATTTCCCATAAGTCCGATGCATTTAGTTTCCTAAAAAAGTATTGGAGGGAATCTGAAAGAATGCTTGGGCAGAAAATTCGGAAGTTTTGTACTGAAAATGGTACATAATTCACAAAAATCCAGGTGGAATAATATCTTGAGAAACATGGGATAAGACATCATGTTTCTTTAGTAATAACTCCCTAATAGAATGGAGTGGTTGAAAGGAGAAATAAGATCATCAACAACATGGCAAGAAAGATGCTCATTGAAAAAGACCCACTAGAGAAATTTTGGAAGGAAGTAGTTTTGACATCGGTCTATATTTCTAATAGGCCTCTGTTGTGTCCAAAGTAAGGAAAGAATCCATATGAGATGTGGTATGGAAAGAAGCCTATAGTGAAGCACTTTCGAATATTTGGAAGTAAGTGCTTCATTCTCAACAAAGAAAAACATAGAAAATTTGAGTCATGAGGAGATGAGGGGATATTTCTTGGATACTTTGGAAAAAGAAAAGCATACAAATGTTTTAATAATAGGCTGGGAAAAGTAGTTGAGATCAATGATGTCATGGTTGTGGATAATGAAGATAGAATTCAATAACACAATGAAAAATTTCTTGATAAAAGTGATGAAGAGGAAAGCACCACATGGAGAGCAGAAGTAGTCGATGCTGATTCAGAAGAAGATACTGATGATGAGAATGAGGAATTAAAATCTATATCTACATAGAAGCTAAGAATTCAAGTTGAAATTGACAGGAAAAATATCATTAGTGATCAGCCAGCTTCAGTTCAGACAAGAAGAATGAAATCACCATAACATACATCTTTCCTATCTTAGGCAGAGCCTAAATGCTTTGATGATGTAACTGAAGTTGAAAACTGGGTTCAAGCTATGAATGAAGAGCTAGATCAGATCGAGAAAAATCAGACACATGAGATTGTCTCGAGGCCAGCAGATAAGAATGTCATCAAAACTAAATGGGTCTTTCGTAATAAGATTAATGAAGATGGAATAGTTATTCCAAAAAAAAGCATGACTAGTGTGCAAAGGATACTCCCAGATAGGGGGTATAGATGTTGATGGGACATTTTCACAAGTTGCAAGGCTGGATATAATCAGACTATTCCCAGCTATTACAATGCAACAAAAGTTCAAATTTTTTCAGATGGATGTCAAATCTGCATTCTTGAATGGGGTTCTAGAGGAAGAAGTTTATATCAAGAAGCCATATGGTTTTCTCATTCATGAGGACGAGAATAAGGTTTTTTTGGCTGAATAAGGCATTATATGGGCTGAAATAAACACCAAGAGCATGGTACTCAAGGCTTGATCAGTATTTGAAGAAGATTGGTTTCCAGTGTGGTGGATTTTATTACAATCTCTATTTTAATAACAATAGTAATAAAAGGATTATGGTGCTAGTTTATACTGATGAAATAATATTTGGTGGATCAGATTAAGCTCAATGCAGAACATTTTCCAAATTCATGAAAAATGAGTTCGAAATGTCAATGATTGGAGAACTAACATTTTTCTTGGTTTACAGGTGTCACAAGGGAGGAATGTAACTTTCATTTATCAATCTAAATATTCCAAGGAGGTTCTGAGAATATTTGTAATGGAAAATTCCAAGGAGATGAAGACTCTGATTGCTACCCAGATAAAATTATCGAAAGATGATGATGGCAAGGCAGTTAATATCACAAGATAGCAGATTATTGGGAGTTTACTATACATAATAGCAAAGAGACCTGATATTGTTTTTTCCACATTCCAAGCAACATAATATCAAAGAAATAACAAGGAAATTCACATGCTTTTAGTGAAAATAATACTTCAGTATATTAAGGGAATTGTGGGTTTCAGTTTGACATCTAATGAAAAATCTCAGCCGGAGCTATTGGGATATGCAAATGAAGATTGGGCCAGTTCGACGAGTGACATGAAATCAACTTCATGAGGTACTTTATATCTTGGTGGATTGTGTATTTCTTGGTTAAGTAAGAATCAAGATTGCATTTCATTGATCGCTGTAGAGGATGAGTATATTGCGGCCACTCCAGCATGCACACAGTTATTATGGATGAAGAAAAAACTTGATGATATGGGAGTTGAAGTGAAGTCTCAATTCAGAATCCAGTGTGATAACTCAATTTCTATAAATCTCAGCAAAAAACTCATCTATCACCCAAGGACAAATCACATTGAGATAAAGTATCATTTTATCAAGGAGAAGGTTGAGCATGGAATTGTGAAGTTGGAGTATGTGCCCACAGAATTACAGGTTGCCAACATTCTGACAAAGGCCTTACCTAAGGAAGATTTTTAGAGACATTGAATGGCTCTGGGAGTCCAGTCGACTCCCCACACTTGAAAAAGTGTGGATTTGGACCCCCCTCTCCCTGAGGTATAATGTATTTTTCCCTAATGTACTGATATGTGTTTTTACCCTGTTATAGACCGCAAAGGAGTGATCTTTGGGTTCATTGACAAAGGGGGAGAAAATAGTGATTTTTTCAAGGGGGATAAAGTGTGGCTATTTGATAAATCATGAATGATATGGGGAGAAATAGATAGGTGAGATAGGGGGAGTTGAAAGCTGAATAAGAGTTGAATCTATAAGAAGACAATGAGAGTTTTAAATCTGACGATGCTATAAGTGATCGATCAAGGAATAGATATCATGATACTGAGGATTGTGATAAAAGAAAAAGAGTGGTGTTAGAATAGTGTTAGAAGGCTTCCAACACTTAGAAATTGGTATCAGTTCGGTATTAATAGTTGGTGTCAGAAATGATGTGATTCATTGATGAACTTTTCATTTACTATTGTTTCTCACGCCAAACATTGCTCATGTGGGATTAGAGTATGTGGTCAGTGAATATTTGGTCGCTATCTAAATCACAAGAGGCGAATGATGGTAGATTATGGAAGGAGCTTCAGTGAGGTATCAAAGTGTAGGGATTTATTATGAGAAGAGTTGTCAATAAACCCAAAGGGGGATATTGTTAGGAAAAAATTCCTCAAGGTAACATCAAACCATTTTTGTGGTGTTTGTGTTTGTTGACAAAGCCAGTTTGTTTGCTGACAAAGAAGGTTTATATGGTGAGTTGTCAAGTTCCAGAGATATTTATGATAACCAATGTTGAAAAAGAACGATTAAAAAGGAATGAACGATCTGGAGGCGATATGACAAGAACAGATCTAAGGTGGCGCCATTTTCTAGTGTTTTCCAAATTTTTGGGCCTCAAAATCAGAAAATGGAGAGATCTGTTTTTGGAAAAGGAAGGTGCGCGACATATTGAAGTGATTCGTGAAATATAGGAATGTATTTTTTCATGCAAGAGGTGTTTCAAGATTAGAAGCTCGAAAATTGGAAAAGGCATGAGGTGCGCGAAATATTGGAGCAGTGCGTGAAATACGGTGTTGCATGGAAGATGGGTTTTCCACTCTTGCATAGGATTATGTTCTCAAGGAGGGTTTTTTCATGCAAGGGTCAAGTTTTTATATAAATATGAGGTGAACCCCTCATTCTCCAGATCTCAATACTTAGAGAAGATCAGATCTTTGATGCACGTAAAAAATACTTAAAGGGAGTTGCGTGAAAAATTTGGAGGTGCACGAAAATTTTTGCATTGCATGTAAAAGTTGATATTGTGTGTAAATGTTAAAATTTCATGTAAAATGAAGGTTTCTTGGAATTATTGAGGTTGTGTGAAAAGTGGAGTTGGGTTTGCATGCAAAAAGAGATCTTTTGCACGCAAGGCAAGGGAATTACGCACAAGGCACAGTAAGGGTTGCACGTAAAATTTGAGGTTTCCCAGTTCAATTCTATGGTAAAGTAGTATTCATCTTTAGATGAAAGTAGAACTTAAATAGATCATCTACATATAGTTGAGGATGCAGGTATTCATTAAATTGAAGAGAGCTATAGGTCTATAAACTGTGAGTGGATCTTTTGAAGAAGCAGCGAGCACACTTTAATTGAGAGAGTAGTGAGCTTTCATATTGTTATTGGTTGTAAAACAGAAGGGATAGTGAGTCTGCTTCTAACATTGTAAACAAAAGTTCACTTATAGTGGATTTGGTACATCATCATATCACCGGTGTATGCTCCTTGGACGTAGCCCAGTGAGGGTGAACCAAGTAAAAATTACTGTGTCCTGTGCATGATTTAATTTCAGTTTATACTTTGCTATGGGAAAGAGAGAGAAGAGATTTTTTCTTAATAGTGAAACAAGATCCAAAGGGTAAGAGGTTTAAATCTATTATACCTTGATCCACCCCCACTCTTAGGGTATTTGGCCTTGTGGGACTAACAGACACCAATGCAATGGTACAAGAAATTTGAGTCATTCATAGAGAAAAATGAGTACAGGAGGACGATTGCTGATCACTATGTTTTCATCAAATAGTTTTCTAATGGAGATTTCATTATCTTTTGCTTTATATTGATTATATGCTTATTATTGGAAGAGATATCACCAATATTTACTGGTTGAAGATGTAGTTGAACAAGTCATTTGAAATGAAGTACTTGGGAGACGCTACTCAGATTCTTGGTATGACGATTACTCGTGATATGAGGAATCAAAACATTTGGCTATCTTGGGAGTGGTACATTGAGAAGGTTCTTAAAAGATTTAACTTGAGGACGGTGAAACCAGTTAATACTCCACTTGTGAGCCATTTTAGGGTTACAACAAGTCAAAGTCCATCAACTAAGGAGGATAAAGAAGAGATAGAAAAAGTTCCTTATCAGTTAGCAATTGGCAGTCTCATATATTCCATGGTGTTCACCAGACTAGATATTGCTCACACTGTCAAAATTGTGAGTATATTTTTATCAAATATAGGAAAGAAGAATCAGAAAATGTTCAAATGGATATTGAGGTATCTCCAAGGTACATATAGTCATTGTTTATGTTTTGGAAATGGTAAATCTGTTTTGGAAGGATACACAGATGCAGATATGGATGGATATTTAGACATGATGGAATCCATATCTGGGTACCTAATATCATTTATAGGGGAGTAATTTTATGGAAATCATGACTTCAAAAGTGTGTCTCCTTATCTACCATGATAGCATAATATATTGCGGTCACAGAAGGCTGTAAGGAGATGCTATGGATGAAGAAGTTTTTGTAGGATTTGGGACAAGGTCAAGAGAATTATATTGTCTACTACAATAGTCAAAGCACTATTCATCTCATCAAGAAACCAACATTTAATTCTAGGTCCAAATACATCAACGCGCGATATTATTGGATCCAAAATATGTTGTAAGAAAGATTCTTGAAAGTTAAAAAAATATACACCAATGATAATGGGGAAGACATGATGATTAAAGTTTTACTAAAAGAGAAGTTAGAAACCTACAAGGATATAAAGGTTCTAGCTTCTACCCCAATTTGGTTGTGAGGGGGAGATTTGTAGGGGATAATCCTAATTAGGGAGTTGTTTGTGGAAGAAACTTCTATCAACAGGCTTGTTTTTTCACCTTTTTCAGTAACCACTATAGTGGGTCTTTCTTGGTAGGAAAAAAAATTTGGATGAGCATCCGATGGTGGGATGATCTTCTTCGGGTAGGTAAATAACCGAAGAAATGAGTTTCGATCATTCCTCTATATAACAAGATTATTTCCCATGAATTTTTAATCAGATAAAAACTTCATTGTAACTCTGTGTGTTATCCTCTGTTGTTCATCCAGAAAGAAGAAATATAGAAATGACCCCCTTCTCCCATAGACATAGGAACCATTTCCGAACCATGTAATTATTGTATGTTATTTCAATTTATTCTTTTTTTGTGTGTATTTTTTATCACCATGAACATCCACTTCCCCAATAATATATTCTTCATGAATTCCATTTATTCTATATACTTTACCATTCCGAATAGTTGAATTCATTTTACGATGGTTGTATTTTCTAATTCTATCAACTCTCTTGCACATCTTTTTAATATTTATTTTTCCATTAAACTATTAGAATTAAATCAATTTATATGTATATGGTTTTTTAATTAAAACCAAATATGGATGGAATCAACTGTGTACTCACTACTTAAATGTCTAACTCTTGGTCGAGTTTGAGAGTGTAGTGCATATTATATTATGCTCGAAATCACCGATTGCTGAAAAGTGTGTAGTGCATATTCGATTGTGTATATCCATAATATGTTCTTATGAAAAAAGATATTACTTATTATGTTTTTATTGGAGAACTCTCTATCTATTTAAACATTTAAATGTTCGATTTATGGTTTTGATTCTTCATTAAACACAAATTATTTGAGAGAAACTATTAAACAAAAAGGAAAGAGACAATAATGGTTCAATGTGGCAGGGATGAGAAGAAATGTCGAACATATCATCCATATGAACCCATTAGAGCAATTCATTACTCCAAATTTTCTTCATGCAACTCTATACATAACAAAAAATATCTTGGGTAGAGATTTGTACTTCGTCACTGCTCATGCATGAGAATTAATAATAATCGATTGGCTTGAGCCACTTTTAGAGTCCATTTAATTCTCTAAATGACTATTGGGGGATATTTATTACACCAAATTTGGTCTTCGAAAAATTTGTATTCCTTGGAGGCTATTGAACACCCCTCTCCCTATAAATAGCTAAGAGGAAGGGTGTTTAAATTCATTCCATTGAGAGAAATCAAAGGCGATTCTTAGTGTTCTCAAGTGTTTCTGTTTTCAAAAATTTATTTATTTCTCCTCACCCAAGAGGTTCTTTGGAGTGTTTCTCATCCCTTCTTCTATCCTTTTCCTTTGAGGAGTGACTAACATCACTTGAATTAGAGGATTATCCCGCCAAGGCATTGGCGATTAAAATTATCGATGGAAATTGAGTGAGGCTTGAATTCATCAATTCAAGTTTGATCTAAAGTATTCCAAACCTTTTTTTTAAAGTTATTTTTACATTATTGTTTTATTATTATAATTTTCATTTAGTTGTTATGTTATTTATTGGTTTTTTTATTACTTCCACTGCGTGATGAGGGTCAGTAATGTCATTAAAACCCTACATTGGTATTAGATCCACACTCGATAAATACATAATCTAAATGATATAATGTTTTATAGTCAGATGATATATTCCAATTATATAAAATTCATTTTTGACTCACATAAAACATTTATGGAAAGTTTGATGATCTGATCTTCCCCCTTAAGGGTAATTCTAGGTACTATATTTCCTATCATCCCTTGTGTGAAACATCACATGCCTTGTTCTCTTGTCCACCAGACCCCTCTAGCATACTGGATATTTTTTTACTAGAATAGATGTGAAGACATGAAATTGTTTTATGTAATGTTATAAAGTCTCAACAATTGTATGAGATACAAGGGGAAACAAATTATGTAATTATTATGAATAATATGCATTAATTATAAACATGATACATGCTATTGAATTACTATGAATATAATAATAAAGGGTATGTATGTGATACATAAAATGTTAACAGTGAGATTAAATATAAAATACTATATAAAATATCAAAGCGTTAGATGCCTTCCAATAATAATCAAAATTATCAAGACCTTGATCGATAAAATAAATGGTTCATGCTTATTTGAGCATCAATAATCTATCTTGTGTAAGAAAAAAAAGGGTAATAGTTATCCTAATGTAAATGTTAGATGAAACTTGATTTGGTAACTCAATCAAATTGGTGCCTAGAAGCCTGGTGTTGAGAATATTCATGAGATTAATTGGGAAATATATTATTCACTCAAAAATCCAAGAGTTGTATTAGATATAATTAACAAGAGATATTTACCTAAATATAAAATGCCTTAAGATATGATATTGATAATAACACATATTTTTTATAAATATTCATGGAATCAAATTCAAAACTAAAATATATCCATGAAAAAAATTGGGAGAAAATATGACCTTTGGGGAGAAAATATGACTGTTGGAGGTTCACTTATAAACACATGACCATTAAAATAGTTTAGAATAGTTTCTACAATGCTGATTCATTTGAAAATTCTCATTGAGTGAGATCTCTGAAGATTGTAAGGTGTTATCAGCTTGTTCTAAGTCTTTTGTAATTGTTTTAGAGTTTTTTCTTCTGAAGGTAACCTTGTCAGGTTGTCCCCTTAAGAATTATTTTGCATTGTTAACCGCACATCTAATCTATGATTGTGATTGAGGGCTTGCAGGGATAAAAAGATGGAGTATTTGATCATTATATTGTTCGAGAGCTTATGGGGATATTAAGACAGATCCAATCCATCAAATCGAGGGATGCTAAAAATAGGTAGATAGATTAAAGCCAATATTAATATTGAGGGATTTCCTTGCCAAGGAAATACATACTTTCTTGTAAGTATAAAATACGGTACAACTTTAGCCAAGTTGTGTGGCTACCTTAATCTTAAGGTTAAAAGAGAACTATTATTTTAAATAGATCTAAGTCATTCTCATATTATTCCTATTATTTTACTTATTTCATACAAGTCTTAAATTCCACTATTCTTATTTGTAATTTTTTTATTGTAACATTTATAAATACGATAGATAAAATTTGTACATTTAATCATATCTTCTGTGAATCTGAGAAATTTTGACTTAATTATACATAATCTGATTACGATCTGTTTTATTTTTTTAATAGATCATATGTGATTACGATTTATTTTACTCTGATATTATCAGAATTATATTGATTATGACACTTTGGTAATCAGAATAAGGGCCAAGTCCAAATCCAATATTTTTATCTTAAATCAATATAATATATATTGATATTAGGATTGAAAGAATTTATTCTAGACGTCTCAATTACAATAGGGAGGTAAGGAGTGAATTATAGTTTAAAAACATTAGTTTAAAACAATTTAAACTAATCCAATTAACAGAACTATTTAAGATAAAAATATTGTATTCAGACTTGGTCCTCAGCCCAATTACCAAAGTATCATACTCAATATGATTATGATAATATCATATTAAAATAAATCGTAATCACATATGATCTATTTAAACAAATCAAATAGATTGTAATCGGAGTATGTATGATTAAATCAAAATGTCTGAGATTCACAGAAGATCTGATTAAATGTACATATTGTATTTATCATATTTATAAACGTTACAATAAAACAATTACAAATAATCATAAAAAATTTAATACTTGTATGAAACAATTAAAATAATAGAAACAATATAATAATGACTTATATCTATTTAAAAGAATAGTTCTCTTTTAACCTTAAGAGTAAAGTAGCCAAAAACCTTGGATAAAGGTGTACCTTGTTTTATAATTACAAGAAAGTCTATATTTCCTTAGAAAGGAAATACCTTGATACGAATATCATCTTTAATCTATCTACCTATTCATGGCATTCCTCAATCCAATGGATCAGATCTGTCTTACTATACCCACAAGTCCTCGATCGTAATCACATACCAGATACACAATTCACAATGAAAAATAATTCTTAAGGGGACAACCTGACAAGGTTTCCTTAATAAAACAAAAATAAAAAACAATTACAAAAGACTAAGAAAAAGCTGTTCACGCCTTGTAATCTTCAGAGCTCTCACACAATGAGAATTTAAAAATGAAATCAACACCCTATAAACTGATGAAAACTCTTCAAATGATTAGGTATTTATAGGTTATCCTCCAATTATCATATTTTCTCCCCAATGGTTATAATTTCTCTGAGTTTGTTGTAATGAATTGGATAACTGGTACTTCAATAACTCTTTTTTAACTAATTTTCCGATGCCGTATTGTGTTACACCATTAGAGTCTAAAAGTTGTTCCATTATGATAGAAATCAATTTTCTATATTCATAATTTAAACTTGGTCAGTCCAATGGAATTCCTTACAAATTTCATTACAATAATGCTTATGGGTGTGAATCTAATGTTTATCTGTTCTGACATTAGTCTGATTATAAAGACTTTTTCAGTATTAATACAAGACAGAAAGTCTTAAATTTGATCTGATAAGGTGAATCAGATGTTTATCAGATCTATACTCATTATGATAATCATAATGAATAATGTTAGTTTATATTCAAGAATACTTTATAACTAATTCTAAGTATGGTAAAAGTATATGTTTTCTACAAAAACATTCAAAAAATAATTTGGACATAAAAATTTAGTAATCGAGTATTTAAGAAAGAGTTTGTGATTTCCAAAACTAAAGGAGTGGAAAATTCATAAGTAACTTTTGACTCAACAATATCCCCCTTTTTGGAAATAAAAAACCACAAGACTTAAATAAAAATAACATTGAAAAACTTAAAGTCCTTTATATTTAAGTACTTCATATTCAGAGTTTAAAATTTAAACCTTATCCTAATTTGGGAATTGTTCTCAAACAAGAGTATAAATTATATATTCAAGATAAATCCACACCATATGTGTTATTTTCATTTACCTCACAATAGGGAAAATATGCTTATGAAAAAGTATCATAAGGATGCATGTGACATAATATGTCCTGTGCTATCTACCATTGTTTTGAAGATTTAGAAGCTATATGAAGACATGGAATCATTCAATGTGATTGAATGGATAAATAATAAATCAAATATTCATAGGTATGCTGAACTATACATTATATATATCAATTTCTCTAACTATAAATCATTGTTATTAGATACTAGATTCACATCACATGTTTTTAGTAATGCAAAACTTCTCAAAGATCAAAGAAAATTGATTAAGGGAGAAGTAAACCTATGAGTTGGGAATGGAGCAAGAGTTGCTACATTGTTTGTGTAGATAGTGGATCTACTTCTCCCCATTGGATTATCATTATTTCTTTAAGACTATTATCAATTACTGACAATAAATAGAAATTTGATTTATTTATGCTGCTTAGATATAGTAAGGTTTTCATTTGTAATAAAGAACAAAAATTGTTATATTTATATAAATGAAATGTTTTGTGGTACTTCTAAGATTTTTATTAAACTATATATACATTGGATCTTGAAAATACCATTTATAATGTAAATAATATTAAGGTCAAAATATATAATTTAAATTTCACTTATCTTTGGCATCATCTCTTAGGTCATGTAATTAAGAAACACATACAATTACTCCATAATTATGGATTAATGAATTCTAATGACTATGAATCATTTGATATGTGCGAATATTATTTATCATGAAAAATGAAAAAAATGTCGTTTAAGGGTAAATATAAACAAACTAATGATTTATTAGAACTCATACATATTGATGTATGTGGTCCTATAAATAAAGTTTCTCAAGGTGGATTTCAGTACCTCATTACCTTTACTGATGAATTCAATAGGTATGGGTATGTGTATCTTATGAAACACACGTATTAATCCTTTGAAATGTTTAAAGTTTTCAAAAATGAAGTACAAAATTAACTTGTAAAAGGTATTAAAACACTTTTATTTGATCAAGGTGTAGAATATTTGAGTCAATATTTTCATGACTATCTAAAATATTATGCTCTCATATCTCAATTCACCCCACCTAGTAGGTCAAGATTAAATTGTGTGTTTGAAAGTAGGAATTAAACTCTATTAGACATGGTTAAATCAATTAAGATTCATGAAAACCTCCTATTTCATTTTGGGGTTATGCTCTAGAAACTAATTCATTTATGCTAAACCATTTTCTATCATAAGATGTTCAAAAGTCACTACATGAGATGTGGATTGATAAGCATCCTAATTTTTCTTTTATGTGGATTTAGGGTTTTAAGGAACATGTGTGATACATTACCTAAATTAAACTATAACTCAAGTAAGATAATTTTTTTAATGGTTATTTCAAAAAGATAATGGGTTATTATTTCTATAATCCATCATATAACAAAGCCTTTGTTTTTTTGACATGCTTCCTTTCTAAAAAGGGAATTTATTTCCAAAATAATTAGTAGAAGTAAATTTGAACTTAATGATCTTCATGACCAACAAGATGATTTTATTCCTGAGATGGATGAGTTAGAAACACAAAGGGTTATAGAAAATGAACTAAATTAGTATACATTAGAATCAATAAAATTTGGTATATTTCATTAAAAACCCAATAGATATAGATTTCTCATTTCCGATGGAGGTGATTCAATGATTATAAAATATGATCAAACATTTGTTAGAGTTGGCACCCTAAAACTAACTAAATTTTACTTTAGATTGTTTGTATATTCATGGATTTGAAAATTAATAAATACCATATAACATATTGATTATTATTTTACACAACATTAATGTGACAATGTACTAGGATATATATTTCATTGAAAAGTTCATAGTAGTTCCCCAATATGACGAGAACATTGAAATGCTATAATAACATTCTTAAACATTGTTCTATGGTCGAATGTATTAGAGTTAGTATCCCATGACCAACTATTTGTACTTTGATTACATGTATATTCAATGATTTGAATATTAATAAAATATCTTCTTATATATTATTCATTGTTTTACGTGGCTTTGATGTAATAATGTCCTAGAGTATTTTTTGAATTGATAAGGTCATAGCAGTTCAGTGCTATGATGAGAAGATTTAAGTGATATGAAAATATCCTTAAATATAGTTCTGCGGTCAGATAATTTACTATTAAGGGATACATAGTATATATAATGTAAAGTGTGAGTACTCATAAGAGGATGAAGATTCTTCTCATGAAGTCTGCACTTGGTAATCTCAAAGATGGGAGATTATGAGAACAAAACCACTATAAGGAATTTCTCATGTTTTGGTGTCATTAGATATTACTATATGAGAGAGTGTGTAATGATCCTTAGACTTTAATATTATCATTAATGCATTTCATGACTCACACACTTAAATTTCCTGATGAAATCTATCATGCCACATGTTTGCAGGAAGTAGGGTACACTGGTTGCATCATGAATGACATGTTATTAATGGATAAGTTAAGGAAGAATTTGTCCCTTATATCTCTATAGAAGTTGAATGACGCATCGAGCATATAGGTTTGTGATAAAGATGTGCAACCTGCTTGATGAGATATTATTACAAAGGGATTATATTACAAAATGAGCATTCATATGTGGTTGTCATCATTCTGTCATTAAGTAATTTCTCTTGGGTGTCTCAACCCATTGCTAGATTATAATCTTGGACTTTAGGCAAGCCCATCTAATGCTAATGAGAAAGAATCATAGAGGGTACCATACTAAGTTCTTCCATTGATCTTGATTAAATTCTATTTTGAATTTAATAGAATAAATATTATTCTCATGATTAACGAATAATTTTATTCACATTTTATTGATCATAAATATTTAATGATGAATGAAATATTTAAATTAAATATTTATTCGAGTATTCAATAAATGATGAGGAGGATTAACAGAACAAGACCACATCTGTTGATAAATATTTATTTACAAGTCAGTAAATATTATTTATCATTGTATGTGTTAGAAAATAATAATAATAGTAATAATAAAATTATTATGTTTCATGAGTTTTGTTAAAAATATGATATTATTTTAAGGTCCAACATGTAATTAAATAATATTTCTTAACCTAAACCATAGTTCTATAAATATATGATTATTTTGATTGTGTAGGTGGTACAAAAATAGATAATCATTGCACATAATGAAATTCTCTCTCAACTCCTCATTCTCTCTCCCTCTCAAGTTTGAGAAAAGTAAGAGTGATTCCTTCATGAATTATGGATGAGCGATGAACACAAACATTGTAAGACAATCAATTCACTATGATAACACCCATAAATTGATTGGCATTCTCCGATATCAAATGAGAATGTTTGGATCACCGCTAGAGGGATTCTATCCTTGGATCCTCATAGTGAAACATAAGTAATCCAATAGGGTTTTTGGAAGATCAACATCATCAAAAAAAGGAACCCCAAGATGAGGTTATCATTTATTCCAATATCAAATAAATTAATTATAAACTTAAAATGAAATATCCTCTCTAAGGGTTTCAAACAACTCTATATTAAAAGAAATTTTAATATTATGCTCACCAAAGGCGCTTCTTCTATGCCAAAAAAATTTAAGTAGTATCAGAGCATTCACATTTTAAATTGGTAATTATTTATTTGATTGTTTATCTATGAAAAATAGCAGTTAGATTTTAATTTCATATTGTTTTTCTTTAATCTGATTTTAATTAACATGTTTTTGATATATTTATCACATCCTTTCAGTGTTTCATTTTATTAAATGACTAATAATAGATGACTAATGACTAGATATTCCATTAGGAAGTGATACGGAGTCTTCCTAGAAAGCATGGGACTACACGGTGTGTAGCCAGAGTATACACCATGTACCCAAGTGCACTACACCTGGCCATGTCGCGAGATACACGACATGTCAAGAAGTTAATTACACATGATAAATTAAATGAATAACACATGTTGGCTGGACCATTCCAAAACACAGTATGTCAGATTACATGACGTGTAGCCGGCGTACATCCCATGTAGTCTACACGAGTTAGCAGTGAAATTTACACAATCTGTGTGGTCATTATACATGTTCAAACCACATGAGACTGATATCCTAAGAATTAATGATATAAAAACAATACTCCCAATGTACATGGTGTGTAGTTAATCATTTCCCACATCCAAAATACATGTTGAGATATTTAGTGAGAAAAGTGGAAACATGACATAAGAGATACATGGCATGTATCCGGACTATACACGTCGTGTAATATCTTATTCGAGAACACACTGATTCTTTTGGAGAGTATCTCAGGCACATGACAAGCATGACATATGACATGTAGCTGGTTAGTATACATAGTGTAGTATAGCCGAGGTACATGCCGAATCCCCAGGCGTGTACCCTGGATACACGACAACCGTGGTACATGACATGTAGCTGGATAGTACATATTGTGTAGTCTCCCAATCAATGATAAAATTAAATTATATTAAATTAAAAATTGTATCATTAAAACATGATTTTATTGATTGAAACCTATTGGGTTTTACAATTTAATAATGATTTTAATGAATTTTAAATGATCAATTAATTTATTATAATAAATCTACATTATTAGTTTTATCATTTATTTTCCATGAATTTAATTATTGATGGGTATATTCAAATTAATTTAAATGGTCATTAATATGAAATGGAATTAATTAATTAATGCATTCACATTTATCATAATAATAAGAATGAATAATAAATCAATGTTAGACATTTACTTTTGTATATACGTTGCATGTATGACCATTAATGATCTTGAACAAGATCAATGTATGCATTGAAAATTTTAATTTAATTCATTACATGTGATTGAAATTATTTAATATTAAATTAAAATTGATGGCCTACATGTCATATCTCATTCCATTATTATGTAGTACCTATATGCCCAAGGTTATTTATGTAACCCCCCTTTAACCAATCCTTTGGTTTCCCTAACCAATGTGCAAGTCATAAATATTTACAATTAATGGATTTTACCAAGGCACATGGAGGTGGTTCAAGATAGAACCATAATGATGCCAACCTAGCTTATACACAGGTGGACATGTGGAATGCGATAACTCATGTCAAGACCAGAAATAAGAGTTATTTCCCCTAGGTCATTGGTTGATTTATTTCATGATCAATAAATTAACCATTAGATAAGATCATGAATGGGTCATTTATTATTTATTTATTTTTTTCTTATGCATTAATTATTTTATGGATACAATACTATGATCACATAAATAAATGAATTAATGTGGAAAGACAAAATTTAAATAAATTAATTATGTGTAAATATTTTATATAAACATGGTTAATTAATTAAGTATCATCTACTTAATATTAAAAAGACATGTAAAGGATAAAACAAGATAAAATTTATGAATAATACATTAAAATCCCTCAAATATATATGAAGTTAGAATTGACCTTTCATTACTTGATATGGAATGAAACCAATAGAACTAAGTGTTTGACCAACCCTTATTGGGACACTTACTTTTATAAGGGTAGTTCTTATGAATGTTTTGGGTTGACTTAACCATTTTACATCAAGAATAACATCCCTTTATAAATTTGGTGTAATTTGTAGGAAAGTGTTTATGAATTCCAAGTTAGGATTTCAGGATTAGAGAATCCACTCAATGGTTAAAGGAACTTCAAGCCTGTAGTTGGAAAATACCTGCCCACCTAAATACATTCAAGTATCTTGACCAACCCTTGTTGGGGTTATGAGAAGGGGAATATGGATCCTTAACACCGGAATGTCAAATAAATTAAACATTCTGGGTTCAATGGAGAGTGCTATTGAGATTCGATAAAATAGAGGGAGACTTAATAAAATTAATTATTATTATTTATCACATAATTTGTAATCAAGAAAAGTACTAATAATATGATATTTTAAATTGTAGAATAAATGGAAAGCTCTTCATCTACACTATCCCTATGATATATATTGGAGAAATAACATCTCTTTATTGGTAGTAACTTCCTGGAGTGGTTTAGATTCCATTGGGTTATGCTACACCATGAACAAAAATCTTACATGCTAGAATACTCAATACCTGTTCTACCTGCAAAGGTGGTGAGTGATGAAGAGTTCCCTATCTACGTAAAACCTTTGAGCGACACGGTCTATGTTCAATGTTTGATGCTATAATATATGTTTAGTGAACTCGTGAAGTCTCAAGAAAACATGGATGCTTATAGAATGCTTAAGTATCTCCGTGGACTATATGAGGAGAGAGTTATATAGGAATGATTTGAGATCTACAAGGCTCTTTTTTAGATATATCTTGGAGATGGTTCCCTATCTAGGCCTCACATTGTCAATATCATTGGGTACATTGAGAATATATAGGTTCTAGTTTTTAAACACCTTAAATAACTATGCACTGATCTCATTCTTGTATCACTCCCTCAGATCTTCTCCATCTTTGTGGTAAATTTTAATATGAAAAAGCATTGATAAGGCTCTCCCATATCTACTTACTCTTCTTCACCAAGTAAATAATGATATGAAGCACAAAATTCCTGCCATCCTTATGGTGAATAAACAGAAAGGCCAAGAGAAGATACCCAAGGATAATGATTCTTTACAATTCCCTACCAAGAAGAGGAAGATTAATGGGAAATCAAGGGAACATGATTCTATTTGTTTCACATTAGTTAAGAAGGGGAATTGAAAAAAAAATTTCACCTAGAAAAAGAAGCAATGGGAAGCTTCAAGGGTGTTTTTTATTGAGTTCAATTTATTTGTTTCTAAAAATTGGGTATTATATACAACTTTTGGTGCTCGCATATTTATTCAAATACATAAACCAAGTATATTCATAAATATTGATTGAGGGTAGGTAGATTTACAAGCATCCAACATAGCTAATTTTTCGGTTGGAGCTATTGGTGACTAATAACTCACGTTTCCAATTGGAATGATCTTGGTTTTAAAAGGTTTTAATTATGTATCATCAGTTATAAAAAACATCATATCTTTATCCAAAATTGATACAGATGGATTTATTTTCTTGTTCAGAAATAAATGTTGATTCTTTTATAATGATAACATTTATTATGGTAAGTCACATTTAAATAATGGTATTTATGTGTTTGATTACATGAACCAAGTAATGGAAATCAATAAAAAAACCACTTCACATGACTCATACCATACCCAACTATGACATCACTATCTAGGTCAAGTCAATAAAAAATTCTTGACTAAATTATACCAAGATGAATATTTAGATTATTTTTAACTAAAACCACTTAGTATATGTCACACATGTTTACAAGGTAACATGATCAAATCCCCATTTAGTGTAAAAGGTTAAAGAGCTATAGAACTTCTTGAATTAGTTCATAATGATGTGTGTGAGACTTTTCCTATTGAAGAAAGGGTTGGGTACTCCTACTTCATAAATTTTACTGAGAATTTTAGTTGATATAGACATTTCTACTTAATGAGGTATAAGTCATATTTCTTTTATAAATTCATGGAATAAAATAATAAAGTTGAGAACCATATTGGTAAGAAGATTAAGAAACTCCACTCATACTATGGTAGAGAATATATTAATCAAGACTTCATTGATTATTTATTAGAGTTTTGGATTTTATCTCAACTCACACTTCCTTATACACCATAGTGGAACGATGTAAGTGAAAGTAGGAACTACACCTTGTTGGAATGATGAGTCATGTGAGTCTTCCATTATCCTTTTAGGGATACATGTTACAAATAACAACACACATACTAAACCAAGTTCCAACTAAATTGATAAATGTTATTCCTTATGAACTTTGAAGTTGAAGAAAAACCATATTGTTCATTTTACATGTCTATGGTAGTGAAAAATTTCTTAATCCATATTCAGGTAAAAAAAGTGCACCCCAAGGAACAAAGTGTACCTTTATAGGATTCCACAAGAAAATAAGGGATATTACCGATAAAAACCATAAAAAAGGTAATAGTTGCAAGTCATTCAATATTTATTTAGAGGGAGAACATCTCTAAAAGAGATAGTGGGAGATAGATAGACTTTTATGAATTCAAAGATCAAGATACATAAGAATTAGTACAGGATCAGATTCCACAAATCCTGATAGAAGAAGAAACTGTTCTAGAGACACAAGTACTATTTATAAGTACAAGAGAGGTTATAGAACCAGAATGGTATGGTTTTCTAGTCATTGAGGATGAAGAATCATTATAAGTTGATAACAATGATCCTATAACCTATAAGGAATAAGTAAGTGGTACATATGTTTCCAAGTGGAAAGAATCCATGAATTTTGAAATGGATTCCATGTAGAAAAACTAAGTCTAGATTTTGGTAGATACTCTAGTGGATATAAATCCAATTTTTTGTAAATGGGTATTCAAGAATAAAATTAAAATAGAAGGAAAAGTCAGTACCTATAAGGTATGACTAGTTTCAAAAGGGTTTAAACACTGTTAAGGCATTAACTATGACAAAACTTTTTCATCAGTTGTAATGTTGAAATCCATCAAAATTCTACTTTCCATTGCATCCTTCCATGTTTATGATATTTGGAAAATGAATTTCAAAAAAACCTTCCTTAACAAGATCCTTTAGGTTTATGTCTATATGATACAACCTGTAGGGTTTGTGGCTCCAAATGATGCTAATAAGATATGTAAATTTTAAAAATCTATTTATGGATTAAAGCAAGAATTTATGTCATGGAAAATTACTTTTAATGAAGGAACAATGGAATTTGGTTTCATAAAGAATGGATGTGAGCCTTGTTTACACAAATGGATTAGTGGGAGTGCATTCATTTTCTTAATAGTATATATTGATGACATATTACTTATTGGAAATGAGATACTAGTATTATAGATTGTTAAGGCTTGGTTGAATAAAATTTTCTATATGAATGAATTAGGTGAGGTGTGAACTCGTTGTCAAGACATGTCAAATTGATTATGATTTTAAGGTTTATTTATAGTCTATGGAAGACCCTAGGTCGTCTCTCAAGGAGCATTCATGGGTTTAGAGTGTGCATTTTTTATAAGAAGTACTAAAATAGGGGTGGTTTTAAAATAGTTTAAAGAAAATGACTTGATTTAAGGAGTTTAATAGTTGATAAATAAAAGCGGTGTTTTAGAATTATGAGATAAGGAGATCATTTCAAGTTCACTACACATCTTGGTGAGTTCATCATTCTGAAAAATACACATGGTTTATTGGAATCCTTTGGTTGAGGGTTGTCAAGATCTCAACCCCCCTTGCCTTTTAAACGATGCTCAAAGAACCACCCCTTGGCACAATGATCGTGTTGTCAAGGTTTGGGTATAAAGCATAGAGAATAAATTCTACAAAAGCATACTGAAATCTTATGTATGTGTGAGATAAATAGGACTCTTGTCTTCTCCAATCAGAACAACTCAAGATTCCCACTTGAAATCTCAACCCAATCAGTGTTGAAAATAAAAAGTGTTTCACTTAATTTTAACAATAGAAATGAAATCAGAGGAGAATAATGTCAAGATAAGAAATAAATTTAATATTTAGCACAAAAATTACACAAAACCAAAGGAAGAAAAAGTGATGGAACTCCCTCCCAAGTGTGTGTAGCTCCCTCAAAATGACCGTCCACCATTTAGCTCGACATCGGGATGAGGAGGAAGCTCGGGTGGAACTTTGCCTTCATCCTTGATCCCCCTATGAGGATAGGGGACTCTAGAAATCCTTGGATGATGAGAGGAATCCTTTGCGTATCCAAAATACCAGAGCTTTTCCTCCTGGCCGAACTCCCAAATGAGGTGCCCATGGTGCCTTTTTATAGCCAAAATGGGACATGGTTTTGGGCACCCTGTTTTTGATATACCACTTGTGTCTTGGTTTTGGAATAGTATAAAGCCATATCACGACTTTACCAAAAGATAAGAGTTGTTGGAAGGCCTCTTGAATATCTCCTTGTCAAATTTAGAGGCCATTAGACCACAGGATTGGGAGATATGGTCAAAATACCGAAACAAACATTTGAATTCATGCAGATTCATTCCCCTGGACAGAATGGTTAGGATGGGACACCATATGGACGAATTTGGATTTGGTTCCTTAATAATAGTTGTATAAAATTATGTTTTGGAGAGTACCACTAAGTTTCAGTCCATTTTGATGCATGGAATTCTCTTACTGTTCAAAATAGAGGACATATGTCTATGGGATGCCATGCAGTTTGGCCCATTTTTCTTCTGGATGATCTCTGGGCCTCCAAATCACCTCCACCTTCAATGAAAATATCAAAACAAGTATAATTTCCATTTTTAATAGTGATAAAAATTAATTCATGGAATAAAACATGAAGTGAAATTTATTATTATATTTTGAATATTCATTACAAAACTAGTTTAAAATAGCGGTGTAAGGGTGGAATTGAATAGTGAATTGCTATGCGATCACACCCCCACACCTAAACATTTACACTCCTGGGAAAGTAAAATATACAAAAAAAATGATACATTTATATATTCCCAACATCATGAAGATTTAACATTTGAGGAAATTTTAATTCATTAAAGTAATGTGATCAATTCACGAACCACACCAAGGAGTTCTTCCAAGTGAAAATGCAAAAAGATGTCTCATAAATCATATCACAATGAAATTCAAAGAGATTCATGACACCAAATTGAGAAAGGAATTTAAAAGTCAACCATTCCACTAACTCTCCATGTATGTGTGTGAAAACCATTTCATGCTATTCTTTCCACTTTCTATCTAATAAATATAGGTTATTTTAAAATTATTCAGCGGTAAATGAATTTTTTTCACCGAACCTACCCTACATCCTTTGCAATCATATTTCAAGACCCACTCACTTAAGCATTCATAGAAGTCAAACCATAAGCTTGTGACCTAGATATCCCCATATTTTCACATTTTATCACTCCCCTCATTTATTATTTTTGTTTTTTAGAAGTTGCATTTGGAACAAATCTCACACTTATCTCTTAACCTTTGTTTGATATCCTCACAACACTAATTAAAATAGTTATAACAAGATCAAAGGTTGAGAAGGAGTGTTTTTTGACCTACCCAAGACATAACCCATTTTTTTGAGGGTGTATAATAGCCGGACATTAGGTACACACACATAGGTCAATCTGGTACAGTAATGAAACAAATCAGATAAGGAACGAACATATGGAAATTTCATTAAAATCTGAAAAATATTAACCTAACATATATTAAATTATATTAAGTAATAAATATTCACACTTTGTGGTTTGGTACAAAAAATTTGTGGAGATATTAGTGACACAGTTTTCCCAAAAACCACTCACATAAGGGGCATCAATCATCTCAAATTTTTCACAATGATGCAACCATTTATATCATTAACATTAAACCAATTCACTAAAAATCACTCCCTGATGTTAAATTCATACAAAAATTCAATCCAAAATAGAGACAATTTTTTTATAAAATGTTAAATCAACATGGAATCAAAAATTTCAACATGCATTTTCAATAAGTTCCATGATTTGGTGACCATAAGGGGGGGGAGTAAAAATACCACAAATAAGAAGAAAATGAGAAGAAAGAATAAAGCCAATGAAAACCCTAATGAACCTAGAAAGGTGGGGAAAAGTGAAAATACCATAAAGAAGGATAAAAAGAGAAGAAAGAAAAAATATGATGAAAATTTCTAACCCAGGAATATACCCATCCCCCCACACCTAGAATGTGTAGTGTCCTCACTGTAATAATTGATAATGTGAGAAGGAAGGATAAAACCTGGTGTATTTCACTTGTATGATGCTTATTGAACATGGAGTTATTCCATTGGGAACCCCAAAAGGGTTTCGTAGAAGTGCTTCAGCCACTGCCCATTGACAGTGAAGGTTTGCTTGGTTTCTTCATTTTGAACCTGAACAACACCAAATGGAGATACATTAATAATAGTGTATGAGCCAAACCAGTGGGAACGAAGCTCACCTGGATGCAAATTCAGCCTTGAATTATAAAGGAGGACCTTATGCCCAATGTGGAACTGATGATGAAGTATAATATAGTCATAGGCAGCCTTGGTTTTCTCCTTATAAATCCTAGAGTTTTCATATTCATCTCTTCTCATTTCCTCCAAATCCTAAATCTGTAACTTCCTTTGAGAACCTATACCAAAAAGATTAGAATTGCATTATTTGATGGTCTAGTAGGCCCGGTGCTCAATCTCAACAGGTAGGTGACAAATCTTTCCAAACACAAGATGATAGGGTGACATTCCAATGGGAGTTTTGAAAGCATTATGGTAGGCCCATAATGAATCATCAAGTCGAAGACTCGAATCTTTTCTACTAGGTTGAACCATTTTTTCAAGAATCTATTTTATCTCTCTATTTGACACCTCGGCTTGACCATTGGTCTGTGGGTGATATGCAGCAGACACTCTATGACCGGCCCCATACCGATGAAAAAGTGATTGCATTATTCAGTTGCAGAAATGAGAACCCTGGTCACTAATAATGAACCTAGTTAATCCAAACCTACAAAATATATGAGTTCTCAAAAATTACACAACTGTTTTGGAATCATCTATCCTTGTGGATCAGAACTCTACCCATTTTGACACATAATCGACCACCAGAAGAATGTACAATTTTACAAAGGAATTAGGAAATGGACCCATAAAGTAAATGCCCCAAACATAAAAAATTTCATGAAAGAGCAATATTTGTTGTGACATTTCATTTCTTTTAGAGACATTCCCTATTCTATGACAATGAGGAAACAATTTGAAAAAATCATGGGCATCCCAAAACAATGTTGGCCAAAAGAGACCAGAATCAAGGACCTTGCAAGAAGTCCATTAGGGACCAAAGTGGCCACCATAAGCAAGAGTGTGAAAGAATATAAGGACATACTGAAACTCACTACCGGGAACAAAATGCCTAAGGACTTGATCACTACACGTGCGCAAGAGGTAGGGGTCATCCCAAATGTACCAACGAGACTCATGTTTTAGACAACTGGCTTGGTTTTTATTAAAATAAGTAGGAATGTAAGATGCTACCAAATAATTTACAATTTAAGCATACCAAGGAATAACATCTTGCACTCGGTACAATTGATCATTGCAAAACATATCATTTATAGGAATACAGGGGGATGAGTCAATGTCTGAGGATGGGGGAATCCTACTAATATGGTCAGCCACCACATTCTCTGCTCCTTTTTTATCACTAATTTCTAGATTAAATTCTTGAAGGAGGAGTATCCAGCGAATGAGATGTGGCTTGACTTCTGGTTTCTTAAAGAGATACCGAAGGGCTACATGGTCTGAGAACACAATTACTTTGGAACCCAAAAGGTATGACCTAAATTTGTCCAAGGCAAACAAAATGGAACAAAATTATTTTTCAGTTTTGGTGTAGTTTTCTTGGGTAGGGTCCAAAGTACATTAGGCATAGACAATGGCATGTAGATCTTGATCAACCCTTTGTGACAAGACCTCCCCAACTGCATAGTTAGAGGCATCACACATGAGCTCAAACGGTAAATCCAACCGAGGTGGTTGGATTACCGGGGGTGATGTGAGACTCCATTTAAACTTATTAAAAGCTTCCAGAGATTCTTTATCAAAAACAAACTCTTTATTTTTGGAGTAATCGGGAGCGGGGGAGTGAAATTTTACTAAATTCATGAATGAAATGATGGTAGAATCAAGCACGAAATAAGAAAGACCGCACATATCATACATTTTTGGGAAATTGTAAGGAAGAAATGACATCCACTTTTGATTTATCTACTTGGACACCATCCCCAGAAATGACATGGCCCAAAACTATACCTTGTCCCACCATGAAATGGCATTTCTCATAATTTAATACAAGATTATTTTCAATAGAGAAATGTAGGACTGAACCAAGACTACTTAAACATTCACCAAAAGAGGATCTATAAATAGTGAAATCATCCATGAAAACTTCCATGAAATTCTCCAGCTAATCTGAAAAAATACTAACCATGCATCACTGGAAAGTACCCAGAGCATTGCGCAGACCAAATGGCATCCTCCTATATGAAAATGTGACAAAGGGGAAAGTGAAGGTTATCTTTTCCTGATCCTCGAGGGAAATATGGATATGAAAGTATCCAGAATACCCATCAAGGAAATAGTAGTGGGACTTTCCCGCTAGCCTCTCTAGAATTTGGTCAATGAATGGAAAAGGGAAATGGTCCTTCCTAGTGTGTTGGTTTATTTAGCCATAGTCTATACAGACACACCAACTATTCTACACACGAGTTGCAACCAATTCATTGTTTTCATTTTTGATTACTGTAAGGCTAGTTTTTTTAGGAACTACTTGAATGGGATTGACCCATTGGCTATCAAAGATGGGGTAAATGATTCCAAAAACCAATAATTTTGTTACCTCCTTTTTCAAAACTTCTAAGAGGTTTGGGTTCAGTCGACGTTGTGCCTGCCTCAATAGTTTAGACTCATCATTTATCAAAATATGATGCGTACAAATTGATGGGCTAATACCAGGAATGTGAGCAAGTGTCCATCCCAAAGCTTTTTTATACTCCCTAAAAAGTTCAATCAAACACAATTCATGCTCAGAAGGGAGTGAACTATAAATGATGACGGGAAAATTGTTTCCATTCTCAAGATATGAATATTTTAAATATTGAGGTAGTTTTTTTAGTTCCAATTATGGTGGATTTTGGATTGATGGGAGTGTGTGTGAAAGTGAGAGGTCACTAATCTCATCTAACTGCTCAATGGTATCATCCTCAGATGAGGAATGAGCTTTTACAAGCTTAGCAGTATCATAGATGGTTAGTGGGTCCTCAGTGTTCAAGAAATCATCAATTAATAAACATGCGTGACAATTTTCTAGACCACTATAATAATCAATGCATAATTAATCACCAAGAAATTCAATCAAGGATGAAAAATCAGAAATAGGATCGGGGGAATGAAAAGATGTATTTTCAAAAGAAGGGAGTACATTAATTGAATTTAATGAGATAGAGGAATTTTCTTCTGAGGGGTGCTTCATGGAATCAAGGATATTTAAGTGGAAAATGTCACCACAAAACTCCATAGATAATGTACCATTGTGAACATTAATTATGGTTTTGTCAGTTTTTAATCAGGTTCTCCCCAATATAATCGGGGCATGTCCATTCATCCCATCATCCTCCATTTTAAGCACATAAAAATCAGCGGGAAAAATTAAATTTTGAAACCACACAAGAACATCCTCTAACACACCAGAGGGGTGTGCGGTACTCCAGTTAGCTAGTTGAACAACAATTCCAGTGGGATTCAGTTCCCCGACCTGCAATGCAGAGTAAATGGAGTGAGGAATCACATTTATAAAAGCACCTAAATCAAGCATAGCATTAGAAAAAGAATACTCCCCTATGGTGCATGGAATTGAGAATGTTCTAGGATCATTGCACTTGGTGGAAAATGATGGCTCTATCAATGCCGAAACATTCCTCCCCGAGATCACCTTCTCATCACCTCGAAGTTGCCTTCGGTCCTTTAGAAACTTGGCATATCGTGGAATTTTCTTCATGGAATCAATCAAGGGGATGTTAACCTGTACTTTTTTGAAAGTCTCCAAAATTTTCTTATCAAGTTCAGTTTCCTTTTGTTTTCTAGGTTGGGTGGCCCTTTGGGGAAATGGAAGAGGAATGGTTGGGCTAGGTGACTCAACAAAAGACACACTCTTTCCTTTGGAAGGGCTTTTATCAGGACACAAATTTTCAACATTTAGAACATTTTTAATGGTTGGTATGGAAGTTTCCTCAAGATGGGATGACTTTAATAGAGGATTCATCTGTTTTCCACTCTTAAGGGTGATGACACTAACATTTTCTTTATCTCTTAGGTTGACTACTGGTTGAGATGGTAGTTTACCCAACCCGTGAGTTTGAATTTCACCCACTGAGTTAGCTAGTTGGACTAATTGGTTTTTTATGTCTTTTATGGATTATTGGGTGGTTTGTTGGAATTGCAGATTTTTGGCAGCCATTTTTTTCATCATATCTTCTAGGCTAGGCTCGGGTTTTGGAGGGGGTGGTTGGAAAGGCCTTTGGGGTGGTTGAGGATTTCTAGGTGGTGGTGGTGGATGACTACTCTGCCCTTGTTGGTTCCATGGTTGATGAGGCTAGTTTGAATACCCCCTTTCCTATAATCTTGGTTTTCTTTCCACCCAAAGTTGGATGGATAGTATGGTTCTTGCCTAAAGGGTTGGTTATAGGGGCGTCCCGAGAATATTGCCTCACAACTCTCATAAGTTTATCTCAATTGGGGGCATTGGTCAGAATAACGGGTTTCAGAAGAGCATATTCTACAATGGATGGGAGGAGGAGATTGAGATTTCCCTTGGGAGAGAGTGAGTTGTCATAAAAGGGTACTTACCTCTTTAAACTTTGTGTCCACCTTTTTCTCAAATTTAGTACTTTTTACCTCATGGACACCTCAAATGGGTACGCTGGACCTTGTACCAAATTGTTGAGTGTTTTACGCCATGTTCTCAATCAGGGTCCTTGCAAAAATTGAGGTTTTATACACTAGTGCACCACCTACAGCAACATCAATCATATTTAGATCAATTGGAATTAAACATTCATAAAAATACTGAATTAAAAGTTGATCACTTATTTGGTGGTGTTGACAACTTGAACATAATATTTTAAATCATTTCTAATATTCATGAAGTGTTTCCCCTTGAGATTATCTTATACCACATATTTATTTCCTTATTGTTGCAGTTCGAGAGGCTGGGAAATATTTTTCAAGAAAAAGGAGTTTCATGTCTGCCCAGCCTCTTATTGGTGAATTAACATAATAAAGACAGTCTTTCACAGTGTCTTCTAATGAAAATGGAAATTCCCTAAGCCTTACCTATTCTTAATCCACATTTTTAGGTTTTAATATTGAACACATAATATGAAAATCTTTTAAATTTTTATGTGGGTCTTCTCCTGTGAGTCCATGAAATCTAGGCAATAAGTGAATTAGACCAGATTTTAATTCAAAATTGGGTGCCTCTCCTTGCATTTGAATATATGTGGATTGGATATAGAGATTAGGTGAGGTTAGTTATTTTAGTTTTATATTGTTTTCATCCTTGTTATAAAATTTTATTTTAGTTTTGATGTTGGTTCTATAAGAAGAAGATAAAAGATTAAGAAGAATGTTGTTGTCCTATGTGTCCTCCTTCAAAGGGTTCTCTTGTACATCTCGGGGTCCCTGACATAAGATCCTCTCTGATTCAGGTTCGAAAGGTGGTAAATCTCCCAAATTAGAATGATTCATGCACAAAACCTAAACAAGAAATAAATCAAAACACATAAATATAGGTAATGGTATAAGATAAAACAAATAAATATTCACAAAATTTACAATAATCTTATCAAAAAACACGCACTTAAAAACCAAAGTGCACCTCAGCAACGACACCAAAATTTGAATGCGTTGTCATGACACATCAAATTTATTAAGATTTTAAGGCTGATTTATAGTCTAGTTAAGACCCTAGGTCATCTTTCAAGGAGCATTCACGGGTTTAGAGTGTGCTTTTTTAATAATAAGTACTAAAATAGGGGCGGTTTTAAAACAATTTAAAGAAAATGAATTGATTTAAAGAGTTTAATAGTTGATAAATAAAAGTTGTGTTTTATAATTATGAGATTAGGAGATAATTTCAAGTTCACTACACATCTTGGTGAGTTCATTATTCTGAAAAATACATATGGTTTAATGGAATCCTTAGGTTGAGGGTTGTCAAGATCTCAACTTCCCTCTTTCCTTTTAAACGACGCTCAAAGAACCACCCCTTTACACAACAATCGTGTTGTCAAGGTTTGGGTATAAATAATAGAGAATAAATGATACCAAAGAATACTGAAATATTATATATGTGTGAGATAAATAGGACTCTTGTTTTGTCCAATTGGAACAACCCAAGATTCCCACTTGAAATCTCAACCCAATCGGTGTTGAAAATAAAAAGTGTTTCACTTAATTTTAACAATAGAAATGAAATCAGAGGAGAATAATGTCAAGATAAGAAATAAGTTTAATATTTATAACACAAATTACACAAAACCAAAAGAAGAAAAAGTGCTGGAACTCCCTCCCAAGTGTGTGTAGCTCCCTCAAAATGACCGTCCACCATTTAGCTCGACATCAGGAGGAGGAGGAAGCTCGGGTGGAACTTCGCCTTCATCCTTGATACCCCTATGAGGATAGGGGCCTAAAGAAATCCTTGGATGAAGAGATGACTCCTTTAGGTATCCAAAATACCAGATATTTTCCTCCTGTCCGAACTCCCAAATGTGGTGACCATGGTGCCTTTTTATAGCAAAAATGGGACATGGTTTTGGGCACCTTATTTTTGAGATACCACTTGTGTATCGGTTTTGGAATAATAAAAAGCCATATCACGACTTTAAAAAAAGAGAAGAGTTGTTGGAATGAATATTTACTATCTCTCTATAGAATTTGGAGGCCATTAGACAAATGTATTGGGAGATATGGTCAAAGGACCTAAACAAACTTTTGAATTCGGGCAGACTCTATCCCCTGGACAGAATGGTAAGGACGGGCCACCAGATGGCCGAATTCAACTTTGGTTAATTAATAAGAGTTGTATAACATGATGTTTTGAAGAGGAATACTAAGTTTAAGCCCATTTGGATGTACTTAATTCTCTTAATGTTCAAAACAGTGGAAAAATGTCTATGGGATGCCATGCAGTTTGGCCCATTTTTCTTTTGGATGATCTCCAGGCCTCCAAATCACCTCCACCTTCAATGAAAATATCAAAAAAAGTATAATTTACATTTTTAACAGTGATAAACATTAATTTATTGAATAAAACATGAAGTTAAATTTATTATTAGATTTTAAATATTTATTACAAAACTAGTTTAAAACAGCGGTGTAAGGGTAGAATTGAATAGTGAATCGTTATGCGATCACACCCCCACACCTAAAAATTTTCACTCCTAGTCAAAGTCACATATCCTAAAAAATGATACAGGTATATATTCCCAACATCATGAAGATTTAACATTTGAGGAAATTTTAATTCATTAAAGTAATGTGATCAATGCACTAACCACACCAAGGAGTTCTTCCTAGTGAAAATGGAAAAAGATGTCTCATAAATCATATCACAATGAAATTCAAAGAGATTAATGAAACCAAATTGAGCAAGGAATTTAAAAGTAAACCATTCCACTAACTCTCCATATATGTGTGTGAAAACCATTCCATGCTATTCTTTCCACTTTTTATCCAATAAATATATGTTATTTTAAAATTATTCAGCTTTAAATGAATTTTTTTCACCGAACCTTCCCTATATCATTTGCAATCATATTTCAAGACCCACTCACTTAAGCATTCCCAAAAGTCAAACCATAAGCTCCTGACCTAGATATCCCCATATGTTGCACATTTCCTCACTCCCATAATTTATTAATTTTGTTTTTTAGAATTTTCATTTGGAACAAATATCACACTCATCTCTCAAACCTTGTTTGATCTTCTCAAGACACTAATTACAATAGTTATAACAAGATAAAAGGTTGAGAAGGAGTGGTTTTTGACCTTCTCAAGACATAAACCATTTTTTTGAGGGCATAAAACAATCAGATATTAGGTACACATGCATAGGTCAATTTAGTACAGTAATGAAACATATCAGATAAAAAATGAACGTATGGAAATATCATTTAAAGATGAAAAATATTAACCTAACATATATTTAACTTATATTAAGTAAGAAATATTCAAACTTTGTGGTTTGGTGCAAAAATGTGTAGAGATATTAGTGACACCGTTTTCCTAAAAACTACTCACATAAGGGGCATCAATCATCTCAAATGTTTCACAGTGATACAACCATTTATATCATTGATAGAAAACCAATTCACTAAAAATCACTCCCTGATGTTAAATTCATACAAACATTCAATCCAAAATAGTGAGATTTTTTTTTATAAAATGTTAAATCAATATGGAATCAAAAATTTTAACATGCATTTTCAGTAAGTTCCATGATTTGGTGATCATAAGGGGGGGGGAGTAAAAATACCATAAAGAAGGTGAAAAAGAGAATAAAGAAGAAAGAAAATAAAAATCCAAATGAACCCAAAAAGGTGGGGAAAAGTGAAAATAACATAAAGAAGGTGAAAAAGAGAAGAAAGAAAAAAGATGACGAAAATTCCTAACTAACCTAGGAATGTACCCATCCCCCGACACCTAGAATGTGCATTATCCTCACTGTAATAATTGAGAATGTGAGAAGGAAGGATAAAACCTAGTGTGTTTCACTAGTATGTTGCTTCTTGAACATGGAGTTCCTCTATCGGGAACTTCAGAAGGGCTTCGTGGAAGTGCTTCAGCCGCTGCCCATTGATAGTGAAGGTTTTCTTGGTTTCTTCATTTTGAACCTAAACAACACCAAATAGAGATACATTAATAACATTGTATAGTCCAAACCAGTGGGAATGAAGCTTACCTAGATGAAACTTTAGCCTTCCATTATAAAGGAGGACCTTCTGCCCAATGTGGAACTGATGATGAAGTATAAGATGGTCATGGGTAGCCTTGGTTTGATCTTTATAAATCCTAGAGTTTTCATATGCCTATCTTCTCATTTCCTCCAACTCCTAAATCCGCAACTTTGTTTGAGAACCTACACAATAAAGATTAGAATTGCATTATTTGATATCCCAGAAGGCCCAGTGCTCAATCTCAATTTGCAGGTGACCACTCTTTCCAAAAACAATATGATAGGGTGACATTCCAATGGAAGTTTTGAAAGCAGTATGGTAGGCCAATAATGAATCATCAAGTCAAAGTCAAAGACTCCAATCTTTTGTATTGGGTTGAACCATTTTTTCAAGAATCTGTTTTACCTCTCTATTTGACACCTTAGCTTGACCATTAGTCTGTGGGTGATATGTAGTAGACACTCTATGACCAACCCCATACCGACGCTAAAGTGATTGCATTGTTCGGTTACAGAAATTAAAACCTTGGTCACTAATGATGAACCTAGGTAATACAAACCTACAAAATATCCGAGTTCTCAAAAATTCCACAACTGTTTTGGAATCATTTGTCCTTGTGGCTCTGGCCTCTACCCATTTGGACACATGATCGACTACTAGAAGAATGTACAAGTTTCCAAAGGAATTGAGAAATGGACCCATTAATTCAATTCCCCAAACATAAAAAATGTCATGAAAGAGAAACAGTTGTTGTGGAATTTCATTTATTTTAGAGACATTCCCCATTCTTTGACAACGATGACAATATTTGCAAAAATCACAGGCATTCCCAAACAATGTTGGCCAAAAGAGACCAGAATCAAGGACCTTGTGAGCAGTCCATTGGGGATCAAAGTGGACCCCACAAACAAGAGTGTGACAAAATCTAAGGAAAAACTGAAACTCACTATCACAAACAGAACGCCTAAGTAATTGATCACTACACGTGTGCCAGAGGTGGGGGTTATCCCAAATGTACCAACGAGACTCATGTTTTAGATGAATGGCTTGGTTTTTATTGAAATCTGTAGGAATGAATGATGCTACCAAATAATTTACAATTTCAACATACCAAGTAATAACATCTTGTACTTGGTACAATTGCTCATCGGAAAACATATCATTTATAGGAATACAGGGGGATGAGTCAATGTCCAAGGATGGAGGAATACTACTGATATGGTCAACAACCGCATTCTATGCTCCTTTTTTATCTCTAATTTCTAGATTAAATTCTTGAAGTTGGATCATCCATCGAATGAGGCATGGCTTGGCTTCTGGTTTCTTAAGGAGATACCGAAGGGCTAAATGGTCTGAGAACACAATGAATTTGGACCCCAAAAGGTATGACCTGAATTTGTCCAAGGCAAACACAATGGCAAAGAATTATTTTTCAGTTGTGGTTTGGTTTTCTTGGGTAGGGTCTAAAGTATGTGAGTCATAGGCAATGATATGTGGTGCTCGATCGACCCTTTTTTAAAAGACTTCCCCAACTGCATAGTTATAGGCATCACACATGAGCTCAAACGGTAAATCCCAACAAGGTGGTTGGATTACCAGGGGTGACGTGAGACTCCATTTTAACTTATTAAAAGTTTCCTCACATTATTTATAAAAAACAAACTCTTTTTATTTTTGGAGTAATATGGATAGGGGGAGTTCAATTTTACTAAAGTCACGAATGAAATGACGGTAAAATCCAGCATGACCTAGGAAAGACAGCACATATCGTACATTTTTGGGGAATGGTAAGGAATAAATGACATCAAATTTTGATTTATCTACTTGGATACTATCCCTAGAAATGACATGCCCCAAAACTATACCTTGTCGCACCATGAAATAGAATTTCTCATAATTTAATACAAGATTATTTTCAATACAGCGATGTAGGACTGAACCAATACTACATAAACATTCATCAAAAGAGGATCCATAAATAGAGAAATAATCCATGAAAACTTCCATGAAATTCTTTAGGTAATCTGAAAAAATACTAACCATGCATCACTAGAAAGTACCCGGATCATTTCACAGACCAAATGGAATCCTCCTATATGAAAATGTGCTAAAAGGGCAAGTGAAGGTTGTCTTTTCCTGATGGTTAGGGGAAATATAGATCTGAAAGTATCCAGAATACCCATCAAGGAAACAGTAGTGGGACTTACCCACTAGCCTCTCTAGAATTTGGTCAATGAATGGAAAAGGGAAATGGTCCTTCCTAGTGGGTTGGTTTAGTCGGTGATAGTCTATAAAGACATGACAACTATTCTTCACACGAGTTGGAACTAATTCATTGTTTTCATTTTTGATTACTGCAAGGCTAGTTTTTTTAGGAACTACTTGAATGGGACTGACCCATTGGCTGCCAGAGATGGGGTAAATGGTTCCAACAACCAATAATTTTGTTACCTCCTTTTTTATAACTTCTAAGAGGTTTGGGTTCATTCGACGTTGTGCCAGCCTCACTGGTTTAGCCTCATCATTTAACAAAATATGATGCATACAAATTTATGGGCTAATGCTAGGAATTTCAGCAAGTGTCTATCCCAAAGCTTGTTTATACTCCCTCAAAAGTTCAAGAAGATGAAATTCATGCTCAGGAGGGAGTGAACTAGTAATGATGAAGGAAAACTTGTTTCCATTATCAAGATATGGATATTTTAAATCTTGAGGTAGTTGTTTTATTTACAATTCAGGTGGATTTTGGATTGATGGGAGTGTGTGTGAAAGTGCGAGGTCACTAATCTCATCTAACTACTCAATGGTATCATCCTCAGATGAGGAATGGGCTTTTACAAGCTTATAAGTATCATCGATGGTCAGTGGGTCCTCAGTGTTCAAGAAATAATCAATTAATAAACATGAATGACACTTTTCTAGACCACTACAACAATCAATGCATCATTCATTACCAAGAAATTCAATCAAGGATGAAAACTCAGAAAGGGGATCGGGGGAATGAAAAGAAGTATTTTCAAAAGAAGGGAGTACATCAATTAAATTTACTGAGAGAGGGGAATGTTCTTCAGAGGGGTGTTTCACGGCATCAAGGATATTGAAGTGGAAAACATCACCACCAAACTCCATAGATAATGTACCATTATGGACATTAATTATGGTTTTGGTAGTTTTCAAGAAAGGTCTCCCCAATATAATCAGGGCATGTCCATTCATCCTATCATTCTCCATTTTAAGAACATAAAAATAAGTGGGAAAAATTAAATTTTTAACCCTCACAATAACATCCTCTAACAGACGAGAGGGGTGTGCGGTACTCTGGTTAGCCAGTTGAACAACAATTCCAGTGGGCTTCAGTTCCCCGACCTACAATTTAGAGTAAATGGAGTGAGGAATCACATTTATAG
The DNA here is from genome assembly GCA_963277665.1 of Viscum album. Classification (NCBI taxonomy): domain Eukaryota; kingdom Viridiplantae; phylum Streptophyta; class Magnoliopsida; order Santalales; family Viscaceae; genus Viscum; species Viscum album. Next base: position 141,483,438 of record OY728155.1, read on the forward strand.
AAGCACCTAAATCAATCATAGCATTAGAAAAAGAATAATCCCCTATGGTGCACAAAATTGAGAATGTTCCAGGATCATTGCACTTTGTGGGAAGTGATGGATCTATTAATGCTAAAACATTCCTCCCTAAGCTCACCTTCTCATCACCTTGAAGTTTCCTTCAGTGTGTACACATCTCCTTTAGAAACTCGGTGTATCGTGGAATTTGCTTCATGAGATCAATCAAGGGGATGTTAACCTGTACTTTTTTTAAAGTCTCCAAAATTTCCTTATCAAGTTCAATTTCCTTTTGTTTTCTAGGTTGGGTGGCTCTTTGGGGAAATATAAGAGGAATGGTTGGGCTAGGTGACTCATCAAAAGACACACTCTTTCCTTTGGAAGGGTATTTCTCAGGACATGAATTTTCAACATTTGGAACATTTTTAATGGTTTGGATGTAGGTTTATTCAAGAGGGGATGACTCTAATGGAGGATTCATTTATTTTACACTCCTAAGGGTGATGACACTAACATTTCCTTTATCTCTCGGGTTGACTACTAGTTGAGATGGTAGTTTACCCGACCCCTGACTTTTAATTTCACCCACTGAGTTAGCTAGTTGGCCTAATTGGGTTTTTAGGTCTTGCATGGATGCTTGGCTGGTTTTTTGGAATTGGAGATTGTTGGAAGCCATTTTCTTCATCATATCTTCTAGGCTAGGCTCAGGTTTTGGAGGGGGTGGTTGTAAAGGCCTTTGGGGTGGTTGAGGATTTCTGGGTGGTGGTGGTGGATGACTACTCTGCCCTTGTTGGTTCCATGGTTGATGAGGCTAGTTTGAATACCCCCTTTACTATAAGCTTGGTTTTCTTTCCACCCAGAGTTTGATGGATAATATGGTTCTTTCCTAAAGAGTTGGTTATAGGGGCATCCCGAGAAGATTACCTCACAACTCTCAGAAGTTTCTCTCAATTGGGGCCATTGGTCAGAATAATGGGTGTCAAAAGAGAATATTACACAATGGATGGGAGGAGGATATTGAGATTTCCCTTGGTAGAGAGCGAGTTTTCATAAAAGGGTACTTACCTCTTCAAACTTAGTGTCCACCTTCTTCTCAAATTCTGTACTTTGCACCTCATGGGAACCTCGAATGGGTACGGCGGACCTTGTACCGAATTTTTGAGTGTTTTTCGCAATTTTTTCAATCAGGTTCCTTGAAGCGATTGAGGTTTTATCCACTAGTGCACCACCTACAGTAGCATTAATGATGTTACGATCAATTGGAATTAAACCTTTATAAAAATACTGAATTAAAAGTTGATCACTTATTTGGTGGTGTGGACAACTTGAACATAATATTTTAAATCTTTCCATATATTCATGAAGTGTTTTCCCTTGATATTGTCTTATACCACATAATTATTTCCTTATTGTTGCAGTTTGAGAGGTTGGGAAATATCTTTCAAGAAAAAGGCGTTTCATGTCCACCCAGCCTCTTATTGGTGAATTAACATAATAAAGCCAGTCTTTCGCAGTGTCTTATAATGAAAATGGAAATGCCCTAAGCTTTACCTATTGTTCATCCACATTTTTAGGTTTTAATGTTGAAAACACAATATGAAATTCTTTTAAATGTTTATGTGGGTCTTCTCCTATGAGTCCATGAAATCTAGGCAACGAGTGAATTAGACTAGATTTTAATTCAAAATTGGGCGCCTCACCTTGCATTTGAATATATGTGGGTTGGATATCATCATCAGGTGAGGTTAGTTCTTTTAGTTTTCTATTGTTTTCATCCATGTTATAAAATTCTATTTCAGTTTTGATGTTTGTTCCAGAAGAAGAAGATAAAGGATTAAGAAGAATGTTGCTGTCTTGTGTGTCCCCCTTCAAAGGGTTCTCTTGTGCATCTCGGGGTCGCTGAAGTAAGATCCTCTCCGGTTCAGGTTTTAAAGGTGGTAAATCTCCCAGATTAGAACACGTCATGAAAGAAACCTACATGAGAAATAAATCAGAACACAAAAATATAGTTAATGGTATAAGATAAAACAAATAAATATTCAAAAAAATTACAAAAAAATTATAAAAAACACGCACTTAAAAACCAAAGCGATCCATGGAAACAATGCCAAAATTTGAATGTGATGTCATGACACATCAAATTTATTATGATTTTAAGGTTGATTTATAGTCTAGGGAAGACCCTATGTACTCTCTCAAGGAGCGTTCATGGGTTTAGAGTATGCGTTTTTAATAAGAAGTACTAAAAGATGGGTGGTTTTAGAACAGTTTAAAGAAAATGACTTGATTTAAAGAGTTTAATAGTTGATAAATAAAAGTGGTGTTTTATAATTATGAGATAAGGAGATAATTTCAAGTTCACTACACATCTTGTTGAGTTCATCATTTTGAAAAATACACATGGTTTAATGGAATCCTTTATTTGAGGGTTGCCATGATCTCAACTTCCCTCTTACCTTTTAAATGATGCTCAAAGAACCACCCCTTGACACAACAATCGCGTTTTAAAGGTTTGGGTATAAAGTATAGGGAATAAATGATACCAAATCATAATGAAATATTATGTATGTGTGAGATAAATAGGACTCTTGTCTTGTCCAATCGGAACAACCCAAGATTCCCACTTGAAATCTCAACCCTATCGGTGTTGAAAATAAAAAATGTTTCACTTAATTTTAACAATAGAAATTCAATCAGAGGAGAATAATGTCAATATAAGAAATAAGTGTAATATTTATCACACAAATTACACAAAAATAGTAGAAAAAAAGTGCTGGAACTCCCTCCCATGTTTGTGTAGCTCCCTTGAAATGATCGTCCACCGTTTAGCTCGACATCAGGAAGAGGAGGAAGCTCGGGTGGAACTTCGCCTTCATCCTTGATCCCCATATGAGGATAGGGGCCTCCAAAACTCCTTGGATGATGAGAGGACTCCTTTGGGTCTCAAAAAACCAGATATTTTCCTCCTACCTGAACTCTGAAATGAGGTTCCCATGGTGCCTTTTTATAGCCAAAATGGGACATGGTTTTGGGCACCCTGTTTTGGAGATACCACTAGTGTCTCGATTTTGGAATAGTAGAAAGCCATATAAAAACTTTAAAGAACGATTATAGTTGTTGGTAGGCCTCTTGAATATCACCCTGTAGAATTTGGAGGCCATTAGACAACTGGATTGGGAGATATGGTCAAAGGATCGAAACAAACTTTTGAATTCGGGCAGATTATGTCTTCTGGACAGAATGGTTTGGATGTGCTACCAGATGACCGAATTCGTATTCAGTTCCTTAATAAGAGTTGTATCCCATGATGTTTTTGATAGGACAACAAAGTGTCAGAAAATTTGGATCCACAAAATTCTTTTAATGTTCAAAACAGTGGACAAATGTCCATGGGATGCCATGCAGTTTGGCCCATTTTTCTTCTGGATAATCTCCAGGCCTTCAAATCACCTCCACCTTCAATGAAAATATCAAAACAAGTATAATTTAGATTTTTAATAGTGATAAAAATTAATTCATTAAATAAAACATGAAGTGAAATTTATTATTATATTTTTAATATTCATTACAAAATTAGTTTAAAACAGCGGTGTAAGAGTGGAATTGAATAGTGAATCGCTATGCGATCAAGGTGGAATATATTTTTAGGATCAAGATCCATCGTGATAGATCCAAGAGGTTTCTTAACCTAAGTCAAATTACATATATTGACAAGATATCGAAGAGTTTAAATATAAAACAATCTAAAAGGGGATTGTTTCCAATATCACATGACATTCATATTTTTAGGAAAATGTGTCCTCAGACACATGAGGAAAGAAAAAGAATGGAAATTATTCCATAAACATCAGAAATTGGGTTATTTGTGTATGCTATTCTATATACTAGGCTTGATGTTTCTTTTTCATTAAGTACGGTAGACAGATATCAAGAAGAACTGGGTGACCACCATTGGCTGGCAATCAAGACTATCCTAAATTACATGAGGTATACTAAGGATATTTTCTTGGTATATGGAGGAGATGAGGAACTAGTCATCAGAGGATATGCATATGCTAGCTTCTAAATAGATCAAGATTACATAAAATCAAAAATGGGATACATATTCACTTTGAATGGAGGTGCTATGAGTTGGAAGAGTTCAAATAAGTATATGGTCATAGATTCTATAACAAAGTCCGATTATATTAAGATTTTTGAGGTAGCTAAAGAAGTAGTATGGATATAGAACTTCATATAATATCTTTACATGATAACTAGTAGTAAATATCCTATCACACTCTATTGCGATAGTACTACAATAATGGATCTCGCAAAAGATCCAAGGTCACATCAGCAGACAAATAACATGCTTTGGAAGTATCATCTCTTGAGGTATTTTTCTTAGAGAGGCAAGGTTGCAGTTAGTAGTATTTCCATGGAAGACAATGTGGAAAAACCCTTTAATAAAGCCTTAACTCAGTAGAAACATGATTACCATGTGAGTTTTAGTGGACTAAAATTCGTAGGCAGTTGGATCTAGTCCAAGTGGGAGTTTTTTATATTTTGTTCCCTAGAACCAATATTTTTTACTTTGATTACATGTATATTCTATGATTTGAATATTAATAAAATATCTTATTGTATATTTTTTATTTTACTACATGGATTTGATGTAATAATGTCCTATAGTATTAGTTTCATCGATAAGGTTATAGATGTTCCTCACCATGATGAGAACCTTGAAGTGATATGAAGATATTCTTAAAAATAATTCCACGGTCGGATAATATAGTATAAAGGGACACATAGTATATAGACTATCAGGTGCGGGTACTCATAAGAGGATGATGCTTCTTCTCATGAATTTTATACTTGGTAATCTCCAATAAAGAAGATTATGAGAACATACACATCAGTAGGAATTATATATGTTTTAGGGTCATCATATATTCCTATCCATGAGTGTGTGTAATGGTCCTTAGACATTAAGATTATCACGAACTCATGTCATAACTCACACACTTAGATTTTCTGATGAAAAATGTCAATCTATATGTTGGAATGAAGTAGGGTATGTTACGTGGGTCCCAAATGACATGTTATTAATGGATAAGTCGAGGAAGGTTTTTCCCTTCCATATTTATGGAAGTTGACATCTCAACCATTTAATTGGAATAAAACCATCACATTAAATTCCATAGGCATGGTGTAATGACACATTTATTTTTGATAGTCAAAGAAATACATATCAAGCATTTAGGTTGGTGACACAAATGTTCAACCTTCTTAATGATATATTGTGACAAATGTATTATATTACATAGTGAACATTCATATGTGTTCATCATCGTTGAAACATTAAGTTATTTATCTTGGGGACCTTGACCCATTTCTAGATAGTAATATTGGAATTTAGGCAAGACCCCATAATTCCAATGAGAAATAATCCTAGAGGGTCACACACTAAGTGTTTCTGTTGATCTCTATTAAATTATATTTTGAATTTAATAAAATACACATTATTATCAAGACAGTGGAATAATTTTATTCACATTTTATCAATTGTAAATATTTATTGAATAATAAAATATTTATTTGGGTATTCAATAAATTTATAGGATGATGAATGCACCAAGATCACACCCATTGATAAATAATTATTTACAAGATGATAAATACTATTTATCATTGCGTTCATTGGTGCATGTCACAAAATAATAATAATAATAATAATAATAATAATATTATTATTATTATTATTATTATTATTATATGGCATGGGTTTTGTTAAGAATATAATATTATTTTAAGGTCCGACATGTAATTAAATAATATTTCTTAACCTAAACCCTAGCTCTATAAATAAACAGTTATGTCTATTGTGTAGGTGGTATGAAAATAGAGGATCTTTTCACATAAGGAAATTATCTCTTGACTCCTCTCTCTATCTCAAGAATGAGAAATGAAAGAGATATTCATTCAAGACCAAAGGATGAATGATCAACATGAAAAACACAAGATAATCAATTCACCATGCTAGCACTCAGAAATCGATTGACATTGCTCAGAGATCAAAGGAGTATGTGTGGGTCACCTCTAGAGGGATTCTATCCTTGGATCCTCATAGTGAAATGAAGAAAATCCAAAAGGGTTTTCAGAGTAAAAAATCATTAATGAAGAAAGGATCCCAAACCGTGGTAATCATTTCTATCAATATCAAATAAATTAATTGTAAACTTAAAATGAAAGATCCTATATAAGGGTTTCAAGAAAATATATATTAAAATAAATTTTAATATTACACCCATCAAAGGTTCTTATGCTACAGTTGAAACCTTAAAAATTAAATTCTATGATGGGGAACATAGTATGTTGGACATTAGGTGTGAGTACTCATAACCTGATGAGACTTTATCTCATGAAGTTCACATTTGGAAATTCCAATATGGGAGATTATGAGAATTGATCTTCTTGTAGAAAATCCACATGTTTATGTGTCATTGGATATTATCATATACGAGCGTGTGTAACGATCCTTTGAATTTAATATTATTATCAATATATTTCATGAATCTATTAGGACCCACACCTATAGTAGCACTTGAATAGACAAATATGTATATAAAATGAGGAGAACCAGTAGTAGAATTACATGTAGTAGAAAAATAATATGAAGAATTGGAGAGAGATATAAAATTGAGAGATCCATAAGAACTCTCACCCAGGACACATTGGTCGATTCTCAAGCCTACAACTAATCTAGAAATAATATTCTCTCTACCCTCTACTCTATCTCCCCTACCCCCTTTATATAAAAACCTCTATAATAGAACATGGGCCCCAAAAATATTTCTTTTATTCCCCATCATATTCCCCCTAACCACCCCTTATGGCCCACATATTACAAGTACTTAACACTGGCACACCCTTGAAACCCACCTTTTCCTCAAGGTTAGACATAAGGTGAAGTTTTGGAGTAGTAGATATAGTTTTTAGTCCCATGATTCATTTGATCAATTTGACATCGAGCAGGCTTCTTGCTTTCTACAATTCTCTTTTTCTCTTGTCCCTGTATTGGTTGTGGAATTTGTCTAGGTCCTTCTTCCTTTCTGCATAAAAAATTCCACACAATCATCCATATGTTATGACATGGTTAATGATCATCCCATAAATGGTCTACTATTGGGTTAGAATGGGCCTGCTTGTGGATATGTAAATATGCTTGTTGAATCCCTATTTTATGATGCTTCTCTTCCAAGTGAAAAGGTTTGTGATCTACCATGTTTTTCCCACGTTCCTTCTTGAAAATGTCCACTCCTACTCTACTCTTTCTCCAGATTCCAACACTCTTCTCCAAGTTGGATTTGTGTGATGGTGTTTTAGGTGTCTTAGTTGGTGAGTTCGAGTGGCGGTTGGAATTTCAGGAGGTCGCAGTGCTCAGTGATGTTGTTTTTTATTATTGTTAGTTATGTTCGTAGTTCTGTTTTATTTTCGATCTGCTGTGGTTATTAGAGATGGTGAAGATGATGTTGTTTTTAGATTTTTTTGGTTGAAATTATTTCGTGATGGTTGTGAAGAATATTCAGCTGTGGCTTTGATGTTTTGAGGTGTTCTATTTGGAGTTTATTTGGCAGTGACATTGGATTCTGATGGGTGGATCTCACCGGCGCTCTAGTGTGGCTGTGATGTACAATCGGGGTCAGAGTGCAAGATGCGAGGCGACTTTTCAAACGAGGTGGTGCAGATGGTTTATATTTGTAATTTGAAATTTGAAACTTTTAATTTGTGCTCAATAGGTGGCACAACGACGTGGATGTGACGATATTTGGAGTGGATGCCTGGGACATGGCTTTGACCGAGATAACAGCCTATGGCCTTGATGATCTCCTTTCACCCTTTTCTTGTTTTAAGTTTGAATTTGGAACTGTGTATGTTTTCAATTTTTAAATCTCTGGTCATATGTGAGGTTACCACTAACCTAAAAGTGGCTTTTAATATACAATAAAATGGATTTGGAGGAAGACTGTTGACACCTCTATTTGCGGACAAACCATGCAATGAAATGGACAAAGTGTAGAAATCCCTCTGTTCTTATCTTCATTCATATATTTTGGAAACAAAAAATCCATGCCAGACATGACCAACATCCCAATCAAATGACTTTTCCATAGGAAAGAAAGGGTATATGACTTATGTTGCATGTCTCCATTCATCATTTCCAGCAAAGAGGCGGTCAAGGTAAAAGTGTCTGATGTGCAAGTTGCATGCCTCTATTTTGGACTCCTATATTCACCTAGAACATTACTAAAAATAATATTAGGAAAATCTGTGTGCTTCTCCTACACTTGGATGAAGAGAGAAGATGCATCAGGCTCCCTGTGCTGCTGCGTGCAGAACGAGTAAACACCACCATAGGCAACTACATTCGCCATCCCAAATATGTGTTATACCTCATGAATTTGTACCATGAGTGGTTTTACCTCATCTATACATTTCACTAGAAGAATGGGAGTTCACTGATATTCATCTCATTCATGTTGTTCAGATTCATTTCACCCTAGTTACTCCTGATCCTACTCAGCTTGGCACTGTTGGATTGATGCAAGACTTTGTTACTCCTTATCATCACCTTAGTCCATCATTCCTTCCATCACACCTATTTCACCTCATGGGGATCCAATGCCATGTAAGGGTGATCCACCTCATGCTTCCACATTCCCTCTTAGTGAAACACCCACTGGATAAGTACCTTCTAGTAGTTGGATTCCTCACGCCAATGGAGTTCCTATTTCTTCTCCCACATGAGTTGGTCGTGATACATATATAGGAGTGGAACATTGAACTCTATGCTATTTAGTTGAGTCCTCTTTATCATCACTCATAATATAGGAGATTCAAGCCTAAATTGCCTATTTTTTTGTTTTTCCTCCAGCAATATAAAAAGTTGGCCCCTCCCTCCCTCTCTCTATCTATCTCTGTTTTTTTGTTTTTATTCAAAAGAGTAACTTGGTAGTTCACCTCCTCTACGAGTCACAAGATGGTAACATTCATCATCGAAAAATGAGAGGAAACCCCATGAACTCATTCTATGATGAAAGGAGATAACATGTACCTCCTCAGATCAAAAATGGTAGTGCACATCTGCTTCTACAGAAGGCACTGATAGTGCACAATAGTGTTGATGCTGATATTTGGAGAAGAACACGAAGCACAACTCCTTAGGAGGTGATCCATCAGGGCATGCCTAATGCTGAATGCGGGGTGGCTTGGTGCACCTCCTTTGAGTGATGCACCAATAGTGTACACCTCCTATAGTCAATAGGAATCCAACATAGAAGATTTGACAGTGTTCCTCCCCTGATCTATGAGGAGGTTCCAGTAGGTTAGAATAATTGTTAGGACCCACACCTATAGAAACACTTGAACATACTAATTTGTATATAAAATGAGAAGAACCGATAATATATTTACATGTGTGATAATAAGAAGATGAAAAATGCGAGAGAGGGATAAACTCGAGAGATCCCCAGGAACTCCCACCCAAGCCATAGTGATTGATTCCCAACCTTACGACCAAATTGACAACAATATTCTCTTTGTTCGATACTCTAGCTACCCAAACCCCTTTATATAAAAACATCCCTAATATAATTTGGACCCCCAATATATTCCTTTTATTTACCAACATATCCCCCTAACCACCCCATCTATCCCACATATTTAAAGTACAAAATAAACTCACACACTTTGATGTATTTTCATAAGTCATGATGATATATGATTTTAGTGAAGTTAGGTACATTGGGTGCATCATGGATGATATGTTATTAATGAATAAGTAAAGGAAGGTTTTTTTACCTTCTATATTTATAGAAGTTTATTCCTTATCCCTTTGATTGAAATAGAACCTTCATATCAAATTCCATGGACATGATGTAATTATTAGTTTATTTCAGACAGTCAAAGAAAGTTGTATCAAACATATAGGTTGATGACACTGGTGTGCAACCTGATTGATGAGATGTCATGTCAAAGATATTATATTACACAGTGAGTGTTCGTATGTTGTCATTTTCACTGTAACATATCATTTTCTTCTATGGGTGCCTGAACCCATTGTTATACAACAATCTTGGACTTTAGGTAAGACCACTTAATGCTACCAAGGAAGATCCCTAGAGGGTCACACAAAAAGTGTTTCCGTTGACCTGAGTTATATATTATTTATGTTTAACAATTTGAAATATTATTCTCCAGATTGTAAAATAATATTTATTAAGGATTTATTGAACGCAAATATTAAATAAATATTTATTTACTAGGTAATTGTTTAATTATGTGAATATATATTATTTATTTATCTCTAGTAATTTTAATGGTAATAAATAATTATTTTTTTTAAAAATAATTTATTTAGTTATGTGAATATTATACTAAATATTTATTCATCAGACTCTAAATATAATATTTATTTATTTATTTAATGTATGATATTTATTTATGCTTATTCGTAAAGAAATAAATAATTATTTATTATTAAATAATTTATTTAATTAAAAAAATATTAAAATAAATATTTTATTCACTAGACTATGAATATAATATTTATTTATGATATTTTTTCAAAAATTCAATAAATGTAAAGGGGGATGAGTGAACCCAATTATTGGTCTAGTAATAAATATTTATTTACCAGATCGTAAATAATATTTATAATTGCATGGGTTAGCGAATGCCATAAAATAATTATAATAATAACATTATTTTACATGGAATGAGATTCAATAGAGGTTTAACATATTATTAAGGGTTTTTGTGCAATTAATTAATATGAAACCCTAAACCTGGGTCTATAAATAGATTATTATGATAATTATGAGATGATGTTGGTTGCGCATAACATTATTATCCCTAGATAATTTTCTCTCAATGAAGAACATATCTAGGGTTTTTCTCTTGAGATAAAGAGATTATCTCTTCCTCCTTCACTACTCTCAATACTAGAGATCAAGATAAAATCTTTCCATACTAAAGGGATTGTGATTGTGATCAAGGGAGTAACACAATATGATTGGTATTGTTGTGCTAACACCCTAAGTACCATCAATGATGTTATGATATTAAAGTATCCCATGTGGATCACCACTAGAGAGGATCTACATTAGGTCCACACAAACACAACAAAAATATAGTTGAATGTCCATTATAATATCAACACCTTCATTGAATAAAGAATACCAGACTGAAGTATTTCTTCATTTTATTAAATTAATTATAAATTAATGTGAAAAATATCCTCTTGGTTCTCATGATTTTTTTTTTCAATATTATTCAGAAAAATTTTCATTGGGCATTGTAACACACCAATATTTTAAAATTAAACACTACGCTCAATACCATACAAGATATGCCACATCAAGCTTAAACAAACAACTAAAAATTATTATTTAAATGTGATAGTTATCACCTAGTCATTGGAATGATGAGAATGAATGAGATTAAATAAAATATGAAAATATAGTTTAAACATGTATATAAAATTAATTCATTGATAACCAATTAATTAGAAATGAAAATAAAATCCAATTGAACATAAATGAAGTTTTTTTATAAAAAAACTATTTTTATGCCCACAATTCCATTTTATATTAATAAATTAAATTAATCACTATTAGTGAGAGATATTAATGAAATTTATATTTTATAAATTCTATAAAATGTTTTTAAATTCATCCAATATGTTCTATAGGCTTAATATAAGAATAAATATTATTTTAAGCATAAAAAGCTATATTTTTCTAAAAGAAAATTTCCCACCTTTTGATTACGCACCTGTTTTAAATATAAATTTTTATGATTTTATAAATTTTATTTTAAAAAATAAATTTTATTTTTGAAATTAGTATATCAAAATTATCTTAGGGTGAATTTTTGGTATTTTTCCGACAAGTTTCATTTTTTGATGAATAGTAAAAAATACTACATTTTAATTGAAAACTACCTTTTCATCTAATATATTTATATAGTTATATTATACTTGAAATTGGTTTTAAAGTATAAAATTTTCAATTATACATAAATTAATATAATTTATTTTATTGGAATAAATTTCACATTGAAATTGGATATAAAAGCATTTAGAACTTTAGAGCTTTTCACTTTAAAAAAACGCCTTTTCATTTTGTCTGTAGGATTAATTTTAAATCTATTTTTTATAATTCTATAAATTGAATTGTATAAAATTAATTCCATATTTATAATCATAAGTTCCAATTATTTTTTAAGCTTAATTTAATTTTTAGTTTTAAAAATGTTACCGTGGTAAAAAAATTATTTACCGCAGTATAAGTAAAATAGTGATAAGGGTTAAAGTTAAAAGGTAAAAGCTTAACATACCTAAAAATTTAAAAAATTAATGAGTGGTTATGGTATTTATCTAATATAACCAGAATAAAAAAATTTAATTAACAATATAATTCATTTCATTTAATTCCATTTCAATGTGGTTGGATTTAGTTATAAAATATTCATTATTTAATCACTTAAACCCACCTCTCCTAAAGTATAAATACCACCCCATTTCAACCCAAAATCCTTGAATACCATCAAATATATTAAAAAAACTCTAATAATAACTCTACCAACTTTCAAGTGCCTATGGTTTCACCAAAAGACAAAATACACGGTCCTCAAGGCTCTTTCAAGGAGGTGATATTCAAGTGGTAAGTTTCTCAAAATGCCTCTCTTAATTTATTTTCTTCTTATAATTTTATCCTCATATATTTCATACATAAAGGAATAATAATCACAGAATAATTTAAATAATGTAATTTTATTTTTATAATGAAATATATTATATCCATACATTTTATTACCTCCTCTTATTCAAAGAAACAAAACCATTGTTCAAGTTATGTCTGTTAATCTCCTCCATGAATAATGTTTTTGTTTGTTTTCCATTACCGAATTCATGGATTGTCATAAAAATATTATTATGGTTAAATATTATTTTAATAAGTATATTATATCATATTTCATGTTCTATAACTAATATATATTCATAATAGTAAATAAAACAAAACTAGTTCATGGTGTTTGAAAAAATCGCCAAAATAAACTAATCATTTATCATTAACATTTTATCTAATAAATCATCCTCATGTAAGAAATAAAAATGATATATGGGACAATTAATAATTTTGGAATTTAATTAATACCATTCCATTCCAATTTTATAGTTTTAATTGCATTTTACAAGAATATCCACAATTTCACACAATTGACCCGATCATTAAACCATGGGGCAAACACACCTGAAACCATGAAAATAATGAACTATTATTAATGAATGGGTCATAAAATGTTATAAAATAATCACATAATGTATTATAAATATTAATATAGTTCTTTAATTATTAAATAACATTCTTTAAACCATTATACAATAGGTTAAAGTATGCACCACTAAAGGGAAGTGTGAGGTAAGGGATTTCTTAACCCAATTTCCATTCATTGGGTTAAACTTCTACTACTTGATTATGTCCTAATAATATTTCATGTGAAATGAATTTTTAATATCTTATCTTGTATTTCCACTTGTTGTATGTGTATTTAAAGTGGATACACATATTTTATTCATTTTATTCCCACTTCAACGATATAATATTTATAAGGGACTTTATTTTAAAAATAATCTTTTTAAGGTTACCCTTTAAACTCTATTTTTCTTCCATGTCCATGTTTTCTAAAATTATTTACAAAAATGTTTTTACTATTATTAATGATTGTTTAAATTCATTTCTAATCATGTTTCAATTTTTTTAAAATGTTTTTAAAGTATTATTTTTGTCATTTTCTCAAAGAGGTTTTTTGTGACTTTTCCGACAAAAATATGGAAAGAATGTTTTTTAACTTATACGACATGGGTGGTTTTTATCAATGTCATGTCAATTTAATATTTCTAATATTACCTTAGAATTTTATATGGTTAATTACAAATAATTTTTTTCCCATTGTAAGAGCATAGTTTTTTAAAATGAAAATTTCATTTTCTTTAAAGATTGTTTTTATAATGAAATATTTCACGATTTATGTTTATGTTATGGCTCTTTGAAATTTTTAATTGTGGGTTAAGACCATTATATATGAATATATAAAGGGATGATCCCCATTATATCTCATGATATGATGGGTTTATCCCCATTATAGCTCAATATATGACTGGTGTGCCCCATTATAGCTCTCCAATGCATTGGATACTCTGAAGATGGAAGTAGAACATCTGGTTATTCCATTTGTAAGGTTAAATATAAGAATGTTATGGTAATGATGTACCAAGGAACCTACATGATCTTTCTGTACTTTATAATGAGTTTTTAAGTAATTTTTTTATAGGTTTTCATGTTTTCAATAGACTAATGATTTTATTCCTTTATTATTCTTACTGAGATTTTATAGTCATATAAAGTTTTTAAAATATTTTTCATAGGATTTAAGAGATAATAGAGACAAGTATGAGATCATGAGAGAAATTGTGAAGATTTTTCATGAAAATAAACCATGCTTTTGTTTTAATACTTTTGTCTTATTTAAGAAATAGATACTAAGTATAAGTGTCCATTCATAATGTATGAGTTTATTTTGTAAGGTTTAGTCATAATTTTATAAAACTATAAACTAAAAATATTATTTGGAATTATATAACATTGATTCTAGTTTAAAATCACTAGAATATATAATGTCTAGAGTCTGGTTCTTACAATTGGTATCAGATAAATATTTAGATAACTTTAAGGGTTAGGATAATGTTAATAGAATAACCATGAATGGTTTTTAATTTATGGTTAATTTGAAATGATATAAAATATGAATATTAATTTTTTTTTCATCTAAGATATGTCTGTTCAAAATGGTTTTCTATAGAGAAAATAGGGCATATGCAGTGGGAAGGCATCAAGAGGAAAACATCCTTCTTAATCAACATCTCGAGATGGTTGGAATTAAAACAGAACAGTTTGTAATTGTTATGGATCATTTGAAAAAAGATATTAATGGTGGTGGTATTCTTAAAAGGGAGAAAATAGATCAACCATTGAGGAATATGTTAATAGTGGAGTATTTTATGAGGCAACATTCTCTAGTTTTCAGTGGAACCTTATATCCAATGGTAGATGAAGGATGGATCAACTCTCTGGAAAAGATATTTGAAGTCATGAGATGTTTGGAACACCAAAAGGTAACCCTATCCATTCACTATTTTGAAGGTGAAGCTAATAGATTCTGGACTCTAGTTAATAATACTAGAGATAAATATGATCTGGATGTTATGGAATGAGATTATTTTAAATATGTTTTTTTGGAAAAGTATTTTTCTAAGACTGTTCAATTTAGAATGGAGAAACAATTCCTAGAACTGAGGTATAAGGATGAAGATTCTATAGTTTTATATGAATCAAATTTTACAATACTAGATAAGTATATACTAGATTTTGTTCGGGACATTTATAGTAAAATTAATAGATTTTAATGTGGTTTAAAATCAATTTTATGAAGAGATTTGGATTCATGAGAGTTTAAAATCTCTGAGAAACTTGTTCATTATGCTAGAAAAGTTGAGGAGTTTTCTGAAATGTATGTGCCTTGTAATGACAAGAATATGAAGTGTTTAAGTTGGTAGTCATTGGGGAAGGATTCATAAAAGAAATTTGGAGGTAAGAAAATAAAATTTCCTTATTATGAAAAGTGTGGTAAAAATCATCCTGGAGAATGTCTTGTAAATTTTGGGAAGTGCTACCAATGTGGAAGGTTTGGACATGTGGCTTGTGAGTGCAAGGAAAGTAATCTGAAGAATAATGAGAAATTGATGGTAAGATTCTTTAATTATAAAGAGTTGGGTCATTATGACAATTCATGTCCAAAGTTAGTTTCACAAGATGGAAATAATCATCATCAGAAATAAAAATGTGTAGAAAAGTCATTTACTACTACTAATACAGTTGATGTTGGCTCATTTGAAGAAGCGATGAAACCCCTAAATATCTAGATATTTTTCAAAGGATGATCATATGCTTAAATTATTAGGTACCCCTATTTTAATTTGTTAGTAATGGATAAAGTTTGGGATACATTTATCGAGTTTTGATAAATATTTAAGGTACATGTAACCCTTATGTTTATTATATGAAATTTTTTATTTGAGGAATAATTTATTTATTTTTATGACACAATTTTAAAAGTTATGGATAACCTTTGGGGTTTATATGATCTTTTATCTTGAGTTAATTATGAGTTATCACTTTTTGCAATAAAAAATGAAAGGTATGATATGACCTTTGAGGTTAAATATATTAAGGTTATATTTGAATATGTTTCTCACATTTTTAAAAATTTATAAGTATTATATTAATATAGTTTTAGAAAAAGGAAAATCCATAGGATGGGTGACAAATTGTCATGTATGGAAAGGCTACAAGGACCAAACCCACAACCAAAGGGAGACAAGGGTGCATCACCTACCACTGACCTATGTGATGTACCAGTTAGTATGATATTTTTTAGGTAAACAATTTGATTAATGAAAAATAAGTTTATTTTGGGATCACATGTTTTATCATAATGATAATAAAGGGATTGGGAATTGATTGGGTGATTAAGTGATTAATGTTATTTTGGAAGATTTTTACTATTTTGGGAACCTTATATGATCAAGGTAAAAATATACTATTGTATTTTATTTGAGAAAATAAAGGATGGGTTATCTTTTGGAAACATTAATTCAAGTTATTTAAAGAAATAATTAGTCTATCTTGAATATTATTAGGGAAATTACTTTTTGGTAGAGACTTAAAGATTAATTTATGTTATTTGAAGATGAATATTAAATTTATCTTGGAAGACTGTGTGATCAAATCCTTCTAATTTTTGAGTTTCAATTTTAATCGGGAATATTTTGAGGATAGTTATTTTTTGAATAATCTATGTTTAACTTATGGTATTACTATATAATTTTGGAGATTAAAGTTGTTTTCCACCATATAAAGGATTATAATTTTTTGGAAATCACTTTATCTTGTACTAACAATCTTGGTTTTGGTTAATTCTTTAAGAAAGGAGGAATATATAGTTATACTTTTATGGATTTTTTGATCCGTAGAAGTTAATTTTGATGCTTCAGGTATGAAAATTCATCTTGAATACTCATTGTTTGGATAAATGATTAGGATGAAATTTTATTTTTCAAGTAAGTATGTATCCTTATGATCTTATTCAATTAAGTAAATGAATTCATAAACTCTATGAAAAGGATATTGAAACAAAAACTTTACCCATTTACTTTCCTTATTAAGAAATAAATGATGTTTTAACCCATCACTGATTTATGGTTTTGTGATTATTAATTTTCTCATGACCATGTTCTCTATCACTATCCATCAGAACATGATAGTTAGTTTTTATATTCCATGTCTATGTTTTCTTATATAAAAACCTAGAATGTGTTATCTCAAGTGACCTTCGTACTTTCTTTTGTCTCTTATTAAGTGGAAGCTTTATTGACACTTCTTTCGATGTGGGATTTCAAAAAAGGTATTTTGAAAAGTAAAACCCCCAGTCTTTAAATCATGGGTTCAAATTTATATGACACAATTTATTAAAGGGGGTATAATGTAACACTCTAAAATTTTAAAAGGAAAAACTATTCTTAATACTATACAAGATACACCACATCAAGCTTAAATAGAAAACTAAACATTATTATTTAAATGTTATAGTTATCGCCTAGCGATTAAAATGGAGAGAATGAATGAGATTAACTAAAATATGAAATTATAGTTTAAATGTGTTTATAAAATTAATTCATTTATTACTAATTAATTATAAATGAAAATAAAATCCAATTAAACAAAAAGGAAGCTTTTTTTATAAGAAACTATTTTTATGCCCATAATGGAATTTTATATTAATAAATTAAATTAATCACAATTAGTGAGATATATTAATGAAATTTATATGTTATATATTCTATAAAATGTTTTTAAATTCATCCAATTTGTTTTATAGGCTTAGGATAAGAATAAATCCTATTTTAAGTATAAAAGCTATATTTTTATGAAGGCAATTTTCCACATTTTGATGCCACACCTATTTTAAATCTAAATTTTGAAAATTTTATAAATTTTATTTTAAAAAATAAACTTAATTTTTTAAATTGTGATATAAAAATTATATTTGGGTGAATTTTTGATATTTTTCTGATAAGTTTCATTTTTTTGAGGAATAGTGAAAAATACTGCATTTTAATTGAAAACTTATTTTTCATCTAATTTATTTATATAGTTATATTATACTTGAAATTTGTTTTAAAGTATAATTAGTTAAATTATACATAAATTAATCTAATTTATGTCGTTTTAATAAATTTCACATTGAAATTGGATATAAAAACATTTAGAACTTTTGAACTTTTCACTTTAAAAACCGTTTTTTTGTTTTGTCTGTGGGATTAATTTTAAATATAAATTTTACAACTATGTAAATTTAATTAGGTAAAAATAATTAAATATTTGTAATAATAAGGTATAAATTATTTTTTAAGGTTAATTTCATTTTCATCTATAAAAAATTTATCATGGTAAAAAAATTATTTATCTTAGTATAAGTAAAATAGTGACAAGGGTTAAAGTTAAATGGTAAAAGCTTAACACACCTAAAAATTACAAAATTTAATGGGTGGTTGAGGTAATTCTATAACCTAAATATCCTCAAAAAATTATTTAACATTATAATTCATTGAATTTAATTCCACCTCAATGTGGTTGGCTTTAATTATAAAATATTCATTATTTAATCACTTAAACCCACCTCTCCTCAAGTATAAATACCACCCCTCACCACCCCATTTAGAACCAAAAGCCTTGAATATCTTTAAATATATTCCCAAACCTCTCCTCATAAATCTCCACATGTTCATGTGCTTCTGGTCTCACAAAATGACCAAATCCAAGGTCCTCAAGTGTCTATCAAGGCGGTGATATTCAAGAGGTAATTTTCTCAAAACACATCTCTTAATTTATTTTCTTATTCTAATTTCTCCTCATATATTTCATAAATCATGAATAATAATTCCAGAATCATTTAAATACTATAATTTTATATTTCTAATTGAATATCTTATATCCATGCCTTTTATTACCTCCTCTTATTCAAAGAAACGAAACCATTGTTCAAATTTTTTCAGTTAATCTCCTCCTTGAATAATGTTTTTGTTCGTTTTCCATTACTAACTTCATGGATGTCCATAAAAATATTATTATAGTTAAATATTATTTTAATAAGTATATTATATCATATTTAATGTTTTATAACTAATATATACTCAAAATATTAAATAAATTGAAACTACTTCATGGTGTTCATAAAAACCACCAAAATAAACTAATAATTTATCACGAATGTTTTATCTAATGAATCATAATAATGTAAGAAATAATAATGATATATGGTATCATTAATAATTATTGAATTTAATTAATACTATTACATTACACTTTTGGAGTTTTAATCCCATTCTAGAAGAACATCTGTAATTTTACACAAATGAACCGATCATTAAACCATGGAAAAACACTCATGAAACCATGAAAATAATGAAATATTATTAATTAATGGGTCATAAGATGATATAAAATAACCACATAAGGTATTATAAATATGAATATATTTATGGAATCATTTAATAACATTATTTAAACCACTATATAGTAGGTTAAAGTACACACCACTAAATGTAAGCGTGAGGTAAGGGATTTCTTAACCCAATTTCCATTCATTGGGTTAAATTTATACTACTTGATTATTTCATGATAATATTCGGTGTAAAATGACTTTTTAATATCTTATGTTATATTTTCACTTTTTTATGTGTATTTAAAGTGGATACGCTTTTTTTTCATTTTATTACCACTTCAATGATATGATGTTTATAATTGAATTTCTTTTAAAAACAATATTTTTAAAGTTACTCTTAAAACTCTCTTTTTATTCCATGTCCATGTTTTATAAAATTATTGATTTTTTTTTATTTTTCAATTATTGTTTAAATTTATTTATACTCATGTTTTAATTTTTAAAAAATGTTCTTAAAGTATTATTTTTGTCATTTTCTGAAATAGGTTCTTTGTGACTTTTCTAACAAAAACACGGAAGAAATGTTTTTTAACTTGTACGGCATGAGAGGATATTACTACCATCAGGATGCTTTAATATTTTGAATCTTACCTTGTAAGTTTATATGGTTATATTCAAAGAAAATGTTTTCTATTTTACAATTATTGTTTTTCAAAATGGGTGGTTTCAAAACGAAAAGTTCATTTTCTTCAAAGATTGTTTTTATGATGTAATATTTCATAATTTAGGTTTATGTTATGGCTCCTATAAAATTTTATGTATTGGTAAATCCCATTATATCTCAATATATAAAGGGTTTAGGACCACTATAGATAAATATATGAAGGTATGATCCCCATTATAGCTCAAGATATGACGGTTTGAGCCCCATTATAGATCAATATATGAGAGACGAGCCCCATTATAGCTCTCAAATGCATTGGGTACTCCATATATGGAAGTTACAACATTTTGTTATTACATTTGTAAGGGTGAATGTAATAATGATATGGTAATTATGTCACAAGAAACCTACATGTTTTTCCATTCTTTCTAAGGATTTTTTATAGGTTTTCATGATTTCACTAGACTAATGATTTTATTACTTTATGAACCTTGCAAATCTTTTGTGCTTATCCAAAAATTTTTAACATGTTTTTCATAGGATTTAAGGGAGAATAGAGATAAGGATGAGATCATGGGGAATATTTTGAATATTTTATCATGAATGGAAACCATGTTTTTTCTTTAGGAATTTTGTTTTATGGAAGAAATGGATAATAAGTATAAGTTTCCATTCGTATTGTGTGGGATTATTTTGTAAGGTTTAGTTCTAATTATACAAATATCTAAATCAAAAATATTTTTGGAAATGTAATAATTTTGATTTTATTTTAAAATCAGTAGAATATATAATGTTTAGGGTTGGGTCCTTATAGGCATGGAATGCCATTTATTTTCAGAATAAAACCACTTTTATGGTTGAGTGGGAACCTCAAAAATTCCACCATACCAAAAGTAGTTACACCATACAAAAATTAAAAGGTTCCAAACATCACAGTGCACAACACAAACATTAAAATTCAAAAAAATTCAAAACCAGTACATGTCAACATCATTATGGACTATGAGATCCTCAAGCATCACATCCTACGCACCAATCACCATCATCATCATCCCCACCCATCACCAGTGAATCCCCAACAAAATTCGACAACGTCACTATAAAGAGACATGAATAGATTGAAAATGTGACCACCTAAAACCACCATCATCATTGAGATAAAAAACCAGCAACATAACACCCCTTCTATTAAGGATCACCAACAAAAGGCTTTGAACACAAAAACTAGAACCGATTGAGACATCATGAGTAAAGACCAGATTCATCAAATGAAGACATATATGAAAATCATATTCTATATTGATCCACATGAAAATCCCACTACAGCTAAAACAACACCATCCAAAAACCTCACCAAGAACCAATACACTGGGCCAACCTGGATTGGTGAGAAGGAATAGGAGGCAAGAGTTGAGTTTAGAGAGGGAGGGCCTATATAGGGAGTGGTGACCTTCTACTGAACCATAAAACACTTTCTTAAGAACCGTAAATAGTAAAATAGAGACCATAAAACCATAAAATCAATAGGAGGTGATAAGGATTGAAGAACCACTGATAAAGTCAACGAAACATAAGAAAGAATTAATGAGGATGAAACACCAAAGCACCATTAGGCTATTCAATTCAAATGGTGATTGAATTGAAGGATGAAACTAGCCGCAAAGAACCCCCAAAACCGAAAGAATCTACCAACACCATCCCAATCCACCAAAAATACCTTCACACAAACCTAGGGAGAGGTCCAACACAATTTCATGGGTAGCAAGAGCAAAGGAGGTCAAACGATCCAATGAGGAAAAGACATTAGGAAAGGTAACCACCAAAAACCCAAACCACTGAATCTTATTTATGATAAAAAATTATGGGGTTTTATAACAAATATTTAGGTGATAAGACTGGGGGTAGTAGTGACCAGTGGTAATGAAATAATGAAGAACATCCAACCAATAGGGAACTAGCAAAACCAAGCAACTACATGAACTGTCATGATATGAAAACAAGGGGTAAAAGAAAGAACACCTCAAATGAAGATGAAGGGAATAATGAGAAGAAGAGTACCCAAACATCCTACAAGATCAACAGAAAGGAAGAGTATAGGTGATAGAGAAGGCGAAGAAGAAGGTGACGATAAAGAAAACCCTAGAGGCTGAGAGTGAGAGCTCTATTCGATAAGGCTGCCATCCTCCTTATAGGCATTGTATTCATTGTCATGTAAATTGCAGATGATCCATTGAATCTGAAAAAATTGAAGTTGGTAATAGTCCCAATAAGTTCTTCTTCTACGCCCAACATTGTTAAGTGGTATTAGAGTGGTTACATTAAATTTATAATTATTTATTTATTTTTGATCATTTACATGTTTAAAAGCGAGTTTTAATTTTAAGAAATTCATTATTTTAATATAGTTATCAATATCTCTTCTTCTGCTCTTATTTTCTCACTCATATAACCAAGATTTGGTTAAAATTAATGAATAAAATCCAAATAATTCATTAGGAGGTGTCAAGGGTTCTGGTCGAATAACATAAGAGTACATGGAATCTATCCTAAAGGTACACACTATATACCCATGTTCATGCATTAATTACATGTGGTATACATTAAATGTACACTTCATGTTGATCGGACCAGGATGACACATGATTGGTTAGACTATACACCATGTAACTCACTTACACGTCATATAGTCCACATGTGTTCATAGTGGAAAACATGAGGTCCAAGCCATGTTGTGCATTTATTACTAGCTGTACATGTCATATACCTCTGAAATGTCTATGTAGAAATACACGCCCAATCTCTAGATGTGTATCATATATATACATTGAGTAAGTCACATGATGTATATCTTGATGTACATGTTGTATACCTAACATTTTTACATAGAAAAATAAAATAAAATTTATTACTTCTTTAAACCTAAAAAACATGTGTTCTATGTGTCATTTATTGACTCAAACATTCTATGTGAGAGGTTTATATATATATATATATATAAATTAAATGATTACTTAATTTTAGTGTAAAATTCTGAACTATATACCATATGTATTCATAATATTTTGACTACTCTACACACATTAAAAGCATTGTATGTATTGTTAATTAACACATGTTTCATGTGTCATTTATTGACACATACATGCCATGAAATTACATGACAAAACAAGTATGCTATATTCCACATGAGTAAACTATATACAATCTTAATACATGATGAGTAGTTCAAACGGATAATTGCCATGTTGCTTCCAAATAAAATTTGTGTACTTATTTTATTAAATTTTAAATAAAATTATTTTATTTAAAATTAAAGTAAAAGGATATATATAGGATATATTGGATGAATATTAAGATAAAACAAATTAATTTGTTAATTAAATGATTAATAAGATTAATTCACATTTTTTTATGTTAATAAAAGTTCAAATAGATATGAATACAAACAAATAATTTTAAATACTTATTTATTGCACAAGTGGATGATCATGAGCTTAGACCAACCTGTGTATATGTATGGTTTCTTTTAATTTAATTATTGCATGGGTTTTTGAAATTATTTTTAATTAAATTAAATTTATGACATGGGAGTCATCCCTCCTTCCTTATTATGTATGAGCCTACATTCCCATGAATTATTTTATGTAAACCCCCTTTTTTACTTCCCTTCACTTACGAGTGAAGTAAATACGTTGTAAGGATGAATCTCTTGAGTGCTTGGAATTGGTTCAAGATAGATCCAAGGCAAAACCAAACCGAGGATTCACATAGGAAAGAGGTGGAATGATATAAACTCGAGACCAAACTATCCCATGGTGTTTCCCCCCTAGGGTTAATGATTTTTTATTATCTACTGAATAAAAAAAATTTAGTTAAAAATCTCATGATCATGACATGATTTATTTATATTATTTACATAGATTCATGATTTATTTTGTGGATTCAAGACCATGATCATATAAATAAATGGATTAATATGCAATGACGGAATTAAAATAAAAGAATTATGGATAAATATTTTGTCAACAATATGGTTAATCACTTAAGTAAAACCCATTTAACATTCAAAATGCATGTAAATGGATAAAATAAGAAAGTTTATGCATAATAAAAAAAATATATCAAGTTAATATTAAGTTATTATTCCTTCCATTATCTGAATTAGGACATAATATAGTTAAAGTGTCAGTTCAGGCCATAGTCAGGGGAACTTTTAATTATCAGGGAGTCTTAACTAAGATGATGAGTCAACTTAACCGAACTTGTATTTAATTTAATGACCATAGTCTATTCAATACAAATTTGGAGGTAATAGTTGAGGGAATATGAGTCAATATTTTAGGATTAGGGAGTCTACTCAACTAAATAAGGAACTGTAAGCCCGAGGTTGATAAGATCTCATATCTAAACACCTTATTATGGTTTTTATAAACATAATTTGGATAATAATAAGGTAAATATAGATCCTTTCCACTAGGATATACTCATGAAAAAATATTCTAAGTCCAATGGTGAGGGATTTTGAGACTTGATAAAATAACAAGAGTATTAATAAAACAATTAAAATTATTTAATATTACACATTTTTGTAATCACGTACTAATAAATCTATTTTAGTAATTATAAAATGGAATGAAAAACCATGAAACCACTGAGAACATTCCTTAACTTAGGGAATATCCTCATTGGAAAAAAATTCCTAGATTTACATAGATGTTTTACATTACTTTAATATCATAGAATTTGTACTATGTGTCAGAATCCCTATTCCATATTTGATACCATATTGAGTGTGTGATAGCAAGAAGGATGTTTGTATGAGATTCATAGAGGATTATTATTATGTTCATCAAATCATACTATTGGTTATATCCAGAGAGCTGATAATGCAACACAAGGACATGAATCCTTGCACCATGAATTATTATCTCCTTGATTTGAACGAAAAAAGAGAGAATTTATAAAAATGAGATTATTTACGCACTTAATCACTATAAAATAGAATAAGTCTAACTAGATAGTAATTATGTATTCAAAATACTAGAGTACATTGATAATCTAGAAATATTGGTATCCCATTTGGATAAGAAATTATCTATTAATATCATACTATCATCCTCACTACTAATGTTGTCCTTATTCACCCAATACTAGACAAAAAATATGGATAAATCAGTCAGGAATATTTTGATTTTTCTTGTTAGAAAAAAATATTTTTTATGGAACCTATTTTATCATCCCATACTATCGAAGCTAATGATAAGGTCGAGAAGACCATGGCCATTTTAGAGTCAATGGTGCCATTATAGAAGAGATAAATATTAAAAAGGAAATAAATAAATAGGAGGATATTTTATTCTTGTGTGGAAATAAAATTCATTGAAAGAATAATTCAAATTGAAGAAGAGTCAATCAAAAGATTCATCTTTAAGTAAATTCATTATTACAAGTTATTTTTCTGATATAATTCTTGGGTATATGTTTTCTCACACACACACACACATATTTGAAATTTAAGAACTAATTAAGTATAGAAATATTATAATAAGAAATGTTCATTCTCAAAGTAACTGAATAAGGGTGATTCCTAGATCAATAATAATAAGCACATAAGAGATATAAATTTCTCATTTCTGATGGAGGTGATGCAATGATCATATAATATGATCAAACAACTGTTAGAGTTGGTGCCCTATAACCAAATAATTTGTAATTTAGATTGTTTATATATTAATGGATTTTAATATTAATAAATAACTTATCACATATTTATTATTCTTCCTTGTAAAATTAATGTGAAAATGTCCTAGGAAATATATTACATTGAAAAGGTCATAGAAATTCCCCACTATGATGAGAACAGTAAAATACCATAATAATATTCCTAAACATTGTTCTACAATTGAATGTGTTGGAGTTAGTGTCGTATGACCAACTATTTTTACTTTAATTATATGTATATTCGATGATTTTAATATTAATAAAATATCTTATTATATATTGTTCATTGTTCTTCATGGATCTGATGTAATAATGTCTTAGAGTATTCACTAAATTGATAAGGTCATATTGGTTCCCCACTATGATGAGAACCTTGAAGTTCTATGATGATATTATTAAATATAGTTATGTGGTCAGGTAATGTACTATGAAGGGACACATAATATATAGACTATCAGGTGAGAGTACTCATAAGCGGATGGAGTTTCTTCTCATAAAGTTTTCCCTTGTTAATCTCAAAGTTGAGAGATTATGAGAACATACCCTCCAGTAGGAATTTCACATGTTTTGGTGTCATCAGATATTCCTATATATGAGAGTGTGTAATGGAACTTAGACTTTAAGATTATCATTGATACATTTCATAACTCACACACTTATATTTGCTGATGAAAACTATCATTCCATATGTTGGTGGGAAGTAGTGTATGTTGGGTGCGTCATGAATGACATGTTATTAATGGATAAGTTGAAGAAGAATTTTTGCCTTCCATATTTATAGAAGTTGATATATTGGTCCTTTTATTGGAATATAACAATCACATTAAATTCCATGTCTATTGCATAACAAATCATTTATTTTAGATAGTCAAAGAATAATGTATCGGGCATCTAGGTTGGTGACACAAATATGCAACCTTCTTGATGAGATATTGCGAAAAGGGATTATATTACACAGTAAATATTCATATGTGGTTTTCATCATTCTGACATTAATTGTTTTCCCTTAGGGGCCTTAACCTATTTCTAGAAAATAATCTTGGACTTTAGGAAAGCCTATCTAATGCGAACAAGAAAGAATCCTAGAAGGTCACACACTAAGTGCTTCCATTGATCTCAATTAAATTCTATTTTGAATTTAATTGAATTAATATTATTCTTTGGTATGGGGAATAATTTTATTCACATTTTATCAATTATTAATATTTACT
This sequence comes from Viscum album, assembly GCA_963277665.1. Classification (NCBI taxonomy): domain Eukaryota; kingdom Viridiplantae; phylum Streptophyta; class Magnoliopsida; order Santalales; family Viscaceae; genus Viscum; species Viscum album. The sequence goes on from OY728155.1 coordinate 141,510,636, forward strand.
GATGAATGAAATATTTATTCATGTATTAAATAAATTCTGAGGAGGATGAACAGACCAAGACTGTTTCTATTGATAAATATTTATTTACAAGCTGGTGAATATTATTTATCATTGCAATTATCAAATAATAATAATAATATTATTATTATGTGACATGAGGTTTATTAAGAACATAATATAATTTTAAGGGAAGATATGAAATTAAATAATATTTCTTAACCTAAAACCTAGCTCTATTAATAGATGATTATGTCTATTGTGTAGTTGGTATGAAAATAGAGAATCTTTGTGCACAATGAAATTCTCTCTCAACTCCTCCTTCTCTCTCCCTCTCAAGAACGAGAAACATAAGAGATATTCCTTCAAGATCGAAGGATGAGTGATCAACACGAACAATACAAGAAAATCAATTCACCATGCTAGCACCTAGAAATTGATTGGCATTACTCAGAGATCAAAAGAGCATATGTGGATCACCGCTAGAGGGATTCTATCCTTGGATCCTCATAGCACAATGAAGGAAATCCGAAATGGTTTTTTGGAAGATCAACATCATCAATGAAGAAATGATCCTAAGCTGATGTAATCATTTCTTCTAATATCAAATAAATTAATTATAAACTTAATGTTAAATATTCTCTCTGATGGTTTTAGATAAGTCTATATTAAAATAAATTTTAATTTTACACCCTCCAAAGGTACTTCTTCTATGCCCAAAACCATCAAATGGTGTCAAAGCAGACACATTTTAAATTTATAATTATTTATTTGATTGTTGATATATGCGCAATAGTGATTAGATTTTCATTTCATATTATTTTTTCTTTAATACGATTAGAATCGACCCATTTTCAACATATTAATCATGTTTTTAGAGTGTTTAATTTTTTTAAAGGTATAATAATAAATGAATAAGGACTGGAGATGCCATCGGGAAGTGTAGATGAATCTAGCTAGAAAGCACGGGACTACATGACATGTATCCATGGTACACCCTGTATACCCAAGTTCACTGCACCTGGTAGTGTTGTGGGACACACGACACATCAAGCAGTTAATTACATGTTATGCATTAAATGCACACTACATGTTGACTAAGATAGTCTGACACATGGAATATCAGATTACGTGGCGTGTAGATGGTGTACACTCTATGTAGTCTACACGAGTTAGTGGTGAAATTTGCAAAACCCATGTGTTCATTATACATGATCAAACTATGTGAGACCGAAAACCTAATAATTAATTGTATACACATCATGTATCCAGTTTACATGATGTGTAGTTCATCATTTACCACATTTAAAATGCATAATGACCCATTCAATGAGAAAAGTGCACACATGACATAAGAGATATACAGCGTGTAACTGGATTATACACATCATGTATTATCTCCTTCGAGAATACACTAAGTCTTTTAGTGGATATATCAAGCACATGAAAAGTGGAACACATGATGTGTATCTGGTTCGTACACACTGTGTAGTCCAACTGAGGTACACACTGATGCCCTAGGTGTGTAACCTAGATACACGAAAACTGAGATATACCACGTGTGGCTAGACAATATACACCGTATAGTCTCCCAATTAATGAAAGAATTAAATTATATTAAATTAAAAATTACAGCATTAAAACCTTATTTTATTGATTTACACATGTTGTGTTTGAAAATTTAATAATAGTTTTAAATAAATTTAAATGATCAATTAATTTATTGTAATAAATACATATTTGTTGGCGCCAAAATATTGCACGAAAGGAAGGAGCAACAAAGAAGCCCCGCACGCTGCCTCGTGAAGCACCGACGCGAAGCACCCTCGAACATCGCGGTCCTGTGAAGCACCGGAGGCGGTACCTCTCCGCGAACGAATTTGACGTTCATGGTCCCGCCGTGAAGCACTGGAGGCAGTACCTCTCCACGAAAGAATTTGACGTTCGCGGTCCCGCCGCGAAGCACCGGAGGCGTTACCTCTCCGCGAGCGGCCTGACGTTCGTGAGTGCGCCACAAAGCACCGGAGGCAGCACGGGAGTTTAGCATCGCGGCGCCCCTTGCCTATAAATACTGGGTTCCCCCTGAGCCCAGAAGACGGACAATCCGACCTTTCAGCTTCTCCTCTCCCGAATCGCGAAGCACCCTTTGCCCCGGGAATCATGAGCTCTGCGAGGTACTTCTACTTCGCGTGATGCCTTCACTTTGTCTCGTTTTGAACCCCTCTTCCAAGAGGGATGCCCTTCGCGAAGATCAAGGGAATTTGTGAAGGAGGGGGATTCCCAAGGGAACCCGGGCAGCCGCAGAGCGTTTATGCTTCGCGAAAAACCCATCCTGTACTAGAGATTCCCATGCTAAGGCAGGATCACTACACATCGCGAAGCACACTGCTTCGCAGCACCCTGCTTCGCGGGGCACCTCTTCTTCGCGAGACAGTGCTCTGCGAACACTATTCCACTTCGTGAAGCACCCCCCATCCAAACCTCTGCCCCATGATAAGGCCAAGGCACTCCACTTCGCGAAGAACACTCCTCTGCTTAGAAATTCCTCTTCCCATGTGACCCTCCAGGTTTGCACGATGTGATTTCAAAGTCCCACAGACAACACCACTCGTAGCATTGCTTCGCCTGATGCTTCTCCGCATAGGCACACTAACGGCTATTGCTTCTTCGCATAGCCACGCTAACGTGGACCCCTCGATGGTTCGCTCGACGACCCCCCTTAACCACAGACTTACTGGTACCTTCCCTCCCCTAAGGAGCAATGGGCACCAGTTATGTAAGTCATAGGGGTGCGGAGTAAACCCACCTCCTCCGAGATGCAGGACGTTAAACTGCCAAGCACCTTGTCCTCAACACATGACGTTAAACTGTGATCCGGCCCCGTGCTTCGCACGAAGGGTCCCCCCAGCTCGGACATTTTTTACACCACCCGTCTCCACAGAGACGGTGTCACCCCCTCTATAAGGGATGATATCCTCCTTCTTGGTGTAGCGTATGTCCATGGGAGAAGGGAAACCACCTTGGTATAAGCCCCTAGCCCCTCTTGCGGAAGGTTTCAACCCTCCATCTCTGTACTTCCCCACTACCAAGGTCGGTGGAGGGCGTAATAGGGAACGAGGCACCTCCCATCATTGGTCCCAAATCCCTCTTTCACTGCGCTTTTCCGCACTTTGGGCCTCCATCATGGAGTAAGTCCCAGCACCATGGGCCGCCTAATGCGTAAGCCCCTCTTCGCTTCTCACGAACGCACCCTTCGCAGCGGGATTGTCAGGTATCTGCTGTCTCTTGTTTCTCACACCAAGCACGACTCATGTGGGCTTAGAGTAAGCATCGGACATGACAACACCTCGTCCAGCATGACGTTAAACTATATGCCCTCATCCATCATGACGTTAAACTGCATTCCCAACCGAACTATGAGGACTTTGATCCATGTCAAGGCGTGGTATGTAGGAAGCCTCTACGAGGTTCAAGCCCACCACCCGGTCGTTCCGACCTCATTCACGTCGGTTCACCACCATCCCGCATGACGTTAAGCTATATTCCATCATTTGAACTATGAGGACTTTGATCCATGTCAAGGCATGGTACATAGGAAGCCTTCACGAGGTCCAAGCCCACCACTAGTGGACCCCCAGGTCTACTTTCACGTCGGTTCACCGATGAAACCATTCGAACTACGAGGTATTTGATCCATGTCAAGGCATGGTATGTAGGAAGCCTTCATAAGGTTCAAGCCCATCTCTCATTGGACCAAGGTCCACCTTCACGTCGATTCGCTGACGACTTCCATCAATTTGAACTACGAGGTCTTTGATCCATGTCAAGGCATGGTACGTAGGATGCCTTCCTGAGGTTCAAGCCCACCCATCATTTATTCACATCGAGTTCCTCCTCGTCCCGTATGACATTAAACAGCATTCCAGTCCGACAACAAGCCGTTGTGACCAACCCGAACTACGAGGACTTTGATTTATGTCCAGGCATGGTACGTAGGAATCCTCATGAGGTTCAAGCCCCTCTCCCATCGGACCAAGGTCCCTTATTCACGTCGGTTCGCCGACACCCACCACAAGTGGACCCCCGGGTTCACCTTCACGTCAGTTCGCCAACGAACCCCCCTTTGAACTACGTGGTCTTTGATCCATGTCAAGGCATGGTATGTAGGAAGACTCCACGAGGTCCAATCCCACCATCGCTAGGACCCCCTGGTCCTCCTCATTCACGTCGGCCTTCCGGCATCCAACTTGAACTACGTTGTCTTTGATCCATATCAAGGTGTGGTACGTAGGAAGCCTCCCAGAGGTTCAATCCCACCACCTGTTGGTCATCCCGGCCTCATTCCCGTCAGGTCACCAGCACCTGGGCAGCCTAGTGCATAAGCCCCACACCATCTGGACCAAGGTCCGCATTCACATCGGTTCACTGACGATGCCCATCGGGCCAAGGTCCACCTTCACGTCGGCTCGACGGCACCATCCCGAACTACGCGGACTTTGATTCCCTGCCATAGGGATACGTAGGAGGTCTCTTCGAGGATCAAGCCCAATTTCACTGTCACCCCTACGATGGTCCCATTTCATTCCCCCTCTATTTCATTCAACTCTCCATCACCCATCCTGATTCTCACCCGGACTGCTATGTCCTGGCAAGATCATACCATTCCGCTCCTCTTCGTAACTGCCCATGGGCTAGTCTCGGCATCAACACCCCTTAAAGGGAAATCCCTCGATCCGATCCATTCCAACTAATGCTCTGATCGGGCTGATCCGTCCCCCGGTGGACATTAAACCTGCGGCATACCCTGTGCTAAACACAAGAAGCTGAGGAAAACCTAGGATATATGTATATGGCATATAATTCCCTGCGCTCGATGTGGGATTCCTCGGGCTTCCATGCCCTTGAGAAGCCCTATGACAAGGGATAAAAGATAGGCACGCCAGTTCCCCAACATCCAGACACGCTACTGATGCCTCGACGTGACTACTCCCCCGACTGCAGGTTGCTGCCCTGACCGGACCCTTTGGAATGTCCTGACAGAAGTAGTGTAATTAACCGGTGTCCATGGAAACATGGCACTAGAAAGAGTTTCATGAACAACGTATTAAATCTATGAGGGAGACCCGGACTAGGTGACGAGTTCCAAGGAGGAATCCACGGAAGGAAGAACCGACATCCCATCATCCCGTTTCGATCAAGGAGAAGACGTCCCTGAATAAGGATCGAATGCCGCCCGCCTTTGGAAAGCAGGAATGCGGGGCAAAAATGCAGTGTGTCCTCCTCCGCAGACAGATGGATGCGCGCACCCCGGTGAAAGCGTTGGAAACAGAAATGGTGAACCCGATGTGAAGTTCTTCTCCTCAATGTTGATATTAGTAGCATTTGACACACCAGTAGATTGACGTGTCATCAGATCCAGATATCCGGGGCTGGGTCACACCAATAAAATGGCGGGCCTGGCATGAAACTCACTGGTAATTGGGGCAGTAGAACGTGGGGCATTCCGTTCTGCAGCATGTTGGCGTGGATCCTTCTTACAGACATGGGGAATGGAATGACGCTGGGGCACTGGTTGTCAATCCTTTTCCTCGCAGTGCTGATGAGTTGATCTCTCCATTTCCTAGGAACCAGGCTACTGCTATGGAGACGCGATCACCGCCCGCTCACCTACACAAGGGCAGGGGCAATACTGGAACAGCCGCCCCGCGTGGCTCCGCTGCCACCATGACGACCTCTACATCCGTGAATACGCAATTCCCACGTCCCCTCTCCCCATCAGAGATCATCTAGTGAAGGGTGATCAATAACCTTGTACGTAGGTAAGAGGAGGAAGGGGTCATCCCAACTCGGAATATGGTCCTCATGGGCCTGGAGGCATCCAGGCCCTTCCGTCAACGCCACCCTAATAGGCCGCGCAGGGAGCCCCTGCTCCCCACCCCAACCTTCAATCATTTCGGGAGCCTGTCCCCGAAATGCCTCGACGATTCCTCGCCTTATGTTGATGAGACGGGTGACGTCCGGCTCGGCCCGCTCAGGGTCCCGAACCAAGGGCTCCGGGCGAGGGCTCCCATTCGGCCGCGTCGACCCCGCCATCCGACTCCATAGGAAGAGCAGGCAGGCTTTGCCCCTGCACCACCTGCGCCAGCTCATCTGACCCGACGTCAGCACCGGGCCCGGGCTGAGGACACTCGCCAAGATACGTCGACTTCAACAACTACTGTGGCCCAAGCCACCACCGACATACATCATGGAGTTCCTGCATACACTGAGTAGGGGCACTCCTTCACCCGACCGGGATCGAGGCCTCAGCCGCCCCACGGGCAGGCTGGGTCGACTCTCGGGGTCGTAGGCCCGGGCGATGATTACCGTGAACCAATCCACGGCAATGTCACTCCATACAGAGGTCCTCTCCGTACCACCATTCCACAGAGTGTGGGCTTTCCCCGCTCCGAAGCTCTTCATGGAGGTATACCTCGTGCTACCCCCATCCCGAAGGAAGACCCGCCCCGCGACAGTGAAGCTCGATGCAGAAACCTTTCCTGTGCCCACTATACAGGGTATAGAGTCCATCCTCCTGCCCCCGACTGCCGATTTGAAGGCACTGTCCATCAGGTCCTTCTCCAACGTGGGGGTCCTCCCTACGTCCTCTCTGCAATGGGCGAAGGTCCTCCTCTACTTGAGGAGTGAAGGTCAGCCTCGCTCCGCCCACATCGACCATGGAGGTCCTCCCCATGCTCCTGCTGATTCTAACAGAGGCTCCGCCCACATGGGTGCTGTCCATGGAAGTCCTCCCCATGTACCCTTCGACATTTTCCCTGGTGCCCCTCGCACCCCAGCCACCTCGAGTGGGAGCCCTCTCCGCCACGACGCCAGCACCGCCCCAAGACTACATAGTGGGAATCAACCCTGTCCCGAGGAGCCACCCCGAGGTAGAAGAGCGGGTCGTCGCTGCCACAAGAAGAGTCATGGGAAGGCCCGGGTGGAGATCAGACCTGCCCGTTTCTCGGATTCTGAAGCGGAACGCGAATCAGTGATGAAACCATCTCCCCGCTCCTTCGTATCAAAGACTGGGGCAGGAACCAGGCGCGTCAGCCTCATTATCCCGGAATGCGAGGTCCACCGGATTCCCACCTCTCTCCGTAGGTACATCCAGGAGGAAGAAGTCATGGAAATTCTGCAGGTCACGACCATGCAATCACCACCATTGTCACTAGAAGCGCCCTCTATCTCTACCAGAGATTACGGGGAGCTGTTTTGGGGAACAACGACGACAGAGCAATGACGTAACCCATCGCTGGTGACTGCAAATCCTATGCCTGAGGCTGTGGCTATCAGCCCATCGTATCGTGATATCATGGTCAGGTCACCTCACTCTTCAGAGGATGGCCCGGAATTCGGCGGCTAGTCAGCTCGTTCGCCGTATTCTCCGATGCCAAGTTTACTGTCCCAGAGGTCCGTCTCGGTACCGCTACCGGTCCCTCAGCCGCCCCCGGTCGACGAGTGGGGAAATACAGGGCCAGACCCCGAGTCCGAACCCAGGAGCTTCTAGGGCATTCTCGCAGCAGATCACTTCTCGGAGAAGTTCTGGCCGACGGCGGCGCCAAATTTTCGCACGCCCGATTCCCTTACCCCAGAAGAGGTGGGGTGATTTTTCCAAACCCTATGGGCGACACACTTCCACCTTCGTTACGAGCAGGTGATGTACCCCAGAAGTCGAGAGCACTTTGAAGAAATCAACGAGCAATGCCGCCTGATCGATTTGGCCGCACTCCCTATGGCCCATCACCCTGAGTCACCAGGCCGTCAGATCACCCTTCAAAGAAAATGTGTTCAGAGTTTCAAAGTACTCCGCAGAGTCATCAGGGAAGCTACCCCCCATGTGCAAGTCCATGGCTGGGGACACTATCCCTCTCTCCTCTTAGACCCTATCTGACGGCAGCCCGATTCGTTATACGACATTGAGGACATGCCCTCGAGAGGGGTCACAGTCCACATAACTGACGTAGTGGACATGGAAGATGATCTTGAGTTTCTCTATGGAGACTTACCCCCTGAGGGTGTACTGCCACTACTGGACCCATCAGGGAGGGTTACCCATCAGCAGAGGAAACTTCTAGGCCTCCCTGTACCCACTGAGTCGTTGGTACTCAGTCAAAATTCCGGTAAGGGTAAGGAGCATGTCGGAACTATCAAGCACTCCGACCCGTCCGCCTCTGTATAGAAGATGGGCGAAGATCCAGAGAAGGCCACGTTATGCCAGCAGCTTGCTGAGCAGAAGAGGCTGGTTGACGAACTCTTGGCCGAGCGCGCTGCAGAGCAGTGACCCGACTATGGTATTCCCAAGCTGGGGTAGCAGGGGAAGGAACAATTCCCCCCTGGTGAGATGCCTCCGGGAAACCCTGATCATGCTGCTTCCACAGACAGGGCAGAAGCCGGAACTTACGGCAAGAGGGCGCGATAAGTCTCACCAAACCCCCTGAACGATGGGGCAATCTGAAGAACCTAGTCCGGGTTCCCCCAGTCGCCCCACATGCCGTTCCTCCAGTCGATCCATGAGCCGCCGAAGCCATCTACTGTGTTGAAGAACCTGGAAACACACTTGTGATTAGGGATCCGTGTTAAGACAGGGAACCCACCTGGATGATCTTATAACGACACTCATAGCCCGCCTCGAAGCGTTGGAAACGTGGCAGGTGGCAGTCCCACCGGATGGCAAGCCGTATCCCGTGTGGGTGGATGATATGCCTGCACCCCCAGATTTTGGGAACCCCACTTTCTTGCCCTTCAACGGGACAGGGGACCCGCCGCAGCACTTGGCCCATTTTTCCTCCAGGTGTGGCCCCATGCTGGGGATTCCGGCCCAGCAAGAAGCCGCCAAGATCCGATGTTTGTACAGACATTGGAAGGTCCCACATTCGTCTGGTACAGCCAACACCCTATCAGATCGGTGACCGGTTGGGAGGATCTCCACTGACAGTTACTATATCAGTTCAGCTCCACCACGCAGAAGACCAGCATTCCAGACCTCTTCAAGTGCAAGCAAAGGCCTGATGATCGAGTCGCAGATTTCATCGCCCGGTGGAAGGGACTTATGTACTCCCTCGATATGCCACTAAATCAGGAGAAATTACTGAAGATGTGTGTGGGGAACATTAAAACGGAGCTGGTACCTTCCCTGATTTCCCATAACTACCGTGGAGGATTCTGGGATTTCTCAGATAAGGCTCAGTGCCTTGAGGAGGCTCTGCAACAGGCTAGTCAGGCACGTTCGCTGCCCTCTATGATCCCATCCAGGAGGACTTCCAGAGCCGAACCCGCCGCGGTGGCCCAAATAGAAGCCCCCAGGCAATTGAAATTACTGCCCGCAGCACCATCCCCGAAACCCCGCAGAGGTCCTCCACCTCAAGCACAGGCTCCTGCCCAGCAGCGACCGCCTCCGAATCGACAGGTTCCCCCGCGCAATGCGCCATCTCCACCTAGGCGAGACAATCAGGCGCCACCCCCTCAGCAGGCCCCTCCGGCCCCTCATTAGGGCTAGGCCCCCAGGGCCCCCTATCCAGAAAGAAGGCACCAGACTTATTCGTTCAACAAAAGTCAGGTCCCTGGCTACTTCTGAAGTGCTCTAGAGCAAGGGATTGTGCGCCTGCCCGAGTGTAGAAGGCCGGAAGAGGCGAATCTCACCGATCACCCCAACTACTGTCCTTATCATCTGATTCTGGGGCACACCCTCAAGCAATGCTATGTGTTTAGAGACTGGCTTCAAGACCAGGTCAAAAACAACATAGTCAGGTTGGGCCCAGCACCAACACAAGTGGCGGGTGTCTTTGCAGGGTCAGAGATCGGTAGCGACAGCGAAGTCGAGTGGAAGTAGGTTCCTAGCCATGGGTCCCAGAGATACGATGACTGGATGGCTTGAAAAACCGTCGTCTGTGCCCATGGTATCATCTGGGCGCACCTGAAGTAGCCGGAACCTTAAGAAGAGGTATCCAGTACCTCTGCATCGCCTTCACAGTCGACTTCTTCCCAAAAGGGCAAGCAGTGACGACACAAGAAGAAACAACGCGCTCAGTCAGTGCCGTCGTCATCCCGCACTCTCGGCGACTTTATGCCCCCTGAAATGGGGATTTCTCCCAGAATCCGCCCGGTGCTGGATTACTCGTCGAGCGACAGCCAGGGGTATGCTTCGGTTAACACCGTGGAGCTGGTAAAGCCCTATATGACTCCCGACGAAGGGGAACACCAGGTGAGCCTCCCCAATGACCCCAGCCAATGTCAACGTCAGCGGAACCACAACCATGCCAGTCATCGAGGCACTTTAGCGGGCACTTTCAGACAAGTCGTGCATGCTACTAAGACCAGACAGCAGGCTCAGCACAGAGCTTAGCATGTGCAACCCCATCTGACGCCCTCAGCTTTACCTCCACCGCCGTTTGTGCTACTAGATCAGGTAGAGCTGCCTCGTTCATATCACAACCAGTCTTTCTTGGCTACATGCCAGTCTCCGCTGTCCGATCCTAGTCCGGCGAATACTCCCCAGGCTTCAACTAGTAGGCGGCAGGATGTACCCAGCACTAGCCAACCGCCGGTTCAACTGGCAGGACCTGCTATGCCTCCAACTACAGAACGACCTCTTGTAAGTAGAGGTTCGTGCTTGGCATGAAACTACGATGTCTTGAAGCACCTGGCCAGAATTCCAGTAAGGCTTTCTATCCTTGAGGCCCTTCACCTATCATCTGAAATGCGCGAGGCACTTTCCGAGGCCCTAAAGAGCCCCCTACAGTTTGAGACGGAGGTAGCATCCACAGAAGCCTTCCACGCCGAGGCAATTGAGAACGCCGAATGTCAGGAAGTTATCTCATTCTCCGGTGAAGATGAGGACCCTCCTATACAAGGGCATATTCGTCCACTGTACATCACTGGCCACTTCAATGGTGTAGAAGTCCGCTACTGCCTCGTTGACACGGGTTCCAGAATCAACCTAATTTCGACTCAGACATTGCGAAAGCTGGGTCTGTCTGAAGATGATTTAACTCCCTCTGACCTCAGAATCCAGGGGTACAACAGGACCGAGCAAACCCCAGTCGGAAAGATCAACCTGAAGACTCAGTTCGGTGGCTTAATTGCCAGCACCGAGTTCATGGTCATCTCTCAGGACACCGCCTACAACGCGTTGATGGGTAGGCCATGGCTCCATCTGCACGCAGTAGTCCCTTGGTCGTATCACCAATGCCTCAAATACTCCCTCAATGGTCGAGTAGGCGTGCTCTAAGGAGATGAATCTCCTTTGGCCTCTTGTGAGGATCTCTATCTGGATGCTGATTATTATAAGAGTAAGGATAAGCAAATCCTAGCAAGTGAGGATGAACCCGCCCCGGTCAGAAGTGATCCCTGGGAAAGAATGGATGACGCCTACGTCCTCCCGATCCACTGATTGGAGGCCACATAGTGTTTTGTTGTTTTGGGTACGCAAGGAAGGAATGTTCCCATGTCCAAGCGACGGCGGAAAATCACCTCATACTCCTACACCAACCAGGCTCAGGTGATTCCAGAGCCTCCTACCCCTGTGCGGTACCGGAATGTCAAGCTTATGACAACGACAGTACGCCATACGTGTCTCTTCCACCGGGCTGAAATCAACTGACTCAGGCCGACACGTCACCACTGTTTTGATGTCATCAAATGTGGCCCCTTAGGCCGAAGGCCAGATGGGATAGGGTCGACTGCCTTCATTGCTATGGTCTCAATGGCGAGTGATCCTCTTGATATGATGACCACTTCTGCCCAAGCCGGCACCAGCTGCCCCTCAGGTTTTGATAGCCCTGAAGTATCTCCCGTCGCAGGAAATCCCCCCACAGGTGGAGAGGAAGACCTGGAGGATGCTCCCCCCACCTTTGAGGAAGGTGTCTCTACCACGGTTGATGAACTGGTATAGGTGAACCTTGGTAGTGAGGCAGATCCAAAACCCACATTGATCAGTGCAGCCATGTCCCCCGAGGAGCGGCAGTTGTACGCAGACTTTCTCAAACAACACCGTGACGTGTTTTCCTGGAGTTACAATGAGATTCCAGGACTAGATCCCCAGGTATCCATTCACTGTCTGGGCCTCCCGGCAAACCATCGTGGGTTTAAGTAGCCTCCCAGGAAGATGCACCCTTCTCATGGTGCTATGGTTGAGGCTGAAGTTGACAAACTTATCAAAGCCAACTTAGTTAATGAAGTCTAGTACCCCAAGTGGCTTGCTAACATTGTGCCAGTCAGGAAGAAGAATGGGCAGATTAGAGTCTGCATCGAATTTCGCGACCTTAATTGCTACTGCCCAAAGGATGACTTCCCCCTCCCGGTGACTGAGTTGTTGATTGATGCCACGGCTGGGTTCCAAGCCCTCTCTTTCATGGATGGGTATTCTAGGTACAACCAGATTCGGATGGCCCCTGAGGATGAGGAGTCCACTACCTTCAGGGCTCCCAAGGTACCTTTTGCTACCAGGTTATGCCCTTAGGCTTGAAAAATGTAGGTGCCACTTATCAAAGGGCCATGCATCACATATTCAAGCCAATTCTCGGGATGCTGGTGGAATGCTACATAGATGACCTAGTGGTCAAATCATGCCAATGCCAGGACCATCTCAAAGACCTTGAGAAAGTGTTCGGTTTCCTCCGTTCCTGTCACATGAAGATGAACCCATTGAAGTGTGCCTTTGGGGTCACCTCTGGGAAGTTTCTAGGCTTTGTTGTTAGATACCGAGGCATTGAGATCGACCCAGAGAAGATCAAGGCCATCAGCCAAATGCCTCCCCCGAGTAATATTCGAGAACTTTGAGGCCTTCAAGGCCACTTAGCCTATATACGACGATTCATCGCGAATCTGGTCGGAAAGTGTAAGACCTTTTCCTGGCTCATGAAGAAGGGTACTGCCTATGAATGGGATGAGGAGTGTCGGACCAATTTCGAGGAAATCAAGCAGTATCTGCTCCAACCTCCGGTTTTGATGCCACCCATCTCTAGAAAGCCGCTGGTCCTTTACGTGACCACCCTGGAACGATCCCTCGGTGCACTGCTCGCCCAGAAGAATAACGAGGGTACTGAGAAACATCTCTACTATCTCAGCCGCATGCTTCTCGATACAGAGGTCAGATACTCCCCTATCAAAAAGAGATTCCTTGCGCTCGTCTTTTCCATACAGAAGTTGCGGCATTACCTACAGCACCATGAGGTACAATTGGTCTCCCGGGTAGACCCACTGAAGTATATCCTGAACCGCCCCATGTTGACCGTCCGAATAGCATGGTGGGAAGTGATTCTCCAGCAGTTTGATATCAGGTTCGTACCTCAAAAGGCCATTAAGGGACATGCGTTGGAATACTTTTTAACTACCCATCCAACCTCTGCGGATCAATCCCTAGACCTGGATTTTCCTAATGAGGCGATCCTCTCAGTCGATCATGCCATCCCATGTTGGAAAATGCACTTCGACGGTGCCTCCCAGAGCCCCAACGGTAGGAGGCTCAACGATCTTAAGCTCAACAGAGTGGGCATGGGTATCGTCTTCATTACCCCGATGCAAGACATCCTGCCATACTCGTTCCTGTTGTCGGAAGGCTGTACCAACAATGAGGCAGAGTACCAGGCTCTCATCACCGGCCTCGAGCTGGCCCTTGAGATAGACGTGCCCCATCTACATGTGAAAGGAGATTCCAAACTGGTAATGAAACAGGTCAATGGTGACTATGTCGTCAGGAAGCCGGAGCTTGTACCGTTTCTGGAGTGCACCCTCTGCCTAATGGCCCAATTCTCTTCTCGAACAGAGATTACCCATGTCCCGCGGTCACAGAACGGTCAGGCAGACGCCTTGGATGGCTTAGCTGCGTCACTCGCAGAACCTGAGCAAGATGATTTGATCATAGATGTGGTACACCGGAGAGTCATTGCCTCCGTAACCCAAGAGGACAATGATGGCCTGCGGGTAAGTCATCTCACCATCGGACCCTCTACGTCAGGGGTCCCGGGTTCGTCAAACACAGTGGTTGAAGCCACTCCCGACTGGAGGGCGCCTTTTGTCGAGTATCTCCAAAATGGTCGCCTCCCGGACGACCGGGCCGAGCGCGAGCGAACCTGATGCCGCGTGCTACAATTTACCCTCTAGAGCGGCCCTAGTCTTGAACAGATCCTTTATAAGCGGAGCTTCGATGGCGTTCTCCTCCGTTGCATTCAAGGAGTAGAGATTTCTCAGGTTATGCAAGAGGTTCACGCTGGTTCCTGTGGTGCCCATCAAGCTGGTCTGAAGCTGTCCCATAAAATCCGAAGGTTGGGGTACTTCTGGCCCTCTATTATCCATGATTGTATCGGGTATGCCAAGATCTTCCATGCGTGCCAAGTTCACGCCAACTTTCTGCATCGGCCGCCAGAGCCCCTCCACCCCACCAAGTACTCTTGGCCATTTGCGGTATGGGGACTTGATGTAGTGGGACCATATCCACCGGCAACGGCTCACCAATGTAGGTTCATCCTGACTTCTACAGATTTCTTTTCCAAGTGGGCAGAGGCAATTCCACTCAAAGAGGTCAAGGGCCGTTCCATCGTTAACTTTGTGAGCCCCAATATCATCCACCGATTTGGGGTCCCTCACGCCGTCCTCACCAATAACAACACCAACTTCCAAGCGGCTGAGCTAAAGAAATTGTATGCCAAGTACGAAATACGCTCGAACCATACCTCCCGCTATCACGTGTAGGCAAACAGACAGATCGAGGAATTCAACAAAACTATCTCCAACATTCTGTAGAAGATGGTTGGTCAGAACAAGAAAAGTTGGCCGGACAAGCTCCCCAATGCCCTCTAGGCTTATCGGATGACGACTTGTAACTCTACCCAGGTAACCCCATATTCCCTGGTGTATGGGGCTAAGGCCTTCCAACCCATTGAGATCCAGCTTCCATCCCTGCGCACTGTAGTCTATGACTAGCAGGCGCCAGATGAGGAGGCCGAAACCCGTCTAGCTGAATTAGAAGCACTGGACGAGAACCGGCTTCGTGCCCTGCACAATCTAGAAAGGCATCAGAATAAGATAGCGAGGTCCTTCAACAAGAAGGTTTGCCTCCGTTCTTTTCTACAGGGCGACCTAGTGCTAGCCCTTCGAGCGCCAATGATCCCCGGTAGGAAACCGCCCAAGCTAGAACCCAAATGGGAAGGGCCTTATATCATCCATAAGGTTTACCACAACAGGGCGTACTCCTTGGTGACCACGGATGGTGAGTGCGTGAATCCTCCCACCAATGCCAGGTTCCTTAAGCAGTACTTTGCCTGATCCTATATGGTACAGCATTAAATTAAACTGTACGGTCCCGCATGACCCTAAACTGCACGTTATGGTCCCACATGACCCTAAACTGCACGTTACGGTCCTGCACGACCCTAAACTGCACATTATGGTCCTTGAATGACCTTAAACTGTACGGTCCTGCATGACCTTAAACTGCACCACCGTCCTATAGGACGATAAACTGCAAAATGGTCCGAGCTCTATGACCTTAAACTAAGATCTCCCCCCATCCTTACTGTAAGATGTTAAACGGCAAGCCAGTCGGGCCTCCCTGACCGAGGCTCAGCATCAGGCCCCTTGGCCTCCTCGCCCCCCCAACCCCCATCCTTACTGTAAGACATTAAACTGCAAGCCAGTCAGGCCTTCCTGAACAATGCGCAGCCTCGGGCCCCTTGGCCTTCGTTGACTCGGACTCTCTTATGGGATTGTTCGGTGTGGTGTGGGATTACATCCTCATTCACATCAGGTTACCCGCCGTACTGTACATACACCCAGTTGAGATACATTTCTTGTCCAGAACAACACTAAAACTGCGCTTCAAGAACTACGTGTGGCTTGATTCCCATCTTAATGGGATACGTAGGAATGCTCGGACACCTCGTCTTGAGCCCAACCCCAAGCTCTTCTCTTCTACTATCCCCCCTGGGAATAGTTTCCTTGGAGAGTCCTTGCGTAGCGAGGAGTAGGCTTTCTTAGCCCCGCTCATACAACCCCGCTCATACAAGGATTGTAAGGGTTGCACCATGTGCCCACTCCCGTTATTATATCCTCCCACGTCCTCACCGCATGACGTTAAACTGCATGGCCTTCAAGAACTACGTATGGATTGATTCCCATCCTAATGGGATACGTAGGAATGCCCAGGCATTTCGTCCGTTGGCCCAGCCCAAAAGCCAAAATCTTCCCCTTGGGTCAAGACATATGGCAGGGTGCACACTTTTGCCCCAACTCACATTGAGCAAGCCTCGACCCGGCTGCATGTCCCCCTAGAGACATTCGCCTCTTTCGGGATGGATACAGCTATGCTTCACCCACTCCTTGACAGGGATTCCATCATTTTTTTGACACCTGGAGGGACCCCCAAGAACAGCCTGGATACTACGCCC
Source organism: Viscum album (assembly GCA_963277665.1). Taxonomy (NCBI): domain Eukaryota; kingdom Viridiplantae; phylum Streptophyta; class Magnoliopsida; order Santalales; family Viscaceae; genus Viscum; species Viscum album. The sequence continues at coordinate 141,527,057 of OY728155.1, forward strand.
AAGGGCTCTCCTACCGATACAGGCCAACGCCCCCGAGGGTTTCCGAGCAACAAGCCAATACAAGTCCCGCGTCGTGAATTTGGTCAACGATCAACGCTCATTTGTTACTCCCATATCAGGTCACCATCAGGACTCTGTGTTTCGAACATGGTTGACAGTGTCCTGGATCTTCGGGTCCACCCCGAGATGTCCCAATTATCGAGTGCAATGATTCGTTCTACCCCATCCCGAAGTGACAGACTTCCCTCCGGGTGGTGCTAGCAGTCGGGCCCACGACCCCGATTCTCTTATAAGGAATGTGCGGCATGGTGTAGGATTACGTCCTCTTTCACGTCAGGTTACTTGCCATGCCGTACACACCCCTGGATTAGATACAGTTATCTCTTTACCCATCCTCATGTAAGACGTTAAACTGCAAACTAGTCAGGCCTTCCTGACCGATGCCTGACCTTAGGCCCCTTGGCCTTCTCGGGCCCCTTCTCCCAACCTCTTACCCAGGGTGTACGGTGTGGTGTGGGATTATGTCCTCATTCACGTCGGGATCGTGTACCATGCCGTACGCCTTCCCTCATGAGGCCCAGCCTCAGGCCCCTTGGCCTTTTCGGGCCCCGGGCCTCGTCCTCACTGCAAGATGTTAAAATGCAAGCAGGTCAGGCCTTCCTAACCAATGCCTAACCATCAGCCCCCTTGGCCTTTTCGGGCCCCGGCCCAGGTCCTCTCTTATAGGAGTGTATGGTATGTTGTGAGATTATTTCCTCATTCACATCGGTTTATTCGCCGTACCGTACACCTCCCTTGTTTGGGGGTATATTACTCCCCTCCTCGTCTCATATGACATTAAACTACATTTAGAGAACTACGTGCGGCTTGATTCCCATCCTCATGGGATACGTAGGATCACCTGAATGTCTAGGATTTGGGTCCAGCCCCATCTCTCGGGAATCTTCATCCCACTTTGGCCCCTTGTTCTACCCTTCCTCCATGAGAGGATTATATGGTGTGGTGTGGGATTATGTCCTCATTCACGTCGGTATTGTAATAACCACGCCATGTACCTCTCCCACCCGAGCTGTTTCATCGACCCTTTCCAGTGGTTCACCAATGTTCCTAAGGGTACTCCAGTTTGTTACCTGGAATGCCAGACTTTACTCGGACACGTCCGCGCCCACCTTCCAGGCTTTGCGTATCCCTTCATCAGGGCTTCCATTATCTTTCACATCCGGAGGGACCCCCAAGAAAGGCCTGGATACTACGCCCAAGGGATCTCCTACCGTTACGGGCCAATGCCCCCGAGGGTTTCGGACAACAAATCGATAAAATCCCGCGTTGCAAATATGGTCAACGGTCGATGCTCGTTTGTTGTTCCCACCTCAGGCTAACGCGATATAGAGACTGTTTTTTCCGCCACGGTTAACAGTTTTCCTCTATCGCCACGCCGACCCCATTAAGCCCAAAATGTCGGTTACACGATTCACATCCTTCTCCATTCTCATCATGTTCAAGTAGAGTCTCGGAACTCTTGGTACTATTCCTCCGTGCACGTCTGCACGTTGGGGGAACAAGCCATGTCAAAGGTGTCCTTCGGGGCTCTCTGCCGACTCCCCTTTGATGGATTCCCCAAGTATTGTGATAAGGATTCCCCCCCCTTATTTCCCACACCGAGTTTAACTCACGTGGGATTAGGAATTGGGTTGACATCTGTGCTTACTCGGGAAGTTGTCACCACCCCTGGTCCGATCTCTAAGACCATAAACTAAGATTCTCTCAGAACTACGTTCAGCTTGATTCCCATCCTAATGGGATACGCAGGAATTCCCATACCCCCTGTCTTTGGGTCCAACTTGAGTTCAGCTAATTCACCTCTCTGGTCCTTCCTTCAGGACCCCGACTACGGGACTGTGTGGCGTAGTGCGGGATTATGTCCCCATTCACATTGGGTTTGCAATAGCTGCACCACATGCACCCCATTCTAAGAGTTAGCCCTCCTATTCCTTGTCCCACATGACATTAAAAGGAACCCTTCAGAACTATGTGTGGCTTGATTCCCATCCTCATGGGATACGTAGGAAAACCTGAATGTATAGACTTCGGGTCCAGCCCCACCTCTTAGAGATCTCCCGATCTCCCAGTCACCTAGGCCCCTTGGCTTGTCCCTCTCTAGGAGTGGGATATAAAGGTATGATATAGGGTTTTTGGCACTATGCCCCCTTTCCCCAGGAATCCGCCATCTCATGGCCTCCCTCAAGATGAGTCCCTTGACCCCTTGTAGTGGTTCGCCTATGTGTTAAGAGTACTCTGGTCTAGGACCAAGAGTGTCAGATTCAATTTGGTCAAGTTCCCTCCGCTTGTCAAGATTTGTGTTTCCCTTCATTCGGGCTTTCATTATCTTTCATACCCAAAGGGACCCCCGAGAACGGCCTGGATACAATGCCCAAGGGCTCTCCTACCGTTATGGACCAACACCCTCGAGGGTTTTCAGATAACAAATTGATACAAATCCCGTGTTACGAACATGGTCAGCGGTCGATGCTCATTTGTTTGTCCCCATTTCAGGCTAATGCGACAGGATGATGTGTTGAGAACATGGTCAATAGTAATCCTTTGTCATCACGCCAGCCCTTCCCGGCCTTGAATGTTGGATACATGATTCAAATTATGTTCCACCCCATCGTGTCCAGGTGGAATCTCGACACTCTTGGTGCTACGCCTCAGTGCACCTTTGCATATCAGGGGGACAAAGCTGCAATACGACGTCCTTCGGGGCTCCCCTGGTCCGATCTCTAAGACCATAAACTAAGATCTCCTAAAAACTATGTTCAGCTTGATTCCCATCCTCATGGGATACGTAGGACCATCCGGATGCCTTGTCTTCGGGTCCAGCCCATTTAGAGAGCTAGTCTCTCCCCCCTTCTTTTCACCTTTTACCTCTATATAGGACCCTCGGCCTGAGGTTCCTCTCTCGGGACTGTGTATGATGTGATGAGGGATCATGTCCCCATCCACGTCAGTTATGTCGCATGACACCATACACATTCCCCGCCTAGCAACGCTTCTTCTACGTCTGCGCTGTAAGACATTAAAATGCATGCTTGGTCTTATCACACGACCCTAAACTGTGACATTATCGTCCTGGACACACGACGAAAAACGACACTGTATTGTTATGACCTTGTTGTAGAGGGAATCACGTTGGGTATTGATCACGTGCCATGAAATTTTTCAACACCTATCACAGCTTGATTCTTGTGGCGACACCACGACCTACTACCCTAGGCCTATCGCTTCAAAAAAAACCACTCACCTTAAAGGACAAACAAGATTTATCAAATTTCGCTTCTTTTAGTGAAAGGGCCACGCGCGCACTCCCCTTTTTCCCTGGCACCAGTACCTTACCGTGCCACCTTGCAGAACTACGTATGGCTTGATTCTCATCCTAATGAGATACGTAGGAGTGCCCGGGCACTTCCCCGCGGGCCCAGCCTAACCTCCGTGTTCGGTCCCTCGACTCGAGCATTTCCCCAGAGAACACATGGTAAGTAGGGATTAGGTCCTCATTCACGTCAGGTTTTGTAACCACCTTGCCATGTGTCCCTTTCTCCCCTTACCCACTCATGGTCCAAGCTCTAAGACTAAGATGTTTTCAAGAACTACGTACTGCTTGATTCTCATCCTCATGAGATACGTAGGAGCGCCCAGGCACTTCCCCGCGGGCCCAGCCTAACTTTAACTTTTGGTCCCTTGACCCAAAACCTCTCCCAAGGGGGTCATGTGGTGTGACATGGGATTATGTCCTCATTCACGTCGAGTTGTTCACCATGTCGTACACACCCCCTATTCCCATTCAAGCCAGGTGTTTGAGTTACTCCACCATGTGCCTCTTATGTTTCCTCCCGCCCTTTGGTCCAAATTCTACGACCCTAAACTAAGATATCCCTATGGGAAAGGACTCTGCTCCCTCTATCTAATACGTCTCGTTGTCGTATTCAGATGTGTTTTGACAAAGAGCCCGAAGTGTGGGATTTTCATGGGGACATTCCCCTCGTCCCATGAACAAGCTTCGTGAGATCTCTATTTGGATCCTCATCCTCTTCCACATCCAAAAGGACCCTCGAGTGACATGGATACTAGGCTTAAGGGCTCTCCATGGATGTTGGACCTAAGGGACCTCCAATCGTTTCGGGCCAACGTCCCTAAAGGATCTTTGACAACATTTGCGACATGGCCCCGTGTTTTGAACATGGTCAACGGTCGACCCTCATTTGTTTGTCCCCATTCTAGGCTAACGTGATATGGACGCTGCGTTTCCGCCACAGTTAACAGTTATCCTCTATCGTCACTCCATCATCATTGTGATCCAAATCTTGAGCGTCATGATTCACAAATTTCCACTTCCTCATGTTCAAGTGGAATTCCAACATATTCGGCTCCATCTCTCCGCCCATCTAAGTGCGCCACATGGGCATGTTAGTATCATGGGGCCGGTATTCACCAAGCATCTCGCCACCCTAACCTCCCCTTTTCTGTGTCGGGAAAGTCCCACCACTACCTGTTTCCCACACCGAGCATGACTCACATGGGCTTAGTAGTTTTGGAAGGATGTGTACCAACACGACCAGGCTTCTCATCATCCTGCATGACGTTAAACTACCCTTCCAGAACTACGTATGGCTTAATTCCCATCCTCATGGGATACGTAGAGACACCCTAGTATTTTTCCTAGGGTCCAGCCCATAGAAATCATCAATCCCATCCTTCCCCTTTCCGGCCCCCTGGTCGGACCCCTCACTAGAGAGGCCCTGTCCCAAAGAAGGAAGGATCCATGAACAAACCAACGCACCCATCTGGCGTACTCCCACCATGGTGGTGTAACTACCTAAGTGTCAGATTCTGTTTGGAAAAACCATCACTCCATATTCCACGCTTTGCATGCCCCTTATTTGGACCCTCGTCCCCTTTCATGTCTGAATGGACCCCCTAACGGCCTAGTCTCGTGCCGCATCAGCTCACCTACCATCCTGGGCCAACGTTCCGGAAGACTGGTTATGTTTGGAAGGACCCCCTAACAATATGAATGTTCGACCTATGGTCCGCCAACTGTCCTGGGTCAACGTCCCGAAAGATTGACCGACAACATTTGTGACATGGTCCCGTGTTTCGAACACGGTCAATGGTCGACCCTCATTTTTGTCCCCATTCCAGGCTAACACAGTAAGGACACCGCTTCTCCTCCGTGGTTAACGACTGTCCTTTATTGTCACGCCATCCCCACAGTGCTCCAAACCTTGGGCATCGTAATTCACGCTTCCCGTTTCCGTCTGTTCAGACCGATTTCAGTACCCCTGGTGTTGCACCATTTGTGCATGAGGGCACGCTGAAGAAATGGTAATTCGGCTGTTTTGAGAAGTTCCTTCTCTGGCCAAGCCTCTCCCATCTTTCGGAAATCTGGACTAGTAATCCAAATCCCGGATGCCCGGAGCATGGTCTCCACTCCTATGTTAGGTGGGACGAGAAGGCCACTATCTCCTGTTTCTCACATCGAGCTTGACCCACGTGAGCTTGGGGAATTAGCACCGAACGTCCCGCAAACATTATAGTGATGTAACGAACTAATTTAAACATTGGAAATCGTGCGTACTATGGAATTCAAAACAAAGTAATAAAGTGAAGCGCGAAAGTACCAATAAAAGGTTTTCAGTTTGTTACAATACCCGTGGGTCGACTCCCCCCATGGACGGGTTGACCCCGTCAAAAGAGTGTTGCAGCTCCGCCACCCTTCGGCTTGTGGCGTCCAAGACTTGCTGCCGCTGACCCATCTCCCGCTCCTCCTCAGTAGCGGCAGGGCGCAGTTCGTTAGCCTTGGCTCTGGCCCTCTCTACCCCAGCCTTAATGGAAACCATCTTTCCAGAAGCCTTCCTCATATGCTCCTCTGCCTCTGCCAGCTGGGCCCTCAACCGTGAGATCAGCTCAGATTGTGCACTAAGAGAGGATGAGTGCTCATCCGCCCGGGTCTACAGCTGTTGGACCTCACTTTCAGCCTCCTGGAGCTTCTTGATGTTTGTCGCCTTCCTCCGCTGCCAGCCCACACTGAGCCCACGATCATGCTCCCGGATCTTCTCAGCCATAAGATCTCGGACGAGCGCATGAGGACGTTGGGCATCCACTCCCACAGCGCACAGTTCACGTAGCCGCGAGCGAAGTCTGTCCATTTCGTCCAGCCATAGCTCTTGGGGGGTGTCCTTGATGAAGCACATGATTAGCCTCCACGATCAGCAGCGGACTATGCTGCTGTCTTCCTCATCGGAGGCCTTTTCGTCCTAGTCTACGCAATTGGCAGGATCGTATGCATGATACGCCTGCAGGAAGTCCTTGGCAGGATCTGCATCTGGCGTTGAATCCGGCGCGACATCTGGCGCCGAAGCAGGCGTGACAGGACTAGGACCGACCGATCGATCCTCTTCATCAGAGTCCACCTCAATGACCTCAGGCACGACCCTGCTCGTGGTCCCGCCAGTGATGATGTATGTTGCAGCCTGGAGAGATGGAGGGACTATCGCCACCATCACCGGCATGCCTCTAGGAGGGACGCCACCAGACATCCTGACTAGCCTTGCTGCAGCAGCCCACGCCAGTCGGAGAACTGTACGACAGAGAGGGACATAAATGTTAGTTGGCATAGTCTACATATGACGACAAGGAAACCGGTAGAGGAAACTTATAGAAGTCGACCTCCTGGTGCTTCTCTTGAGCCAATACTGACGGGACCCCGAGGCGAGGCCCTCCATATACTGTTGGAAGGTCTGGAGATTCCGGAAGAGCCACCTCGGGTGCTCTGGTCCCACCAGATGCGAAACTGGACGCAGCCATAGGCATGGGTTCTGAAGGCCCTGCATCATCACCCGCCGAGGGGTGAGAATGAGGCCTGCGAACAAGTTCCTCCTACATGGCTCAAACATCGGTGAGAAGTCCATAATGACCCGAGAACGGACCCTAAGGAAAGAAGTTCAGAATGCTACCTCGAGAGCCTCCGTGAAATTTTCGGAATCTGAGCCTTGATCTCCGACCTCGCCCTCCTCCAACGGGCTCCCTCCTCCAGCCTCATCCTCCCGAGAGGAGTCCTCTGATTCTTCCAGCTGGGGGAAGCACTCCCTCAGATCGGCAGCTGGAAACTGTGGGGGGACCGTTCGATCCAGCAGTACCCTCACCCGGTCTGTCATTGGGCGAGGGACACCACTGGAGTGAACATAATCCTCCAGCTCGTCCAAGTATTGCTCTGCCTCTACCAGAGACGCCATGAAACCAGCCCGGACTGGGCCTATGCCCGGTAATTCCATCCTGAGGCGATTCAGGTGCACCCATAACTCGGGTGGACTGAGGAATTTTCGGTTGACATCCCAAATGTCCCAGGCCTCCGGGAAGACGACATCCTCTGCCATGTCGATATGACGTAGCCGCTTCCCCGGAGCCTGAGCGGATATCCTATGAAATCCCCTCGGTGTTCGCCCCTCCGAATGACCCTGATCTTCCAGAATCACCGGATCCACCGCTGTTGCCACACCCTCCGACCCCGACCTCAGGATATAGGAGGCCCACTGTCACCAACCCGAACAGTTGGTTGCTTCAGAATCTCCCCTGGGTAAGCAGCCTCCCAACTAATGGCATAATCCCTCACCAATCCGAAATCAACAGTGGATGGAGGCAATGCAATTCACATCTTCCCATCTTCCCATGTGAACATGATCCACAGCTACCTCATCACACATGGGTGCCCCTCATGATGCACCTCCCAGTAGACCTGTGGGGTCAGCCGCTGGAGGCACCGGAACTGCCTCGCAAATCGATGCGGGGTGTACGGTTCACAGATCGGCTCACGATCCACTCGTGCCACCAAAACTCCGCCTCGAAAGGCCAGGAGGTAAGCCTAGTGCTCTTCTGTTCCCCACCCGTTGTCAGTGAGTATACCCGTCGGCAATGGGAAGGGGTGGAAATTAAACTCATCCGCCCTCCACACCCGGTTCAGCACCATCGACACGATTAGTTTGAACGGGAAGCTCCCGACCGCATTTAGGATGGAGGGCTGGAAGTTTGATCCTGGCGGTGAGATAGGGTTTGGATACTCATAGATCCCCCTGATGTGCACCACAATCCACCCATACAGGATGTGGAAGGGCCCGCATATCCTTGGCGGCTTCTTGCCCTCAATAATGTGCCGCAGCATTCTGTACAGCTTGGCGAGCATTGGGATCCCAAGATTGACCCGCTGCCCCATGGCCAGCATGGATGCCATGATAAACGAGCTGGGCCGCACCCCCATGCTGGTATCCCTCACAGGTAGGATCCAACCGCAGATGAGAGCCGCAATGAACACCGCCAGCCTGAATATCGGCTACTGTTCAGTGCTGACACTGAAGCCCTAAGTCTTCCAAGACCCACCGATACAAGTTCTCCTTACTCTGTTGGGCTGCCCTCGGACAAGTTCGAGGCCTCGGAGGGAATTCTCTATTTTCTGGGAAATTCAGGAAGCACTTGAACCACTTCTTAAAGTGGACATCCCTCACTTCCTCCTTGTCCTCTCCAGGGACGAGTGCCATTAGTGCCGATGCCAGTCACGGTATTTTCTCTGTATCCTCCCACACGCTCATGACGGGGAGGAACTCATCATACATGGCCCCCAAGATCGGAACCCCCAAAATCTGGTGGACATCCCACAGGCTGATGCCCACCTCCCCGTGGTGCAGGTGAAAGGTATTGGTCCTAGACGACCATCTGCTCAGCAACTCCGGCATCAGTTGTTTCAGTTGGTAAATGTGGAATTGGGAGGCCCATGCCACCTCATATAAACCCACTATTCTAAGCTCGACACCAAAATCATCGCATGAGGCAGCTACCCAGTAGGCCCAGGCCCAGTCATCAGTAAAGTTACCACCCTGGCGCAGGTCCCACTCATCGGCCACCCCTTCTTCGGATCCTGCAATGCCGCCTTCAGCATGGTACGGTACAGAGGAGGGGATGTCTCCGGTTGCAGTGGCTTCCCGTCAATATCGTTCACATGGTTGTATAGATAGTTGGCAGTGACGAGTGTGAAGTCCTCCCGCGCATGACCCTCGGCCACCCTGAACCATTGGTGCTGACATGGCGTTCTCCTAAACCAACAAGCGGGTTCATCCCTACTCGCCTTAGGGATGCAGACGTCATCCCTCAACCCGAAGCTGTACAATGGCAGCTTCTTTCACTACGGATAATTCTTCTGACCCTCCGATAGTAGCTCTATCAAAGAAATGTGGTCCGAGTGGCTTTGGACCATCTACCCAAGGCCTAGATAGTTGTCCATTTCATCCCTCCGGGTAGCGTCGGTAATCACTCCCAATATAGCTTCTTGATGGGCCATTTCGGTTCCGGAACTCAGAAAAGAATTTTTTCAGAACGGATTGCGAATCTGGACCACGAAGTCGGCTCGCGAAGGTCGGTTGCGAGACCAAGCCGCGGAGTCTGATCTAGTCCGGAAAACAGAAGTTCGCTTGGCACGGTCGCAGAGTCAGAGACCCGCGGTTCGCCGCGAAGCTCGATTCGCGGAGAGATGGCGCAGAGTACGCGGAGCTTCGCAAAATCGAGAGCACAAAAAGACAAGAAAATCGCGTGAAGACAAAAGAGGCCGACCCCCTATTTATAGGCGGAGACCTCAGAGCATCGAAGCACGCCTCGCTCGCGCTGGGTATCACGGCGCGTCCGGATCCGTGGCCCCGGTCAGCACCGCGGGCCCCCTTCGTGAAGTCACATCGCGAACCACAGATAATTTTGGCGATTTTCCCTCAGACTTCGACCCTGTGGTCCGTGGCTCCAAGTCTGTGGGGGGGCATTTGTTGGCACCAAAATATTGCACGAAAGGAAGGAGCAACAAAGAAGCCTCGCACACTACCTCGTGAAGCACCGACGCAAAGCACCCCCGAGCATCGCTGTCCCGCGAAGCACCGAAGGCGGTACCTCTCCATGAACGAATTTGACGTTCACGGTCCCACCGCGAAGCACCAAAGGTGGTACCTCTCCGTGAATGAATTTGATATTCGTGGTCCAGCCGCGAAGCACCGGAGGCGGTACCTCTCCGCGAGCGGCCTGACGTTCGCGAGCGTTCCGCGAAGCACTGGAGGCGGCGTGGGAGTTTAGCATCGTGACGCACCTTGCCTATAAATACTGGGTTCCCCCTGAGCCCAAAAGACAGACAATCCGACCTTTCGGCTTCTCCTCTCCCGAATCGCGAAGCACCCTTTGCCCCGGGAATCATGAGCTCTGCAAGGTACTTTTACTTCGCGTGACGCCTTCGCTTTGTCTCGTTTTGAGCCCCTATTCCGAGAGGGATGCCCTTCGCGAAGATCAACGGAATTCGTGAAGGAGGGGGATTCACAAGGGAACCCGAGCAGCCATGGAGCATTTATGCTTCGCGAAACACCCATCTTGTACTAGCGATTCCCATGCTAAGGCAGGATCGCTACACATCACGAAGCACACTGCTTCGCAGCACCCTGCTTCGTGGGGCACCTCTGCTTTGCGAGGCAGTGCTCCGTGAACACTATTCCACTTCGCGAAGCACCCCCCATCCACACATCTTCCCCATGCTAAGGCCAAGGCACTCCACTTCGTGAAGCACACTCCTCTTCTTGGAAATTCCTCTTCCCGTGCGACCCTCCAGGTTTGCATGATGTGATTTTAAAGTCCCACGGACAACACCACTCGTAGCGTTGCTTCGCCTGATGCTTCTTCGCATAGGCATGCTAACAACTATTACTTCTTCGCATAGCCACGCTAACGTGGACCCCTCAATGGTTCGCTCGACGACCCCCCTTAACCACGACCTTACTGGTACCTTCCCTCCCCCAAGGAGCAATGGGCACCAGTTATGTAAGTCCTAGGGGTGCGGAGTAAACCCACCTCGTCTGAGCTGCAGGACGTTAAACTTCCAAGCACCTCGTCCTCAACACATGACGTTAAACTGTGATCCGGCCCCGTGCTTCGCACGAAGGGTCCCCCCAGCTCGGACATTTTTTACGCCACCCGTCTCCACAAAGACGGGGTCACCCCCTCCACAAGGGATGATATCCTCCTTCATGGAGTAGTGTATGTCCATGGGAGAAGGGAAACCACCTTGTTATAAGCCCCTATCCCCTCTTGCAGAAGGCTTCACCCCTGCATCTCCGTACTTCCCCACTACCAAGGTCGGTGGAGGGCGTAATAGGGAACGAGGCACCTCCCATCATTGGTCCCAAATACCTCTTTCGCTGCGCTTTGCTGCACTTTGTGCCTCCATCCTGGAGTAAGTCCCAGCACCATGGTTCGCCTAATGCGTAAGCCCCTCTTCGCTTCTCACGAACTCACCCTTCACGGCGTGATCGTCAGGTCTCTGCTGTCTCTTGTTTCTCACACCGAGAACAACTCACATGGGCTTAGAGTAAGCATCGTCCATGACAACACCTCATCCAACATGACGTTAAACTATATGCCCTCGTCCAGCATGATGTTAAACTGCACGCCCAACCGAACTACGAGGACTTTGATCCATGTCAAGGTGTGGTATGTAGGAAGCCTCTACGAGGTTCAAGCCCACCACCCAGTCATTCTGAACTCATTCACGTCTGTTCACCACCATCCCGAATTACATTAAACTGTATTCCATCATTTGAACTATGAGGACTTTGATCCATGTCAAGGCATGGTACGTAGGAAGCCTTCACGAGGTCCAAGACCACCACTAGTGGACCCCCGGGTCGATTTTCACGTCGGTTCACCGATAAAACCATTTGAACTACGAGGTCTTTGATCCATGTCAAGGCATGGTACGTAGGAAGCCTTCCTGAGGTTCAATCCCATCTCTCATTGGATCGAGGTCCACCTTCACGTCGGTTCGCTGACGACTTCCATCAATTTGAACTAAGAGGTCTTTGATCCATGTCAATTCATGGTACGTAGGAAGCCTTCCTGAGGTTCAAGCCCACCCATCATTTATTCACATCGAGTTCCTCCTCGTCTCGCATGACGTTAAACTGCATTCTAGTCCGACGGAAAGCCGTTGTGACCAACCCGAACTACGAGGACTTTGATCCATGTCAAGGCATGGTACGTAGGAAGCCTCACGAGGTTCAAGACCCTCTCCCATCAGACCAAGGTCCCTTATTCACGTCGGTTCACCGACACCCACCAAAAGTGGACCCCCGAGTTCACATCCACGTCGGTTCGCCGATGAACCCCCCTTTGAACTACGTGGTCTTTGATCTATTTCAAGGCATGGTACGTAGGAAGCCTCCACGAGGTCCAAGCCCACCATCGCTAGGACCCGCCATGGTCCTCCTCATTCACGTCGGCCTTCCGACATCCAACTTGAACTACGTGGTCTTTAATCCATGTCAAGGTGTTGTATGTAGGAAGCCTCCCAGAGGTTCAAGCCCACCACTTGTTGGTCATCCCAGCCTCATTCCTGTCAGGTCACCAGCACCTGGGAAGCCTAGTGCATAAGCCCCACACCATCTGGACCAAGGTCCGCATTCAAGTCGATTCACTGAAGATGCCCATCGGGCCAAGGTCCACCTTCATATTAGCTCGCCGACACCATCTCGAACTATGCAGACTTTGATTCCCTACCACAAGGATATGTAGGAGGTCTCTTTGAGGCTCAATCCCAGTTTCACTGTTGCCCCTGCGATGGCCCCATTTCATTACCCCTCCATTTCATTCTACTCTCCATCACCCATCCTGATTCTCACCCGGACTGTCATGTCCTGGAAAGATCATACCATTCCTCTCCTCTTCGCAACCAACCATGGGCTGGTCTTGGCATCGGCACCCCTTCAAGGGAAATCCCTCGATCCAATCCATTCCAGCTAATGCTCTGATCAGGCTGATCCGTCCCCCGCTGGATGTTAAACCTACGACATGCCCTGTGCTAAACACAGGAAGCTGAGGAAAACCTCAGATATATGTATATGGCATATAATTCCCCGCGCTCGATGTGGGATTCCTCGGGCTTCCACGCCCTCGAGAAGCCCTATGACAAGGGATAAAAGACAGGAACACCAGTTCCCCAGCATCCAGACATGCTACTGATGCCTCGACATGACTACTCCCCCGACTACAGGTTGCTGCCCTGACTGGACCCTTTGGAATATCCTGAAAGAAGCAGTGTAATTAACCGGTGTCCATGGAAACATGGCACTGGGAAGAGTTTCAAGAACAACGTATTAAATCTATGAGGGAGACCCGGACTAGGTGATGAGTTCCGAGGAGGAATCCACAGAAGGAAGAACCGACATCCCATCATCCCATTTCGATCAAGGAGCAGACATCCTTGAATAAGGAGCGAATGACACCCACCTTTGGAAAGCGGGAATGCAGGGCAACAATGCAGCGCATCCTCCTCCGCATACGGATGGATGCGCGCGCCCCGACGAAAGCACCAGAAACAATATTATTTGTTTTGTTGTTTATTTTCCATGAATTTCATTACTTATGGATATCTACAAATGAATTTGGATGGTCATTAAGATTAAAATGAATTAATTAATTAAAATAATTAATTAATGCATGTATGTTTATCTTAATAATAAAGAATGAATATGAAATGAATGTTTTCCATTTAATTTTGCATATACGTTGCATGTATGGCCATTCATGAGCTTGACCAAAACCGACATATGTGTTCTCTGTTTTAATTAAATCTATTTCATGGGATTATAATTATTTAATATAAAATAAAAATCTATGGTCTACGTGTCATCCCTCCCTCCATTATTACGCAGGACTTTCATGTCCAAGGTTATTTATATAGTCCCCCTTTAACTAATAATTTGGTTCCCATCACATATTTGTGAGTCATAAATACTTTTAATTAATGGAGTTTCCTAAGGTGCATGGAGGAATTTGAAGACAAAACTATAATGATGCCAAACCAACTGATACACATGAGGACATGTGGAATATTACAACTGATATCATGACTGGAAATAAGAGTTATTTCCCCTAAGCCATAAGTTGATTTATTATTCTCTTAATAAATCAACCATTATATAAGCTCATGAATGGGTCATTTATTATTTATTTATTTCTATATTATGCATTAATTGTTTTATGGATGAAAGACCATGATCACATTAATAAATTAATTAATGTGCAAAGATGTAATTAAAATAAATGGATTATACATAAATGTTTTATCCAAACATGGTTAGTTAATTAAGTAACATCCACTTAATATTAACAAGACATGTGAAGGATAAAACCAGATAAATTTATGAATAATAAATTAAAATCCCTTAAATATATATTAATTTAGACCTAAAATCCCATTACTTGATAAGGAATGAGACCAATAGAATTAAGTGTTTGAGAAAACCTTTTTGGGAAACTTACTTTTATAAGGGTGGTTCTTATGAATGTTTTGGGTTGATATAACCATTTTACATCAATAGGAGTATACCTTACTATAATTGGTGCAATTTTGAGGCAAATTTTAAGGAAATCCAAGTCAATATTTCAAGATTTTGGAATCCACTCAATGGTTCATGGAACTACAAGCCCACAGTTGGAAAAGACCTGCCTACCTAAATACCTTTAAGTAGATTGAATAACCCTTTTTGGGATTATGTGAAGGGGAATATGGATCCATTACACTATAATGTCAAAGAAACTAGACATTATGAGTTCAATGGAGAGGGCTATTGATACTTGATAAAATTAATTATTATTATTTCTCACATAATCTGTAATCAAGAAAAGTATTAATAATATAATCTTTTAAATTAAAGAATAAATGGAAATCTCATCATCCACACCATACCTATGATTTATATTGGATAAATACCATCTCCTCACTAGTATTAACTTTAAGAGTGGTTCAAACACCTATGGGTTGTGCTACTACATGAATAAAAATCTTACATGCTAGAATCCTCAATACATGATCCACCTACTAAGAAGGAGAGCGATGAAGTGTTCATTGTCTATGTAAAATATTTTAGCAATGTGGTTGATGTTAAATGTTTTATGTTATCATCTATTTCTAGTGAACTCATGAAGTCTCATGAAAACATGGATGCTTATAGCATGCCTGATCATCTCCATGGGCTAAATTATGAGAGAGTTAGATAAAAATGGTTTGAGATCTCCAAGGCTCTTTTTTAGAGAAAGTTTAGAGAGGTTTCCCTATCTAGGCCTCAATTAGTAAGTCTCACTAGCTACATTGAGCTTCTATAGGTTCTAGGTTTTAAACTCCTAGAATAATTAGACACTGATTTCATTCTTGCATCACTCTCTCAAAGCTTATTTAGCTTTCTTGTAAATTTTAATATGAACAACATTGAGAAGTATCTCTTAGATCTACTTACTCTTATTCACCAAGTAGATATAGATATGAAGCATAAAAAGACTTATTTACTTATGGTGGATAAATATAAAGTATAAGGTAATATCCCCAAGTACATGGCTTCTTCGCAACACCCTTCCAAGAATAGGAAGATCGAGGGGTAAGCAAGGGAACATGATGCTATTAGTTTTTCATGTGTCAAGAAGGGCAATTGGAAGAAAAATTTCACCCATACATAGAAGCAATGTGAAGTTTCAAGTGTGTTTGTTATTGAGTATAATTTATCTATTTATAAGAATTGGGTGTTAGATACATCTTTTAGTGCTTTTATATGTATTAAAATACAAGAACCAAGTATATTTAGAAATATTGACCAAGAGGAGGTAGATATACAATTATACAAAAGAGCTAAACTTGCTGCTGTAGTTATCGGTGACTACTACCTCACATTGCCAACTGGAATGATCTTGGTTCTAAAAGGTTGTTATTCTATACCATACAATAAAAAAACATTATATCTGTATCCATACATGATACAAATGGATTTATTTTCAAGTTTAAAAATAAAGGTTTCTTATTTTATAAAGAAAACATTTTTTATGGTAAGACGTTTTTAAATAATGGGCTTTATGTATTGGATTACATGAACCAAGTAATGTAAATCGATAACAAAACTACTTCACATGAATAATAACACACCCAACTATGGAATAATTTGTTAGGTTATGTAAACTAAAATAATTTTACTAAATTATACCAAGATGTATATTTATATTATTTTGAACTAAAACCACTTACTATTTGTCACACATGTTTACAAGGTGAAATTGAAAAATATCTGTTTAGTGGAAAAGGTGACAGGGCAAAATAACTTCTTGAATTAGTTTATATTAATGTGTGTGGGACTTTTCTTATTAAATTAAGGGGTGGGTAGTCATACTTTATAACTTTTACTAAGGATTTTAGTTGATATGGACATGTCTACTTAGTGAGGTATAAGTCTGATCCCTTTGATAAATTCAAGGGAAAAAATGAAGTTGAGAACCAACTTGGTAAGAATATTAAGAAACTTCACTCATATCATGGTGGAGAATATCTTAATCAATAATTCATTGGTTATTTATGAGATTTTGAGATTCTATATCAACTCAATCCTCCTTATACTCTATAGTAGAATGGTGTAAGTGAAAGGAAGAACGACACCTTGTTGGACATAGTGAGATTAATGACGAGTCATGTGAGCCTTCCATTATCCTTTCGGGGATATGTAGTACAAACAAAAACAAACATACTAAACCAATTACTAACTAAATCGATAAATGTTATTACTTATGAACTTTGAAGTGGAAGAAAAACCATGTTTTCAAATTTACATGTGTGGGGTAGTGAAGAATTTGTTAAGGCCTCTTCAGGTAACAAACTTTCACCCTAAGGAACAATGTGTACCTTTATAGGATAGATAAAATAAATAAGGTGATATTACCTATATAAAACCTAATAAAAAATGTAATAGTGGCAATACATGCCATATTTCTTGAGAGGTTTCACATATCTAAAAGTGATAGTGTGAGAGAGATAAACTTCACTAAAGTACAAGATTATGATACATAAGAGTTGGTACATGAACAGATTCCAAAAACCCCTATTGAAGAATAAACTATTCCATAGACACAAGTATTAGGTATAAGTACAAGAGGGGTTAGAGAACCAGAATGGTATGGTTTTATAGTCACTGAGGATTGTGACTCATTATTAGTTGATAATAATGATACTCTAACCTACAAGGAAGTAGTATGTGGTACATATTTTTCCAAGTGGTAGGAAGCCATGAATTTTGAAATGGATTCCATATACTAAAACCAATTTTGGATTTTGGTAGATCCTCCAGTCGATGTAAAGCTCATTGGTTGTAAATGGATATTCAAGAATAAACTAGACATAAAAGGACAGGTCGGTACCTATAAGGCATAACTAGTTACAAAATAGTTTAAATAGTGTCAAGGCATTGACTATGAAAAATCCTTTTCACCATTTTCAATGATTAAATATATCAGAATTATAATTTCCATTAAGACCTTCTATGACTATGAGATTTGAGAAATGGATGTCAAAACAACTTTCCTTAATGAGAACCTTTAGGAGGATGTCTATATGACACAAACTGAATGGTTTGTGGCTCCGAATGATGCCAATAAGATATGTAAAATGAAAAACTCCATTTATGGATTAAAGAAAGAATATAGGCCATGGAACATTAATTTTTAATAAGTTATAATGAAATTTTGTTTCATAAAGAATAGATACGAGACTTGTGTCAATAAATGATTTAGTGGGAGCGTGTTCATTTTCTTAATAGTATATGTTGGTGACATATTACTTATTAGAAATGAGATACCAGTCTTATAGAATTTTAAGGCCCAATTTAATAAATACTTCTCCCTGAAGGTCTTAGTAGAGGTGTAATATATTCTTAGGATTAGGTTCCATCATGATAGATCCTAGAGGTTACTCGACATAAGTCAAAGTATATATATTGAAAAGATACTGAAGAGGTTTAGTATGGAACGATCCAAGAGGAGATTATTTCTAGTGCTATATGAAATTTATATTTCTAGGAAAATATGTCCTCAAACACATGAGGAAAGAAAAATAATGACAAGCATTCCATACACATCATAAATTGGGTTAGTCATTTATTCTATGCTATGTACTAGGATTTATGTCTCTTACGCATTAAGCTCGGTAGGCAAATATCAAGAAGATCCAAGTGACTGCCATTGGATGGTAAGAAAGACTATCTTCAAGTACCTGAGGTGTACTAAGGATATGTTATTGGTCCATAGAGAAGATTAAGAACTAGTCATCAAAGGATATATATATTATAGATTCCAAATAGATCAAGACAACATGTAATCACAAATGGGATGCATATTTAATTTTAATGTGGGTGTTGTGAGATGAAAGATCTCAAATTAGGTTGTGGTTTCATATTATACAATTGAGTTTGAGTATATTGGAGTTTATAAGGGAGTTTAAGAAGTAGTATGGATGTGAAAATTTATCCAAGAGATTTATTTGATACCTATCAGTAAAGACCAAATCACACTCTATTGTGATAATACTAGAATGTTTGATCTCACAAAAGAGACAAGGTCACAACCGCAGACATAAAACATAATTCATAAGTATCATCTCTTGAGGTATTATTTTCAGAGAGGTGAGTTTGAAATGAGAAGTATTCCATGGAAGAAAATGTGATGGAACCCTTGACTAAATCCTTAACTCAGAAGAATCATGATTATCATGTGAGTTCTTGCAGACTAAAATTTGTAGGCAGTTGGATCTAGTCTAAGTGGGAGTTTGTTGGAGTTGGTTTCCCAAGACCAAATATTTTTAATTTTATTTCATGTATATTATTTTATTTTAATATTAATAAAATATCTTATTACATACTATTCATTTTTTGCATGGCTATGATGTGATAATGTCCAAGAGTGTTTGTCACATTGATAAGGTCAGAATAGTTTCCCCCTATGATGAAAACCTTAAAGTGCTATGATGATATTTTTAAAAATATTTCTATAGTTGGAAAACATACTATGTAGGGAAACATATTATATAGACTGTCAGGTGAGAGTACTCATAAGAGGATGAGTGTCATTATCATGAATTTAGTACTTGGTAATCTCCAAGACGAGAGATTATGAAAACAGAACCGCCAATAGGAATTCTATATGTTTTGGTGTCATCAGATATTCCTATCTACAAGAATTTGTAACAGTCCTTAGAATTTAAGATTATCATTAATTCATGTCATGAATCATTCACTTAGATTTTCCAATGAAAAAATTCATGCCATATGTTTGTGGGAAGTATGATATGTTGGGTGTGTCATGAATAACAAGTTATTAATGGATAATTTGAGGAAGGATTTTTCCTTTCCATCTTTATAAAAGTTGACATATCAACCTTTTGATTGTAATATAATTGTCACATTAAATTCTATGTCCATGGTGTAATAAAATGTTTATTTTAGATATTCAAAGAAATATGTATCAAGTATATAGGTTAGTGATCCATATGTGAAACTTGCTTGATGAGATATTATGAAAAAGGGGTTATATTACACAGTGAGTGTTCATATATGGTTATCATCATTTAAACATTAAGTTATTTCTCTTGGGGACCTTAAACCATTACTATATAGTAATCTTGGACTTTATGCAAGCCCACCTAATGCCAATGAGAAAGAATCTGAGAGAGTTACACACTAAGTGTTTCTATTGATCTCGATTAGATTCTATTTTTAATTTAATAGAATAAATATTATTCTCAAGACTAAGGAATAATTTTATCCACATTTTATCAATTACAAATATTTATTGATGAATATAATATTTAAATTAAATATTTATTTTGGTATTAAATAAATGTCAATAAGGATGAATGAACCAATACCGTGTCTATTGATAAATATTTATTTAAAAACTGATAAATATTATTTATTATTGCACACATTGGTGCACGTAACAAAATAATAATAATAATAATAATAATATATAGAATGGGGTTTTTAAGAATATAATATTACTTTAAGGTCTTAAATTCAATGAAATAATATTTCCTAACCTAAAACCTAACTCTATAAATAAATGGTTATGTCTATTGTGTAGGTGGTATGAAAATAGAGAATCATTGCACACAATGAAATTATCTCTTGACTCCTCCTTATATCTCCCTATAAAGAATGATACATGCAAGATAGATTCAATCAATATCGAAGGATGATCAATTAACATGAATAATTCAAGATAATCAATTCACCGTTCTATCAGCTAGAAATCGATTGGCATTGCTAGGATATCAAAGGATCATATGTGGATCACCTCTAGAGGGATTTTATCCTTAGACCATCACAGTGTAATGATGTAAATCTGAAAGGTTTTTTGAAAGATCAACATTGTTAATGAAGAAAGGATCCTAAGCCGAGCTAATCATTTATTCCAATATTAAATAAATTAATTATAAACTTAATGTGAAACATCCTCTATAAGGGTTTCAAGAAACTCTATGTTAAAATAAATTTTAATATTATACCCACCAAATGATCTTAATATATGCCTATAACCTTCATAATGACATTATAAGATGGGAAACATAGTATATTGTTCATCAGGTGTGAGTACTTGTAAGTAAATGAGACTTCATCTCACAAAGTTCACATTTGGTAATCTCTAAGGTAGGAGATTATGAGAATTGATCTTTATATAGAAAATCCACATGTTTATGTGTCATTGGATATTCTCATATGAGAGTGTGTGTAATGATATTTAAATTTAAGATTATTATCAATATATTTAATGACTCTATTAGGACTTGCACCATAGTAGAACTTGAATATATGACTTTTTATATAAAATTAGAAGGACCAATAGTAGACTTAAATGTAGAAGAAAAAGAAGATAAATAATGGGAGAGAAAGTTAAACTCAAGAGATCCCCATGAACTCCTACCCAAGACACAATGGTCGATTCTCAAGCCTATGTCTAAAATAACAATAATATTCTCTCTATCCTCTACTATATCACACCTACCCTCTTTATATAAAAAAAATACCTAATAGATTATGGTCCACCATCATATATATTTTATTCCCCATTATATCCCTCCTAACCACCCCATAAGGCCCACATATTCTAAGTACTTAACACTACCACACCCCTAAAAACCACATTTTCCTCAAGGTGAGACATAGGGTGAAGTTTTGGAGTAGTAATTATAGTTTTCTATCCCATGATTTGTTTGTCTGGTTACATGCTAGGATGACTACTTTCTTTCTGTAATGCTCCTTGGCTAGTGTCCCTGTATTGGCTATGGTAGTTGGCTAGGTCTTTCCCCATTTATATACACAAATTCCATGAAATCGTCTAGATACACAACCTTGGTTGATGATCATCCTGTAGATAGCCTATTAGTGGGTTAGACTGGGCCCACTTTTGGATATGTAAATATGATCGATGGATCCCTTGTTTATGATTATACCCTTTTCTATTAAAAGGTTCATTAACCAAAATGTTTTTTTTGCATTTCCTAGTCCCCCCCTAGCATAATTACTCACGTCTAGCCCAAACTAGATGACACTTTCGACACTACTATTTGCAGCCGACCCATGAAATAAAGGGGAAGAAGTGAAGAAGGAGCTTCATTCTTATATTCATTCATATTTTATTCCAAAAAAACATCTATGAAAAACACAACCAACACCCTGATCAGATGAATTTTCCATAGGAAACAAAGTGTAGATAGATTCTATTACATGTATCCACTCATCATTACCAGTAAATAGGTGGGGAATGTAAAAGTGTCCAATGTGAAAGTTTCATGCATTTTTTATGACACCTGTATTCACTTGGAATATTGATAAAATTATATCAGATGAATCTATGTGCCACTCCTATACATGGATGAAGAGAGAATCTACACCAGGCTCCTCATGTTTCTGTACATAGAATGAGAATACAATGCCATAGGCAACAATATTCATCATCCTAGTCATGTTGTATACCTTAGGTAGTTGTACCGTGGGTATTTATACCTCTTATATACATTGCACCATAATAATGGGAGTTCACTGATATGAAAATCGTTTATACTGTTCATATTTGGATTGCCCTAGTTGCTCTCGATCCTTCTCAGCCTAGAACTACTAGATTGATGAAAGCCTTTGCTGCTCCTTGTCATCTCGTAAGTCCATCATTCCAACCATCATCTTTTAGTGGACCTCATGGGGCTCTAAAACCAAGGAAGGGTGATCAACCTCATTCTTCTGTAGCTCCTCTCAGTGATGCACCTACTGAAGAAGTACCTTCCATAATCTAGCTTCCTTATGACAGTGGAGTTCCCATTTCTTCTCCCACATTATTTGGTCATGATGAATATATAGGAGTGGAGAATTGACCCCCATGCTATCCATTTGAGGCTCCTTTATCATCATTCCTACTATAGGAGAGTCAATCCTGCAGTGCCTGATTTTTTTCTAGTTTTCCTCCCCTGATAGAAAAATTTAGTCTCTCTCTCTCTCTCTATTTTTTGTTTTTTCGCTTCCAAAACATGGTGGCGAGCCTCCTCCACGAGCCACAAGCTGGTAACATTCATCATTCCAAAAGAGAGGAAACCTCATGCACACATTCTATGATGAAAGAAACAATGTGTGCCTCGTCATATCGTGAACGATATCATGCATCTACTTCTATGGATGGGGCTGCCAGTTGACAATGGTGCTCATGATGACAGTTGGAAAAGAACACATCCTCTAGAGGTGATCCATAAGGTTATTCCTAATGTTAAATGTGAGGAGGTTAGTCATTACTCCTTTGAGTGATGCAATAATAGTGCATTCCTCCTCTGGTTGGGAGGAAGCTGACAAAAATGATCCAGCAGTGCACCTCCTATGAGCGATGAGGCGGTTTTAATAGGTTGGACCAATTATTAGGTCCATAGAATCACTTGAGCAAAGGAATTTGTATATAAAATGAGCAAAACCAATATAAGACTTACATGTGGTAGAATAACAAGATGAAAAATGGTAGAGAGAGATAAACTCAAGAGATACCTAGGAACTCCCACCCAAGACACACCGGCTGATTCCCAAGCCTACGACCAAACTAACAACAATATTATATCTATCCTATAATCTAGCTCCCCTACCCCCTTTATATAAATACCTACCTAATAGAATATGGCCCCTAATATATTCCTTTTATTCCCCAACATATTCCCCCTAACCACCCCAGCTAGCCCACATATTCCAAGTACCTAACAAACTCACACACTTAGATGTATTGTCATAAATCATGATGATATGTGATTGTGGGGAAGTTAGGTATGTTGGGTGTATCATGAATGATATGTTATTAATGAATAAGTTGAGGAAGAATTATTCCCTTCCATATTTATTGAAGTTGATATCTTGGACCTTTGATTGAAATAGAACTATCACATTAAATTCCATGGCCTCAGTGTAATAATTAGTTTATTTCAGATTTTCAAAGAAATATATATCAAGAATATAGGTTGATGACATATGTGTGAAACCTACTTGATGAGATATCATGTCAAAGACATTATATTAAACATTGATAGTTTGTATGTTGTTGTTGTGGTTATAACATATCATTTCCCTCTATGGGTGACTAAACCCATTATTGGACAATAATCTTAGACTTTAGGAAAATCCGTTTAATTAAACCAAGGAATATCCCTATAAGGTCACACACAAAGTGTTTCCATTGATCTCAGTTAAATATTATTTATGTTTAACAATTTTAAATATTGTTCTCCAGACCATGAAATAATATTTATTTAGGATTTATTGATCACAAATATTAAATAAATATTTATTTATAAAGTAATTGTTTAATTACATGAATGTATATTATTTATTTATCTCTTTTTATTCTTATAGTAATAAATATTTAATTATTAAATAAATAATTTATATAGTTACATGAATATTAAACTAAATATTTATTCATCATATTATGAATATAATATTTATTTATTTATTAAATCCATAATATTTATCTCTAGTTATTCGTAAAGTAATAAATAATTATTTATTATTCAATATATTTATTTATTTTTTAAGAAAAATTATCACAAAGGATCTTATATTAAAGCAAGTAAAGTTTACAAGAGTCTGAAGGAAGGAATTTTATATTTTCATGGAGAAAAGTGGGAAGCTTTTCACAAGGCAGAGTTATAGAGTATATATTATCCTCTCTAGTTACCCCTTTTTTTACAAGACCATCAACAAGATGGTTAGATTCCCTAAATGTGTGAGTAATGATGTAGTTCATAGAAGAAAATTTTTTAAAGACAGTTGGCCCATTTTGTTGTCATCTTCCATGAGAGGTGGATCGTTCCCATCCTTGAGGATTGAACAATGATGGTGGATTCACACTCGAACAAGATTTTCTTACAACTTCTTTAACATGAAAGGTCAACCTACCTGATAAAACCCATCATTTATACTTCTAGGGCAGTGACATGACCACAAGAGGCATAGAGGAATTCCACAACATCCCCATTGTGGTCTCCGAAGATGATCTTGAATCCTAATGGCCCTAGATTACCCCTCAAGAACCCATCAATATTTCATTTTATCTATCCAAAAAAGGGGGATGTCTAGAAGAATTGAAGTGTTTCATGAGGTTGAGGGAAGTTACCTACAAGTTTCAGTCTTTTTAGAACCATGAGGTCTCCCACCGAGTTGCTATAGCTTTCTATGTGCAGTGTGTTGGCATTCTACATTTCCTAAATTATATTAGTAAGGCCCAGATGATCATTGAAGGGTTCCAAGTTGTGGATGAATTTTTTCTTTCCTCACCATATATTTTGGATTAATTCAGCATTTTCCACCCTGATAAGAACAATGAGCTGTTTGGAAAGTTGTATGCTGAGAAGAGCAACTAAAAAATGTTGGAGAGTTGTTTTGAGGAGGTTGCATCTTGAAAATATTGAAGATGGAATTCCATAAGGATAATAAGTTTTGTAGCCCAAGAAGAGTTGATTTACATCCTCTCTATGTTGATAACACAAGACACATTTAGAGCATAGAGAAATTACAACTCTTTGGAGGTTTTCATTCACTGGAATCTTGTTGAGGGATAGTCTCCAGAGGAGGGTGAACCTGGAAGGAAGCAGCCAATTTTTATGGAAGCTACCAATCCATTTTCATTCTCCTTGAAACAGATGAATATAATATTTATTTATGATATTTATTCAAGAATTAAATAAATGTTAAGGAGGATGAGAAGACCCAATTATTATTCTAGTGATAAATTTCTATTTACTAGATTGTAAATAATATTTATAATTGTGCGGATTTGCACATGCCATAGAATAATTATAATAATATTATTCTTTTACATTAAATGAGATTCACTATGGTTTTGACATAATATTAAGGGGTTTAGTTCCATTAATTAATATGTAACCCTAAACTCGGGTCTATAAATAGATTATTATGATAATTGTGAGAGGTTTTTGGTTGTGAATAATATTATTCTCCCTAGATAATTATCTCTCAATGAAGAAAATATCTAAGGTTTTTATCTCAAGATCAATAGATTATATCTTCCTCCTCCACTCCAATCTAGCCATAGAGATCAAGACATAATCCTTCCAGAATGAAGGTATCATGATTGTGATCAAGGGAGTAACATAAGATGATCGGTATTTTTATGCTAGAACATTGAGTACCATCAACGATGTTCTGAGATCAAAGGATCCCATGTGGATCACCACTAGAGGGGATATACTTTGGGTCCCCATCGACATAATGAAAATACGACTGAACGACTATTATAAGATCGACATCTACATAGAATAAAAAACTAAAGACCAAATTATTTCTTCATTATATTAATTTAATTATAAATTAATGTGAAAAATGTCCTCTTAGTTCCGATGAAAGAATTTTTCAATATTAATCTGAAAAATTTTCATTGGTCATGGAATTCATAGTCAAGTACATTGCGGATTATCCATTGAATATAAAAAAGTCATGTTGGTAATAGGCCCAATAAGTGATTCTGTTGTGTCCAAAACCACTAAGTGGTATCCAAGTGGTTATATTTAATTTATAATTATTTATTGGTTTTTGATCATTTACATGTTTTTAAAGTTAGTTTTCATTTCAAGAAATTCATTATTTTAATATTATTATCAAGATCTCTCCCCCTCTTTATTTATTACTTATATAATCTGTATTTGGTTAATAATTAACAAAGAATATTCAAAGAATTCATTAGGAGGTGTCAAGGGTTCTGGTCAGGTAACACAATAGTACAAGGTGTGTATCTTGAATGTACACATCGTGTACCCCTGTTCAATGAACCAAAATGAATCTCAAATTAATTCATAGCATCATTTATTAATTACCTATGGTATATATTAAATGAACACTTCATATTGACCGATCTAGGATGACACATGATTGGTTGGGCCACACCCCATGTAACTCACTTACACATAATGTAGTATAGATGTTTTTGTGGTGGAAAACATGAGGTCTAAGACATGTTGTGAATTTATTACCAACTATACATGTCATATACCTCAAAAATGTCTACGTAGAAATAAATTTCCAGTCCCTAGATGTGTATCATAGACATACATCGAGTAAGATACATGGTGTATAGCTAGATGTACATGTCGTTTCCTTGACCTATTTATGCATAAAATTAAAATATAATTTATTATCCCTTTAAGCCTCAACAACATGTGTTTCATGTTTGATTTATTGAATCTGACATGCTATGTGAGAGGCTTATATATATATATATAATGCTTAATTAATTTGTGTGTAAAATTATGAACTATATACAATATATAGTTTTAATATGTTGAATACTCCGCACAGATTAAAATAATTGTATGCTACATTAATTAAAACTTGTTTCATGTGTAATTTATTAACCCATACATTACATTTAATTATATGACAAAACATGTATGCTATATGTTGCATGAGTAGACTGTATACGATCTTAATACATACCGAGCAGTTCAAAAATATACTTGCCAAGTTGCTTACAATGTGTACTTATTTTATTAAATTTTAAATAAAATTAATTAATTTAATTTATTTAAAAACACAATGGAAGGATATCTCTAGGATATATTGGATGGAGATTAAGATAAAATTAATTAATTCATTAATCAGATAATTAATATAATTATTTCACATATGTTTTATCTTAATAAAAGAACAAATAGAAATTAATTATAGCCAATAATTTTAAATATTTCTTTGTTCCATTATTAGATAATCATGAGTCTAGGACAACCTGTGTATGTGTATAGTTTCTTTTAATTTAATTATTTCATGGGTTTTCAAAATTATTTTTAATTAAATTAAATTTATAGCATGGGAGTCATCCCTCCCTTTTTATTATATATGATCCTCCATGCCCATGATTTATTTTATGTAAACCCCCTTTCTGATTCCCTTCACATGCAAGTAAAGTAAATTCATTATAAGGATGAAGATCTTGATCACTTGGATTTGGTTCAAGATAGAGTTGAGGTGAAACCAAACCAAGGAGATACATATGATAGAGGTGGAATGATATAAACTCAAGCCTAGACTAACCCAAGGAGTTTTTTCACCTAGGGTTAATGTTTTTTTTATTTTATACTCAATAAAAAAACCACTAGTTAAAAACTCAGGATCATGCAATGAATTATTTATATTATTTCCGTCTAATGCATGATTTATTTTTTGGATGAAAGGCCAGGATCACATAGATAAATGGATTAATATGTAGAGATTAGATTAAAATAAAAGGATCATACATAAATATTTTATCAACCACATGGTTAATCATTTAATTAAAACCAACTTAACATTAACAAGTCATGTAAATGGATAAAATAATAAATTTTATGCATAATAAATAAAATCTATCAAATTAATATTAATTCATCATGCATTCCATTATCTGAATTAGGATAGACAATAGTTAAAGTGTCAATCCATGCCATAGTCAGTGGCACTTTTATTTATCATAGAGTCTTAACTAAGATTATGGGTCAACTTAACCGAACTTGTATTGAATTTAATGACCATAGTCTATTCAATAAAAATTTAGAGGCAAGCGTTGAGGAAATATGAGTCAAGATTTCTGGATTGGGGAGTCCACTCAACTGAACAAGGAACTGTAGCCCCACGGTTGACGAGATTTACTATCTAAACACCTTTTTATGGGTTTCATGGACATAGTCTAGATCATAAAGAGGGAAATATAGATCCTTGAACTAGGATATCCTCATGATAGAATATTTTGAGTCCAATGGTGAGGTTCATTGAGACTTGATAAAATAGTGGGAGTTTTAATAAAATAATTAAAATTATTTATTCTTATACATTTTGGTAATCAAGTACTAATATATTTGTTCTAGTTATTATAAAATAGAAATCAAAACCATGAAAACACTATGATCATTACTTAACTTATGGCGTACCCTCATAGGCACAAATTTAATAGAGTGGCATAAATTTTTTACATTACTTTACTATCATATAATTTATACTATGTTTTAGAATCCTAATTCCAGATTTTCTACCATATTGAGTGTGTAATAGTGAGAAGGGTGTCTATATAGTATTCATGGAGGGTGATTCTTATGTTCATTGCGTCATACTATCAGTTACATCTAGAGAGATGATAATGAAACATAAGGACACAAATCCTTGCACCATGGAGTCTTGTCTCCTTGATTAAAAATATAAAAAGAGAGAATTTTGATAAATGATATTATCATTTCACTTAATCAATATAAATAGGAAGAAAGAAAACTATCTATTAATCATGTCTTCAAAATGCTAGAGTGCATTGATAAGCTATCAATATTTGGATTTTATTTGGATAAGAATCTCATACTACCATCCTTACTACTGTGGTTGTCCTTATTCACCCAATACTAGATGTAAAATATAGATAAATCACTTAGGAATCTTTTGACTCTGCTTGTTGGAAAAATATATTTTTGATGGAACATATTTCCTCATCCCTTATTATCAAAGCTAAGGACAAGGGAAAGAAAACCATGGCCATTTCAGAGTGAACAATGCCTTTATGAAAGAGATAAAGAATAAAAAGGAAAGAAATAAATATGTGGATATTTTATTCTTTAATGGAAATAAAATTCATTGTAATAATAATTGAAATTGAATTAGAATCAATTAAAAGATTCCACTTCAAGTAAATTAAATATTACAAGCAATTTTTATGAGATAATTATTGGGTATATGTTTTCACACAAACACACACACATTTTAAATTTAGGAACCAATTAAGTATATAAATATTATAATAAATAAGGTTCATTCTCAAATTAACTAAATATGGTTGATTCCTAGATCAATAACGAGAAGCACAAAACTTCTAGATTGTATGATGGAATGATTCAAGTTAAACTATTGTTTTTTATTGACTATTACCAAAGCATTTATATTAGTGTCTATTTTAGACACAATGTTACATTATTTAATATTTAAAATATATGCTGTTATGGTACTCCATACTAGACTAATAGTTTAGTAATTCTAGAATCAAAAATATTCATCCAACAATCAATGATGAATAATATATAAGATTTAATTACCATTTGGTGGAAAGATAATTCTTTGTCAAGAAAAAATAATAGTAGTTGATTTATTTATATTCATAAAGGTTTTTATTGATCTAAGACACTAGGTTTAATAATAAAATATTTATTATGTTTTAGTTAAAGAATCATTTTGAAATAAAGGTACGCCACAAGGCTTTTAGAGTTAGTTCAACAAGGCCATGTAAACTATTCTAAAGCTAGAGTTAAATTCATATACTTTATGAGATTCCTTTAAAAACTTTAGAAATGCTCAGTGAAGAAAGTGAGTGCACTTTGTAAAGATAAAGGAACCCCTGAGTTGGATTTTCAAAAAACATATTACCCAAGTAATTATTGATCATACATATAGAGTAAAGGTATTCCCAAACTCACATCACCTTATATACATCAATATAGTGATATTGGTAAAAGGAAGAATAATGATTAACCTTATATATTGTAAATCTTACATAATTTTTTTTCAAGATATGTTTTTCAAATAGTAGTGCAACAACTCACCATATGACAACTATATTGACCAATGGATATTATATCAATTATGATATGATAAGAACTTATCAGGTCACAACCTCAAGTGTTTGTTAAAAACCAATTTTTAAAAGATTCTTTTATCTATAAATGAACATCAAAACACTTAGTGCATCATAATTAATAATCCTATAACCACTAAGGATATTTAAATATAGTCAAGATCGACTATGTTTCTATAAAGTAAACCTATATATTTAAGGATAGTGGTAGAAAAATTAACTTCTATTAATCAAGGATCTGGATACACATGAGTCAGCATATGATTTCAGGACTTAACTAAGCTTAGTTGGAGGAGTAGTTCCTGATACAGA
This sequence comes from Viscum album, assembly GCA_963277665.1. NCBI lineage: Eukaryota > Viridiplantae > Streptophyta > Magnoliopsida > Santalales > Viscaceae > Viscum > Viscum album. Next base: position 141,557,417 of record OY728155.1, read on the forward strand.
TACTATGTAGGAATTCATAACCAAAGAGGTGGTTTATGTTCACCATGGTGGGTGAAACATATATTATTACTTTAGAATAAATATTCTTACAAAGAATCAGTATATGGAAAAATGATAAGATTGACAAGTATGTATTCAAGTAATGGATTCCATGTATCAAAATTTGGGGATGTCATATTTTTAATTTTTCTAAGCCTTGATACTCCTAGTGAGTATTCAATAGAAACTAGACATGGTTGGTATAAGACGGTAATAATAAATCATGATTTATTATTGAAAGGTTTAGTCCATGAAAAAACTATACACTAATCATTATAACTAAAATCATTTTGAATTCTACTTATTAAATAATAATTATATGATCATCATATTAGGATAATGATTTTCAAGTCCACCTCATTCAGAGGAAACCTTATTGAAGATATCTATATGACATGATAAAAAGGAGACCCTATAGTATATGTCTAAATGAAATAACTAGAAAGGACCTATGACCTCAATAAATTATAATAAGATATGCAGATTACATAAATTCATTTATGGATAAATAATTTATAGTGATCATACAATATTCATTTTGAAATGAAAGAGTTTTGTATGTAACTAATAGACTAGTGGGATAACTATATGTTTTCAAGATAGACATATTAATAACATATGGAAAATTTTTTTTATATTTTTCCGGTTTATTAAGACTAAAGAATTAATTTCTCCAAGAATGAATTAAAGTAGCATCCATGTTATAGGAAAAAATATATATGAAATAGATCTATTGGTTTTCTAAATCTAGTTATAGTATATATATTGAAAAATAATTGAAAAATACAATTTAAAACAATTAAAGACTAAATTTTTGTTAGCATATAATCTTTCTAGTAGAACACGTATGGTCATAAGAAGAGATTATTGAGATTAAAAGAATTTCAAAATCTTAAGTGCTAGGAATTTATATCATATACCTTGATATGTACCAATGTTTAATATTACTAATACATGATTCATAGTATGTAAATATCAAATAGAAACAAAATAATTTCACTGAATTGTAGTTAGAACTATCTAGTAGTACTTGAAAAAGTAGAACTAGATGAGTTCTTGGTGTCTAAAGAAGTGGGACTACTAGTGATCAATGGAATTGAACACTTTTATTTATTTAGTTAAATTTGATCTAATATCATATTAAGGCTAAGGAAATATTCCAAAAAAACTTATTATAACCATTGGCTATCATATCCATAATATATGAGTATGTTGTGACTTTTGATATAGCTTAAGAAGCATTTTAGCAATATGTTGTTCCTATTTTGGGTTATATCAGAAGTAAGTTTTTTTTTATAATTATCATGATAAGAATTGACTGTAGACTTAATTAAGATGTTGAGATTTTGAAAAAACAACATGAGATGGATACTTGAAAATATCACTACTTGAGGGATTTTATCATGGTAGTGATGTCATAGTAAACAAATTCTCCGCACAGACATGTGGATATACCAACCCTAGCAATGAAAATGTGATATTCCCATCAGTTATAGACATAATCAATAGAAACAAGTTTAATATGTAAGAATTAAGTATCTATTAATAGTTGGATCTAGTGAAAGTTAGAGTTTGTAGGAGTTAGTTCCCTATAAACAACTAATTTGTACTTTAGATTGTCTACATTTTTATGGATTTGAATATTAATAAATACTTTATCATATATTAATTATTCTTATACATAATATTAATATGATAATTTCTTATAATATATATCAAATTAAAAATATCATAGTAGTTCCCCACTATAATGAGAACCTTGAAATGCTATGATAATATTCTTAAAAATTATTCTATGATTGGATAACATTTTATGATAGAACAAATAGTATATTTGTTTTCAGGTGTGAGTACTCGTAAGTAGACGAGACTTTATCTCATGAATTTTTTAGTCGGCAATATCCAAGATGGGAGATTATGAGTATTGACCCACCTATAAGAAATACACGTGTTTATTTTTCATTGGATATTCTTGTCTATGTGTTTGTATAATGATCCTTTGACTTTAATATTATTATTAATACACATCATGACTCTCACAACTTGATGTATTGACATAATCTGTGATGACATATGATCATAGTGAATTTGGGTACATTGGGTGCATCATGAATGAAATATTAGTAATGAATAAGTTGTGGAATGATATGTCCCTTCTATCTTTATGGAAGTTAATATATCAACCCTTTGATTGAGATGGAATTTCCACATTAAATTCCATGAACATGGTGTAATGGTGAGTTTATTTTATATATTCAATGAAATACATATCAATCATAGAGGTTGATCACACAAGTGTGAAACCTACTTGATGAGATATCCCGATAAAGGGATTATATTACACAATTAGTATTCATATGTGGTTGTGGTCATTGAAATATATCCTCTCCCTTTATGGGTGCCTTAGTCCATCATTAGACAATAATCTTAGACTTAGGCAAGCCCACCTAATTCCACTAAGGAGGAGTACTAGAGGGGAACACACAAAGTGTTTCTATCGATCCTAGTTAAATATTATTAATGTTTAGATTTTTTAATAAATATTATTTTTCAGACCGAGATATAATATTTATTTAGGATTTATTGATCATAAATATTAAATAAATATTTTTTCACAAGTAAATTGTTTAATTACACAAATATATAATATTTATTTATGTCTTATTACTCGCAAAGTAATAAATAATTATTTATTAAATAAATAATTTATTTTGTTACATGAATATTAAAATAAATAATTATTCTCTAGGCTTTGTATATAATATTTATTTATTTTTTGAATGTATAATATTTATCTCTTGTTATTTGCAAGGTAATAAATAATTACCTATTATTATATAATTTACTTAATTATGAAAATGTTAAAATAAATATTTTATTATCCAAACCACGAATATAATATGTATTCATGATATTTATTTGGGAATTCAATAAATGTCAAGGAGGATGAGTAGATGCAATTATTGGCCCGATGATAAATATTTATTTACCATATTGTAAATAATAATTATCATTGTGGGCCTAAGCACACACCATGGAGTAATTATAATTATAATATTATTTTACATGGAATGGGGTTCATTATGGGGTTAATGTACTATTAAGGGCCTTTATGCAATTAATTAATATGAAAACCTAACTCTGGGTCTATAAATATACTATTATGATAATCACAAGATGATAATGTTTGTGTATAACATTATCCTCCCTATAGAATTATCTCTCAATGAATAATTCCTTTGAGTTTTTTCTCTTAATCTCAAGTGATTCTCTCTTACTCCATTATTCCTCTTAAGTCTAAGATATCAAGAGACAATCCTTTTAGATTGAAGGGATCATGTTTGTAATAAAGGGAGTGATTCAAGATGATCAGTACCGCTACATTATCACTCAGAGTACCATTGATTATGTTTCAAGATCAAAGGAGCATGTATGGATCATCACTATGGGGGATCTACTTTGGGTCATCATTAATGAAATAAATATAAAACCAAATTGCCTTAGGATGATCAACATATGAATTGAAGAAAGAACTCAATATTGAGGTATTTCTTCATGTTATTAAATTAATTATAAATTAATGTGAAAAATCCTCTTTAATCCGGTGAAAATATTTTTCAATATTATTTGGAAAAAAATTCATTGGGTATGGTGTTCATAATTATGTGAATTGTAAATGATTCATTGAATCTAAAAAAATATGAACTGGCCATAGACCCAATAGTCACTTCTGCTACATCTAGAACCATCAATATCCTACTGAGAGTCCATCATGTGTTCTGACTTTGGTAAATGGCTAAAATTAATGGAATTTAAAATGGAATCCATGCACACTAATTAGTCTTGGAACTTATTATATCCTTCTAAAGGGGTAAACCCCATTGGGTGTAACCAGGTCTTTCATAATAATACTAACATGGATGGTAGAGTGCCTATCTATAAGGATCTCTTGATAGCTAAAGGTTTAAAAAAATTCATGGTATTGATTATGAAGAAACCTTTTCACCAGTGGATATAATTAAACACATTCAAATTATTTTAGCCATAATATCATATTATGATTATGAGGAATATAAAATGAATGTAAAAACTATATTACTTTAAATAAATTTATATGAGGATATATATATGAGAAAACCTGAAGGTTTTTAGGATCCAAGAAATGATGCTAATATTTCTAAGTTGAAAAAATCCATTTATGAGTTGAAGAAAGATTTTTGATGCTAGAATATTCATTTTTATGAAGTGAAAAAATAATTTGAATTTATCAAAAAATTAAAACGAATCTTGTGTATATAAATGGGTTAATTAGAGCACTACTATCTTTTTAGTGTTGTCTATAAATGACATATTTCACATTGGAAATGATATGCCAATGTTATAATTAGTGAAAAATTGTTTGGGGAATTTCTTATCAATAAAAGATATTGGAGATGAATAATACATACTAGGTATAAAGATATATAGAGATATATATAAATGATTGGTTGTCCTTGGTCATATATAATGTTTAAGTGTTAAAAAGGTTTAACCTAGAAAACTATAAAAAGGGTTTATTACCAATGCTGCATGGTAAGAGTATTTTGAAGACACAATGCCCTTAAACTATTAAAGAACAAGAACACATGATTAAGATTATATATACTTTAGTGGTTGGATCAATCATGTATTCTATATTGTGTATGTGTGATACATATATTTCATGCATATATTTTAGAGTGTTTTAATACATCAATTTTTGTAATATAATTGATTAATCTTACCAAAACCAGGATAATTTAACTTGTTTTGTGATAATTGGTAGGATACAACCAATATTTATAAAAAGGAAAAAATGAATGAATTTGTGGAGAAAAATACACTTTGCACTGTGATGCTTCACGTTGTGGCATGACACTATAAAAAAGAAGGCTTTCCATGATAAAAAATGACTATGGAACACTCTTAGGGGACGAAGTTAAATAACCAAGGAGAAACTAAGATTTTGGAGATGGAAACACAAGTTTCACAATGTATAAACATTTCACGATGTGAAAAAAGTACATGACATGAACTAATGATAGGACATGAAGTAGATAAAAATCATTCAGAAGAAGACCCAACACTTTCACACCATGAATCCAATTCACACTGTGAAAGTCGACCGATAGACCCAGTAACGATATTTTGACGGGATTTTTAGTGGGATACTTTCTATTTATAACCCTAGGACCACCTAAGGTGACTTTTTGAAACCATTAAATTATGTACAAGACCCGGGGGAGTCTATAAATAGGAAGATGATTTGGTTCTACCAAAAAATTAGGAGATCAATGCTTGGAGTGAGAAGCTGTGCTATGAAGGGTCCTCACTAGTTTCATCTCCATATTTCATTTATGTTTTTTCTTTATTTATCCCCACCAACTACACCATCACTAGGATGAGGGGGTAAAAACCACCTTTTTCTATTGATATGTATCTAAAGGGGGAAGTTTCTATTGGATCTTTATTTCTTTCTTATTCATGTATTTGGATTGCTGTAGTTTATTTAATAAATTTTAAATCCCTTTATTTTTATTTTATCATGATCACTGGTATTTGAATCTAAAAGTAACATTTAAGAATTACACAACTGGTTACCTTGAATTGATTCATGACCATTATTTCGTTCAAGTAAACTAGTTTAAAAATGGTATCAAGACAAACTCGATCCATCAATGCCTTAATTATTTAACAATGAGAAAAGGGGGATCACCACGTAGAGGAGGGAATACCATGACCATTAGATCCAAATCATCTCAAATCCTACAAAAAACACGAATTAGTCAATTTAATTTCTAAAATCCAATTGAAGTAGAACCCTAAAACTACATAACCCCAGCACGCCTTCAATCTTTACATCTAAACAACCAATATGCCTCTGTCTCTCATTTTCTCTCCATTTATCTCTATCTATATATCCAATAAATTAAACAACTATGTTTTTGAATTACTAGAGTTAATTTAGAGCATAGGGATTGTCTCTTTGGTCTCAACACTCAGACTGACCAACTAATACACTTTTTGTAGTTAGGTTGTCCAAGTTTTATAAAACATGGAAAACCTAACTACAAAATTGTGGTACTTGGTCATTTGGATTTTAAAACCAATAGAGATGGTTTGTATGATCTAAATTAACTCCAAAAATTAAAAAACTTAGTTGTTTCATTAGTTGGAAAGAGAGGGAGAGAGATAAATAAAGTGAGGGACAAAGGTAGAATGGTTGTGATTACACTCCAAGAGGCATCATTAATTCCACATGGGCATGGATAAAATTATAATTTCTATTATCCAAAACTAAACCTGATACAATGGAGTAGTAAAGTGGAAATGTGGGGTTGAACCCTTGGTGATAAATAAATGATAGGTAACCAGCGATTTCGAACCCTTTATGCAGGAGTCCTGATGAATTAATTTGGTTTTGGGATTTAATTAAACATACTTAGATTAGTTTTATATTTAGTAAGGATATAGGGATCCGAGTCAATTTTAGAGTTTATTTAAAAGGAAAATCTTAGGTTTAACTTGGGTTTGTCCTAGGTCTTAGGTTGCAAAGTGATGAATAAATCACTAATTGATTATGGTCAAACCAATTAGATATATCCAGGATGCAACTATTCCTTGGTCCAAATATAGATAACAACCTAGATGATTTAATCTTAGCTTCTCTGGTAGAAAGTGTCATAAGATAAATCATCATAGCCTACTCAACTCTAATTAGGTCAAGTTCATTCATTTATAACTCCCATGGTTAGGGTTGTATAAAAGAATATAATAAACAATTATTTTTTAATATAATTACTATCCTTAGGGTTACCATGTTCTAGTTTATAGATTCATTAACTATAAAAAAATATTACTCTCGACCCATAACCTAAGTGGATTAGCTGCTCATGATGTTATTAATCGAAAGTAGGAAAAGAATAGAAAACATACTTGGAATAATGATAAATAAGTATAAATAGATTAGTTCACAATTGAAGAGTTAAAAATAAAGTAGTTTTTAATCAAATAAATTGTAAATTCAATCAAACACTTAATATAAAATGGAAAAAAGAAACTACATGGCATGTGTTTGATGTAGAATGACAACTATAATGGAAAACGATCATTGAAATGAAAATTAGAGATGAAAAGGAAAAATAAAAGATACATAATGATAAAAGATAATCAAATTTGATTAAAACATCAAAATTAATTGACTATAGTTGAGTTGGAAGGGAAACATTAGAAAAGAATGAGATAGAAACAAAATAAACAGGTGCTACCAAGCCATCCATCCAATAAATTTTTGCATTATATATATAAATAAACATGAGAGTTATATAATGTTTAAGTTACTCACATCGTGTAATGTCGATCCAAATATTTCTCCATGTATCTTGTATCTGGTGGCCTGTATCTTTGGGATTCAGATATATTGAATCTTTCACAATGGGTAAGTTTCTCATGACATGCTATATCTTTATGAATTGTGTTTTGAGTGGGAATTGGAATTTAAAGTTTACACGATGTTTACCTAGTCTTCACATATTGTAGTCTTGCATGACTTGTAAATTATTACTATCTATGCTATCCTCTTATAGAAATACTGTGAATGATGCATACACATCATGTATGTGGGTCATGATGTGTAAAGTCCATTTTTTCCATTATTTATAGTGCTTCCTTTTGAGTCTTGGACACCTATTTTCTGAACAATTAAACACAAACCCAATTCATTATCGAATAAAGAATTATAAAATTTTAAACAAATTAATCCAAATGGTATATATAAATTAATCTCATCAAATTCCCTCAAACATGAATAATTTCTTATCCTAAAGAAAAATATATCAAAAGGGATTCCAAAAGAAACAATTTTTAAATAGGAAACATGCATTCTAACTAAGTTAATAAAACTAAGTGTTAGTAGAAAAAGGTGGTCCTATATAATCAATCCGACAGAGAAAATCAGTAATGCATCATGATAAAATTCCTTAACCAAATTCAATTGTATTTTAATTAAAATCTTTCAACTATTCCTTAGAAACTATACCCATGTTTCAATTTACCTCCCAATTATTTTTCTCTCATCACTCAAGGTAATATATGATTAGAGTTATGCTCATACCCTGAATACGTACTCCTAACCAAAATATTTCATTGATTCTCAAATCTACACTCTTGTAAAGAAAAATAAAATATTAATCATGAAGGATTAAGAAATAGGGTTCAAATGACTCTGAGGCCAAGGGTAGATAAGTAGATGATAAAAAAACTCAAAGAGTGGGTTAGATCTATAGCACAATGCATGATAGTCATGAACAATGTAATAAAAGAACTCCTCCTAGGTAAGAGTGTCCTAGTGTTCCTTGTAACTTTTTGTTATTATTATTTTACTTATTTTTTCTTCAAAAATCATAATTAAGATGGGTATTACATCCATAAACTAACCAAATATGTTCTACTAAGAGAACCATTGGTCTGGATATGGTGATTTTTGACCCTCCTAAAGCACAATCCATATTTTCTTAGGATGAAATAGGGAAATCATAGAGGAATACCACAGATAATCATGAAATGGTAGCTTGGTGAAAATACTGTTAAACATATCCTAAAAATAAATATCATGTATATAGTAGAGATGATAAAACCCCCACACTTGTTTATAAGAAAAACATGCATAAAAACCAATAGTAGGGTAGGAAGGGATAATAGGATTGAAATAGATACATCCTAAATAGGTTATTCATGGATACTATAGGCTAAAAAGGATAAATGTAACGGTGGTTATCAAGATAAAATGAATCAAAAAAGATTTCCTCAATCATTTTAACATAGTATTTTTTCATTCATAGCCTCAATAATATCACAATGAAAGTTATGATAGGTTTACATGCCCCAATAATTTATCAAGAAATATTCTCAAGCAAGAATATGAAATTATAGGTCTAGAATCTTCTCGGGAATGGGGGAATAAAATAAAATGGAAATCAATTAGGGTATAGCATCAAGTAACAATTCAATAAAAATAAATTTAAATAATAATGAATAAGAATTCAATAATTCAACTCAGTAATCTTGCTAAAATTATAAACAAGAATGAAAACTGGATTAATAAATTTTTCTACCAAAATTTTTCTTTTATTCAAGATGGATGTAATGATGTTTAAAGTTTAAAGCATTATCTTTAATGGAAAATGTCTCATAGATTAATGATAACAAATAATATCAAGTTTAGTGACAATAAATCTCAAAGAACCCCCCCCACACACATAATAAGAAACAGTTTCCACACTATTTTGTGAAGTCTCCTAGAAGATTAAGCATGGAAAGCATAAAAAAATCGAAAATGGAAAGTATGTAGTGAAAATAGGGAATTAAGATCTCCCTATAATGAATGTAATACCATGGGGAGAAATTGGTGTATTGTGAAGTTTAGTCTTTATACCTACAAAATTATTATAAAGAAATGATCCCAATACTAGATAGACCATTAGAAAACTGGTGATAAGAAATATAAGAGTAGAGAACATCAGAAGGTGCACATAGTTTACAGTTAAAGAGAATTTGGATCTAATAGATGCAAAAATAGGGCTATAATATTTGTAGGACCCCGGGACACCCTGAGAGGGGAGGGGTGAATAGGGTGAAAACTTTATATTTTAATGTGATGGATCTTGTTCCCACATTGGTAGGAATTTTTTAAAACTGTATGATGAAAATGATCAAAAAGAAAACATTCACATGCAGAGAGATGACACAACACTTTTTAATTGGTTCACCACTAAGGGCTACGTACAAGGATAATACGCCAACAGGTTTTTGGTCATACCAAATTACACTAAACTTCACTAGATGTGGATTATAAAGGTTGGGCACATTCACTCTATCCCAGGCTCACTGCCTTTACAAAAGTTCAGGGATAGCTCACTGCGTCCCTCGGGTCACTCCCATTGACTCCCCCTGGCTCACTGCCTTTGGTGAAGTCCCACTCAGTTTATAGATGTCAAGGTCTCTTCATCTTTTCTAATGAATACATCCTATGTTGTATGTGGATGCTCTGTTGAAGTCCAACTTTTACCCGTAGACTGATCTCACTTTGCACTGAAGGTATTGGGAAATCTTCCAGCTTTCGTGCATCTTCAAAAAGACCGGCGTTCTTCAACTACACCTGGTGCGCTTCCCCAAGCCCAGCGCACAAGTTTCAAGATGGCCTACAAGTTTCTGTGTGCAAGTTTCTATACGCAAGTCCAAACCGGTGCACAAGTTCACCTCAACCACTGGCGTGACACTCACTTCTTTCACTTCAAACTTGCGCGACTCACATCCTTTTATGCCCAAACCGATTTTGGTGTGCAACTATGAACTGTCGTGCTTCTTCAAAACCTAGTGTGCAAGTGTCACCAAACCACCTGCATGACACCTCCTTCACCAACTTCAAACTTGGGCAGCTTAACCTCTTTCTTTCCCAAAACACCTTGGACGCGCAACAATCAACTGTCACGCAACTTCAACTTCCACAACCCACCACCACTTGTGCGACCACCACACCTGCACGATGGGAGCTCTGAATTTTTCTAAGTCTGAACTTTATCCTTAATGAGGAGGGTTTGACCTGTATTTATAGGCATTTGGACACCCTACGCGATAGCGTGCAAGTCTCCCCTCGGCGTGCAAGTTTCGGCGTGCAAGTCTCTACCCCCACAAATCACTTGCGTGACCAAATTCAAAACTTGGGATACCCTTTTCCATTTGCCATATTTTGATGTTATGATCTTGAAAAACATATGGCGTGCAAGTTTCCAAGCCTCCAAGTAAAAAGCATGCAAGTCTCTTTGCCAAAAACCACTTTTCTCCATTTGTCGATTTCAGGCCCAAAAATTTTTCAAACACTGGAAAACAGTGCCACCTTCAATAATGTTATCTACTTGTTCTGTATGATCACTTTTCTGGCACACATTCTGAACATCCATTGAGGATTGACAACAAACACAAACCAAACTCCAATTCATGCATAGAACAACCATGGTTCCAATAATATTATTCTAAGGTGGCTATAAAAATAAAGTACATCAACCAAAGTAAAACATCCTAAACATTTCTAGATGGTGGAAACTATGGGTTTCCTCACATAAGTGTTAAAATCAATGCCGTAATCCAAAAAAATAGATAAGGGAATCGGTCAGTGTCATCTATATTCTTAGAAGTCCACAACCACCTATAGGAATAAGTGGTTGTGTCATCAAGCTCACGAGGGTTCTTGGTAGGATTTACCACATCAGGAGTGTGCTGTGCATGAATCTCATAGAAAAAGAATAGAATCCATACTCATCATGGTGGGGAACCTTGTTGAGCATAGATATCAAGTGATAGCTCATCAAGATGGCACTCAATGTTATATAGATATTGAGACATCCAAAGTATGAGGGAGACAATGGAGAGATAAGAACATCAACAACCATATAAGAGGTATAATATCTAGACATGGATAAAGTAATGAAACAATGAAATGAAAATAATCCAATAAGTAGTGAAGCCAAAAAATGTATCCCATACATATATATAAGAAATGATACAGTAGGGAAAAAATGAATACAAGTAGTACAAAAAGAAGATCCAAATAGAGTACAACATATGAGGGGTGAAAGGGAAAAGTAAGACCCAGGGGAAAAATCTACGACTGCTGCATCTGAATTACCCTCCCAAACAATGGGTCCCTCAACCTTTTCTAATTTATCTATGTCCTCTATAGAGAGGTACATAGGATCATTTATGGCCAAAGAAGGTACCTTGATACTAGTAGTGATCTCGGTGGATATTGGATGAGAGGTTCTAATCATGATGGTGGCTATGTGTCTGGTAGTAGGTTAAATTAATGGAACCTCAGTAGATGGTGGGATGGATGGTCCCTTACTAGGTCAGGACTGCTCCACAAGATAAGCTTGATGGTTTGAAGGGTCAATGAGCACTGGGAAAAGGTTTGCTGAGGTGTTGGAGGTGAGAGGTATGGAGGTAGATGTAGGGTCTATATTGGGTGGTGTATGGAATATAGAAGGGGATGGTGGTGGGGTGGGGTGGTGAACATGACATGGAGATAGTGACAAAGCTACCACTAGTTCTCCAAGATGGCTTGGTGAAAGGGGAAGAAGCATGTGGGAATGAATGGGATGGGTGATGGTGTGGGTAAAATTATGGTGGTAGTGGGAGGGGTAGGTATGGGTATGTTAATGGGTCAGAGGAGGGTAGTGGTGGAGGGGAGGACAAAGATAAAATTGATAGGAGTAGGGGATGAGGTGGTGTTAGAAGATGGGGTAGAGTCAAATTCATAGTGACCAGACACCTCATTATCACCCTTGAAGTATCTCTACACCCGTTAGTAGATGTTACCATCCTTCCTTATTAGCCCCATCTTATCGAGTAGGAGGAAGTCGATCGACTCCATTTGGATGAGGTATGTGAGGGGAAGGTTATTTTTTAAAATGAAAAGATGTCTTTCTAGATGGGTGATGAAGGATATTTCCATAAAAATTACTTAAGACCGCATCATATCCACCTTATAATATAAGGTGAACTAAGATGCAATGTTGATGATGGGGATACCCATGGTTGAGGAGAGAATAATCACATTGATTTGTATCACACTCCCATGACCCTCTGCATGCATAATCTAGGTGTGGGTCAAATATCAATGAAGGATCCAAAGTGAAATAACTCAAAGCTATGTGTATTTTAATTTCCGAGGATCATGAGAGCTCCGAGGCCCCTAGAAAATCAACCTACAAAACCGTGTTGTGCCTAAATTTCTTGGATCGATCTGTAGAGTCGAAAATACTGGAGAGGTGATGAATTAAGCGGTGTAAAGGTTGATCCAGATGGTAAAATCACTAAGGGTGAGCTCATGGGGTCTACCACCTATTTAGAAGCTGACACTATTGAAAACCAGCTCGAAGGTGGCCAATAACTTAAGGAAAAAATCCCTTAAGGTCTCCTCACACACGTCAATGATGGGGGATAGGTGTAGTTGGTCAATGAGGTTGAGGACCTCATGGATGATCCATAGCTATGCGAGCATGGTTAGGTCCAATGTCTTGTTGGTTCACATAGTTTTACCTGAAGGTATACTAACCAAACTTGGTGCTCGGGTGAGGATATGTGAAGGAAAGGATGGAGGTGGGGAGGAGTAGTGTCTTGCGACCCACTAGAAGTTGAATGTAACTCCTCAGTGGCCAAAGGGGTTATGGTAATAGAATTGGATCTAGAAGAGGATAAAGTAGAGGGTGATAAAGGTGGGGCTACCCTTTGGTGCTTGGCCAGAGGTGGATCCTCACACTCAGGTGCACAATCAGCATGTGGTATGGGTAATATTTTTGTAGGCCATATGGGATGTAATAGAAAGAGTAGGGGATGAGGATGGGGATTAGAGAAGAGATGATGGAATGAGGATGATGGAGGAGGGTGGATAGGTTTGATGAGTGAGAGTCAGGGGAGAGGGAGTCGTGGAAGGTGGTGGGTCTTGCATGAGAGAGTGGTGGGAGAGGAGGGATGGGGGGATCATGCATCGTGAAACCTAGGTTCATGAAATTTAAAAGAGCCCTAAAATTTCACATTGTGTAAAATTACACAATGTGAAATTCATGGATTTTTTATTTTTTTGAGTCGTGTTACTTACACATCATGTAAAGACTACACAGTGTATAGTTTGGTCATATTTCCTCTTTGTCATCTAGGGCATATGTCCTTTACTTCCAGCATGATCTAAGATTCCCTAAACTATACTCTATAATATTCTATCCAATATAATCTATCTCAGGTTACCTCTTAGTTAGAATTTTGTTTAACATCGAGAGATAGACTCAGTCTTACTTAGATGAATCTTAAAGTGATGACACACCCCTTATGGAATGGTTCTTGGTATATTTTCAATCGTTGGTGATTAACTTAGAAGGGTGGTTATATGCCTTTCTAAATCTCTATAGTCCTTTAGGTGAATAACTTTATGACCTCAAAGGGTATTGATCATCTGATTTAAGCTTCCTAGGGAATAGTTTCAATTGGGAATTGAATAGTAGGACCCTATTCCCTAGTGTGAATATTCATCATGCAATGTGATGGTCATGAAACTTATTGGTTTTTTCTTTATAAATCCTGGCCTTCTCATAGGAATAATTTCTTATTTCTTCCATTTCATCAATTTGTAGAATCTTAACTTCAAAAGCCTTTTGAGAATCCATATTTAATTTCTTAATATCCCAATATGAGCAATGCTGTAACAGCCCAAGATTTTATAAAAAATATTCTTTTTAATTTTATTAATGTCTTGTGTTGTACGCTACACCAAAAGGAGCTTGCACAACACGCATCTTTGACTTGCCTTGCATTACACGCAATCGCAACCTTCCTCGATAGCGTGTGTGGTACGTAATACTGAGTTTCACGAAAAAATGATATGCTATTAAAATATTATTAAAACTAGCCGTTATGAATAGTAATAACCACTTTTTAAAATTATGTAAATCTTATTTTTCAAAATGAACTTCATTCTTGGATTCGGAGTATCGAATTTAGCCTAAGGTGAAATTTTGGTACTTTTCGGATAACTTTCATATTCTGATGAATATTGAAAATTACTAAATTATAATTAAAAACAACTTTTTTAATCGAAATAATTAATAGTGATAAATCATTAATTTGAGTGGTTTTAAAGTATATTTAGAATATATTTTTACAATTTAATACAATGTTGGTCATTGGATGTAATTTCACATTTAAACTAGACATAAACAAGTGTTAATCTTTTGATAGATATTGTTTCTTAAAAACACGCTATTTGTTTTAACAGCGGGATTTAATTATAAAATTAATTAATGCAACTTTTATGTAATGAATTTGGTAAAATAGACTTCATTTTTGAATTTGGAATATGAAATATAGCTTGGGATGAAATTTTGGCACTGTTCTGAAAAACATCAATTTTTGATGAATAGTGAAACTACTAAGTGGTAGTTAAAAAAACTGAATTTTTCATAAAACTTAATTTTACCGCTTCTGTGAATGGAATTTCAAAAATCCGACAGACACGGTTAATATCAAGGACTAAAATGTGGTTCAATGAGATGAAAATAATTTTTGGTGAATAGTAACTTTTTACTTTTTTACCACGGTTAATAGTAAATAGGGTAACTAAGGGTAAATATGATATTACTATTACCCTAACACGTGTCCTAATCCTATTGGACAAGTGTATTTCGACCAAAAACAAACTTAGGAATAAAATATGACCATTTAGGCCCACTTGGGTTAGATTAGGACATTTATTATTAATTTATTTAAAGAAAGGTTAAAATAGTTAAAATCAAAGTTTAATAAGTAAATCATTTTTAATATGGGGTTATACATAAGATAAATTCGATTGTAAATATTCATTAGAAAGCTAAAAAGATTTCCTACATGATGGTATTTTATTTGTAATTTTTAGACATCAAATAATTTAATTTATTTATGACACAACGATGATGCAGTAATTATCTTATTAATGAAATATTGACATAATTGATGTTATAAACACCAAAATAAATGTAATTTGAAAATTTTTATGAATTCCACTAATTTTCTAGGTTACTATGATATATTAATGTTGATTTAATCAACTTGGTTCGAACATTTAATTCTGTTATGACTTTCACAAAAATCATATATCAAATAGTGTCAAAATTGACACAAAATAGTTTTTAAATCAAATATTATATTATTAATTGTTATTTTATTCCTAAAAATCTAAGGTTCGGCCAAATGACTTAGATAAGGATATATATATTAATAATAAACAATTTGGGGTTCGTTTGGCATGTTATAGTAAGTGTATTAACCATATAGTGAAAGAAAAAAAAAGACATGGTAAAAGTTAAATTATTTAACTTAGAGTTAAATCTAATTGATAAGGTTAAAATAATATCCTAAACTTGTCTAAATTCTATTGGTTGATAGGATTTCGACCCATCCCCACTTTAGCTTCG
The DNA here is from genome assembly GCA_963277665.1 of Viscum album. Taxonomy (NCBI): domain Eukaryota; kingdom Viridiplantae; phylum Streptophyta; class Magnoliopsida; order Santalales; family Viscaceae; genus Viscum; species Viscum album. The sequence goes on from OY728155.1 coordinate 141,573,472, forward strand.
AAATAAGACCCTTTGGAACCATTATAAACCGATTTTGACTTTAATATAAAATAATATTTTGAGATATTCCTAAGGTGCCCCTCTCCTCCTCTATAAAAGGACACCTCCTCCCCCTCCTCCTCACACCAATTTGAGCACTCAAGCTCGGCCAACCCCTGCCAAAATCTATTCTCCACTTCCCTAGCAACATCCTAGAGGTTCTGGTCTTCCTCAAAGACCAATTATAGTGCCCTAAGAGGAGGTCTCAAAGAGGCACTTCAAAGAAGAGGTAATTACCGTTACCAATTCTTTCATCTTTATTTCTTCTTCCACTTCTTCTTCTTAGGTTGTTTCATTATGAAGTAATAACATCAGTATCACTCATATACTGATATGTTATTATAAGTATGAAATAACCCTATTTCACCATCTATCCATCCTACGGAAAAAGAAATCACCGCGCGTGCGTACGTACGGAATACCGTCTCCACGCCGTGGTGTAATCTATTTTCCACCACCACCTTACATGGATGGGTATAATGGTGTAAAGAATAACTATACATAGTTATTACAACATCATATTGATTCTGATATATTGTATAATCCACTCCAATTCAATTCAATAATTATAGGAATGATATCATCGCTCGTGCGTACGTACGGACTACCGTCTCCACGACGCGATGAGATTCATTCTCCATGTTAACCATTTAAGAATGATTATAATGTATATATAAGAAATAATAATAAAATATATGACATTATAAAGCTACTGGATTTATGTATATATATACATATGTATGTTATCTACTTACTTCCATTTCAAGACAATAAGGAAAGAAAAACAGCGTTCATGCGTACGTACGGACTACCATCTCCATGAACGGTGTTTTTCATTTTATTTATCTATCTATTATATATATATATATACTGAATATATATGATATATAAATCATATTTTATATTCTGGAAGTAAGTAAATCATGATATAAGTAATAATGATGTCAAGAACAACAAGTCAAAACACCTACGATAAATGAAACGATTTTACCCAAAACGCTTCTTTAACATGGAATTTACAAAAGAACGGGTAATATAATGTCATAAGTGAACCATATATGATATCATAACAATGAATATGATTCTGTAATAAGTCAATGACATTATTTAAATCATTATACAGGAGGTTCGGACACATACGAAGCAAATTGGACCTAAGGTAAGGGAAATGTCACAATCTCATTTTATTCGAGATTGTTTATTCGTAAGTATTTACTGGGGTGTATTTTATCATCCACATCCATGTTTCATCAATATGTAATATTATTTTCATCCACCTACAATTGTTTAAATCCATTTTTACCCTTCGGTGAGTTTTTAGTAAAAGAAATAAAAGGAATCTTTTGTCGTTTTTCGTACGAGGTACTTTTTTACTTTTCCGACAAAAGTACGAAGAATGTTTTTTTTAACTTATACGGCATGAATGGATTTTAAAACATTATTTCCAAGAAGCTTCCTTTACAAGCTTTCAAGTTTATTTTTAATCAAATTCTTTTATTTTAATGTTTTATGACATGTTATGAAAGGAAAAATGTTTTTGAAGTAGAAAGGATATTTTCCTCAAGAATGGAGTTCAAGTATTTTATCAAAATTATTTTCCATCTAAGATAATAAAAGGGTTCTGTTTTTATCCCTATTATTACATGGATTTGATTATGTTGTGATAGAAACATTTTTATGAATTCCTTTATCTTATATGAATTGATTTATGATGTCATGATGTTTCAAGAATCCCATTTTTGTTACATGTGTTATGCGATGATGTATGTTTTATGATTATGTGGCACACATAAGAAAGGATTCATTATAAGATGGGTGGGACCTATATCTCCCTCCAATGCATTGGGTAAAGATTTTATATCTCATGAGATAGACATGGCTGAAATGGTAGGTTATACCGGTTCAGTGAAACAGGACTGAAACGAGGGTTACTCGATTCAGAAAGGGACTTTGTCCACTAAGATAGTCTTGGCATTGAGTCTTGACTAACAAGAAATGATTTTCTATGATTATGTGTGTATGCCACAAAGTTTCATGTTTTAAGTTATGATTATTGGGATTACATTTCACTTCTATGATTTATCCCATGTTATGATATTATGAGCTTTTTTGCAGGTTAAGATTTCCAAAAGCTATGTTCTTATATATATGATGTGATTGATATTTCTTTTGTTTACCCTTACTGAGCATTTGAGCTCACCCTTTTATGTTTTCTTTTCCCCAGGATATAAAGAAAGGTTTTAGGTAAAAAAAAGGGATGACCTTTATGGGAGATATTGAAGATCTTTCACCACGATTAGAAGATTACGTTCCGAGTTTCCAAAGACACTAAACTATTACGATCCTTGTGTGTGTGTTTTTGTTATGTACTAAGTATTCCGCAAAAGTAATGTAATGTCCATGTACGTCAAGCTTAGGGTCTCTACAGTTGGTATCAGAGGAAAGGTTTAGTCAACCTTTGGAAACTAGGATGCGAAAACGTTAGTGAGATCCCTAGAGATATTTCTAACGTATGTCTAGGGATGTCCCTAAGGATAAGTATACGTATAAGATATAGTCCTAGAACTACGGTAACGATCATAGAATTTAACCTAAGATATTAGATATTGAGGATACTCCCCCTTTATTATGTTGTTTTCCCTAACATGATTTTTGCCTCTCACACTATTCTTTTTGGGTTTAGACGATGGCTGGAACCCGAAGGAACCGTGTTGATCAATGCAATGGACAATGCAATGATTGCCCTCCTGAACAAACAAATGTTATGGGGGATGGAGTGCAAAATCTTATTGCTATACTTACACAAGCTATGAATCATTCTGGACTTCCAAATGAGCAGAGAAGGGAACAATATTCTATTGAGTCCTTCATGAGGCAACTTCCACCTTCTTTCAGTGGGACTTCTGATCCACTTGTTGCTGAACAATGGATCAGTACCACTGAAAAGATATTTTCAGTTCATCACTGTTCTGAACATGATAAAGTCATCTTAGCAGTATATCGTTTGGAAGGTGAAGCTGATCAATGGTGGAATCTTATCAAGAATACGAGGCTAAGAGATGAAATTGAGTCCATGGAATGGGACGAGTTCAAGAACTTGTTTTTCAGTAAGTACTTCCCTCGTATTCTTCGAACAAAGATGGAAAAGGAGTTTCTTGAGCTGAAGCAGAAGGATGATGAATCTGTTGGTATATACGAAGCGAATTTTACAAGACTTGCAAGGTATGCATCTGGAATTATCATCCAACCTGAAAGTAAAGTTGATCGATTTTTCAGTGGCTTAAAACCAAGTCTTCGAAGGGCATTAGCTATAAGAGACTTCAGTAGCTATGAAGAAATTGTGCGTTGTGCTATCAAGGTAGAAATGGAAGTTGGTGTTACATATCCATCTCATGGTTTTGACAAGAAACGAAAGATGGAGTTCAAGGAGAAATCTCAGAATAATGGTGAAAAGAAGATGAATGTTTCCTTATGCACAAAGTGTGGAAAGAAGCATGGTGGAGATTGTCTTAAAGGGACTAGAATATGTTTTAAGTGTGGAAAAGAAGGTCATCGAGCAGCTGAGTGTCGAAGTAATGGAAAAAGGGTTTCTAATGATGTGAATAAAGAAAACACTGCAGAGAACGCACCGCCAACACTTCAATGCTTCAAGTGCAAGGAAATGGGGCATTATGCTAATAATTGCCCTAATCCAAGGGTTAGTGATGATCAACATGAGCAACCACTGAAGGCAAAGGACAAAGGGAAATCACATGCGATCACTATTGGCAATGTTGAATATGACAACGATGTGGTGGAATGATTAAGTGTTTATGTAATGGGATTCCAAAATAATGTTGTATCATTGAGTATTGCAATATTTATTGATGTGGTATTCAAAGTGATTGAGATATTTTCTGGAAATAAGATGATATGCGCATAATGAAGACGAGAAAATGAAATGTTTAATAGTATTCATGAGCTCATGATTGATATAAGTACTAAGTGATATCATGGTTTGAGTATATAGAATTTTGAGGATTTTGGTATGTGGAAAGTGTTAACTTTTAACTGCACTCATGTTTTCACTAAGGTATTCAAGAGAATACGCGATTAAGGACTTTGAATGTTTGGAATGTGACCAACAAGACATATCTTATGATATGTGGGGATCAACGACAGTATTAAATCTCTGGTAATCGTTTTCACTATGTTATGAGAGTGTACTACAGTATTATGGATAAGCCTAAAGATTGGAATGGATTATGTTGGACATAAGTTAGTATTGTTTAAGGATAGAAGTTTTTCGATATTATTGATGGGATGTTATGGTAATATAGTTTTAGAAAAAGGACAACCTGCAGGACGGGCGACAACCCATCGCTTTGGACAAGGCTGTAGGAATCGAACCCACAACCGAAGTGCGACTGGCCTTTATCGCCTACCACTGGCCTACAGGAAGTCCCTGTTTAGTAGAAACTAGTGTTATTATATTAAGCAGTATGATATATGAAGTATAAGCCCATTTTAGGAACCATATATGATTAATCCCACTATAGATCGACTTATGTATATAAATTTTGCTAACCTTTTGAGACAGATGGAATGACCCGTCATTCTATCACATGATCTGCTAACACTTCACGAATAACAAATTCAACTTCATTTATTTAAGAGATGAATTGGAAATTGTTAAAGGCACGAACAACAGTGAGATTGTACCAAAATAAAGTAAGTATTTATTCTAATTCAAATTCTTTAACTTTAGGTAAATGATCTTGAAAACCAAAAATGTTGTCCTAGTTCTCTTATACCTGATGAATCAGATGGTACCTTAGATCGTCACAAATTTATGGATTTGTGATTACTGGCTTTTCCATAGCCATGTTCTCTACCACTCTCCATCAGAACATGATGGTTAGATTTCTCTTCCATATCCTTATTTTCACCTATGTGGAAACCCAATGATTAGTTTATTTGGGTAACCGTTACGTTTCATACTTTTGTTTTTAAAGAATGGTTTTGACATTTTTTTTTACGATGTGGGTTTCTATTAACGAAACTTTCGAATAGTAAACCATTTATAACCCCGACGAATTTCGAGGGCGAAATTCATTTTAAGGGGGGTAGAATGTAACAGCCCAAGATTTTATAAAAAATATTCTTTTTAATTTTATTAATGTCTTGTGTTGTACGCTACACCAAAAGGAGCTTGCACAACACGCATCTTTGACTTGCCTTGCATTACACGCAATCGCAACCTTCCTCGATAGCGTGTGTGGTACGTAATACTGAGTTTCACGAAAAAATGATATGCTATTAAAATATTATTAAAACTAGCCGTTATGAATAGTAATAACCACTTTTTAAAATTATGTAAATCTTATTTTTCAAAATGAACTTCATTCTTGGATTCGGAGTATCGAATTTAGCCTAAGGTGAAATTTTGGTACTTTTCGGATAACTTTCATATTCTGATGAATATTGAAAATTACTAAATTATAATTAAAAACAACTTTTTTAATCGAAATAATTAATAGTGATAAATCATTAATTTGAGTGGTTTTAAAGTATATTTAGAATATATTTTTACAATTTAATACAATGTTGGTCATTGGATGTAATTTCACATTTAAACTAGACATAAACAAGTGTCAATCTTTTGATAGATATTGTTTCTTAAAAACACGCTATTTGTTTTAACAGCGGGATTTAATTATAAAATTAATTAATGAAACTTTTATGTAATGAATTTGGTAAAATAGACTTCATTTTTGAATTTGGAATATGAAATATAGCTTGGGATGAAATTTTGGCACTGTTCTGAAAAACATCAATTTTTGATGAATAGTGAAACTACTAAGTGGTAGTTAAAAAAACTGAATTTTTCATAAAACTTAATTTTACCGCTTCTGTGAATGGAATTTCAAAAATCCGACAGACACGGTTAATATCAAGGACTAAAATGTGGTTCAATGAGATGAAAATAATTTTTGGTGAATAGTAACTTTTTACTTTTTTACCACGGTTAATAGTAAATAGGGTAACTAAGGGTAAATATGATATTACTATTACCCTAACACGTGTCCTAATCCTATTGGACAAGTGTATTTCGACCAAAAACAAACTTAGGAATAAAATATGACCATTTAGGCCCACTTGGGTTAGATTAGGACATTTATTATTAATTTATTTAAAGAAAGGTTAAAATAGTTAAAATCAAAGTTTAATAAGTAAATCATTTTTAATATGGGGTTATACATAAGATAAATTCGATTGTAAATATTCATTAGAAAGCTAAAAAGATTTCCTACATGATGGTATTTTATTTGTAATTTTTAGACATCAAATAATTTAATTTATTTATGACACAACGATGATGCAGTAATTATCTTATTAATGAAATATTGACATAATTGATGTTATAAACACCAAAATAAATGTAATTTGAAAATTTTTATGAATTCCACTAATTTTCTAGGTTACTATGATATATTAATGTTGATTTAATCAACTTGGTTCGAACATTTAATTCTGTTATGACTTTCACAAAAATCATATATCAAATAGTGTCAAAATTGACACAAAATAGTTTTTAAATCAAATATTATATTATTAATTGTTATTTTATTCCTAAAAATCTAAGGTTCGGCCAAATGACTTAGATAAGGATATATATATTAATAATAAACAATTTGGGGTTCGTTTGGCATGTTATAGTAAGTGTATTAACCATATAGTGAAAGAAAAAAAAAGACATGGTAAAAGTTAAATTATTTAACTTAGAGTTAAATCTAATTGATAAGGTTAAAATAATATCCTAAACTTGTCTAAATTCTATTGGTTGATAGGATTTCGACCCATCCCCACTTTAGCTTCGAAATAAGACCCTTTGGAACCATTATAAACCGATTTTGACTTTAATATAAAATAATATTTTGAGATATTCCTAAGGTGCCCCTCTCCTCCTCTATAAAAGGACACCTCCTCCCCCTCCTCCTCACACCAATTTGAGCACTCAAGCTCGGCCAACCCCTGCCAAAATCTATTCTCCACTTCCCTAGCAACATCCTAGAGGTTCTGGTCTTCCTCAAAGACCAATTATAGTGCCCTAAGAGGAGGTCTCAAAGAGGCACTTCAAAGAAGAGGTAATTACCGTTACCAATTCTTTCATCTTTATTTCTTCTTCCACTTCTTCTTCTTAGGTTGTTTCATTATGAAGTAATAACATCAGTATCACTCATATACTGATATGTTATTATAAGTATGAAATAACCCTATTTCACCATCTATCCATCCTACGGAAAAAGAAATCACCGCGCGTGCGTACGTACGGAATACCGTCTCCACGCCGTGGTGTAATCTATTTTCCACCACCACCTTACATGGATGGGTATAATGGTGTAAAGAATAACTATACATAGTTATTACAACATCATATTGATTCTGATATATTGTATAATCCACTCCAATTCAATTCAATAATTATAGGAATGATATCATCGCTCGTGCGTACGTACGGACTACCGTCTCCACGACGCGATGAGATTCATTCTCCATGTTAACCATTTAAGAATGATTATAATGTATATATAAGAAATAATAATAAAATATATGACATTATAAAGCTACTGGATTTATGTATATATATACATATGTATGTTATCTACTTACTTCCATTTCAAGACAATAAGGAAAGAAAAACAGCGTTCATGCGTACGTACGGACTACCGTCTCCATGAACGGTGTTTTTCATTTTATTTATCTATCTATTATATATATATATATACTGAATATATATGATATATAAATCATATTTTATATTCTGGAAGTAAGTAAATCATGATATAAGTAATAATGATGTCAAGAACAACAAGTCAAAACACCTACGATAAATGAAACGATTTTACCCAAAACGCTTCTTTAACATGGAATTTACAAAAGAACGGGTAATATAATGTCATAAGTGAACCATATATGATATCATAACAATGAATATGATTCTGTAATAAGTCAATGACATTATTTAAATCATTATACAGGAGGTTCGGACACATACGAAGCAAATTGGACCTAAGGTAAGGGAAATGTCACAATCTCATTTTATTCGAGATTGTTTATTCGTAAGTATTTACTGGGGTGTATTTTATCATCCACATCCATGTTTCATCAATATGTAATATTATTTTCATCCACCTACAATTGTTTAAATCCATTTTTACCCTTCGGTGAGTTTTTAGTAAAAGAAATAAAAGGAATCTTTTGTCGTTTTTCGTACGAGGTACTTTTTGACTTTTCCGACAAAAGTACGAAGAATGTTTTTTTTAACTTATACGGCATGAATGGATTTTAAAACATTATTTCCAAGAAGCTTCCTTTACAAGCTTTCAAGTTTATTTTTAATCAAATTCTTTTATTTTAATGTTTTATGACATGTTATGAAAGGAAAAATGTTTTTGAAGTAGAAAGGATATTTTCCTCAAGAATGGAGTTCAAGTATTTTATCAAAATTATTTTCCATCTAAGATAATAAAAGGGTTCTGTTTTTATCCCTATTATTACATGGATTTGATTATGTTGTGATAGAAACATTTTTATGAATTCCTTTATCTTATATGAATTGATTTATGATGTCATGATGTTTCAAGAATCCCATTTTTGTTACATGTGTTATGCGATGATGTATGTTTTATGATTATGTGGCACACATAAGAAAGGATTCATTATAAGATGGGTGGGACCTATATCTCCCTCCAATGCATTGGGTAAAGATTTTATATCTCATGAGATAGACATGGCTGAAATGGTAGGTTATACCGGTTCAGTGAAACAGGACTGAAACGAGGGTTACTCGATTCAGAAAGGGACTTTGTCCACTAAGATAGTCTTGGCATTGAGTCTTGACTAACAAGAAATGATTCTCTATGATTATGTGTGTATGCCACAAAGTTTCATGTTTTAAGTTATGATTATTGGGATTACATTTCACTTCTATGATTTATCCCATGTTATGATATTATGAGCTTTTTTGCAGGTTAAGATTTCCAAAAGCTATGTTCTTATATATATGATGTGATTGATATTTCTTTTGTTTACCCTTACTGAGCATTTGAGCTCACCCTTTTATGTTTTCTTTTCCCCAGGATATAAAGAAAGGTTTTAGGTAAAAAAAAGGGATGACCTTTATGGGAGATATTGAAGATCTTTCACCACGATTAGAAGATTACGTTCCGAGTTTCCAAAGACACTAAACTATTACGATCCTTGTGTGTGTGTTTTTGTTATGTACTAAGTATTCCGCAAAAGTAATGTAATGTCCATGTACGTCAAGCTTAGGGTCTCTACAAATGCTCTAGTTCCACTGGTAAATGGCATGGATTATCGTAAACTAGTCGGAATGGAGTAGTGATGATGGGTGTTTTGTATACTATGTGATACACCTAGGGTGAATCATCTAATTTGAGGATATAGTCCTTTTAACTTGTTTTTACGGTATTCCCTAGGATTTTTTTATTTCCATGTTTGACAATTCATCATGCCCACTTGTTTGCGGGTGGTAGGGAGTTCCTATGTTATACCAGATTACATACTTCTTAAGTAATCCCTTGAAAAAATTATTGTTAAAGTGAGTGCCTTTATTACTTATGCATAATCTAGGAAATTCGAATCCTGAAAATATATTTCTATTTAAAAAATTCATGACCACTTTTGATGTGTCATGAGTGGTGGCTTCAACCTCTACCCATTTCGATACATAGTCAATTCCAACTAGGATATAGAAAATTACATGGGAATTAGAGAATTTTCCTATAAAATCCATTTCCCATATGTCAAATATCTCAAATTCCAAGATCATGTTTTGGGGAATTTCATTTATTTTTTTAATGGTACCGGTTTATTGGCCCTGATCACAGCTCTAGAAAAAGTTTCTTGCATATTGATAGAGTGTGGCACACAAAAATATATTTTTTAGGATTTTGAACACTGTGCATTTAGGTCCATGGTTCCCTCTAGTTGGTGATGTGTGACACATTTTGAGCACACTTTGTATTTTGTCTTTTGGGATACAACACTGCATTAATCAATGAGTACAAAACTTAAAAATTAGTAGCTCATCCCAATAGTAGTGCGAGGAATCAATTAAAAATATCTTCCATTGTTGATAAGAGAGGTTTGGGCAGATTGATCCCATGGTGTAATAGTTTTCAATGTTGGAAAACCATAGGTGTGCCTTCATTTTTATGTTTAAAAGAGTTTCATTAGGGAAGTCAACATTGATGTCTAGATTATAATCATACTTAATTATGGGTAGTGGGTGTCTATATAGATTATTAGAAATGAAGTTCTCAGCCCCCTTAGTGTCCTTTATGATGATTTCAAACACTTGTAGCAATCAGATCCACCATATCAGTCGCAATTTTTCATCCTTTTTACTTAATAAATATTTAAGGGTTGCATTGTTAGTGTAGACAATTACCTTGGAGAAAATAAGGTATGAGATAAAATTTTCAAAATAATAGAAAACTAAAAAGATTTCCTTCTTTTTAGTTGTGTAGTTTAACTAAGTTTCATTCAGTGTGTGACTAGAATAGTAAATGGAATAGGAGAATTTTCCAACTCATTGTCCTAAGATAGCTCCTATAGTGAAGTTTCTAGCATCACACATTAACTCAAATCCTTTGTCTCAGTCTAGTGAAATGATAACAATATTGGCCACCATAAAGTTCTTTAAAATATTGAATTCCCATTAAAAATATTTAGTGAAATCGAAAAGAGTATCCATCAATAATAGGTGTGTCAAAGGGCAGGCTAATTTCAAAAAATATTTTATGAAGTGATAGTAGAATCCTGCATAGCCCAAAAATATCCTTATTCCTTTTACCGTTGAGGGATCATGTAAGTATTTGATCAATTTAATCTTTTCTGGATCAACTTCCATGATATTCTTTGAGATTTTGTGTCCAAGTACTATGCATACATGGACCATAAAGTGGAATTTATCCCAGTTTAAAACATGAAACTTTTTTTATAGTATTACAGTACTAATTCTAGTATCCTTAATCATACCTCAAAATATCTTCTATAAACTGAAAAACCATTCATAAAGATATCCAAAAATTCCTCCACTATATCATGGAATATATGTGTCAAGAACCTTTGAAAATTCACTGATGAATTGCACATACCAAAGGACATGCATATGTAGGTGAAGGTCCTTAATGGACATGTGAACATTGTTTTAGAGTAGTTATCTAGGTCAACTACAATTTGAATATATCCTGAATATCCATCCAAGAAACAATATAATTCATGTCATTATAGTATCTCTAGAATTTGATCTATGAAAGGTAAGGGGAAATGATCTTTTCAATTTTTTATATTTAGATTTCTATAATCCACAAATACTTTATATCTAGTGATGGTTTGAGTTGAGATTAGTCCATCTTCGTCATTTTTTACAACTGTAAGGTCACCTTTCTTTAGAATGACATCTAGCGGACTCACCCACTTGCTATTAGAAATTGAAAATTTTATTCTTTAATCAAGAAGTTTTAGTAATTGTTTCTTAACCACCTCTTTCATCAGTGGGGTGAGTCATCTATGGGGATGTCATTTAGGTTTCACACCTTCTTCCAATAAAATCTTATGTGTATATATTGTGAGGCCGATCCATTTGATATCAAATACTCTCCATGATTTTTTTTAAATATTTTTAGGAATTATATCAACTTTTACTCTTGTGTCTATGTCATTTTAGAGCTAATTCTTACTGGAATCACTGTTTCCATTTCTAGAAACGAGTAATTGAGTGTGCTTAGAAGAGGTTTTAGCTCCAGTGTTAGTGGCTAGATAAATGAGGGTATGAATGGTGGGATAGTTACCCTTATCAGAGAATCTATTTAGTTCAATTAATCATAGTCATAATCCTTATTTTTAGCAGGATACAGTGTATCACTATCATCCTCGATGGTTATGTAGTCATTCTTATCTTTAGTGAGAAAGATAGATTGATAGTTGAATGAATCATCAACTTGTTTAGTGCATTTGACTAGGTCGAACACAACTTGTTCATCACCAAATCTGAATATCAATCTCCCATGATTCACATCCATCAATTCCTCCCCAGTGTCTATGAATGATCTGCCCAGGATAATTATAACATATCCTTCTTCTTCCATGTAAAATATGAGGAAGTCCACTAGAAAAATTAATTTTCCAACTTTGACTAGGACATCCTCGAGAAGTCCTTGGGGATACTTGACTGATTGTTCATACAATTGAAGTGAAACTCTAGTTGGATTCATTTCCCTGAGTTGCATCTTACTGAATACACTCATTTTTATGAGGTTAATATTGTCTTTTAAATCGCACAAGGCTCTTAAGAAGTTGCATGCCCCTATGGTGCAAGGGATTGAGAAACTTCCCGAGTCTTGCATTTTCAGTGGAAGATTATGCTGAAAAATGGAAGAACATTATTAATTTAGGGATATGAAGATTAGTTCTTCCATATTCCTCTTGTTAGAGAGTAGTTCCTTTAATAATTTCACATAGGTTGAAATTTGGGAAATGGATTTAGAAAATGGGATATTGATATGAAATTGTCTAAACATTTCTAAACATTTCTTATATTTCTCTTCAATTTTACCTTTCCCCATTATTTCTAAGAAGGGTAGAGGTATTTTTTAAGATAGAGGTTCTTTGTAGATGTCTTATTTAGGATTCTCTTATGATGGATATTTTTTAGGAGGTGTTAATTCTATATTTTTCTCATGATCAGTTCTAGTCGTGATTTCATTATCATAATCTCTAATGATTGTTGCATGTTTCTTGGGTTCTTTAGGATATTTTACTTCTCCTATATAGGGTTGTTGAAAGTCCCACATTTTATACTCCTTAGCACCACTTCCTTGGCTTATTATTTTAGGTATGTCTTAGTATTAATAGGCATCATACCTGGTAATCTATCTGATGAGGTCTTTGAGATTTGATCCATTTGGTGTTTGAGAATTTGGAGGGCCTCCCTTTGATTCTATATTTTAGTTTCTTATGTGGTCATCCTATAATCTACTTTTTGAATGAAGGCATCAAGTATATTCTCTATATTTGATTGAATAAGTGTGGCTGGTTGTGGTGGTCTTTATGGAGCTCGTTGAAATTGTTTTTGGGATCTAGGAGGAAAAGGTTGTTAGAGTACTTATTGTGGTTGTTGAGGAACCAGATTTATAGGTAGGTATCTATGTGCTCCTTGGTTCCTTGTAAGTTCTTGAACAATTATCTATTGATAGTACCGTTTATTATTTTTTGGCGGTTGTTGAGCCGACCTCTATTGATAGATTGTTGTGGTTGCTAGAGTTATTGGTCTGGTTGATTGTAATTAATGTAATTAAAACCTTTGTTTTTAGGTTCATATACTCCTACCCTGAGGTATTGGTATGGGTGTGGGCCTGCACACATCTTTAAAGATAAAATCTCTATCATATGAGCAATAAGGTGCTATGGTGTAACATGTAGTGGAATGGATTCCAGATTCTGAGTAAGGGCCTCTACTTGTACTGCTCGGTGGGAATTTTCTTATACTTGGTGGATTTCGAACTAAGGTAGTCCTAAATTACTCTATTATAGACTAACATTGTGAGAGACCTTATCTATAAGTGATCAGCCTGCTTCAGGAATTTTGAGCATTAGCTCGCCATCAGCGGAAACATCTACCATGGTGTGAGAAGCTGTTTGGAGGCCTTGGCAGAATTTTTGCAGCTAAAGCCATACATCATGTTCATCATGTGGGATCTTTTTAGTGTTCTCCTTGAAGTGATCCCAAGCCTACTAGGATGACTCTCCATTTTTATGGGAAAAGTTCTGGATGTAATTTTGAAGCTTCCAAGTTCATATAGATGGGAAATACTTATCTACGAACTTCTTAGATAGGTCGTCCCAAGTCATTATTGACTCTAGATCTTGTATTTTTAGAAAATCCTTGGCTCGATCTCATAAGGAGAATGAGAATACTTGTAATCTAATTGCATCAGATGAAAATTCCTGGTTGCGAAAGGCATCACAAACATATAGTAAATTAGAGATATGTTTGTGAGGATCTTTGCTCTATAGTCCACTGTACTGGCCCATATTTTGGGTAATTATGATAAATCCAGGTTTTATTTTGAATGTATGTGCCTGGAAAAGAGGGCACACAATGCTAGGTGTATAACCACTAATAGAATATAATCCATAATCCATGATGGTTCACTCCCATGACAAGGGTTGCTCTCCTTGCAATTTAGGGGATACATATTTCATATTTAGAGGGTTGGGGGATGTAAGATTGTTATTGTTAGCCATAATTTGACAACAACATGAAAAAAGATATCTTTCAATATCAAGAATGAAAGTGAGTAGTTCTTGAGCATCTAGGCTTCTTGAATGAGTCAAGGGGCCCTGACGTATGTACTAGGCCCAAGAAAAATAATGATGTAGTGGTGTCTGAAAGAAAGAAAGAAATTAAAAAGAATATAGAAAAGGGGGATGGGTGAGGTAATGCCAGAATCATGTAGAAGGTTCTTGTGTGTGAAAAATAATAAAATTTCCTAGAAACAACACCAAAATTTGATTACTCTCCAAGAGGAATCATTAATTACACATAGACATGAATAAAATTTGAATTTATATTATCCCAAACTAAACTTTCTATAATGGCGTAGTAAAGTGTCAGTGTGGGGTGGAAACCATAGGGAGAACTAGAAAATAGGTAACCAGTGATCTCAAACCCTTTATATAGGAGTCCTAACATATTAATTTGGGTTTGGGATTTAATTATAGCTACTTAGGAAGGTTTTAGATCTAGGAAGGAGTTAAGGATCATGGTCAATTTCAGGTTTTAGGTAAAAGGATAATTTTAGGTTTAACTTGGGTTAGTCCTAGGGCTTAGAATACTAAGCGATGAATAGATCGCTAATTGATTATGGTCAAACTAATTAGATCTATCCAGGATGAAAATATTTCTTGGTCTATATATATATAATAACCTATATGATTTAAGATTAAATTATATGGTAGAAAGTGTCACAGGCTAATGGTCATAGCCTTCTCAACTCCAATTAGGTCAGGATTTTTAATTTAGACTTCCCATGGTCAGAGTTGTATAAAACAATAGAATAAATAATTATTGTTTAACCTAATTAATAGCCTTAGGTTTACCAAGTTTCAGTTTATAGATTCATTAAGTACAAAAAAAACTTTACTCTCGACTCATACCCTAAGTGTATTAGCCACTCATAATGGTGTTAATTGAAAGCGGGGAAATAATAAAATACATTCTTAGAATAATGATAAATCAGTTTAAATAGATTAGTTCACAATTGAAGAGTTAATAATAAAGTAGTTTACAATAAAATTAGTTGGAAATCCAATCAAACAGTTACTTGAAAAGGTAAACAAGCAATAAAATGGCACACATTTGATGTATAATGACAAAAATAATGGAAAAAGATAATCTTAATGGAAAAAAGAGATGAAAAAGATGAAGAATGGATGCATAAGGATACACAACACTCATATTTGATTAAAATAACAAAATTAATTGACTATAGTTGAGTTGGAAGGGAAAATGTAGAAATAAATGAGAGAGAAACAAAAGAAATAGGTGTTTCCAAGCCATCCATCCTATGGCTATCCACGTTCTGTATATAAATAGACCTGAGAGTTATATAACATATAATATCGATATGAATATTTCTCTATGCATCTTTTATATAGTGGCATATATCTTCAAGATCCAAAGATATCATATCTTTCATGACATATAAGTTTCTCATGACATACTATATCTTCATGACTTGTGTTTTGAGCAGGAATTGGCATTTAAAGTTTACATGATGTCTAATGGGGTTTCACGTCATGTAATCTTTCATCATGAGATGTGCTATCCTCTTATATACATGTTGTGAATGATAAATACACATCATGTATGGTCATCATGCTGTGTAAATTCCATTTTTTTCCATTTCTGACAGCTCTTACTTTTGAATCTTGGATACCTAGTTTCTGAAAAAATCAACAAAAAACCAGTGAATTATCAAATAAAGAATGATAAAATCATAAAAAAATGAATCCAAATGATATATATAAATTAATCTTATTAGGTTGTTTTTATATCAAGATTGAAGGTATACTGGGGTTATGCAATTTCAGGGTCTTAGTGCAATTGGATTTTAATAATTAAATTGATTAATTCATGTTTGGTGTCGAAGTTGAGATAAGGTGGATCCAATGGTCATGGTATACCATCCTTTTAATGGTGATCCCCCTTTTCCCATGGTTAAGTAATTAGGGCATTGTTTAATTGAGTTTGTCTTAATACCATTTTTAAACCTGGTTTTCCTAAATACAAAAATGGTTATGCCTCAATTTTGGGTAACTAGTTGTGAAATTATTAAATATTACTTTTAGATTAAAATACCAATGTTCTTGATAAAATCAAAATAAAGGGATTATAAATTGATTAAATAAACTGAATTAATCTAGATACATGAGTAAGAAAGAAAGAAATATCAAACGACACCTTCCCCCTTTGGATACATAACCCTATCTCAAGGTATGTTTACTCCTTCATCCTAGCGATGAGGTAGTAATGGGGAAGGAATAAATAAAATGAAAACATAAATGAAAGACAAATATGAAACTGATGAGGACCCTATATAGTGCAACTTCTTGCTCTAAGCTTTGATCTCTAGATTTTCTCTAGAAGTAGTAGCTTATCCCTCTATTTGTAGACTCTCTTAGGGTTCATAAAATTAAATGGAATTTATTTGTATTAAAAATTGATCCCCGGTGGTCCTAGGGTCATAAAATAGGTCTCCACCCTATGATATATCAAATCTAATTTTTCTTGGATCGTCCAGATACTTTCACAGAGTGTAAATATTTCATGACATGTAATGTTAGGGGCCTTGAAATATTCACTCCTTGTTTTCATGTTCTATAAATTTTTATAAGTGGAATGTCTTGTAATGTTTTTACATCATGTAATTTTTTACATGACATGAATCTTAATATTACAGCTCCAAAAGCTCAATTTCTCCCCGTTTCTTCAGTTTCATGCCCTAAAAGTGCTCTATGATCATCCATCACCATGGGAATCCTTATTTTTTTTCTAGGGTTATGAAATGACACTTCACATTATGGAATGAATTGTATTTTTCTCCTAAAATTTATTCATTTTTATTAATTTTTCCAACTATTGGTTTATCCTGTAAATTATCACGAAACAAGTTAAACACTCCTAGTTTTGGAAAAATTAATCAATTATTTTATAAAAATTAATGTATTAAAACACCCTAAAATATATGCATGAGATAAATTTATCAATCTGTATTGATGTATTTTATTCATAAGTATGATGAATTTATATTAATAAAATATTTGTGAAAGTCATTGGGTATCTATTAAGAATATCCTTAAGTATTTGAGAAGAACCAAGGATGAATTCTTAGTCTTTGGTGGTGTGAAAGATATTAATGTAAAGGGTTAAACCAATGATAATTTATAAACAACCAAAGTTGACTTTAGATTTTAGTTAGGATTTCTGTTTTTCCTGAATGATAGAGTGGTAATAAAAAAGTTCTATGCAACAAATAGTTTTTGATTCAACAGCATAAGATAAAAATATCACAATATCTAATACAACTAAAAAAGATGTTTGGATAAATAATTTCATCATTGAACTAGGGGTTTTCCCAATCATCATGCATCCAATTTAACTCTATTATGATAATAGTTGAGCATTTCTAAAAAAGAGCCTAGGTATCAACAAAATCTAAACATATTCTTCATTGATTTCATCTCATTTGAGTGATAATTGACATAAGTAATATTAATATGTATCGAGTTCCAATAGAGAAAAATATTACAGATCCCATAAAAAATCCCCTTACATATTAAAGGCATTGAAACCCACACCAATTCTCTTGGTATTAGATACATGGGTGTTTAAATTTAGAGCAAGTGAGAGATTTTTAGTTTGTGTTCCCTAAAGTTATTCAATCATTATTATATTAGGGATATTTTGTATCATATAATGTATATTAATGGTAATATATTATCATTAAATTATGTTTTTTGAATAGAACATAAGATATGATATAATAAACCTCCCACAATATATGTATTACCAGGTTATCCCTAATAAATTATCAATATATTGGGATGTGATGATGTTTTAAGATCAGCATGAGTTGGATCACATGTATAGAGATACAATTGATCACTCATAGGATATAATTTTATGAACTTGTATTTAGATTAACCCACTTAAATTACACCACATAGATTTTCATATATATGTCATTGGTGTTAATTAAGTGAACATTGGTTATGGATCCTTTGAATTGAGGTTTTTAAATAGGTTCCCTACTTGTGAGGTTTCATACTTTGATACGTATCTAAATTAATTTGAGATTTGGATTAATAAAAGGTGATTGGGTATAATACTAATCAAGAAGAGGGATTTGATAAACCAAGATAGGATGTTTCCTCTTATATGATGGGTTATGACATCAAGTATCTTAGTTGAGTTTTTGACTAAGTAAGTTCATGGACATTTCAGGATAATTACATGTTATGTAATTATATAAGATTTATTCATCTTGATAATTAAGAAAAAAAATAATCTATACAAGATTGAAATTATCCATGTCTCATGCTTAATCTTGATGTCAAGGAAAAAGAAAATTTACTAATGATAATGTGGTAGATTAGACCACATAAAACCCCTTTATAATTTGGGTATCTATGGAATGTTTTTATATACCACTCTTGGTTTATAATTATGATTTAGATTCATATTACTAAATTTACAAAGGGCCCTTAAGGTCACACCTAATATAATGATAAGGGTTTATAAGGCCCATTTCATGTGAAAATTCATAAGACCACCTTGAGATATAATTTAAACACCTCATTTTCTATGTTTAACAAATTTAAAGACTCATTAATGTACCTCTCAAAGTGGTTTGTGACTTAAATCCACTTTTGGTGTCTATTTAATTCTCCAAATGACCATTAAAGTATATTTATTATACCTACTTTGATCTTTTATGAATCTGGCCTCCTTGGAGGCTATTGAATTCCCCTTCCTGTAAATAACAAATAGGAGGGGTGTTAGAATTCATTCCATTGAGAGAAATCCAAGGTGGTGTTTAGTGTTCTCAAGTGTTTTTCTTTTGAGTGATTTCCATATTTTTCCTCACCCAAGAGGTTCTTTAGAGTCTTTCTCATACCTTATTCCATCCTATGTATTAGAGGAGTGAATAACATAACTTTAATAAGAAGAGTATCCCTACAAGGCTTTTATGATTAACCTCATCAATGTACACCAAGGGAGACTTGAAATCATTAATTCAAGTTTGATCTAAAATATTCCAAACCTTTTTAAAAGGAATTTTTACTTTATTATTTTATTTACTTTTTATGTTATTGTTTCAGTTTTATTATTACTTTCACTACATACATAGGGTTGTTAACATCATTAAAATCTTTTATAAGGATGATCATCAATTCCAAATCCATTTTCTTTATTTATGAAACCCAAACTCATTTTTGTTCATTATTATACTTTGTTTTTTATTATTTTCATTTCAAACATCCATGTTTTAATATACTAGTAAATAAAGTGATATAGAAATATTATCATGAGTTAGAAAGCCTATTTTATATCACTATATCATGTACCACTATGATATATTTTAGTTAAAAATAATAATTTAAATAGTTTCCTGAAAAATCTCTTCATCAACTTGGTGTCGTTGTTAGGGGTATAAAATACTTTCTTCAAACTATTTTTCATAAAAAATAAAAAAATCTTAAAATTTCAAAAATTATTAATATTTGGAACTTTGAAAAAAATAATTCATCATGAACCATTGTGTGTTACTATTTTCCCCTTATTTATAAAAGTTTCATATCATTTTTATTGTGTGATTTTGTGTAAAACTAATTTTTCATTAGGTGCTAGCTAAAATTTTGAAATTATGCAATCTTTTGACTACTATTAGTGCACTTAATATACCAAAATCTAATTTTTTACACTTCTATGGTCCGTTTTTGAAAATGAAAAATAATAATTTTAGATCAAATAAATTTTATTCGAACTATTACTTAATGAACCAACCTAAATCATACAAATTTAATTACTTTGTAAGTTACTTTAACAATTATTTTTTTGGGTTAAATAGTTTTCAAAATCAAAACTATTTTTAAAACTCAAATAATTTTCAAAATTAAAATAGTTTTCAAAACATAATTTTTTTTTCAAAATCAAAATTATTTTTAAAATCATATTTAAGAAAACCATAATCAATGTGATCAATATTATGATTGGTCTTACAACTAATACATAATAGTTTCTGATTGTGATAAGTGTGGACAATAAAATTAGAAAAAAAACTAAGAAAACATGAGGAAATGAAAAAACAAATTGAAAACATTACTAACCTCATAAAAGGATTGAATGATCAAAGAGAAGTTGAAAATAAATTGAAAGATATCCTACCCACTTATTCTATTGAATAACCTTGTGAAGATGTGTTAATGGAAGAATTAGACTCAAAGTTTCCCGTAATATGACTAAAATAGATCATTGAAGATGACTTTCTGGATGATGTGAGTTTTTGAGATAAAAAATACTTATATAGTTATTAGGTTGAATTTTTTAGTATGAAATTCCTTGTAATTTTCCCATTTTTTGCAATGAAAAATCATTACCCATGTTCTTTTAATTAATCAAGGAGGATCACACACCTAATATGGTCTTTTTTGAAGATGAACATGTTAAATTATATTTTTAAGTGTTGTTTCCTATTTTTTATTTTCTAATTGAAAATGTGTTGAATATATTTGAGTCAAAATTCATATGTTTATTTTATAATAAAATTGGATGTTTTATTACTATAATTTACCTTTACAATGTTTAAATTAACTTTATTTTGGATAAATTTATTATGGGACATTTGATTAGACTTCTGAAATCAATTATTTTAATGGATTTAAACCATAAAATCACCTTAATTTTGAAAAAAACTTAATTTATGGACTTGATAATAATTATTATATAGAAAATTGAATTATTTTTTTGAGTTTCCTTTTTATTTAAATGAAGTTTATTGTTTGAGTGATGGTATTTATTCTAAAGTAGTTTCTTTTTACAAGTTAAATGAGATTAAGTGTATTGATTTGTGGACCTTTAATAATCCAAATTATTACTTTATTACTATAGAAAAATTATTATTTGAATGACCTTTTTATACTATTATAAAATTTAAACCATTAGATGATGAATAATTCTTGCATTTCAATGACAACATTGATGTTGATTTTAAATTATAAGAACACATGCACCTTGCTAACAAGATTGAATTTCAATGTTTCGATTGTAAAAATAGAGGAATGAAATTCCATGATTACTTTTTCAACGAATGTATTTTGAATTATGATATTTTTTTGACATTACTTACAAATTGGAATATTTATTTCTTGAAATAATTTAAACCGTTGAAAATGAACACTAATTATTTGAAAACCCAAGAATAATACTTTTTTAAAAATAATTTTTTTAATATAAAATTTAGATTTTTTGTTGGAAGCCTCTGAAAATAATATAAAATCATTTTTTATGTGTTTTATAAAGGTTTTATATGTTTTATTTACATGGAGTTGATATTTCATAGGTCAAAATACCTATTTGGATTCAATTTCCATTTAACCCCAGAGGATGAATACACATAATCACATTAACAAGGAGTTTTCTTTAACCCACTCCCATAAAACATTTTTGAGTTTATAGAAGCTTAATAAATATTTTTCAATGAAAATAAATATTTTTCACATTTAAATAAAAGTTTTATTGCTTTTAATAAAACATAATTTTTATTCTTTTATTTTTTTGAATAATATATGAACCCATATTCCTTTATACTATTTACCCCTACAATTTTAAAATGGGATAAATATTTCCAACATTGATGCATTTTTATAAATGGAAGCCACTAAAACATTGTATTTTTCAAACTCAACCTTTTGGAAACCACTATAAATATAAATTTTTTCTTATGATCCATCAGTTTGAAACACATTTTTAAATGATAAACACCCTTATATATAAATATGGTTGAACTCACTTAAAGTTTAATGCTTTAATTTAATTCTTGATTATTTTAATCAAGTAGGTACCTCAATGAAAACAACTAGGGTATAAATTCTGAAAAAAAGTGTGAATTTCATGTATGGAATTCCATGAACAATCCTATAACTGCCTTGGGATCATGAGTAATCACATGGAATCATAATACAGAGAATATGATATTATAAGATGATAATAAGTATATGTGAACCTACATGATCAAAAAATAAATAATTAATATCTAAAATTAAAATTTAAGTATATTATAACTTATTTCATTCTCTAGAATTAATAAAAATACATTAAATTAAATAAAATGAAACTAGTTCATGATGGTTGGTAAAACCGCTTAAATGAACTAACCTCTTAACAATAACATTTTCACTAAGTTACTCATAACTATGTCATAACACATATAGGTATCTAGGATAATTCTAATTTCTATAAGTACATTAATACCATTTCATTTTAACTTCTATAATTTTAGTTCATTTTTATAATAACATCAATAATTATCCAAAAATTATCCAACCTTGGAACCATGAAATTAACGCTCTCATAACAAAAAAATTAAACATTACATCTCATTCAAATAGTTATAAATTAATATAATAAAATTATAATAAATAAAATATAGATGAAAATTATTCTAAACTAATTAATTAATTAATTAATCTAATTTGATTATCTAGGATGTTAAGTGAAAGTGAAGAACATATCCAGACATAAGGTATGGGATCTCTGAACCACCCTTTTTATTTAAGTTATGACCTTTCTCACTCTAAATCAATTTATATCTCTCTTTTATGTTATTAAATTATTTTAAAATCTTCATATATATCCCTTACAAATATTCCTATCTTATTCTTCCTTAATTTTATGGGGTAGTACATTCTATAAGTTCTTTTCTCAAATGAAACCATTTCCTTCAATGGGTAATTTTTATGTTTATGCCTTAATATTTATGTCCTTTTATGGAACACATAATCACATACATGTTATGATGGGTGAAACCAGATAGTTCTCCAATGAAATGGGTAAAGTTTTTGTATCATTAGATGTTATGTTTGGGATTAGGGAGTGAACCTAATATATTATGGGACTTTGTCCACCATGTGATATTGCCTTGACAATTAACCTTGAATTGTGTTTATATAATGTTGTATGTTTCTACCACATCCATATTCTTCCATGATCTTATGATTCCATGTTCATTATGTTATGCCTCCATATTATTATTGATGAGATTTATTTTTTATGTTATCATGTCATGCCTTTTTGTTTATTTGGTATGCTTCATTACAATGTTTATTAACTTACTAGGATTTATAGCTCATCCCTTTATTTTATGTATTATTCAAGTTATCCTACACAGTTTTATGAGTTCAAATGGATTTAATATATTATTAAGGAGAAATAAATAAAGATATTGTGTTTTAGTTTCATGTTGAAGTTTTATGCACCCAGTCTTCCAAATACACTAGGCCTCTAAATCCTATGGTTGTATTTATTATTTATTTATATTGAAATTAATTTAATAATATGTGTAAAAGGTTTGGGTAACTATAAAATCAAAAAATAATTTCCATCAACCATTGTAATTTTTTTTATCACACACACCATGAAATTTCAAAGACCCAAATCCAGTCATGAAAATAAATTAGAAATCCATTTTAGTTTAAGCAAGAAGCAATGGTTTAAAATAATAGAGATTTCTTTAGAAACCACCCACCTTAAATAAAATTTAAAAAACCCTAATGAGGTATCTTTTGGAAGAAACAAAAGTAATTCCTCACACCATGATCAAATGAAGACAAGAAAAACCAATCTATCGGTCACCAATAGCTGGACTCCTTAAACCCTGCTCAAGAGGGTAACAAAAAAATCAACATAGGTTTGAGTATTTTTAAGAATACCATAGTCACTCTAGTTTTTAGAAAGAAAACCCTAAATTAAAACATTATTTTTTTTCAATTTCAATTGAATCTTGAATGCATAGGGTTTAAAATCATTTAAAAAGTAATTTATAAACTTTAAAAGCTCAAAATAATTACAATCCCATTTTATTTCTGGATTTTTAATTAATTAAAATGGAATTAAACGTGTTCTAGAAGAAGAATAAGAAGATAAATCATGTTTTAAAAACATATTTTCCATTAAAAGGGAATTAAATAAGGGTAATATGGTTTACCCTTACATAGTCCATGGATATCACATATGGGTAAGGGGCTTTACCCTTATTAAGGTCACTCACCCATATTACCCTTATGCACCCTTTAGAAAAAAGGAGTTACCCTTATGTAACTTGGATGTACCCTTACACAACCTTTAAGAACACCAGCCTACCCTACACAGTGCCAAGGTAACTTTACATAGTACCCTTACATAGCTGCACTACCATTAAATATCATGGGTTTACCCTTATGTAGCACCCTTATATAGGTTGGTAACCTTACGAAAGACCCTTACATAGCATCTCTACCCTTATGTAGCATAGGTCTACCCTTACGTAGACCTTGAAAATTTAGGGTTACCTTTATGCGACAACCCCTGTGTATGGGTAGAGGTTCCTTGCCTTTACACAGACCCCAGGCACTGTTTAAGTGAAAATATTAAATTAAAAAATATATTTCCTTTAAAAAAAATTAATAAACAAAAACAAAAAAGGGTTGTAAAGAGAATGGAAATTCTCCAACACATAAAAAACCAAAGGAAACAACATAAACCAAAGAATGTACCTAAAAACAAATATCATGATAATACAATTCTCTCCACCATAAATGATTTCTTCCACCATAAATTCTATCAAGAAGACTCTATATAAAAGAGATGAGGACACTATTCTCTTATCGGTACCTCACACTCCCAAGTCTCATGTGAATCAAAACCATGTTTCTATAACACCTGAACCAACAATATGTATTCCCCACAATGAACCTTTATCTAAGAATAAATAATCCAAACCACCTACTCAGTCATGAGTAAATTAGGTTCCACATCCATATCCTCCCATCTCAAGACATGGGATGAATTAGAGAGACACTTTTGAGTTGTGAAACATAGAAAAATTTGTGGATAAATGTCATATATAGTGGAAAATCAAAATGTTAAGACATCTTACAAACCTAAAATTTTTCCATGCATTTTCATGCTATGTTTCTGTATTCTTTGAGACATTAGTGTCTGAACCATGGTGAAACTCTTAGAAACACCAGGTCACCAACTTCAAAAATCCAATGGGAATCAATGACGATAAACATAGGATTTGTAACAGATCTATTCCATTACTATTCTTGAAAAAATCAACTGAATCTTTGTCATCATTTCCTAGACCAAACTGGGTGCCAATAGGGAATCTTTACCAACCTTCGACCAACAAAGAAGTGATTTTTGTGGTCATCCAAACAAAGCCTCAAAGGGTTCTATCTTGATGGATCACTAGTAACTATTATTATATGAAAACTCAACCATTCAAAAATGGATATCCAATTCCCCTCTAAAGTCAAGGACATAATCACATAACATGCACTCAAGAATTTGAATTATCCATTATATATGGAGATCTATTTGAGGATGGTATGCCATGCTAAACTTTACTTGGGATCCCATCACCTCTTGGAGACCTCTCTAAAAATGAGAAATAAACTAGGGATACCTATTAAAAATGATAGTAGACAAAACTCTATGCAATATGATGATCTTCTGGATATATAAATTTCCAAGTTCCTCAACTTTTGTGGTATGAAGAATCAGAATAAAGTGAGTTAATTAATCCAATCAGTCAATCACCACCCATATTTCATTCTTTAATTGAAGGTTATATGGAAATTTTACTACAAAGGTTATAGATATCTCATCCCAATTCCAAGTTAGAATTGGAAGGGGTTAAAGAAAACCCATAGGCTTATGATGCTCATCCTTGACCTGTTGATAAGTATAAAAATGAGAAGCAATATCAATAATGTCTCATTTCATACCTAGAAACTAGAAACATCACCTCATATCAGAAAACATATTTGTTATGCCAGGGTGTACCACCCACTAGGAATTATCAAAATCCCCCATCACAAAATTCATCAAAGGAATAAGAATGATAAACTAGATTCATAATCATTGGATAGCCTCCAAAGCTAGAGACCACTCATCTATGGTCTCCCCACTATATAAAGAATCCTTAATACCCTAAAAATATTCATCAAACTATTATTCTCAAAGAATCATCTCTAAGAGTGAGGATGTTAACTGAACACTCACCAAGGTAATCTCATTCTCATCCTCTTAGACACCAAAATTCACATAAATAAGTAGGTCCATCAAATTCCACTCATCGAAGGACCCTTTCACAACCTGGGATGGAAGTTTCCTACTCAAAGAATCCGTTGTAAAATTCCCCTTACTAGGAGTATGGGAAATTTAAAAATCAAAATCTTGTTGGTACTCTACCCACCATCTCATCTAAAGGTTCAAATATATTTGAGAGAAGATATAAATCAAGATTTTATGATCCGATTAGATGATCAACCATTCACTAAGAATTTAATGCCTTCAACACTTCAGAGCATACATCACAACTTTGATTTCAAGATAATGTGTGGGATAATTATTTTCATAAGGCCTAATATGATGAGAACCACATGCTATCACACAATCACCCTGTATAAGAAAACAATCCCAACCTAAACTTGATGCATTACAAAATACCACATAGCCTTGAACAACTACTAGAAGAGTAAAAAAAAGACATGAAGTTAACTGATGCTTCAACTCATCAAATGAAGCATGAGATTTCAAATACCATTTTTATCCCCTTTTGAGTAAGAGTGTTCATTAGAGATGCTAACTTATAGAAACCCTTCATAAAAAATGATAATATCCTACAAAACCCAAGAATCTCTGAATATAAAATATATTTCATGGTTCCTCCTAGGTTACAACAACTTTCAACTTATTAGGTTTAACTGAAACACCATGTTTGGAAACCATGTGTTCCAATAATTTTACTTCCCATATCTAGAAGTTTCATTTATAAATATTGGAATAAAGTTTGTGACTTCTGAAGATCTCTAATAAAAATCCTAGATAACATACATGATCCTCCTTAGTATTATAGTAAATAAATATTTCATACATAAATACAACCATAAAGGAATCAAGGTACTCATAGAAAATATTTTATCATCAATTCCATTAATACTGTAGAAGAATTAGTCAGACCAAAAGGCATAAAAATGTACTCATAATGGCTATAGATACCCCTAAAGGTAGTTGCAGGAATGCTATATTCCTTGATCATAATATAGTGATAACTAGAACAAATATCAATCTTTGAGAACCACTTTACCCCTTTTAATTGGTCAAAAAAAGCATCAATTTGAGGAAATTAATACTCATTCTTAATTGTGACCCAATTTATCTTTTTATAGTTAACACATAAGCTAAGGTTCTCATCATATTTATTAGAAAAATCATGGGTAAAGCCCAAGGTGATATATCAAGTTGGATGAAGCCCTTGGAAAATAGATTATCCAATTGATTTTTCAACTCCTTTAGTTTAATTGGTTCCATATGGTAAGAGGGAATAAAAATAGGATGAGTAACTGATACTAAGTTGATGGAAAGGTATACCCCACTCACTAATGTAAAACCAAAAAATCTAGATGAAAAAATATCAGGAAACTCAATGACCATTGGAGGAAGCTCACTATCTAAAGGTTTGTGCGCTAGCTCAAAGGAAAACATAGATGTCATCTTACCCAAATCCAGAAGAGGAGGTCTGGATCGAATCAACCTTGGGTCCCATTCTCCCTAAAAGACAGAATTCACTCCATTAGGGATAGTAAAGGAAACCCATAAAATATAACAGTCAATGTTAGATTTATGAGCGATCAACCAATCTATCATGAGAATTGCATCAATAGGTGTCATATCTAGAACCAAAATGTTACAAGAAAGATTTACTTCTAAGTAAGAGAATGTAAAAAAGGGAATTATATCCCCTTATCTCTCTCCATCTAGAGAGGTGTATCAATATCCATAACATAATTCATGATCTCCATAGGAAGATTTAAAAATTACATGATATAGATATATAAAAAGGAATGATAGGAACCAATATCAAATAAAGTAGTCACTAAAGATGAATAAATAATAATGATACCTATCACTATCATAAGACCTACATTAGCTTCCACTGGAGACTCATCCACTACGTGAAGAAGCTTCATTCCTGATGCATCTGGATGGGACCCCTTTGTTCTTGAAGTATATGAATACACTACATATCCTCTCAATACTGATAATATCACTATGATGAGTGGTAAAAACTTGAAAAAACCTCTATAAATGTCCTAAGTGTCTATAATAGTTATAGTTTTTCAGTTCCTATGAGCAATTATACTTCGTGTTCCCGACCTTACCGCACTGAAAATAGGTAAGAGGCCCTTTATTGGATACTATAGATGATTTAGTGGAGGTTTACCATTGAGATATACCACCAAAGTTTCTACCATATGACCAATCCTAATTTTTATTCCCATTAGAGGGACCACTAAAACTACCACCAGGAGTAGGAGGAACTTATATCATCCCTAAATTCATATCCAAGACAAGTTACACCATTAAATATCTATCCAAAACATTAGTGTATGCGGTGAGATTCAACATCAAAAAATAGGATCAAATATATGGCTAAATACCCATATCAAATCACCAAGATTTCAACTTCTCATTCAATGCCACCTCAGGTGAGAAGCAAACAAGCCTAACAAAGTGATTGACATACCGAGTCATAGTTCAATTACCTTTATCAAGTTTAATAAACTTTATTAATTTAGAAAACACCATCAAACCTGGATAAAATTTCTATATGAAAAGAGACATGAATTATTACCACTCAAATCCCATAATATTCCTTGTCTCAACTATTAAGTCCCACCACCTTCTGCTGGGACCTTCAAGATTGAAGTAATCACATTTCACCTTAAAAAAATCAGGTATCTCCAAGAACTCAAAGAGATACCCAACTATATTCAACCAATGCTCAACATCCAAAGGATCATTAGTTCCCTAGAAGGATAGTGATTTGATATGAAGAAAATCTTAGGAATAATCTCTAAATTCATTATTCTAGGTCACAACCTTTATAGCTTGAGTAGGAACAGGTGCCACTACCTAGACCTGAGTTTAGAACATACACACAACAACCTCAATAATATTATAATCAAATAGAGTATTTTCTTACTATAGTTTATCAACATCTTGCTATTAAGGTCTATTCAAATGTTTTCATGGGGGCATGGTACTACACAACAACAACAAATGACAGAAAAATTTCATTTAAGAGGCATAAGATAAATAACTCTATCAAGGAAAAATCAATAGGGATACATAAAAATTAGATTAAATCCTGGGAAAAGTCAAGAATCATATCACCAAATTCTATTAAAGACACTTTTACCAAACAAACAATGGAAACTTAAGGCTCTTTATGGTTAGATCTAGTTATACAATCACTCATAACAGACCCCTTAAGTCCCATAAATCTTACCCCAAAATACTTACCAATATCAAAGAAAATACTCAACCTCATTTTATACCAATTTTTCATGAATTGACCTAGATAACCTACCTAAATGGCACTCAAGATGACCCTGACATGACCTAAAGGGCATTCCCAGTCCCCATGGGTTAGTGAAAAGTACCAGGGAATCATTAATATTAAAGAGGAAATTATTTTTCCATAACAGTTACAAGACAAATAAATGTAGCAGATAAAAATAAAAAAGTATATGGTATGTAAAACACTCTATAGGAGAAAATTTCTCACAAACACTCTAAAAAAATTCTAAAAAATAGTAATAATTTTTTTTCACAATTGGTGGAACGCAAACTCTATCATTTGTTACTAACTCCAAAGGTTGCACATGTTGGGTACACCCTCCATATTCGAGTGGTGCCTTCCCTTTACCTAGACCTAGAATAAGAAAATATACAAAATCCTATAGGTAAAGGTATGGTGTGAGCTACAATCCCAATATTATTTCAAAAATAATTTCATAAGAAATCCATATAAAATAAACTATTTATGCTTAAATATAAATAAAATATGGAATGGAAATATTTTTAGAGTTCATATCAAAACAAGCTTAAAGAAACATTTTAATAGCTAATAAGAAAATAGGTATAAAGATATTTTCCATCCAAGTAGGCATGAATATAACATTTTATCAAAAGATCTAGGAATAAGAAAATCCTTCAAAACTTACCTGATTAAAACATTTTATAACATTGGCATGCTAAGTCATTTCCAGTCATAACACCATGGTTAAGAGACCCACGAGTAGGTTAAATCGGTGTTATCACACATCTTGGTAAAGTATGAATTATAGTGTGCACAAGGATCATCCCTAAGGATGAAAAAGAGAGGATCCCTAAGTAATAATCTCCCTACACTCAAGTAGTTTACTTTTAATTTCCATTATCAATACATTTCCAAGTAGATCTAATAAATGCATAACCTTTTCTCTTCCCGCCTAACTACCTAGTATCTCATGTGATTCAAGGTAAATAAAACAATATAAGGGGCTATCATTAATTCAATCATTCTTAAATAATTTTAGTAAACATTTCATTCAAACCAATTTCCAAGTTTTCAAAACACACATTTCATTTAAAGAACCAACATCAATGGGTTTTTACCATAAACTAATGTCTTTTATTTCAAAAAAACAATATCAATAGTTTTTAATGAAATATGACTTTTATTTTAAAATCCAATCAAAAAATGTTTATTAACAAAATTAATCAAATAATCACTTTTCATATCGTAAAATATATAATTCATTTTAATTTAATCAAAATCCTTCCAATAGTCATTATTTCAATTCATGAACATTTTTTTGAAAATAAACAAATGATTTCCATCAAACACTATTGATAAATTTCATCCCACACACCATGCCATTTCAAATACACAAATAAAGTATTGAAAATAAATTGAAAATCTATTTTATTTTATGCAAGAAACAAAGGTTTAAAATAATATAGATTGATTTTGAAACCACCTACCTTAAATAAAATATCCTAAAACCCTAACGAGGGATCCTTAGGAAGAAATATGAGGAATCCCTCACCCCATGATCAAAGGAAAAAAATTCCCTTTTTGGGACACCAGTAATTGGAATCCTTAAACTACACCCAAGAGGGTAATAAAAATTAAGTAACATAGGTTCAAGTATTTTTAAGAATACCACAAACACTCTAGTTTGTGAAAAGAAAAACCCCAATTAAAACATTATTTAATTTTTCCTTTTTATCTTAATATTGAATTAATGGGGTTTAGAATAATTTAAAAAGGTAGTTATAACCTTTAGTGGTTCAAATACCATGTTTTACATCTTTTTAATTAACCAAAATTGAATTATAAGTGTTTTGGAAGAAGAATAAGATAAATGAGGTTGTAAAAATATATTTTTCATTAAAAGGGAAATACTTAAGGGTAAAATGGTTTACCCTTATGTAGTCCATGGCTATCACATAAGGGTAAAGGGATTTACCACTACGCAGTTCACTTGTATATACTACCCTTATATAGCTCCTAGATTAACCTTATGTATCCTTTAGAACTAAATGATTTAAAGTTATGAAACTCGAATGTAACCTTATTCAGCCTTTAAAAACACCGGATTACCCTTATGTAGTTTGTAGGTACCCTTACACAATACCTTTACACATCCAATCTACCTTTACTCAGTATGGGTTTACCCTTACAAAACACCCTTATGCGGGTTGGTACCCTTAGCCAAGACCCTTATGAAACAACTCTACCCTTATACTGCACAGGTTTACCCATACACAACCCTTTTAAATTCATGTTTACCTTTATACAACACCCCTTGCGCATGGGTAGAGGGTCCTTACCCTTACATAGACCCCATTCCCTACATAAGGGTAAATATTAATCTTTTAAAAATATATTTACTTTAAAAACATTATAAATAAGAACCAAACAGGGTTCTAATGAGCATTGAAATTCTCTAATACATCTAAACATAAAGAAATAATATAAAAAAAGAATGTACTTGAAAAAATATATCAATATGTTACAAATGTTTTCTAAAAAAATAATTATATAACAAGGTATGCATAAACATGTCTACAAATTTATATAAATATATTGAAAAATATTTTTGTCAGTCATAAACAAGGTATAACAATACAATAATAGAGAGGAAATTAATGAATTCATATTAGATACAATCTATAACACCCTATACTAGAAGGTTCTATACTTTAATTACTTACTTTGGGCCTAATCCATACCCGAGATAATATATTAGTGCCAACCCCCATGGAAGGAAATGCTCGTACCTATAAAACCACCACACATTTATGTATATACACCCACACACATATGTAGATTTATGTAATAATTTCAGGGTCCTAGAATTCCATCCCATTGGGAGAAATGGAATCAACTATAAAGATTCAGGGAAATCTTTATTTTCATCCCTTAGAGAACAAGGGATGGGGTATAAAAAGTCAGGGCATAACGAGCCCATCTCACATCATCAACATGTATAGTCAGTATGTGTATAACAACCCATCCCATGTCTATAACCTGTATATCATTACCTAATGGATCTCATCAATATTTCTATAGTGAAAATATGTTATATCAAAGAAAATGACTTGATTCACATCAAAGAAATTCACATACCCAATATCTGGCCGAAGCGTGATTTCAATATCAGAGAAAAACCCATTATTTACAAGAAGTAGTAGAAATGCATAAGATAATATTACTAAATATGTCAATCAACATTATTGACATAATATCAAAAACAAATCTAATATAATAAGTTAAAAACTTGTTTAACATATAAAAGCTACATTTATACTAGATATACCTATAAAAAATAATAAAACACAAGTATAATTAAAATTAACATATAATATTTACATGGTAAAGGTTATAAGATAATCATGAATAAAATAAAATAATTTATCCGTCACACATGTTAGCCTTGGTCCAAGTGAAAACTGGGTTATAGCCTATTCAACTCTTATGACATACCAGGGAGATTCCAGGAAAATAAATAGTTGAAAAATATACAACTATTTTAGTACTAGATGAAAAAGTTTAATATGTAATTATTGATTCATGATAGTATTAGTGATTAGGACATTGAGGGAAAAAATTAAATCATAAATAGAAATATAAGGTTTTGATGGTTTATTTATTACAATCATGATATACGAAGGTCTTTTTCTATTACCCATGTTTCACTAATAAATTTATAAGTGAGGCGTGACATATTTGAATTATCATGAAACCATGGATTTAAAGGAAGAAAGAAAGGCCTCTAAGAACGTGTTTTAGTAAAAAATTTAAAAGAAAAAGGAATGAATAAAAGAGATGAGTTAAATTAATAAAGAGTTCCCAAAAGGAATCATTATCAAAAAGAGGTTTCAAATAAAACTTACCTCATTGTAAACCCTTATGAAAACCATAGTGATTATAATATTATATGGTTAGTTTTATAATAAAACTAGGAGGAATTTCAAGTAAAATCATTTCTTCTCACCTCATGAACTTAGCCACCACATCACCATAAAAGCACTCTCTTGACCCAAGGTTAAGTGTGGTACGTTGACTCATAGTTTTTTTAGGTTTAATTGATAGAGGTTATTTCCTTTATAATAACACAATTATGACATAAAGATATGTTATTAAGTATATATTTTAAGTAACCAAGAATATTTAGTCAATGAGACAATCCCTAAATTACATGCTGTCCTTAAGTAGGTTTGGAACCAATGATATGAAAAAAGTTTCCATTTCATCCCAAAATGAATATTAAGAGAAGTGTATAACACCTTGAGGTAATAGGTTTAGGTAACATATCCCAATAATGAGTTTCCCAACTCACACATAAAGATAAATATAATAATAATAAAAAAATCATGAAAGGGATCGACAAACATAAAGCAATACATTAAAGTCCCCAAAATAGACAAGGTAACATGAATATCTTTACTTAGTACCATATGGATAAATTAAGAAAATATTGGTTGTTTATATCAAAATACCCTTAAAAATCCATCCATTTATATTCTCAAAAGACAAGATAAAATTTATTATTAATTTTATAAAACATAATGCAAACATGTTACATGCATAACCTGAGAATTACTCAGAGGGTTGAAACCACCTACCATTAGCATAGCCTTGGTGAGTCATACCTCATTATTTAGTGGTAGTATAGAAGCCCATAAAAATCAATAAAAAAGAACCCACAAACAAGGAGGAAAAATACCAATACCACTATCATCTAATAATCATTAAACTATATGGAAATCCTAATTGAAAACTACTAAAACTTAATTGATAACAAAATACTAAAATGAACAATTAAATCCACTAAGAATATACCCTAATTTCATTCCAAAACACAAAATCTATAAAATAAATCATACCTCATCCACTTCATAGAAAGAAAATGATGAGTTGAAGGAAACCACCCCATGGAATCTTCCTTTAAACAATTGAAGAAGAATCCCAATATTATGATTAAATTTCACCACGATTTGAAGGAATAGAAATTCAAAATACTTATATGAAGAATAATAAATCAGAATATAAGAGAAGGATATGGAAGATTAAATGAGAAGATATGCTTACCCTTGGATTATGTATGATAAAGGCCCTTGGTTATTTCTTGAATTAAATGAAAAATCACTAGGGGAGGATGACCAAGAGATTCCATGAGAAGGGCCTCCATATGGATAAGAATAGTGAGGTTCAAAGGGAATAGAAGAAAGGGGAAATGGGTTAGAAGAAAAAAATAAAATTCCATTACTAAAACAAACAAACCTAGAGGCTATCAGGTACCTGGTCTGGGGCCACCGGGTACCCTCTAGAAAAATCAGGACACTTTATCCTTTGACTATTCTAACAGATACCTAGTGGCCTTACTCAAGTACTTATTGTAAATTGTAATTATAAGTTATTTGTGGAAGATCTTAACAGGTTCCCCCAAACTCCAAACCAACTATTGAATCCCAAAAATCATCTAAACACTCATAAGAATCCAATCCCAAATGACCAATTTCAAATCCAAATCCTTATATGAAAAATATCCACCTAACCAGAACCAAAAACCCAAATAAGGATTTGCTTAACCAATAAAAACTCTTTCTTAAGACCCCAATAACACATTGATCAATGCAATTGAGACACAAGATATTACATGAAAAGTGTTAAATAGGTTTAGCATAGATAATGTTAAGAAAGGGTATTTAACATTGTTACATCACACAAGTCTTATGAAGGATCAATACCCTTCTAAATATTTAGAAAATACAAAATTTATTATGAATCCTTACAGATATTCTATAGGATATATCATATAAAAAATGTTATTTACTTATCTCGATGTCTCATATGCTTTGCGAATGACAAGTAGATACCAATCTAAACCTAGCGAGAGTTAAAAAAATTCTATGAAAAATATCCTTAAGTACTTAAGAATAAGTAAGGATATGATCTCAGTATTTCAAGTTAGGGATGATCTAATTTTAAGGGGTTACATGATGATACTTTCCCAATATATAAGGATAATACGAGATATCAATTTGTTTTTGTGTTTTATCTCAATAGAGGAGCTATAAGTTGGAAGAGTTATAAACAAAATAACATAGAGGACTCATTAACAGAAGCATAGTACATCATTATATCATATGCTATAAATGAATATATTTAGTCCAAGAAGATCAACACTGAATAAGGGATGTTTCATAGAATTAAGAAATCTATTGAGCTTTATTGTGGAAATAGTGGACTTATTTCTCATGATAAGAAAACCCGATATCACAAAAAGAAAAATTACATAATTCACAAATACAAAATTATTTGAGGAATCATTTAGAGGGGTGATGTAAGGATTTTTTGAGTGGTCAAAAAGTATAATGTATTGGATCTATTAATAAATACATTAATGTAGTAAAATATGATATTCATATAAAGTATATGGGCATTAGATACATGGGAGACCATATATAATGGTTATTGTTAATATAAATTAACCATGATTTTATAATAAATGAAATATCTATTTATTATTCATTAATGTGTGTGAATATATTACATGATCAGTGGAATGATAAAATACCATCAAACTATTACTTTGAGTTTTCCCTAATAATTGATCATCATGGAGCAGTGTTTCCGATGCTTTCACTGGGGCATGCATCCATCTGTCGAGGTCATGCTATTTGTTGCCCCACATTACCACTTTCTAAAGGAGGGCGATATCCATTTCTTATTCAGGGACGTTTTCTCCTTGATCAAAATGGGATGATGGAATGTTGGATCCTCCTTCCATGGATTCCTCCTCGGAGCTCGTTACCTGGTCTGGGTCTCCCTTATAGACTTAAGATGTTCTTCGTGAAACTCTTATTAGTTCCATGTCTTCATGGATGTCAGTTAATTACGATACTTCTGTCTAAACATTCCAAGGGTTCTAGTCAGGGAAATATCCTTCAGTCGGGGGAGTAGCCACATTGGACATCACTGGCGTGTTTGGACGCTGGAACACTGATGCGTCTGGGTTTCTTCCCCTTATGATAGGGCTTCTCAAGGGTGCATAAGCTTGAGGTATCCCACGTCGAGTGCAGAGAATTATATGTCATAGGCATGTATCTGAGGTTTTCCTCAACATCCCATGTTTAACATAGGGTATGCCGCGAGTTTAATGTCTAGAAGAGATGGATTGGACTGATCAGAACACTAATAAGAGTGGATTAGATGGGTGCAACCCTAGTAGGGAACACTAATGTTGGGGATAACACATGGTTAGTTACCCGATTGCTGCTAGGAGCAGTGAGGAAGTGGGTGACATGATCTCATTGAGATGTGGCAGCCTGGGGAAGAATCATGATGGATATGGATGGTTGAGTGAAGTGTATGGATAATGAGATGGAATTGATGTGAGGACGGTAGTGATGTTGGGCTTAAACCTCAGGGAGGCTTCCTAGGTATCCCCATGGAAGGGAATCAAAGTCCATGTAGTTTGGGATGAGGGCATATAATCAGGGTGTGCACATAGGAAAATGACCCAAAAATATACTGGGGATTACATGAGGTTAGCGGCCCAAGTTGGTATGACACCACGGGGGTAGACCCGAGATGTGGGTCCCAATAAAGGGGACTACAACGACTTACTGTCGATTGTGGACAACAATATATTACCACTAGATGGGGATCACAATGTCTTACTGTTGATTAGGGAATACAATCGTTTACTGCTGTTTGGGGTTGAACCTCATGAATGCTTCCTATGTACCCCGCCTAGGAGACAAGGATCAAATCCCACATAGTTCTGAAGCATATAGTTTAACGTTATGCGGGACGGAAGGGGGGCATACAGTTTAATGTCATGCAAGATGAGGTTGGACCGGCGTATAGTGGTCGAGACTGATGGGTGTTGGGCTTGAACCTCAAGGAGGCTTCCTACGTACATTTCCTAGGAGACAAGGATCAAAGTCCACATATTTTGGGATGAGGGATACAATTTAACGTCATGCGGGATGAAGGTGAACCAATGTGAAGGGGTCAGGACAAGTAGGTGTTGGGCTTGAACCTCATCGAGTATTCCTACATACATTTCCTAAGATACAAGGATAAAAGTCCACATAGTTCGGTATGATTTGGGGATTACACGCTAAGGCATCCAAGAAAAGATGACATGGTCAATGATTACTCTAAGACCACATGAGTCATGCTCGGTGTGAGAAAAAAGAGCCAGAAAAGACCTGATGATCACATCGCGAAAGGTGCACACATGGGAAGTGGAGTGGGGCATACACGTGGTTAGTGGACCAAAGAGGAAATAGGGTCGTACGCATGGTTAGCGGCCCAGGGAGATGGAGATTGGGACTTAAACTAGGATGGAGGCCCAATGGAAACAAAGCCCAGAGGGAGAGGGATAGGGTAACAAAGGCCCCTATGCCCATCTCTTCTATAGTCTTTGGCACGTAATAAGAGAGGAGGATCAAGGGTGATACCTCCTATAAGAAAGTCTAGGGGCTTACACTGAGATAGTTTCCCTTCCCCGTGGATATATATCGTTCCAACAAAGAGGATCTCATTCCATGTGAGAAAGATCTCAATCCCGTGGAGATGAGCGGGCATAGAGAATGTTTGAGGTGGGGCACCCTGTGTATGATGCATGGGGCGATACTATAGTTTAACGTCATGTGATGAGAGTGATGGTGCTTAGCAGTTTAGCATCCTGTAGCTCGGATGAAGCGGGTTCACTCCGCACCCATAAGACTTACATAACTGATACTTACCCACCCTTGGGGAAGGGAAGGAATCAACAATTCCATAGTGAGGGGGTATTGTGGAGTGATACACTGAGGGGTCCACATTAGCGTGGCTATAAGAAGAAGAAATAACCATTAGCGTTCCTATGAGAAGAAGCATAAAGCTAAGAAATGCAACATAAATCACCACCCAAGGGACCTTGAAATCCCCTCATACGAACCTGGAGAGTCATACGGGAGAAGGGTGTGCGTGAAAGGGGTGTTGAGCATAAGAGGGGCTTGGATACAATGTATTAGAGTGAGGAAGACACATGGAACCCATGAGGGGAGCACACAAGATGAGAAGTTGTGTGCAGGATGGGATAATTACATGCAAGAGGGGACAATAGAGCACAAGATGAGATAGTTGCACGCAAAATAGTTCCTATATAAGGAGAAAATTGCGCACAAGATGGATCTTATGTGCAAAAATTCATTAGGCTAAAAAGGAAATGGACGAGAATCAAGCCTAAGTAGGCCCACCTGAAGGAGGACCCCTAGGAGACCTCTCACGCAAGATCCAATACCTTTAGGCCATAGTATTTTGCACGCGGCCATGGAAGAGGTGTCTTTCACGTTGTAGAGAATCGCTTCTTCTGTAACCATCCCTGAAGGGCGGGCGGTACACTTCTATTTATAGTATAAAACCTCATAGGTGGCGTACAAGAGGAGATGCGTGCAAGTGCCCGTTTGATGTTGCATTTGGCGCGAAAGGGTTTGCATGCCTAGGGGAATCTTGCGCGCCAGACTCTCTTCCTTTACACCCTTAACTTCGATGGTTTTCGAGAAGGTATCTATGAAAGGGTCCCTTTGACATCGCATTGGGAATGGAAGGGTTTTCATGCCTAGGGGAATCTTGTGCGCCAGACTCTCTTCCTTCGCATGCTTGCCTTGGCTGGTTTTCGAGAAGGTCACCACGAAAGGGTCCCTTGAACGTCGCATTGGGCGCATAAGGGTTTTCATGCCATACGAAATCTTGCACACACACTTGGAATCTTGTGTGCCAGTGACTTGTCATATTTGAGGCAGGTCGCTGCAGAAGCCTTCATTTGACATCACATTGGGCATGCAAGGGTTTAAGCGCTGTAAGGAATCTTGCGTGCACCCCCTCATTCTTGCGCGCAACTCCCTTGCGTGTTGCAGAATAATATATTCATTCTCAATATGCCTTTGTTTTCTTTAAAAGAGCCCGCTCATGGTCCTATTCGAAATTTGGCATCAATGAATTCCCCCCCCCCCTCAGAATTAGAGATGAAGGGGGACCCAGAGGTTGGATTCTGAGGGTCACGCTAAAAAATAGAGAAGCGCCTGGTCGGTGCATGCAAAAATGGTGTTTTGGCATGCAAACCACTTATGTGCGCATGAAAGGTACGGTCTGTGCCTATAAATATGCTGAGGCCCCCCCTTAGGTCCCCACTTGGACTTTTCCATACGACATTCCTTTTCTCTCATGAACAAAAAAGCTCCACATCTACATGCAAGTTCTCATGGATGATTATGAGTTTTGCGTGCCCCCCAGTCACTTTCGCACCACCAACCATTTTTTTGTGAAGACTATTTTTAGAGTTATTATTACATGCCACCATCTATTTTGCACATCGATTTTCCATGCTTTCGTACACAGTCATTTGGATTTATGAAAACTTGATAAATGGCTGCCCAACATACCGATGCTGAGAGGGAGGATACTATGGATGCAAGGAGGACTCTGATGATCATGAACCCCTAGATTCTTCACACTAGGAGGGTTTTATCTAATAATAAAATTATTTTTTTCATGCTTATGCAATCTCAAAAATATTACGTCCTGAGTGATATCCTTCCAATATGGAACTTCGATATTTTGGGAGAGGTGCTAATGCATGACTTTGAAACTAATACACCGCGATCATGGGTGACATGCGAGGATAGTCTCCAATAGTTCAACATCATGAACAACAACCATCTTTATAGGGAAACATAGAACACAACCATATATGTCCTGAATCCGAAGACTAGGACTATTATAGGAAGTGATCTGGTTTACGAGGAATCTCTCTCTATTTATTCGAGCACCTTCAGAAGTAGCATTACTAATGAGACAAAGGGTTGGAAGGAATGGGAATTTAGGTTCGGGAGAAACTTCACAAGTGAATGGGCATGGGTGTACTAGGTATTCCAAAAATGCAAGGATTTTGGGATAGATCTGTGGTCTATTGGTCTTTTTGAGGCTATTTGGACATCCCAATTTCACTTCTACCAGTAGCAGGACCTGGTACCAGAACTATTCAGCCGTTGGTCTCCTGACACCAACACCTTCCACCTCCACCATGAGGAGGTATGTATCAGTCTATGGGAGTTACATTATATTGGGGGAATCCCGTTGGAGGGGTACCAATATGATGAGTTCCTCCCAATAGATAATGTCTAGGGGGATAGGATGCGCACCCCCATCCTAACATGGCATCTGCTGGAGCTGGATAAGGAGGAGTTGAAAATAAAATATTTTCTGAAGGACATATCTTATCCAGGATAGTTCAGCCTTTTTCTGATGAAGGAAAAGGCTGTAAAGATTCTAGGATGATGGAAGCAATGCCTGAACACATCTCTGAGGGGAAAGGTGGGATCATATTGGATGGTCCTGGAGGCAGGAGAGTATCGATCATGGGGATTCAACATAAATGAAAGTCGGGACCCGAATGCATGATATGCTAGGTTATTTTCTACATTCTTGAGAGGGTAGCTATTTCTAGTGAGGGACATCAGGATGGGGGTCCACCCAGGGACACTAGTGATCATCGGGATCATGGAGATGAAGAACAAGGTTAACCTGGGGGTGCCCGTATTGGCTAGGCTATACAAAATTATGAGGCGTATCACAAGGGGAAGTATGCTCAGAAGGATATGTGGACCATTAATATAGTGTGTATGACTTACCAAATTCCATTCTCCCTCTAGGTGATGGTATGTGACCATCCCTCTAGAACATTGCTGGAATCTACCCACTGACGCTTAGAGAATAAGGGATCAAGCTCAATATTGGAAGCCATACCCATTTTGACTTTCACCCATTCTGGAACCCATTTGGTCAGATGGTATATGATGGGAGGGTCCCATTGGAGTATAGGGAATACCTGTAAAGCATCAGGGGTGGTGTGCTGGTAGCCCAGATCGATGGAAAAATCTTTTGCGAACCGTACGTGCCGACTAGGTTTC
Source organism: Viscum album (assembly GCA_963277665.1). Lineage (NCBI taxonomy): Eukaryota > Viridiplantae > Streptophyta > Magnoliopsida > Santalales > Viscaceae > Viscum > Viscum album. The sequence goes on from OY728155.1 coordinate 141,615,218, forward strand.
CCAAGAAGTTCAGGTGCATGCAGCAGATTCCAAATAAAGTATACATAGAGATTTAGGAAGATAATCATCCTTGAATTATCTGAAAACTATGTATTAGGTTCATGACTTTAGGACTGGGTGAAATCATCACTCTCCCCTACCGATGTCAGTGTTGGTATTTCAACAGAGTATGCTAAACACTGGACAAAAACATACCCTAAGGTGATTCTATGGAAACACATCCATAAAATTAAAGTGACTAGTGTGGATCCCGAAGAGTGAGGAGGTAGAAGGAGTGGTATGGGAGAGGTGAGATAAAGAACGGGCTAGGTGGATAGCATAACACAGGCTGGAACTTCATCGGTAGGAGCACCACAAGGCAAGAACATGACTCCCCCTTCTGAGGAGGGGTGGTTCCATAGGTAGCCTCATGGGATAGCTAGGGAAATTCTTGGGAGAATCTCAGGCACCTCTTAAAGACAACTTCCAATGCTATCTTCCCATATCTCTGGTCTTCCTGGAGGATGCTGCGACAATCTATGTCTACCGAAGAGTTGTGGCGAAGGCTGGTGCATACCGGGTTCGACTTGCCAAGCATATGGAGCATCCAGGTGGCAGAAAGGGTAAAATTTCATCTCCAGCATGCATACCTAATAGCCATGGATATGTACACATTCCAGTCAGGGTGGTATGAAGAGGCGTATCTCCTGGTGAAAGTGATGCTCAGCTAGGAACATGACCCCGAAAAGATGCCATACAAGGATGAAGATGTAAAGGAGGAAGAAGAGGAAGATAAAGAGGAAGAAGACGAAGATGTAGATAAAGAAGATGAAGAGGAATAATAGGTTTAAGGTCTCAGTGGTGAAGGACCTTTAGAAACACTTTCTTGCCAGTGAAGCCCTCGTGAGAGTGGAAAAATTGCAGGCTCTGATACAGAACTGGATGAGCAGCTCAAGGTGAGTTTAACTCTTGTATCTACTAGCCTTTCTATTCTCACAATCCTAACCTATTGACCAAATTCTATCCTTATTAGGAACACATGGATGATGGTTCCCAGGAAGCCTTCTCCATAGGGGATGAAGATGTGCCCATGGAGGTAAGAGAGCATCATTAGGAACCCGTCTTCAAAACCGAGAAAGGTGGAGAACAAGATATAGTTGGAGTAGTAGGCGATGATCCAGAAGGAAGAGATGAAGCGATGCCTATGAGTTTCCTACTATTCCCATCATTTAGGAGGATCCGGTCTCAGTGATTGATTTAACAAGTGCTGAGGGATCTCCTATGGTGGCGGCTACCACCATGACACATGCACTAGATACTGCCGCACTTGGCTCTCGTAAGTATTTATCTTTGTTGGCTCTCATTTTTATTGGGAAATTCAGCTAACCAAGATACTGATTCCCAATGCAATGATCACAAGGATGGAGGCTCGATAGACCATCGAGTCTGGAACATCTTCAAGAGCCCTACCAGTGATCACATTAGCTCCTGTAGAGCCAACTATTAGAGCTGGCCCCACCCTAGTACTCAATGAGCCGGAAGCTGAAATCATGGTAGATAATGCTTCCAGGTTGGAGCTCGAGTCTAGTGAGGTAAAAGTTGCTGAAGAAGACATAATTACATAAGAGGACCCTAACACTAAACTCCTGGATTCTTTTCCTAAGTACAGGCCTACGAACCCTGAGGAGATAGACAATTATGACCCAGATGCGGTTGAGGAGAGCCACATGACACGACACAAGGTTTGGAAGTGCATAAAATTATTTCTCAGTCAGTCACATGCAGAATGGATAAACAAGATGGGATCACTTCACACCTAGCTATGCTTTCTTTTCACTGAAGGGGTAGATGTTCACCATCTTCATATAATGATATGCGTTTACATGACTGATAAAATATGAGATAATATCCAACGCTCCAAAATTTCCCAATGTCAGAAAGAGTCAAATAATACCCAGTAATTCCTTAAGGCTGAGCAAGAAGTCTAAAACCTTTAATAGAAAGAAAAATAAAGGAAGGAATTCATCGCAATCCACTCTAAGATCATTAAATAGTTGAGAGCCCAACTGGAGAATGCCCAAGAGTAAGAAGTGTAGGTGAGTCGTCAAATGATTGAGATCCAAAATGAACAAGCGTGAGAACAGGCTAGGGCTAATGAGTTTCTCTCCATAGCTGCTGATGAATAGATGGATCTCAGGGGGTGGGAGGTAGTCTTGGAGGCTACAAGCTAGAAGGTGGTAACACTAGAGCAATCTATCAAAGACGTTGATCCTTAAGGGCCCTAATTTGGTCAAACTCATAAACCAATCCTTCTTTGTTTCTTTTTTATTCTGAACTGCTTGCATAGATATATTATTCACTTTATTTTTTATTTCAATTCATTCCAACCATAATCGTGAAATAATTAGCAATCCATCCCTATGATCACGTGGGTCATTCCCAATGTGTGAAATAAGGGATGGTCACGTCGTTACCACATTTGAATGTGGGAGCACCAACCAATCTTTGGGAATCCAGGGCATAAGTGACCAATCCGGGTATTCAAGAAGAAAGAGGGAGGCATGACCGGAGAATGAAGTTCTCAGACAACCAAATTTCCATTTTCTCAACATGCTCTAGTGCACGAGTGGGGTAATGCCAATGGCATTAGAATAAATCCGAACATAGGGGAGTGGAAAGTGTGAATCATGATACCCAAAATTTGGAACACTATAGGGGTGCCCTAACAATGAAGGATAACTGTTGAACATGTTTGAAACACAACATCTCTATAGCATTATCTTGATACGTGGATAAAAAATGAGGGCCGACTGCTGACCATGTTCGAAACACGAGGCCTGACTCAAAATGTCATCCTTTGGCCTTCCAGAATGTTATCCCAAAATAGTAGGTGAGCCATGGGCTGAGCATCCGTACTGTTGGGGGGTTCCTTCAGACATGAAAGAGGATGAGGATCCAAATAAAGGGCATGAAAAGCGTGGAGGGTGGAGTGATGGGTTGTTCAAGTGGATTCCAACACTTTTGAAATTACACCACCATAGTGGAAACACAATAGGTGGGAACATCGATCTAATCAGGGATCATACCTACTTCCAGACAGGAAATCTCTAGCAAAGACCTAGAATGACTTATAGTGTTACATCATACCAATGAAGATGATAGACATGTATTTTAACGTTGTACGATAAGGATGGTGCACATAGTTTTAAGGTCATACTTCTTGGACCAAGGATAAAAGTTTAAAGTCATATTGTGCGGACTGTAGGCTCTTAGTTAAAGGTCATGGAGGCTGGACCATGATCAGGTCCAAGGGGGAATAAGGGTTAATGACCCTAGAGTTGGGCCCAAGGCGAAATGCCCAGACATCGCTACGTATCCCATAAAGATGAGAATCAAGCCAGGAATAGTCCTTAAACACAACATTGTCAGAGACCAACACTGGTAGGGGAAACCCTCTCTGGCGAGGAAGCTGACGCATCCCATAGTTAGCATGGGGCATCTTGAACTTGTTCAGGGTAGAACCATAGTTAAAGTCATCTATTAAGGACATGGTTACCTAGAAAATAAATGCACAACGCGGTATATATCCTGACATGAATGAAGACAATAGGAGTCCATATCACAGCATATGTTCCTGATGGGATTTCTTAGTACATAGACCATAGGTGGACTGACTTGGTGGGATAGACCTGAAGAAAAGTGTTCGGACGTTCCTACGTACCCCATTAGGATGAAAATCAATCCATAGGTAGTTATGAGAGTGCAATTTAACATCCTGTGGGATGAAAGGAACATGTGGTTTAACTGCATTAGTACACATCCTACCAAAACCACCAATCTCACATGAGCCATGCTTGGTGTGGGAAACAAGGATTAGTGGTGAGACTTTCCTTAATGTGTAGGGGTGTAAAACCAAGTGCATTGGAATTCCACTTGAACATAAGAGAGTGGAAAGATGTGAATCATGGTGCCTAAGATCTGGATCACAATGATGTTGGCATGAAAAGAAAGGATAGCTGCTGACCATGTTTGAAACACAACATCATTTTCATGTTAGCCTAGCACGGGGATAGAAAATGGGGGTTGACTGCTAATCATGTTCGCAACATGGGACCTATCACAAAAATATCGTCTGAGGTCTTCCGGGGCATTGGCCCAAGATGATAGGTAAGACAATGTGTCATGATACAAGACCATAGAGGGGGTCCCTTCAGATTTGGAAGAGGATGGAGATCCATATAAAGGGATCATGAAGCGTGAACATGAAACGAGGAAATTTACATGTGAAAACTTCACACTTTGGGCTCTTTGCCACAACGAATTCGAGTATGCCAATGAGACATGTCAGATAGAGGAGGTCGAATCCCTTTATAAGTAAAAAGGTCCTGGGGTCACATGCTCCTAACTTAAGGTTGTAGAGTGGACCATTAAGAGGGGACCTAGTTTAATGGAATACATTCAGGGTAGCGAAGTATCCAAAACTGATGCATAGTTCCTGTGGGAAGATCTTATTTTATGGTCATAGAACTCAGACCAGGTTGGGGAGATACTAGGGAGACACATGGTGCGGTGTTGCAAAAACCAACGTGAATGAGAATCCCAGATGTACTCTCCATACCACATACTCCCAAAAAGATTTCGGGCCAAGGGGAAGAAAACAAAGGGGCAAGATTTAAGATTTATGGGGTTGGACCTGTGAACAAAATGTCTGGGCATTCCTACGTATCCCATGAGCATGGGAATCAAGCCACATATAGTTCTAAGAAATGTTGTGCAGTTTTATCTATGGTGGCAAGGACATAAAGAGATCTTAGTTTTAAGGTCTTAAAGCTTTGACCATATATGGAAAGAAGGAAGGGAGACAATTGGTGCGGTAATTATAAAACCCGACGTGAATGAGGATAGTAGGAGTCCATATCTATAACGACCCAAAGTTTTATCAATGAAATTCCCTTCTTATAATTATTACTTATAGTGTAATCACATTAGGAATCACAATGAAATATAATGATACTAAATATCATGTGACCATTAAACATAATTTTTCCACTTCTATGTTTTTAATTTTGAAAATATGACATACACGGTTGTGCTCAGGATGATTTTTGGAGTCTAATAGAACAAAAATAATTTTTTTTGAATAGTAACATACCCTTATGAATAGTAGTATGACCCTTATGAATAGTAAATCATACAAAATAATATCAACCTTACCCTTTAATGATTAAATAAAATTTAGGCATCTTATAAGTTATAATTTGACCTTAGTAAAAATATTGGTAATTTGTAAGTCATAAATAAATAATTATAATTAATTAATTAATTTAAAAGAAAATGTAATTTCCTAAAATGTTTTCATAAATTAATAATTAAATTTTCTCTAGTTTTAAGATAATTTTATAAGACCATATGTAATTTTTTAAAGCATTATAAAATCAGTTTTAATTTTAAAAACTGTATTTTTCAAGTAAATTATTATTTTCATTAAAAATTAAATTAATCATATTTACAAAATTATTTTTAAAAAATGGACTTCATTTTTTGATTCTACACGTAAAAAAATTATTAGTGTGAAATTTTGGGATTTTTTCTAAAATACTTGAATTTTTTATGAATAATGAAATACCATAATTCACAAAATAAGTTAAATACACTAATTATAGAGTCATGTATGATGTTTTTCTAATGTAAGACCAGTTGGTTCAGATTCACATGATAAAATTACTGTAATTAGTCATGTAAGACTCACTATTACTTTTCTTATGGATAAATAATAAATTAATAAATATTATATTGAGAAAACCGATCTCCCCTCCACTATAAATACCACCCTTCACACCCTCATTTCCTCACACATCTCAAGCTTCAATACTTGCCTAAAATCTTCCCAAACATCTTCCCTATCCCCTCCCCCACGTCCAAGAGCTTCTGGTCTCATCAAAAGACCAACACAAGGTTCCTTGAGGAGGATCTCAAGTGGAAAACTCAAGAGGTAATTCCCCTCTCTCTTTTTCCTTTAATTTCCTTTCAACTTCAAGTTCTTTTCTTATTCTCTCCCCGCATATCTTCATCCACATGGTATGGTAACTCTAGTATCATACATATACTGTAAGTTTATGATACTAATAGGATATTATATCATCCAAACACCTTATCCTCTTTTTTTAATTTTAGAACGGAAAACGTTGTTCGTGAGGTGTTAATTTATCACCTTCAAGAAAGACATGTTTTTTTTCATTTCTACCTTAAGATCTGGTCATGAAACCATTTTTACGGTCAAACCAGAATATTTTATATGTATTGTATCCTATTTAATGTTCTATATCTAACTTATTTACATATTACTAAATGATTAAACAAAAAAAGTTTGTTGTGGTTGAAAAACCGCCCAAATTAACCCAAACAATCATCATTTAAATCTTATCTAATGATTCATCCACATGGTATATATCATAATTCATTATAAGATCATTTAAAATCCTTTAATATCATTAATAACAAGTAATATCAGTTCTGGATGTTTATCCCTGTTCTACACAAACTTCCATTCATGAATACAAGTGGATCGTTCAAGAAAACCATAAAAATGAACATTCCTGAACCATGGATTTAAACTCTATAACTCATCCAAAGGCCCATAAAATAACTTAATGAAACCATAATGAACCATATTCATGTAAAAAAGGTTCTGGAATTGTTAATTAATGAATCTAATGTGGTTATATAGGACATTAAAAATAAGTAAGTGTTCAGATACAAGGTAAGGGGAAATTCTCGAACCCAACTTTCTTTCTTAGGGTTCTCCCTCTTTCACTCCATTTTTGGTATGGTTACTTCTTAAAAATAATTTTTCATCATTACATTACCTATTATGGGATATAAATGTTCTCCAATGGATTTTATGTCAAACATAATGTTTTCCAAAAGAACTCTTCTTTAAAAAACACACCTTTTTTTCTCACTCAAGGTTAATGGTTATTGTATCAAGTATGTTATTCACACTTTCTTTTGGGAACCCAAAGTTTATGAATGTGTTCTTATGAGATTAAAATCATTCATTTCCATGGGTTAGTTATATTAATTTTTGATATATGTTCTACATGTCATGCATGATAATGATAATGTTATGATGTGATGGGTGCACCCAGAATTATATAGTGCAATATGAATGTTTGAATGTGATGGGTGCACCCGAAATTATACATCAATCAAATGAATTGGGTAAAGTTATGAATATACTAAGTTAAATTGAAATTATGTGTGAACAATATTCTAGTTTTGTTCACAAGTATGTGTGTTAGTTAACCACTAAGACATGATGTTTCATTTTTTATGAATTGCCACATTTCAAGTATTTTATTAATGATTCCTCTCTTGTTCATGATACTTTACCTATGTTATGATTATGATCACCCATTGTTATATTGTTCATGTCTATCCTCTTACTGGGCTTTTATATCACCCCCTTTTTGATGTATATCCTCAGGTGACTACATGTACTAAGGATAGGTCAAGTGCCAATAAGAAGCTAGAGAAGAAAGAATTAAATAAATGTTTATGCTTGGTGATGTAAATGTTATGTTTGGTCCTAGTTTCCCCAAGACACTAAACCTCTCAATACTCATGGTAAAATACTATTATGTTTTTTATATTTATAATGATGTAATAGTAATTTAAGAAAATGAAGGGTTTCTATAGCTGGTAATAGAGGAAAGGTTTAATTAATTTGGGAATTAAGATTAGTGAACCCTAGAGAAAACCTCTAGTATGAGTCTATGTACAAATATTCACACAAGAAGATTTATATAGGGATACCATAAGTTATTCCTTTAGTGAAGACTGTACAAATGAAAAATTTATTTATCCATGACTTGTTGACTTATGTTTTGTTCTAACCTTTTCTATTTTAGAAATGGTGGGAACCAGGAGAAACCAGGACAACAACTCATGTGAGGGCCAATGAAACGATTGCCCAAATGAAATCCCTAATGCTTTGGGAGGTGGAGTTCAAAACTTCATGGCGATGCTTACCCAACTATCTCAGGTTATGAACAATAACTAGAATAATGGGGAATGTCCACCTTCACTAAAGAGGGAGCAACTGACTATTGAATGTTTTATGAAGCAACAACCACCAACATTTAGTGGATCTTCAGATCCACTAGTTGCAGAATAGCGGGTCAACTCCATGGAGAAGATCTTTTCTATGCTCCACTGTTCTGAGATGGAGAAGGTGACACTAGCTATTTATCATCTAGATGGGGAGGATGATCAATGGTGGGCTTTGATTAATAACACCAAGATAAGGGAGGAAATTGGAGATATGGAATGGGAAGAATTTAAGATCATGTTTCTTAAGAAGTATTTCCCAAGAACTCTTCATATGAAGATTGAGATAGAATTCATAAAGATCAAGAAAAAGGAAGGAGAATCTATCATGACCTACGAAGTGTATTTCACAAGGCTTGTAAGGTATGATTTGAGATTTTTTATCAACAATGATAACAAAATTGATAAATTCTTTAGTGGATTAAAACCACACCTTCTAAAGGATCTTTCAATTTGAGACTTTGGGAGTTATGAAGAATTTGTTCGATGTGCTCTCAAAGTGGAGATGGAGTTTGGAGAATGGAGCCATGGCTATAGTGATAAGAAACAAAAGATGGTGTTTCAAGCTGGAGGATCTAATGATAAAGGTGGGAAGAAAACTCAACGACCCACATGCCAAAAATGTGTGAAGATTCATCATGGGAACTGCCTCAAAGGGATGGGGAAATACTTCAAGTGCGGGAAATAATGACACCATGATCAAGAGTGTTGAAAAGACATGAGAATGAAGGATAATGTAGCGGAAAAAGGAGAGAACCACCCATGGTTTAATGATACAACTGTAGGGAGAAATGGAACAATTCAAGATAGTTCACTAAACCTCTAGTCCTCGAGGGTAATCAGTTTCAGCATCCACCGAAGCCAAAGGAATAAGGGAAGGCTTATGTCATCACTACTGCAGAAGTGGAGCAAGATAATGAAGTTGTACAAGGTACACTTCCTATTCAATAAAGAATGGAAAAATTCATATTTGATTCTGGTTCTACACATTTTTTTATATATTGAATGTTTTCTAGAACTATAGAACCGACGCCTTGAAACCTTGAAGTAGAGATATCTTTAAAAACACCAAGGGGTGAAATCATTTAACCTAAGTGTTTGACTCTTCTCCTATTGGCGTATGTGGGAAGATTCTTCCAGTGAATCTCATAATACTTCCCTTGGTGGAATTTGACTCTATAATAAGATGGATTGGATCTCATTATATAGATCACATATAAACTATTGGGAAAAAGAAATATCTTTTCATATTCTAAACTATCCCATGATCCTCTATAAATGCAAGGAATATCATGAATCTAATTTGAAAAATCCTTCAATGGTGTGGGTGTTGGATACCCTATGAAGAAGCATACCTCACCCAAATGGTTGAGTCATAGGAAATTTACAACATTGTAGGAATTCCCATTGTGAGGGAATATAGTGATGTATATCCCGAAGAGTTACTCGGACTTCTCCCAGATCGTGAGGTAGAGTTCTCAATAGAACTCATACCCAGAGCTACTCCTATCTCAAAGTGTCCCTATAGGATGGCTCCTATCAAACTGTAGGAGTTAAAGAAGCAGCTTCAAGAGCATTTGTACAAAGGGTTCACACACCCTAGTGCATCATCTTGGGGTGGACCAGTACTCTTTGTGAAGAAGAAGGATGGAACAATGCAGTTGTGTATCGATTATCAGGAACTCAACAAGATCACCATAATGAAAAAGTATCCTCTTACAAAGATTGATGACTTGTTCAATCAGTTAAGAGGGGCTCAATACTTCTCAAAGGTGGATATTCATTTTGGTTATCATTAGCTAAAGGTGAAGAAGGAAGATATCCAGAAGACTGCATTTCGTACAAGGTATGGGCACTATGAGTTTCTGGTGATTCCTTTCAAACTTACTAATTCCCCTTCAATCTTCATGGATTTGATGAATAGAGTATTTAGACATTACATCGAAAAATTTGTGGTAGTTTTTATTGATTATATTCTCATATACTCCAAGAGTAATGAGGAATATTAAGAATATATAAGACTTGTGTTGGCAATATTGAGAAAGGAGAAGTTGTACGCCATGTTCAGAAAGTGTGACTTTTGGATGAAGCAAGTAACATTCTTGGGACATGTGATCAAAAGTGAGGGAATTTCTATGGACCCTTTAAAAACAAAGGCGATTGAGGAATGGACCAAACCCTCTAGTGTCAAATAAATCCATAGTTTTCTTGGATTAGCTGGGTACTACTGATGTTTTGTGAGAAATTTATCATGATTTTCAAGCCCGCTAACTAAGTTAACAAGGAAAGGGATGAAGTATGTCTGGATGGAAGAATGTGAGGAAAGATTCAATGAGATAAAGATAATGATGATCGCTGCACCTGTACTCACATTACCAAAAAGTGGACAAGGTTTTTTGATATACAGTGATGATTCAAAGAAAGGCTTGGGCTGTGTACTCATGAAAAATGATAGTGTCATAGCCTATGCCTCATGGTAGTTGAATATCCTTGAGTTGAACTACCCAAAACATTATCTAGAGTTGGTAGTTGTGATTTTTTCCTTGAAAATATGAAGGCACTACCTTTATGGTGAGAAGTGTGACATATACACTGACCAAAAAACCCTAAAGTATATATTCACACAAAAGGAGCTCAACATGTGTCAAAGGATATGGTTAGAGCTAATAAAGGATTATGATTACTCTATTCACTATCATCCTGGAAAGGTGAACAAGTTAGCTGATGCTCTAAGCAGAAAAGAACCTACTACTCTATCCATGTTATGGATTGAGAAATACCCTATCTTCTTGGATATGCAAAAGATGGATTTTCAAATCATAAGGTAAAGGGATACATTCTACCTTGACCAAATGATTGCACAACCATCCATCCAAGATAATATTAAAGAGGCATAAAAGGATGATCTAGAGTTACAAAAGAACGTGAATACAGTAAAGGAAGGGAAGATGCATGAGTTCCATATCGATGATAAAGGTGTGATTTAGTCTGTAATGCAGTTTTGTGTACATTAATCACCTAGGATAAAGAAGGATATATTGAAAAATTCACATAGCTCAACATTATCTATCCATCCTAGTAGTACCAAGATGTACTATGATCTCCGAGAAAACTTTTGGTGGGACAACATGAAGAAGGAGATTGTAGAATATGTATCAAGGTGCTTGGTATGTCAGTAAGTTAAAAAAGAGCGACAAAAGTCCAAAGGGATGATGTAGCCATTGCCTATACCCATGTGGAAATGGGATAATGTCACTATAGACTTTTTCATGGGTCTCCTGAAGACATCCAAGGGAAATAATGCGATATGGGTTGGGGGTGACCGACTCACCAAGACCGCCCATTTTATTGCTATTCAGGAAGACCTATCACATAAAAAACTTGAAAAGATATATGTGAAGGAAGTGGTGAGACTACATGGTGTTCCACTCTCGATCGTATCTGACTGTGATCCAAGGTTCACATCTAAATTATGGAGGATCCTTCAACATTATTTAAGTACTGAATTAAATTTTAGCACGACCTATCACCCCCAAACTGATGGCCAATCTGAAAGTACTATTCAGACACTTGAAGACATGCTAAGAGACTTCTATTTAGAATTAAAAGGTGGATGGTATCATCATATCACATTGGTTGAGTTCTCATAAAATAATAGATTCCACTCAAGTATTTATATGTCTCTATATGAAGATTTGTATGGAAAGCGATGTAGAACTCCAACTTGTTAGGATGAAGTTGGAGAAAAAAACTACTTGGACCCGATCTTGTGCAAGAGACGATAGAGAAGGTTCAGGTCATCCAAAAACACATCAAAGTTGCTCAGAGTCGGAAAAAGAGTTATGCTGACAACCGTCAAAGGCACTTGGATTTCAACGTTGGAGATAAAGTCTTCCTTCAAATATCACCATGGAAGAGAGTCATGTGGTTTGGAAAGAAATGGAAGCTAAGCCTAAGGTACGTTGGCCCTTTTGAGATCCTTTACCACATAAGAGTCATGGTCTATCGGCTTTATATTCCACCGAATATGGCTCAATTTCATGATGTGTTTCATGTATCACTCCTAAGGAAGTACATACTAGATCCCTCATATGTACTAAACTTATAGGTGGTACAGTTGGAAGATAATCTCTCCTATGAGGATCATCCAATAAAGATTCTGGAACAGAGAGATAAGGTTCTACGCAACAAGACAACCCACCTTGTCAAAGTGTTGTGGAGGAACCATAAGTTTGGAGAAGCTACTTGGGTACTGGAGGAGGTGATGAAGGAGAAGTACCCTCACTTTTTTTGTGTAAAATGAAATTTCAAGGGCGAAATTTCGTAAGGAGGGAAGAATGTAACGACCGAAAGTTTTATCAGTGAAATTTCCTTCTTATAATTATTCCTTATAGTATAATCACTTTAGGAAGCACAATTAAATATAATTATACTAAATATTATGTGACCATTAAACATAATTTTTCCAATTCTATGTTTTGAATTTCAAAAATCTAACATACACAGTTGTGTTCAGGATGATTTTTGGAGTCTAATAGAACAAACATAATTTTTGGTGAATCGTAACATACCCTTATGAATAGTAACCTACCCTTATGAATATTAGTATGAAACTTATTAATAGTAAATCATCCAAAATAATATCAACCTTACCCTTGAATTATTAAACAAAATTTAGGAATCTTATAAGTGATAATTTGACCTTAGTAAAAATATTGGTATTTTGTAAGTCATAAATAAATAATTATAATTAATTAATTAATTTAAAAGAAAATGTGTTTTCCTAAAATGTTTTCATAAATAAAAAATTCTATGTCTTCTGGTTTTAATATAATTTTATAAGACCATATGTAATTTTTGAAAGCATTATAAAATCATTTTTAATTTTAAAAACTGCATTTTTCAAGTAAATTATGATTTTAATTAAAAATTAAATTAATCATATATAGAAAATTATTTTTGAAAAAATGGACTTCATTTTTGGTTTCTATACATCGAAAAATGTTTAGTTTTAATTTTTGGTATTTTTTTCGAAATACTTGAATTTTTGATGAATAGTGAAATACCATAATTTACAAAATAAGTTAAATACACTAATTATAGAGTCTTGTATGATGTTCTTCTGATGTAAGACCAATTAGTTTTGATTCACATGATAAAATTACTATAATTAGTCATGGAATACTCACTATTACTTGTCTTCTGGAGAAATAATAAATTAATGAATATTATATTGAGAAAACCCCTCTCCCCTCCACTATAAATACCACCCTTCCCACCCTCATTTCCTCAAACCTCTCAAGATTCAAAACTTATCTAAAATCTACCCAAAAATCTTCCTTATCCCCTCCCCCATGTCCAAGATCTTATGGTCTCATCAAAAGACCAACCCAAGGTGCCTTGATGAGGATCTCAAGAGGATAAATCAAGTGGTAATTCCTCTCTCTCTTTTTCCTTTAATATTCTTTCAACTTCATGTTATTTTCTTATTATCTCCCCACATATCTTCATCCACATGGCATGGTAACTATAGTATCATACATATAAATTAATTTTATGATATTAATAGGATATTATATCATCCAACCCCCTTCTCCTCTTCCTTTTTTAGAAAGGAAAATGTTGTTCGTGAGGTGTTAATTTATCACCTTCAAGAACAACATGTTATATTTTTTCCATTTCTACCTTCATATATGGTCATTAAACAATTTTTTTGGTTGAAAAAGAATATTTTATATGTATTATATCCTATTTAATGTTCTATATCTAACTTATGTACATATTACTAAATTATTAAACAAAACAAGTCCATTGTGGTTGAAAAACCGCCCAAATTAACCCAAACAATCATCATTTAATTCTTATCTAATGATTCATCCACATGGTATATATAATAATTCATTATAAGATCATTTAAAATAATTTAATATCATTAATAACAAGTAATATCAGTTCTGGATGTTTATCCATGTTCTACACTAACTTCCATTCGTGAATACAAGTGAGTCGTTCAAGAAAACCATAAAAATGAACATTCTCGAACAATGGATTTAAAATCTATAAATCATCCGAAGGCCCATAAAATAACTGAATGAAACCATAATGAATCATATTCATGTAAAAAAGGTTCTGGAATTGTTAATTAATGAATCTAATGTGGTTATATAGGATATTAAAGAGAAGGAAGCGTTCAGATACAAGGTAAGGGGAAATAATTCGAACTCAACTTTCTTTATTCATTTTCTCACTCTTTCACTCCATTTTTGGTATGGTTACTCCTTAAAAATCTTTTTTTCATAATTATATTATCTATTCTGGGATATAAATGTTCTCCACTATATTTTATATCAATCACAATGTTTTCCAAAAGAACTCTTCTTTCAAAAACATACCTTTTCTTTCTCACTCAAGGTTGATGGTTATTGTATCAAGTATGTTATTCCAACTTTCTTTTGGGAACCCAAAGTTTATGAATTTTTTTATTATGATATGAAACCCATTCCTTTCCATGGTTTAGTTATATTCATTTTTGATACATGTTCTATGTGGTATGAATGATAATGATAATGTTATGATGTGACAGGTGTGTCCATAATTATATAGCGTAATATAAATGTTTGAATGTGACTGGTGCACCTGGAATTATACAGTGCTCCAATGAATTGGGTAAAGTGATGAATCTCATGAGTTAAATTAAAATGATGTGTGAACAAGATTCTATCTTTGTTCATAAGTATGCATGGTAGTTTATCACTAAGACATGATGTTTTATTTTTTATGAATTTCCACATTTCAAGTCTTCTATTAATGATTCATCTCATGTTCATGATCCTTTACCTATGTTATGATTATGCTCACCCATTGTTATATTTTTCATTTCTATCCTCTTATTGGGCTTTTAGATCACCCCCTTTTTGATGCATATCCTCGGGTGACTATATGTACTAAGGAGAGGTCAAGTGCCAATAAGAAGATAGAGAAGAAAGAATTAAATAAATGTTTATGCTTGATGATGTAAATTTTATGTTTGGTCCTAGTTTTCCCAAGAAACTAAACCTATTGATCCTTGTGGTGTAATACTATTATGTTTTTTATCTTTATAATGATATAATAGTAATGTATGAAAAGGTAGGGTTGCTATAATATCACACCATGTGCTTCCCGAGGAGGTTTTAGGTTGAGGGACCGAAAATGAAAGTTGGTTGGGCCTGAAGAAAAGTGCATGGGCATTCCTATGTACCCCATGATGATGGGGATCAATCCATATGTAGTTCTAGAAGTGGAATAGTAGGGAACCAATTCCAGGGACAATACTATCGTGCGGGTCTGACCCACATACCAAAAGAAGCGACATTTGATAGATCTTGTTTGTCCTTTAGGATGAATGTGTGTGTGTTTTTTTGTGAAGAGATAAACCTATGATGGATAATCCAGGAATCACTACAAGAATCTATCCATATGCAGTCATTGAAAAATGGTATGGTGGATAACCTCTACCAAACATGATGTCCCCTCGAGTGAGGACATCACAATGCAATGTCATTTTTCGTCATGCAACCAAGATGATAATGTCATAGTTTAGGGTCATTTTATTGGAACAAAACTTTCATTTTGACGTATTACAGAAAAGAAAAAATAGTTTAAATTCATGTGGGACTAGGTAGAATAGTTTAAAGTCATATGGCTTGGACACTTATAGAAGAAGCGATGTTTTAGGGGGGAATGCACATGGCATGATAAAGCATACCCAACGTGAATGAGGACGATGTCCACACCACACCAAGTGTAATTATAGGGAAGAAATATCAGGCCAAGGGTCCATAAAAGGTCAGAGAATATGGGGTTGGACCCATGGATGAAGCTTCTAGGTGTTCCTACATATCCCATGAGGATGGGAATCAATCCATACATAGTTATGAGAGTGTAGTTTAACGTCATGTGGGACAAGAGGAAGGAGGGACTAGCTCCTAGAATTGGATTACATGGTATATCTATTGCAAACCCAATGTGAATGAGGATAGAAGCCCACACATTCCACACCATGCAATCCTATGAAAGTCAGGGCCAAAAGGACGAATAGAAGAGGTAGTTAGTAGATCCTAAGCTGGACCTGAAGATGAGATGTCCAAGCATTCCTATATATCCCATGAGGATGGGAATCAAGATATATGTAGTTATATGAGTGTTGTTCAGTTTTACATCTTGCAGTAAGGACATGGAGAGATCTTAGTTTTAAGGTCTTATAGATCGAACCTTAGATAAGCGAGAATCTTCCAAACGAGTGAAAACCTCAACCAAATCCTTAATCCCACATGAGATACGCTCGATGTGGGAAAAAAGGGAGGAGAAGGACTTTTCAACACATGGAATACATGAAAAGGGGAAATTTGTGCAGATCCCTGAATGATGCATCACCATGGATTTGTCCTCCTAATGTGAAACATGCATTGAGGGATATCACCAAGAGTGTCAAAATTCCACTTGAACATGATGGAGTGGAAAAGGATGTGAATCATCCAACCAACATTTATGGCTTTATGGGGTGGCATGATGATGGAGGATAACTTTTGACCATGTTCGAAACACAACATCCATATCGTGTGACCTGAAATGGGAACAAAAAATGAGTGTTGACCGATGACCATATTCACAATGTAGGACTTGTATCAATTTGTCATTAGAAATTCTTGGGGACGTTAGCCCAAGGTGGTAGGAGAGCACTGGGCCTAGCATCCATGCCATTCGGGGGTCCTTTAGAAAGTGAAAGATGATGAAATCCCAAATGAAGGGGAACATGAATCATGAAAAAGGGGTATAACATGTCTATGTAGAATCCAACACTCTAGATCCTGAACTAGAGTGATCCTGGGTACATTGGTGAACTGCCAAAGAGGGTTCAGGGGCCCAACTCAAGAGTTTCCAACTCGAAAAGATGAGTGTAGAATAGGGTAAGGAAGAGATCTCATGAGGTAGAGGTACATGGCGTGGCTATTGCAAACCTAACATGAATGAGGACATAATCCCATACCACACCACATGACCCCCTCTTAGAAGAAATTAGGACAGAGGGCCATAAAGGTGAGGAGGTTTCTAAGAAATAGGGTTGGACTTATAAAAAAATGTTCGGGTTTTCCTATGTATCCCATGAGGATGGGAATCAAGCCAAATGTAGTTCTAGGAGATGCAGTACAATTTAACGTCATGCATCAAGGACATGGCATGAAGGAGGGGTGTATCAAGAAGATATGTGTGGTGTTGAAAAAATATCCCGAAGTGAATGAGGACATGGAGTCCATACCACACTGCACAATCCTAAATGAGAACTTGGTCCAAGGGGCTAAAAAGGTCAAGGGACCTAAAATGGGAAGTCCCAACTAGTTTGAAGTTTAACTTCTTGCGGTGAGGATGGTGATTGGTCTTAGTTTAAGGTCATAGGGCTTAGACCATAGATACATGACCCTTTATGTAGGTATTGCCTTACCAAAGCTCCTAAGCCCACATGAGAAATGCTCGGTGTGGGAAACAAGGAATATGATTAGGCTCTCCCCAATATATATGGGTAAGACAATGAGGGAAGGAGATTAGGTAGGGTTGATCTCAACCAGATCAACAATCCTGCCTAAGATAGATGAATGTTTGAAGAGATAGTAGGACAAAATGAGCCACTGCACCCAGTATTTGGGGCATATGAGGGTGGTGCTAATTATGGGGGATGGCTGTTTATCGCGTTCGAAATAGAGCATCTGCATCGTGTGAACTGAAATGGTAACAAAAAATGAGTGTTGACCACTAAACATATTTTCAACATAGGATTTGTGTCAAATTTTCATTCAAAATACTCCAGGATGTTGGCCTAAGACGGTAGGAGATCCCTTAGGCTGAGCATCCATATCGTTCAGGGGTCCTTTCGGATGTGAATGCTAAGAGAGACCCAAATAAAGGGGATGCGTGAAGTGTGAGTTTTCCCATGTAGTATATCGTCATGTAGGATGATGAAAGGGGTGGAGATCTCCAAAGAGAGGGATACATGGTGCGGTCATGATGAACTTGACATGAATGAAGGAAAAATCCTGCACCACACCATGGGTTTCAAACCAAGGGGAGATCTTAAAGTTTGGGGCTTGGCCAACAGACTAAATATCCAGGTGTTCCTACGTATCCCAGGATGGGAATCAAGCCATACATAGTTCTGAAGAGGCCATGTATTTTAACGCTGTGAGGTGAGGACATGGGAGGATAGAAGAGGGATGAGGGGTACATGGTGCAATCATCATAACCTCGACATGATTGGGTCCAAAGAAGTCTACGCTACACTGTGTGGGATCCTCCAAGGAAACTACACCTAGGGGGTGGTTAAAGAGAAGAGTTTGGGGGCTGGAATCTAAGACAAAGTGTCCAAGCATTCCAATATATCCCATGAGGACAAGAATCAATCCATACATAGTTATTGAAATACTGTGTGGTTTAACATCATGCAACAAGGACATGATAGATCTTAGTTTATGGTTATAGAGCTCAGACCATTTTTCAGTTTATCTGCCACTCACAGTTTAATTTCATACATGACAGGTGTTTAGTAGTTTTAGGTCCTTGAGCTTAGACAAATCAGTCAATTTAACATTGTGGTGAAGAAAAAACAATTTAAATTCATGTAGGACTGTGTACTCGGGCAAAATATTTCTTGAGGAAAATTTCATTGGGGGGAGGAGTTATATGCTCACCATCCATGGTAACCAGGGAGTAGACGCCATTAGGTTAAACCTTGTGAATGATGTAAGGTCCTTCCCATTTGGGCTCTAGTTTGGGTGGTTCCTACCAAGTGTCATCGGTGTTCTCAGGGCCAACACTATGTCACTTTTCAAGAAACAGTGGAGGAGAAATTTGTTATTGAAAGCTCTAGCTATCTTTTTCTGATGCCTTTACAGATTGTGCAGGGCAAGAAACCTATTCTTGTCGAGCACTTCCAATTCATCCAGATGGATTTTAGCTACCTTATCGTGTTCTTGCTGATCATATATAGTTGTGTGTAATGAAGGCAATTGCATCTCGATGGGAAAGACGACCTCCGTTCTGTACACCAGGGAGTATGGGGTCACCTGGGTGGAATTAAGAGTCGTCGTCCGACAAGCCCAGAGGGCGTTGAGGAGTTTTTCTAGAAAAAATTTCTTGTTCTGACCAACCATCTTCTGTATAATGTTAGAGAGGGTCATTTTGAATTCCTCAATCTGCTCATTTGCCTACATGTGATAGTGGGAGGTATGGTTAGAATGGATGTTGTACTTGGCATACAATTTATTCAACTCGACTGCCCGAAAGTTGGTGCTGTTATCAGTGAGGACGATGTGAGGGACTCCAAATCAGTAGATGATATTAGAGATCACAAATTCAATGATAGAACAATACTTGATGTCCTTGAGAAGAACTGATTCTGTCCACTGGGAAAGGAAACCTGTAGTGGTCAGGATGAACTTGCACCGGCGAGATGTCATCTTTGGATATGGTCCCATGACATCGAGTCCCTAGACCACAAAGGTCCAAGAGTAATTGGTAGTGTGGAGAGGCTCTGGCAGTCGATTCACATAATTATCATGGATTTGTAATGGATGGAACCTCTTAGAAAACTCAATACAGTTACATATCATGGAGGGCCAAAAATACCCCAGTCTCCAGATTTTGTGAGATAGTTTCAGCCCGATCTGATGATCCCTGCAGGAACTGACATGAACCTCCTGCATGACCTAAGAAATCTCACCTACTTGAATGAAACGGAGGAGGAATCCATCAAAACCACGTTTTTAGAGGATCTTCTCAAGATCGGGGTCACTATGGAGGGTAAATTGCAATGCACGACATCAGATTCACTCATGCTCAGCTCAATCTGCCGGGAGATTACTGTGTTGGAGGTACTTGATAAAGCGAGACCTCCCATCGGGGGTCACTTCCAACATTACGGAAGGGGGACCTGGGGGTCCTGACATTTAGGCATTGGTGGTAAGGTGGATTACCTACGGGCTATCATTGTCATCTGAAGTGATGGATGCGATGATCCTCCAGTGTGCTATGTGGATAATCAAATCATCCTGAGCAGGCTCTGCAAGAGATGTAGCCAGGCTGTCCAAGGTGTCAGCTTGAACATTTTGGGATTGAGGGACATGGGTAACCTCTGGCTGAGAAGGGTACTGGGCCATCAACTGGCGGGTTCATTCCTATAGTGGTACGAGCTCTGGCTTCCCAAAGACATAGTCACTGTTGATCTTCTTGATGACTAGTTCAGAGTCCCCTTTCACATGTAAGTGGGGAACATCAATCTCAAGGGTCAACTCGAGACCCGTAATGAGAGCCTAATATTCTACCTCATTGTTGGTGTAGCTTTCTGACAACATGAATGAATATGGTAGAACGACTAGTGCTGGCGTGATGAAGACGATACCCAGGCCCAATCTATTAAGTTCGGGGTCATTGAGTCTTCTACTAGTAGGGTTTCGAGAAGCACCATCAAAGTGTATTTGCCAACATGGAATGTTGGTCTACCAAGAGGATTTCCTCATCTAGAAAATCAAGTTCCAGGGATTGGTCCATGGGAGCTAGATGGGTGGCAAGGAAGTCTTCCAATGATTTCTCCATAATAGTATTCTAGTGGACAAACCTGATGTCGAACTACTGGAGGACTACTACCCATCGAGCTAGATGGCCTATTAACATGGGGTGTTTCAGGATGTACTTCAGAATATCCACTCGGGACACTAGCTATATCTCATGGCGCTGCAAGTAATGCCACAATTTCTACACTATGAATACCAGCGCAAGGAAGATTTTCTTGATATGGGAGTGTCTGGTCTCCGAATCGAGGAGCATGCAGCTAAGATAGTATATAATTTTCTCCATTCCATCATTGTTCTTTTGGGAGAGAAGGGCGCTGAGAGATTGTTCTAAGGCGGTCACATAAAGGACCATCATCTTTTCAGAAATGGGTGGTATTAGGACTGGAGGCTGTAACAGGTACTACTTGATTTCCTCAAAAGTAGTCTGACATTCCTTATACCACTAATAGACAATGCCTTTATTTATGAGCCTAGAAAAGGGATTAAACTTGCCGGCCAAATTCGCGATGAATTGGAATATGTAGGCCAAGTGGACTTGAAATCATTGAAGCTCACGAATATTGCTTGGAGGAGACATCTGACTGATGGCCTTAATATTCTCCAGACCAATCTCAATGCCTCTATATCTGACAACGAAGATTATAAATTTTCTAGAGGTGACCCCGAAGGCACCCTTCAATGGGTTCATCTTCAGATGATGAGAACAGAGGAAACCAAACACTTTCTCAAGTTCTTTGAAATGGTTCTGACGCTGGTGATATTTGATCACCAGATCGTTCACATAACATTCCCCCAATGTCCCGAGGACTAACTTAAATATGTGATGCAGGGCACACTAATAGGTGGCACCTAAATTCTTTAGACCGAAGGGAATTACATGGTAGTAGAAAGTACCTTGTGGTGCCCTAGAGGTTATAGAATATTCATCCTTAGGAGCCATTTGAATTTTGTTATACCCGGAATACCCATCCATGAAAGAGAGAGCCTAAAATCTGGAGGCAAAATCAATCAACAGCTCCATCATAGGAAGGGGAAAATCATCATTTGGACAGTGACAATTAAGACCCCGAAAGTCAATATAGACTCTAATCTCTCTATTATTCTTCCGGATTGGCATAATGTTGGATAACCACATAGGGTATTGGATTACCTTGAAAAAATTGTCTCTGATGATATTATCAACCTCAGCCTCGACCATGGCACCGTGAGAAGGATGCATCTTTCTGGGAGGCTGTTTGAACCCATGATGATTTTCTGGGAGACTGTGGCGGTGGACGATGAACTGAAGATCTAGTCCTAGAATATCATTATAACTCCAGGAAAACACATAATGATGCTACTTTAGGAATTCCACGTACTACTTTTTCTCTTCGGCAGGCATAGCATTGCTGATCAATGTGGGTTTCAGATCTGTCTCGTTACTGAGGTTCACATGTACCAATTCATCAATCGTGGCAGAGACACCCTCTTCAAAAGGGAAAAGAGAATCCTCAAAATACTATTGTTTATTCATGGAGGAGGTATCCTCAATGGGAGGAAATTCCTCTAAGTCAATAGATCCTAATGGTAATCTGGTGCCAGCCAAAGCGGTAGTAGAAACGACATCGGGGGACTCATGCGCTGCCGAAACCATAGCAATGAAAGATGTCTATTCGATCCCATATGGTATTTGGCTCAAGGGGCCACACTTGATGATATAAAATAAATAGTGGTGTGTAGGACTGAGCCATTTTATACCAGCCTGATGGAACAAGAAAGTATGGAATATTTTCATTACCATGGGGGAGACAACCTGATACCTTATGGGAGTAGGGGGCTATAGGATCACCTGATCCTGATTCGTGTAGGAATATGAGGTGATCTTATGGAGTCCTTTAGACTTGGGAATATTCTTCCCCTAATTTTATAAACAAAAAAGCCTTGCCCTAGATCCGAGGTCATGGAATCCAATTGGTGGACCAGAAAAATGTAGGCATCATCCAGGTCTGTCCACAGGTTGGTAATAATCATAGCATGTTCAACCTCGTTAGACTGGATTTTCTTGTCCTTGCTCTTGTAATAGTTGAAATCCATGTAGCGGTATTCATAATAGGCAAATGGAGATGCATCACCTTGGATTATTCCCACTCAACCATTAAGGTAGTACTTAAGGAACTGGTGATATGATGAAGGGATCACCGAGTGCAGGTGAAGCCATGGTCTACCCATCAATGCATTGTAGGCGGTGTCATGGGAGACAACCATGAGCTCAGTGCTGGATACCAGACCACCAAATTGGGTCTTTAGGTGGATCTTATCAACCAGTGTCTATTCTTTCCTATCATAATCTTTAATTTTTAGGTCAGAGAGACTCAGATCATCCTCAGACAACCCTATTTTTTGAAGTTTCAGGGTTATGATTAGGTTGATCCTGGAGCCTGTGTCGACAAGACAGTGATGAACCTCCAAACCATTGAAGTGGAAGGTGATGTAAAGTGGGGGGATGTGTCCCTGTATGGGTGAGCCTTCATCTTCTCTAGAGAAAGAAATAATGGCCTGGCATTCTGCATGCTCAGTTGCCACAACATGGAAGGATTCTGTAGCTGCTACTCCCGTCTCAAACTGGAGGGGTTTTTTGAAAGCTTTGGTGAGGGATTCACTCCTATCCGTTGACATTAGAAGATCCTTAAGGATAGAGATCCTCGTAGGAATGCTGGTGAGATTCTTGAGGATATCATACTGTTGTGCCAAGCATGAACTTATGCTTATAGGAGGTTGTTCTGTGGCGAGGGGGATGACGACCCCTTACGGCTGAACCGACGGCTGACTGGTGATGGGAATGTCCCGTTGCTCACTAGTAGAAGCTCATGTAGAAACTACCGGATGTGGACTAGATTATTGAGGCTGATCCATAATAGTGCATGGATGATCGCGATGCGGTCAGGGCAACCCTGCTAGATCAAGTAACACGAACTGCAGCGAAGGAGAACCCGATGACACCAGATGAGAAGGTTATGCATGTTGAGCTCTTCGTTGGGCCTACTATCTGGTTTCAATGGCATGCATAGCCTGGATGGAAGCAATGATCGATTCATTCTGACAACCCATATAACCACGACCCCGTCGACGCTGGCGAAGATTGGGGATGTTGGGAGGATCCGTCTGTCGCTCCTCGTCGTCAGAAATCATATAGGGGTTTACCAGCTCCACAGTGTTAACCGAAGCATACCCTTGATCACCACTTGAAGAATCCTCCACCAATAGACATATTCTGGGGGTAACCTCCATCTTCAGGGTTATGAAGTTACTGAGAGTGCGAGATGACAAAGACATAGGTGGGGGACTTTATTTTCCCTTGCGTCACCGATGCTTACTCTTCTGAGAAGAGGGATACTGGGACATGAACACAAAAGTAGTTTCTAAGGGTGACGTGGTGTATTCAGAAGGCTCAGGTCAATTCAGACATGCATGGATAATACCATGGGCATGGGATACTACCTTATGATCCATCCAGTGATCATAATTTTGAGACCCACAGTTAGGAACCTAATGTCACTCACCTTCATTGTCACTGCCGCAGTCTAGCTTCACGAATACACATGCCATCTATGCTAGAGCTGGGCCTAACATGACTATGTTGTTATCGAAATTTTCTTGAAGACAGTCTTTAAACACATATCATTATTTGAGGGTATTCCCCAGGATCTGGTGATAGGGGTAGAAATTGGGGCAATTAGTGAGATCCACCTTTTCGGGCCTCTTGTATTCAGGAAACCGTAGAATTCCCTATTACAAGACACTTCATAAATAACTAGGGACCTGAGCCTCATTAAATGAGTAGGTCTGATTTATCCTATCTGGGAAGGGTTATTTGGAAGCCTGGCCCCAACGAGGGGCTAAAGGAGCCTTCCAAGGATGTGGAACCTAGTTATCTCGCTTGGGTGGTGGCGGCACGTTACGTGGGGGTGCCTGCCGGTTCTAGGGTGATCGATATTGGGTCGAAGGCTGCACCTGAGGTTTTAGGCCTTTGAAAAGATGTGGAGGTGGATCCATTAGTAATAACTATAGTTTTCTGGGGGCCTCTATTTGGGCCACCGTGGCAGGATCGACCTTATCGGCCCTTCTTAGGGGAACTACAGGAGGCAGCAGACGTGCCTTCTTGGTCTACTACAAGGATTCCTCTGTACGCTGTGCCTTATTAGAGAAATCCTAGAATACCCTAGGGTAGTTCTTAGTAATGATAGAGGGGACTAGTTTAGTTTTGAAATTCCCCACACACGTTGTCAGTAGTTGTTCTTAAGTCAGTAGCATATCCAGAGAGTAGGTGAGGCCTTTCCACCGGGCGACAAAGTCCACGACGTGCTCGTTAGGCCTCTACTTACACTTGAAGAGGTCTGCAATACTCATCTTCTAGGTGGTAGGGATGAACTAGTAAAGAAACTATCTATAGCGATATTCCTATTTGGTGACTGACCCAATGGGTTTCTGGCTGTACCAGACAAACTCAAGAACATTTAATGTATGTACGAAACACCAGAGTTTAGAAGCCTCTTTCTGCGCTGGAGTTCCTAGCATGGGTCTGCACCTTGAGATGAAGTGGGCCATATGCTATAACGAGTCACCCATCCCATTAAAAGGGGAAAGGTGGAGTTTCTAAAACTAGGGGTGATTACATATCATTAACCCATGCCATATATGGCTTGCCATCGGGCGAGATTTTCACCTGTCAAGTTTCCAATGCCTCAAGGCGAGCAATGAGCACTACCATCAGATCATATGGGTAGGTATTCCTATCTTGATGAGGGTCCCTAACTACTAGTGTATTGGAAGGTTCTTCAACATGATAAGAAGGACCAGCGGATCGTGGTGCAGCTGGCGGGATGACCTGTAGAGTGGCTTGGGAAACCTGAGCTGGGTCCCGAGGATTATCACACCGCTCAGGTGGATTTGGTGACACATACCACTCCCTCTTTCCATAAGCTCTGGATTCTACCCTATCTATGTGGGAAGGATGCTCAAGGTCACCTGGGGGCAACTTTCCGGGGGAAATTTGTACTTTCCCCTGCTACCCCAGCCGAGGATCACCATAGTTTGGACACCACTCTACATCACGTTCAGCAAGGAGGTCATTGAACATCTTCTTATTCTCCATGAGCTGTTGGCGCAACATAGCTTTTTCAGGAGTATCCTCTGTCTTCTTCACTAATCCATACAGGTCAAAGGATTTAACGACCCCAAGATGCTCCTTTCCCTTATTGGGATTCTGGCTGAGGACTAATGACTCGGTGGGCACGAGAAGACCCAATAGATTTCTCTATTGGTGAGTAATCCTTCCTAGTGGATCCAATAGGTGTGGCACTCCCCCGGGAGGTAAGTTCTCTCCAAGGAGTTATATCTTGGTCTCTTCCTCTGATAGATCATCCATGTTAACTGTGACTCTACCTGGAGGCATATCCTCAATATCACCTAGAAAGTAGGGCTAGTTCTAGATAGAACTGAAATGGAGGGCAACATACTACCCTCAACCACAGAATTGAACATGGGAGGAAGCCTCCTTGATAATTTTGCAGAGCACTTTAAATATCTGATCACATCATTGTTGGAGGGTATGGTGGCGACTGGGCGACTCTGGGCACTGGGATACATGGAGTGCAGCCAAGTCGACCATACAACATTACTGGTCAATATCTTCAAAGTGTGCCAGAATCTTGGGTCAATCCACTCACTGATAATAGAGACGAAAGTGCATCACCTAGAGGGTTTGATGAAAACATGTGACTTCCTCCTGGGTAAGCAATTCTGGCACACTGAAGTTTTTGATTGCAATTGGCCAGAACATCTCTCGGAAATATTTTGTTGCAAGGATGTCCTAAAATATCCTTGGCTCAGACTCAGGATCTATCCCTTGGTTTCCCCACTCATCAACTGGGGGCAGCTAGGGGACCATTAGCAGCACTGAAGCATACCACTAAGATTGTAGACTGGCTGGTGGATAATACAACAAAAGGGCTGACAAGCCACCACGTCTTGGGCTGTCCTATCTTGAATGCAATGATTTGGCCACCACATCCTGGTAAAATGGGCTAGTGACCACAGCCTCATGCGTAGGTGCTGTGGTTACTGATGGTGGGTCATGATGTTTTTCATCCTTTATCAATCCCTAGAATAACTCTCCATGATCTCTGGTTGAGGTTGATAATGACCCTGTTTTCAATAGTTAGGATTGCACGACCATGCCCTGGGAAGGGGCCAAATTATCGTCATCCTGGATGTATTTGTGGAGGGTGGAGAGAATCTGGAAGACCTCACATTCTAAAAGGATGAGGATGATACACCTCATTTTTGCCCCAGACCTCAACACATAGGATCAAGGTGAGGGTTCCATTATCGAATCACATTCCCTCTCAGAACCTGAGAGAAAGATGGGCTTAATCATGGTCTGAAACATCTTAAAATTTTTCTTATGGAGTCGGCAAACCACCCTCCTACTCTAGTGTGGATTTTTGGGATAGGGTAAGTTTTCATCATGAGTACCCTCGACCAAAATAATGCTGGGAAGGAGAGGACTTCCGCCTAGGTGATTCATGGTGAGTGGGGCACCCAGATAGATGTCAAAGGGAACATGGGGAGGACATCCTTGTCTGTTGTCTAACGTGTTGAGGGAGTCTCCTTAGAAAGTGATGGAGTGGGTAGGACCTTCGCTGGAGTTGGTGGGAGCATGGGCAGGGTCTCCATGCTTGTTTCCTTTGGCAGTGACAGTACGAGGAAGGTCCTAATACTGGTCGAACGGAACACGGGTAGGACCCCCCATGTTGTGTGCCCATGAAGTAAGGAAAAACTCCGCTTATCTAATTTCTAGGATGAGGAGGACCTTATTCGGTTTCTGTATGGATATTGTGAATACCCCCATGCGGACCATCGACCAGACATGTAGCATCTTCACATCAGCAACCTGTGACAGGAGGAACGACTCTATACCTGAGGTCATTGGTGCAAAAAAAGATTCCGTACTGGGTGTCAATGCAGTGGGGAGGACCTTCACTCAGATTGATGGTGGCATAGGGAGGAACTCCACACCGAGCTTGGGATCAGGGAGGACCTGTGATCTCATTGGTGATGGTACGGGGAGGACCTCTGTATTGGGTGTAATTTCAATAGGTCAGCCTATGATGGACACCACCTGTGTCGGCGACCATGAGAGTCGACCTAGCTAGCCTGTGGGGTGGTTGGGACCTCAATTCTAGCCGAGCATGTGTGTGAACCTCTTAGAATAAATAGGGGACTGATGTTATGCACCATCAATGGCATGGTCCGTGGTAGACATAGATGTTGATGCCCCTCGGCAGGCGTCCTCCTCAGCCTGCACCCGACGCTGGCGTCGGGTCAACCGTACTAGGGCCGGTGGTGTAAGTGTATAACTCACCTACTCCTCATCCCATGGGGATGAGTGCTGGCACTGACGCGGCCTGGTGGGAACCCTCCTTAGTGGCCCCTGGGACAGGATTACATCTGGGATAGCCCAGACATCCCTCACCTCATTGGCGTAGGGGAGGGAGTCGTCGAAGCATTTTGGGGAGAGGCTCCCAAAATGATTATACATTAGAGTGGGGAGCAGCGGATCTCTGTGTGGCCCTTGGGGGAGGCGGTGATGACAAGGCACAAAAGCCTATAGGTCTTGTCGGGCCATATCCCGGGTTGGGATAATCCCCTCCTCCTCGTATTGTCGAACGCGATCATTAATTACCCTTCTCTAAATGAATTAAGATGGGGAGATGGGGCATGGGTGCCCAACAGCCGTGGACATGGAGGCTGCCATGGGAGATATGATGCCATGTGGGATTACTGCATTGACATTTCCCCTACCCCTGCATCGGTGGGTGGGAGGTGATTGGTTTCGTATCATGATAGCTCGGGTCCTAAAAACAGGGAGATTTAACCATCAGTGATGAAAGAAGGAAAGTGACATCTAGTGCCCCAGTGCCATTCCATCTTCCATGGTTAATAAGAAGGATCCACACTAACAAAGTTGCATACCAGGATGTCCAATGTTCAACTGCCCCAATTTCTGGTGACTTTCACACCAGGACCACTATTTGATTGGTGGGACCTAGCACCAGATAATTGGATCCAGTGACATGCTAATCCACTAATGTCTCGAGTGCTACTAATCTCCACATTGAAGAGAATAATTTCATGTTGGGTTCACCATTTCTGTTTCTGATGCTTTCATTGGGGCGTGCATCCTTCTGTCAAGGACACACTGTTTGTTGCCCCGCATTCCTGCATTCCAAAGGTAAGAGGCATCCGTTTCTTATTCAGGGACATTTTCTCCTCGATCAAAATGGGATGTTGGGATGTCGGCTCCTTCTTCCATGGATTCCTCCTCAGAGCTCATTACCTGGTCCGAGTCTCCCTTATATACTTAAGACATTGTTCATGAAACTATTCCTAGTGACATGTTTTCATGGATGCTGGTTAATTACGCTGCTTCTGTCTGAGCATTCCAAGGGGTCCAGTCAGGAAAGAAACCTTCAGTTAGGGGAGTAGTCATGTTGGATATTGCTGGCATGTCTAGATGCTAGAACAATGATGCGTCTGGGTTTCTTCCCCTTATGATAGGGCTTATCGAGGGTGTAGAAGCCCGAGGCATACCACATTGGGTGTGGGGAATTATATTCCATAGGCACATCTCTGAGGTTTTCCTCAGATTCCCATGTTTAACACAGGGTATGCTGTGAGTTTAACATCTAGCAGAGATAGATCAGACTGATTGGAACACTAATAAGAGTGAATTAGATGGGTACAACCCCAAGAGGGAACACTGATGTTGGGGTTAACACATGGTTAGTTACCCGATTGCTACTAGGACCAGTGAGGAAGTAGGTGACATGATCTCACCAGAATGTGGAGGACCAGGTAAGAATCAAGATATATATGGATGGTTGAGTGAAGTGGATAAAGAATGATATGGAACAGACATGAGGACAATAGTGATGCTAGGATTGAACCTCATGGAGGCTTCCTACGTAACCCCATGGTAGGGAATCAAATTCTATGTAGTTCGGGATGGGGGAATATAATTGGGGTGTACACATAGGACAACGAACCGACTATGTAATGGGGCTTACGCGAGGTTAGTGGCCTAGGTTGTTCTAACGCCACTGGGGTGGACCGAAGATGTGGGTCCCAACAAAGGGGATTGCAATGGATTATCATTGATTGTGGACTACAACGACTTAGTGCTGGATGGGGATCACAACGGCTTACCATCTATTGGGGAATACAACGGCTTACCGTTGGTTGGGGTTGAACCTTATGGAGGCTTCCTATGTACCCTGCTTAGGAGACACGAATCAAATCCCACGTAGTTCGGAAGCATATAGTTTAATGTCATGTAGGATGGAAGGGGGCATACAATTTAACGTCATGCATGATGAGGGTGGACCGACGTAGAGTGGTCAGGACTGATGAGTGTTGGGCTTGAACCTCAGGGAGGCTTCCTACGTACCTTTACTAGGAGACAAGGATCAAAGTCCATATAGTTTGGGATGAGGGATATAATTTAACGTCATGCAGGACAAAGGTGAACTGGTGTGAAGGGGTCAGGATAAGTAGATGTTGGGCTTGAACCTCAGGGAGGCTTCCTACGTACCTTGCCTAGGAGACAAGGATCAAAGTCCATGTAGTTTGGTATGATTTGGGGCTTACACTCTAAGGAAGCCCAAGATATATTCCATGGTCAACACTTACTCTAAGACCATGTGAGTCATGCTCAGTGTGAGAAAAAAGAGGTAGAAAATACCTAACGATCACATCATAAAAGGTGCACACGTGTCAAGTGGAGTGGGTATTACACGTGGTTTGCGGCCCAAAGAGGAAACATGGGATTATACGTGGTTAGCGGCCCAGGGAGATAGATATTGGGACTTACTCTAGGATGGAGGCCCGATTGAGATAAATCCCAGAGGGAGAGGGATGGGGTAACGAAGGTCCCTATGCCCATATCTCCTCTGTTTTTTGGCATGGAAGAAGAGAGGAAGAGCAGAGGTGCTACCTCCTGTAAGAAATGTCAGGGGCTTACACCAATATGGTTTCCCTTCCCTACGGACATACGCCATTCCAACAAAGAGGATATCATTCTATGTGAGGAAGATCTAACTCCCATGGAGACGAGCAGGCATGGAGAATGATTGAGGTGGGGCACCCCATGTATGATACATGGCGTGAGGCCACAATTTAACATCGTGTACTGAGGACGATGGTGCTTGACAATTTAGTGTCCTGTATCTCAGACGATGCGAGCTCACTCCACACCCCTAGGACTTATATAACTGATACCCAACCACCCTTGGGGAAGGGAAGGAATCAATAATTCCTTAGTGAGGGGGTGTTGTGGAGTGATCCACTGAGGGTCCCATGTTAGCATGGCTATGTGAAGAAGTAATATCCATTAGTGTGCCTATGCGAAGAAGCATAAGGCTAAGAAACACGATGTAAAGAACCACCCAAGGGACCTTGAAATCATTTCGTATGAACCTGGAGGGTCATACAAGATAAGGGTGTGCATGACAGGGGTGTTGCACATAAGAGGGCTCAGACACAGTGTATTAGGGTGAGGACGACACATGGAACCCATGAGGGGAGTGTGCAAGATGAGAAGATGCACACATGATGGGGTAATTGTGTGCAAGAGGGGACCTTTTTTTTGCAAAACAGTTCCTATGAAAGGAGAAACTTGTGTCCAAGATGGATCTTTTTCATGAAAATTACTTAGGGTAAAAAGGAAATGGGTGAGGATTAAGCCCAAGTGGTCCCACCTGAAGGAGGACCCTTGGGAGACCTATCATGCAAGATCCAATACCTTGAGGCCATAGTATTTTGTGTGCGGTCGTGGAAGTGGTGTCTTTCGCGCAGTAGAGCATCGCTTTGTCTTCTATAACTGTCCCCAAAGGGCGAGGGGTACACTTCTATTTATAGACTAAAACCTCGGAGGTAGTGTGTAAGAGGAGCTGTGTGAAAGTTCCCATTTTGACGTCACATTGGGCACGAAAGGGTTTTCACACCAATGGGAATCTTGCGCACTAGACTCTCTTCCTTCACGCCATTTCCTTGGCTGGTTTTTGAGAAGGTCTCCATGAAAGGGTCCCTTTGACATTGCATTGGGCGCAGAGGGGTTTGTGTGCCTAGGGGAATCTTGCGTGCTGGACTCTACTCCTTCGTGCCCTTGACTTGGCTGGTTTTTGAGAAGGTCACCACAAAAGGGTCCCTTTAAAGTTTCATTGGGTGTGTGCAAGGGTTTATGCACCGTAGGAAATATTGCATGCACACCTGGACTCTTTCACGCCAGTTCCGTGGAGGGTTTGTAGAGGGTCTCCATGGAAGCCTTCATTTGACATCACATTATCTGCGCAAAGGTTTTCATGCCATAAGGAATCTTGCTCTCACCCCCTCATTCTTGCGCAAAACTCCCTCACGTGTCGTGGAATAATCCATTCATTCTCAATATGACTTTGGTTTCTTTAAAAGATCCCACTCATGGCCCTATCCAAAATTTAGTGTCAATAATTAGTATGTATTGTGATGATATTTTAGGATTAACATGAGTATAATCTTGTATAAAATACTAAGTAGAATAATGAGATGACAAGTGGATATGTATTATCTAGACTTACTAGTGAAAGTACATTACATGAAATTTCATATAAGCACTTATATACTTATGGGTGTATTCTTCATATGAATACCCATTACTTGAGGTTGAAAAGATACTTAACATGGGAACCTTCATACTTTGATACCTTTCTTATGCCATCCTTGTGGCTAAGCTAATCTAGGGTTGGTTGGGTATGTTGTTGATCACATTGTCAGTTGATTTTAACTAAGATGGGATTTTCCATCTTGTATAAAAAGTATGAAATATAATCCCATGATTAAATTAGACTATGGAAATTAATGGCCAATCTTAGTTTAGTAATATGCGATGTTCTCAACTACTTGGATGAATTATATGTGTTTTATTCATTTAAACTGGTCAGTTTATTTCAGAGAATCACGAATGTATGAGTTGAACTATACTTGATTGGCGTGTTCTACATATAATGGTCACTAGATGTCTTTGAAAAATAAATTATATAATCACAATATGATTTATAGAGATATATCTTATGGTGTACATATTCATATGGATATATGAGTGTGTTTGATTGAGATCATGCTAGAATCCATTATATTTTGGTTAGAAAGGATGTTTTTCTAGAGGTTTCTATTTGATTATAATCATAGGTTGGGGAATTCATAGTTCTTGTCAATGCTACAAAGGACCTATAATAACTCATTTTGTCATCGGTTAATAAATTGTGAGGTAATTTTAATTTTGAGAATATGAATATTTTTTTGAGAATTGGGATTCAAATTGGGATTTTGGTAGTTGAGACATCTATAAGGGTGTTTTTATGCATTTTTAAGTGTTTCAATAGTATTAAAGGATATTGATAAAGGTTTAGTGGGGTGTTAGAGAATACTTCCTAAAGCAGAAGACTCCCCCATGTATCTAGTAGAGGTCCTTTGGGAATGTGGTGAGCCCCCAGAGGTATGTAAGCCCTTGGGTGGTCACCAAGTTTCCTATGGACTTCTATATTTTTTATAGATTAATTAACTAATTGATTTAAATACATAAATCCCTTATTGGTCACTCATCCTAGAAACCCTATCCCTATCCCCCTCACGTTTCTCCCATATCCCTCTCTAATTATTAAGATTTTGGATCACTATCACTAGTTAAATAAACGAGTTATCAGAATTAGGAGGTTCCTCTTGGAAAGGATTAAGTAATCCCTTGGATTCTTATCACTATTTCTCTTATCACTTTACCATTTTAGAATAAACCTCATTTTAGGGTCTATTTGTTTGATTTATCAATTTATGGTGAACATGGTTGAATCAAGCCATGATATTGGATGAGTTAACCCTTATAAGGTGGAGGTAGGTGTTCCCTTTCATATATCACTATATGTTTCATGTAACAAGCATGCACATGACTTGGGGTTTGGGTTAATTTTTTTTGAAAATAGGTCAAGTGAGTGTATATTTTTGTAATAGGCTATGGTAAAGACTTATAAGATTGGATTAGTATTGTAGTGAATGGTTTGGGAATTTTAGAGAGGATTGGTGGCTATGATGCCATGGGGATTTACCTATAGTTATAAGTTTTGGACCCCAAAGTTATTTTGGTTCAGGTAATAAATTATGAACGACTTAGGATATGAATTGGAGAGTGGGTAAATGGGGTTTAAAGTGGTTAAAACTTGAAGAAAAAAATCTAGTTAAATTCAAACCATAGAAATTAAATGAGAAAGGATATGGGAATAGTTTTTAACTATGAAAATATCTTATATATAGGAGTAAAATAATAGAATTAGGGTTAGTGAACCATTATTATCCATTAGGCTTGAGTAATCCTTATCATGGGTTGTTTAGAATGTTCAATGAGTGTAATCACTCAGATTTTGTGTTCCTAGTGGCACTCAGAGTTAGTAAAGTGATCGAATGGACTCTCATGATCATGGATCACCTTTTAAGAGTGAAATTGAAATATAATGAGAGTTAAACTCTAATAGGAAGCCTCACAAGGATTTTGTAGTATAAGGAAATATGATATTTGTAGGTATATTAATGTATGAGTATTCTAGGTTTATTTAGATTCCTAGGGCATGGTGAGAGTTTATGCTATCTTGGATTGGATAGTGTATAGAATAAAATGACTTTATCTGATTAATGTGGAACATCTCTTTGTCAGTTTATGGTCTTAGTGCATGTAAAGTGTAAAAAGGATCCTAAGAACCTTTTGAATCACTTTAGGGTGTTGTTTGGGTATAGTGACGTACTAGTGATATGAATGAAGTATTATGTATGCTCCCTGATACCTTATGTGAAGGTGTTTTACCTGATAGGTGTATGATAATTTAATGTATCCAAGTAGGACTAGTAGATTTGGCTTTATAGATTGATTATAAACTAAATGATTCAAGATCATCATGGGTTATTATTTTAGATACATGTTTTACTGAGATGAATGAGTATTGTGAGACTGGACAAGGTAGGTTATATTGGATTTGTTCATGTGTAATCCTATAGTGAAGTGATAGGTATGGATCTATGGATAAATTGGAGCTAGGATAGGGGATATTTCTACCATGTATTTCTAGTTTTATCTTGACCATGTTTATTCAGATGATGGTGATGTTGTGGCCTAGGGACCTAGGGATTAGGGTGTGGAGTTACAATACATAGGTTCTCACTCTTCTTAAGTTTTGGGAAGATCACGATGGAGTAATGAGATCCTAATTTTCTCTTCTGTATGAGTCTGGATAAGTGTTACACCTTACTCAGATTCATTTTATATACATTACTCCTGCTAGGTTAATGTAGTTTGAGCTGAGAGTGATATGATTCCTCAGGGAATGGGGTGTGGATTTACACCACCTAGGTTATAATCATACAAAGTTATAGGTGTATTACAATGGAGTGATAGGTTAAGTACCCAAGGATTGATTAACTACACCTGAGGGGGGGTGGAGGTCAATCACAGAAAAACAGTTTTTAAAAATTATTTCTCTTTTAATTCAAAATTTAAGAATGGTTAAAGTCTCGATCCCTTATCATTAATTCTTAGAGTCACCATATAATAAACAATAATAAAAATATCTAAACACATGAGGATTTTACAAGGTTCAGTAAAAATACCTACTCATTGCTACAACTAATTATTCCCCCAGGTTATAGATTCTTCAATGGTTATATCTAGGGAAAGTCCCATTCTCATCAACATTGAGTCCCATAGTGTTATTACTCTAGATTCACACTAGAGATCACATGTTACCACCTACACAACCGATCAATACTGAGTCCCACTATGTCTTCTCCTAATAAAAAGTACCACTGAATACTTCCACTTCTCTTAAAATACGATTTACTAATAGAAAATATTTCTATCAGCTTCTAATAGATTCTACACTACCTCAATATAAAATCATCTTCCACAAATAAACTAGATAAAATGATCTATTCATATATAACTTCAAGAAATTTTATAAATGATAATTAGATACTTGATCATACTCACTATCTACTAATATTTAAATAATACAGACCTTCTCAATTCACCGAGTAATCAGGTATAAATGCCTTCAAAAACAAAACCCAAATTTAGTCTCAAATATCACTACACACTATTCATTCAAAATATATTACATGTGATTTTCTCACAAACTTCATTCATGTAAGATACAATGACTAGTCTTATCACTTCATAATCACTATTCTTTTTACAACAACATAAATTCCCAAGAATCACACTATTTTTATAAAAGTGTAATTCCATTTGCATGAATATGTTGAATAATAAAATCACACTTACACTGCCTCACTTTCCATAGCACTATTATAATTCTTCTTCAAGAAATTTTTTCACTTTGATTCTATGAACTATAATTTTATTATTGTATTTACTTCATGCATGAATTTAGTACACATCAGAAAAAATGCCTCTATGAAGCTATGAACTACTCCCGATACTTCTCATACTTCACAAAATCTCAAAATTATAGTTTCATTTCACTCATGAATATATCACATGCATTATTCTGTTCTTTGGGTAACCAATAGTACACATCCTTTGTTCTTTATGAATCTATAAATCTTACAGAACCATACCTCATAGTCTCCTCACTATTCCTTCACATAACTTAGAAAATATCACCCAAAAAAATCCCAGATTCTTTAAAAATATTAGTGAATGTGTTTTACACAAGCCCAATCTCTTGGAACTCATAATCATTCATGAAGATGTCACAAAGGATTATTCATGCACAACATGATCATCACATGGATCATTTTGTGAAATTAAAGGACTCTTGAGTCTCTATTTTTTTCTCTCATCTATATTAGATTTTTATTAAGAATATTCTATAAATAACATGAGTCAGGGGTATTTATATATGTGTTCTGCCAACTTACTCCACCATGTCAATACCCTATTTGCACTACTATTCTTTTCTTATACACACCTCCTCACTTATGTGTGCATTCAGCTTCATTAAATCACTATCTTTTCAAAACATATCTACCTTCATTTTCATTTCCTGCATGAATTTAAAATCCCCTTAACTTTGAGCATAAAAAAATCTCATATGATCATCCATTACATAATTAAGATATTAGTCTGATCTCAGTGGCTTGATGATATACCACCGACACTCCTATACCACCGTTCTACCCAATATGGTAGTGTAACTTGATCCTATGCACGTTGTGCACATGCTCTTCCTACCTTCAAGAAGGCCTCCTACCACCATGTCTACCCATGCATGGATTGGGTCCAATGTGGTCAATATTGCTCCCACATGTGGTTGATCTTTCTCACCTTAGGTGGATTTGGTTGGACCAAATTTTAATAAACTCCCATGAAAATATTTATCAAAATTCTCATATATCTCCCAATCCAAAATACTAAACTTCTCATTATTTCTAAACTCAAAGTAATTAGATATTTATTTTATTTTGGGATTCAATAATAAATTCCAAAACTAATCAATCTTTAAATCATCTCCACTTATTCACTTCTTTATATGTTGAAAACAATGCACACTCTCCTAGAAAAATTAGAACATGTCATTAGAATTTAAGAAAAATTTAACAATAATCAAAATAATGTTAAGGATATCTTCATGAAAATCCTTCATGAATAATCACTTACCTTAACACATCTTTACATTTTATCACAACTAATTCATTTAACCTTATTGAAAAAAATAAAATTTTCTCAAAGGGAACTTCAATATCCCCATTTTTATTGGTTTTCAATACCCACCAAACACTTTATGTATAAATATATCTACTTCTATCTCCCCCCTTATTGAAAATGAATATAAAGAATGTATATAGGAAACCTCTTCTCATTTCCTTCCCATTAAACATCTTCATTTCCCTTTTTAATGATACCTCATATTTTAGTTTGTAAATAGCCTTTATCCATATAACTCTAAGTCTACATGGGAAAACCCAGTGTAGAAAATAAGAGTTTATAACCAAGGTAGTCAATGTTTTCCATAAAAAATATACACATGATATCATTCTCATATAACTCCAACTTCTTAATTTGGAGTTGCTCAAGGGAATATATTTTTAATCTTGAACTCATCTAAACATATACATCAAAAAATTTATATGAAAAAACATATAATTCCCCCCTTTTATCTCAATATGGACTCTCTTTTAATAGTAATTCTATTAAAATATTAAAATTATGAATTTGAGAGTGTTTATCATATTTAAAAAATTGTGAATATTTGATAACTTAAATCATCTATGCTATCCCTTTAGGGATTCATCTATCTCATTTAATTCCCTACATTCTAGTACAAAACCATATATATAAGGGAATAATGAGGGACCTGTTTGTTTGTAAAGACTTGTGTTTTTTGGGTTTTGAATTTTGAGTAGAATATTGAGTTTTTGGTTTCAGAGGATCATGAGTGGTAAAATAGTCATTTTACCCTATTAGCTACTCTCATAAAATTTTTATGACCACTCTTTTAGTTTTGGAATAGGGTTTTTACCCTAGGATATAAGTCTAGTTGAATTTCGAGCCATTTAGATTTTGGTAGAATATTTGATTAAATTAAATATTAAATTATTTATGTGGGTTTGAGTGGAAATATCTTTTGGAAAAAGCATTAGATTGATATTATGACTCTATAGTTGAGTCCAATATGGGGTTTTTTTATTAAGTAAGGTGTAAACTCACTTTTTGTTTTAAAACTTGGGATGTGTGTTTTAGGTGGTCATTTAATTTAATTAATTAACTAATTAGATTAATAAAACACCCCCCATTCCTTAAAAAACATGAAAGAAGGGGGAGGGTTCCTCCCTTGAATTAAATAGATGGTCTGAGAGTAAAGGGGGAATTAGGTGTTTCCGTACTTCATCCATGGTGGTGTTTGAGATAGAATGGAGGAGCAATGGATTCCGGGAGTGGATTTGGACCCGAAGCTTTAGCATTTTCTCCATGAGGTAGGCTAGTTTTGAGTTTTATTCCCTAATCCCCATATATGTATTGTTTTTAAGTTTTAAAGCCCTTTTATGAATACTAAGAACCCTATGGAGTCGATATATACCTAATTTTTGAAAAATAGGGTTTTTGGAGGTTCACATGGGTTTTTTTGTTTGGAAATCCAGATCACACAACATGTGGTTTTGAAGCACATGCTAGGTATTTTTATTTCTTGGGAAAGATGGAATTTTTGGAACTACATTCTATGTACTGGGAGTACATTCCATGTAGTGGGACATGGCCATGTGGCTAAGTGCTTAGGCATATGAATTTTTTGGACCACGTTCCATGTAGTAGAGGTACACACCATATATATGGACATGAACCTGTGGTTAGGACATGAACAAACACCCTATATAGGAGTGGGGGGGGGGGCATGTCCATGTGTATGTACATTTATAGACCCCATGTATGACATGGTAGTGTAGTGGTACATGGCTAGACCCTATGTATTCCTTAACATGTATTAGTACATAGCCAAACTCTGGGTGTACCCAGGCCGTGTGGAAGTACATGGCCAAGTTAGAAGTTTTGGAGTATACACCATGTACTCGAGGTACACACCATTTAATTCCCCTTTTTTATCCTTGTATTTTGGGAGGTTTTTCACCCTTGAATTATAATGGGGAATAAGAGGAGTCAATTTTGATCATTTTTTCCATGTAGAACATGAGAGTGGAGCCCTTGGGGTATTTTGAGGACTTCTAAGAGATGGTTTGGGGTGAGAAAGTTATGAAATATATGTTTACCTCTAGTAATTGAATTAATCTATCTACTAAGAGTGATAGATTAGATGAGACCCATGTAGGGATCATGATAATTATTGGAGGATGTAGTATGAGTTCATTAGATACCTTGATTGGTATTAGAATGGAACTATCCCTGAATAGTGGGATTTGGTTGTGACTTGAGGTGATGGATAGGTTGGGTTTTCAAAGAAACCTAGGGCAGCATGGAAAGGGGACTGGATTAAGGCCATATCCCATTTTAGGTTTACTCCCTTTTTTCTTATGTGGTCATGAGATGCTATAGACTAGTTTGTGGGGCATGTTTACCCCAAGAGATGGGAGTTGTCTTGAGATATTAGTTGTGATGACAGATTGGGAGAGGGATATATTTTCTTATGTTCTGACACAGGGATCACATGAGGGATGACTTCACTTTCATACTAGTTATGAGGATCCTAAGAGGGATACCTCTGTTTATGTGTTGACCCAGAGGGCCAAGTGGTTCCCAATTAATATACCTACCATAAGAAGGTACATGTGTTTGGGTAGTAATGGTTGCTGGTGTCCCCTTGAGACCCGAACCAAGGTATGAGCCACTGGGAATAATATTTTTCAAATGGGTGTAGGCGTTCATCCATCCTTTGATAAGTTTTCTCTTTTAGTTTATGTTCAGACTTTATTTATTCCATGAGTCTATTGAGATATGGTCAGTTGGACACATTTTAGATCTTCTTTTACATATATAGGTTTCTATCATTGAGAGAGTTGGACATAATGCTCCACATGTATGGTTATAGTTGTTTGACATGAAATTCCACATTCGAGGATGATAGATCTAGACATGATGCTCCACATGTATGGTTCTTGATGTCTAACATGATGTTCCACATACAATTTTGATAGAGTTGGACACGACACTCTGCATCGATACTGATAGTTTTATTCATGGTTAGGGTGTTGGATTGTGGTCCATGAACATTTTATTTTTGGTATAGATGAGATTGGTGGACATTGAATTCCTTAAATATAGATGAGAGTTGTGGAAATGGTGACTAAAATATGTGGTTGAGATGCTGGACTAAGTCTTTAGGCATGATCAGCGATGGCATACTATATGGAATAGGATACAAGATTGAGGCTCCTCATATTTAGTCTACCTACAAGTTCAAACTCCGAGAACCACCAGTTTTGATGCATAGGTAGATGTTGGATTGATTCTTTAGGCCCTTTTGTTTATGAGACATGGGTTAGATGTTAGAATGACTCTTTGGGTACTGTTTATACTTCAACATGCTATGATTACTTGGAACTGAGGCATTTAGGTTCCAAGGACGAGAAAATGAATGGACACATGAGGACATAATAGGGAATACATTATATTAGGATACCAGATGATAAGAATACAACATGAAAGGTCCCCAGGGTTGAGAGTATTATTTTTGGATATCATGGATGTGTATCCCATAGGTTACTTAGGACACACAGTCATTGAGACATGCTCAGAAACACTCAGTCACTAGCTGAAGCAGGTATGTTCAGTCACTGTCATGGACCATGGGATTTATGATGGTTTTATTCATCATTATTTCAGTTATTTTTTGGCTAGGATGATCATATTTCACGAGAATTCACTTATGGAAGAATGTTATAGGTTCATCGTTGGGGGATGGCCTACTGAGATTTATTTTTATCCCCATGTACATGCACCTCAGTGTATGTGTAGACCTTATGTATACTTTTTGGTTAAGAATAGTTACATGGAAAATAGGATAGAGACGCAAGATTGCATGGTTGAGTAGAGACACTCATGTAGAGTTTGATGATCGGGTTGAAGCAGCTCGAAAAGGTATTGGAGATTAAGTATATGGCATAACTCAGTGTTGGAAGTAGAGACTGATATATTTATTTTTTGGTTTATTTTTTATATGTGGTCATCCCAGTGGGAGATTAGTGTTGTATGTATGGAATGGTTTTTCATGCCTTTACTATTTTTCATTTTATTACAAAATTATTCCATTTTAGTTTATTTATACTTTATATATACTCAGATATGTATGATGCTAGGTTATTTATTTATGGTTGTGCACTCCAATATAGGGGTATAGTCTTTTCATAGTACCGCATTAGACCCTCGTTGCTATTTTTTATTCTCTAATATATGGGGAGGCACACTTGAGGTCTTGTGGTGAACTGGTCTGACTACTGTTATTGGAGTGAGTTGGGGTGAGACATTACAAAGTGGAATTAGAGGAGTTACTTTCATGTTATTTCACTATTTGGGGTTTGGTAGACAGTAGATATAGGAATGTGTCAGATATAGTTATTTATATTAGGAAAGTGTGCCATTTTTTGTATGAATTTCGGGTTACCATAGGCTAGGATTGATGTTCTTGGTAATCAGTGTTATGTTTGTATATGATTTTTTCTTTGGGTGATTCACATGTGGTTTGGATTTTATGAGTTTTGATGAATTTATGGATCCTTTCCCATTGGAAAGAGGCATGTTATTTGATTTTGATTATTGGCCTATAGAGGAATGATTTATCTCATACATCATAATAGGAACATAGGATACACATGAAATAGGATTGAAAGTGTGTTATTTTGGTGATGACATAGGATTAATTGTTTAAATTTTCAATAATTGATCATACAAAATTTCCCCGTATAAGTACTTGGTGGAATTATAATAAGTTGGGCCAACTTGTATATGGATATTTTTCTGATGGAAGGTTACTTGGATCTATGGTGAGACACTTGATGATGGGGATGTTGATGCAGTCCTCATGCACAGTAGGTGTAACGATCTTAGTGGGTTGGCACGGTATAGGTATATTACTATTAGAACCTTGTGGGTAATTATTTTTCAAGGTTGTTTGTGTGTCCCGGTCCTAAGAAGTAGTCTAATATATAGATTCTTAGGGAGGATATGTTCCCAAGTTTAGGGGAGTTGGTTTGGCAGGTGATGTCCCTTGTATATGAGACCCCAGAGATGGGTGTTTTAGTATATTGATGTCGTGTGACATTAGGATAGGTGTGTTATTGGTTCCCTATGAGTTTTGGCTTTCTATCTATGGGAATAAACCTAGGTGGTTAGACCTAGTGACTTAACATGAGACTTGACTGGTGGGGCTAGGTGGGAAAGCCCAGTGACCTTCTTGATGTGACTCTAGTTTAGGTAGTTGGTTCTATTTGACCTTTAAGGGTGACCCATGAGAGGGGTTGACTGAGTTATGTGTATTCCTTAGTTAGAGTGATCCCTAGGTGGATGTTTTATACTTTTTGAAAATAGTGTATGAAGGGTACAACCTAGTATGGAGTATTGGTGCATTGGATGCCTTTTTCTTTAGAGGGAGCACTTGTGTGATAGTGCTTCATCCTTGTGTTTGGTTTCAAGAGGGGAAGGTTCATTCAGATTCCTAGCCCAAGTAATGGTTGGGAAAGTGGGTTATTACTAGTTATTATAAGATATATTATAAGCATAATAGGTGCTTAAGGTTATGTGGTTAGGTCTTTTGATCCAAGTTTTCATGGGGCATGACTTGCTGGAGTCAAAACAGGTTTTATGGTTGGGTTATGCAAGAGTGTGTATTGGTTAAGAGTTAATGGGATCTTGGAGACATGAGCGCTAGTGATACAATGTGTCATTTGGATTATAGATTAGGCACTATGAAAGCATACACTGTGATTATTGAATTAAGAATACAACCATTAGTAAGCTAAAAACCAATGTGGGTGTGATGAGAGGTTTGAGGGAATAGTGACCCAAGGCCCTTAGGATAAAATCATGATTTTCAAGGAATGAATGGGTTTATGGTGGAATTAATTGACAATGAATTAGTGTAATTTTATTCTAGAGATGATCATTCTAAATATCTTGACATTATCCTGAGTATAAGGAGTGAGAACTAGCTATACCTATCTACCTAGATATCTTTTCTGGTTTGATAAAGGGCCTCATGGGAGGTTATGCTCATGCAGTGATGT
Source organism: Viscum album (assembly GCA_963277665.1). NCBI lineage: Eukaryota > Viridiplantae > Streptophyta > Magnoliopsida > Santalales > Viscaceae > Viscum > Viscum album. The sequence goes on from OY728155.1 coordinate 141,658,711, forward strand.
ATGTGAAGATGTATGGTTTGAAGTGTAACATCAACCATTTTTGAGTGGGGTCCTTATAATGGATAGGGTGTTGAAGAATGATGTGGGTGCTATTCTTGGAATCTAGGAATGGGATATAGTTGATGATTTTTTCATCACTCTGGTGAGATAGAGATGGTCATGTGAAATTCTGAAGTTTGATAGTGATTGGATCAAGGGCCTTAAATTTTTTTAGTTATGAGGTGAAAATAATTATACTCTTATGGAAAAGAGTATCAAATCAGTCATGGTGATGTGACCCTTGTGCGAGAAAGTCCAAGGATATAGTGGGAACCAAATCAAGCGGGTTGGTGGACCACAAGGGATGTGTTTTGATAGAAGATTCTGATGGTGGGAAGTGTGGTGGAATAGAATCAGCTATTGTAGGTTGATTTCTTTGGTGGGGAGAACCATAAGACTAATGATGAGTTTTGGATGACTATAAGACATCTTAGGATGTCCAGATGTGGTCAGGAATCATCTTGGTAGTTGTTGATTGTGGAAAGTTGTGACTTGACCTTTGGTGGGTTGTATACCTTACCTTTGGTGTTAGAATGGGGAACAAGGTTGTCATCCTAGATTAGAATGCAATGAGTTAAGAATGAATTAATGGCCAAGGTGGGTTAGACTATGTGGTTGGAAAACAACTAAGGCTTCTCAAGGATGAGAAGTTTTATTATGGGGAAGATGTAAAGACCCATGTTTTTTTAGGTTTTTAATTTCAAGTGGAATTTTTATTTGGTTTGGTTTTAGAGGTCCATGAAGGATAAAATGGTCAGTTTTACCAAAGTGATCTCATATAATTTTTTTTACCACTCCATTTTTCCTCAAATAAGGTTTTTACCTTATTATAGAAGTTTGGTGGAATTTCAATTTATTTGAATTTTAGAATAATATTTAATATTTAATTTATTTAAATATTAAATTATTCATATTAGTTTTAGGGGAGATATATTTTGAGTAGAGCATCGAATTGATATCATGACTTCATAGCTGATTCCAAAATGTGGATCTTTTCTTAATTAATGTGTAAACCTGCTTCGGGTTCTGGGACTCGAGATGTGAATTTTAAGTGGGAATTTAATTAATTAAATTAATAAAATACTTCCCCCCCATCCCTTCCTACACATGACAGAAGGGGGAGGGTTCCTCCCTTGAACATGATGGCTATATCAAGAGGAAATGGAAAAGAAGGTGCCGCTAGACAATATCCGTGGTGGCGATCGAGATCGAATCAAGGTGTGTCAACTTTCAGAAGTGGATTTGGACTCGAAGCTTCAATGTTATCACCATGAGGTAGGCCATTTTTTGATTTTATTCCCTGATACCTATATATGTGTTTTTATATTTTAAATACCTTTTATGATTTCTAAGGACCCCATGGGATTCAATATGTACCTAATCGGGGAAAAATAGAGGTTTCAAGAGTTTCATAGGGGTTTCTTGTTTGGAAATCCCGATCACACAACGTATGGTTCTAGAATACATGAACTTTATTAATCCTCCACAGGGAAGATAATTTTTTTGGAACTATACATTGTTTAATAGGAGTAAACTTCATGAAGTGAGACATGGATATGTGGTTGAGTGCTTGTGCACATGAAATTTTGGAACTACACACTGTGTAGTAGAGGTACACACGATATAGAGGGATATGGACATGTAATCAAGGACATGGGAAAACACCCCATGTAGTGGGGGTGGGGCACAACCATGTGGATATACATGGACATCCCACAGGTATGACATGGCTGTGTAGTGGTTCAGGAAAAGACCCCATGTATGCCTCAACTATATAGTAGTACACAACCAGACCTTGGGTGTACCCAGGCTGTGTGGAAGTACGTGGATAGGTTGGGAGTTTTGGAGTACACACTATGTACTTAGGGTACATGTCATGTACTACCCCTTTATTACCCTTTTGAGGATTTTGGGTGTTTTTCCCCTATAATCAGAATGGGGAACATGAGGAGATGATTTTGAGTATTTTTCTGCATAGAATATGAGAGTGGATACCTTAGGGAATTTTGAAGAATTATAAGAGATAATTTGGGGTGTGTAAGTTATGGAAGTGATATTTCCCTCTATTAACTGAATTCAAATATCTATTTAAAGTGATACTTGGGATGATACCGAGGTGAGGGTCATGAGAATGATTGGAGGATGTAGCATGAGTTCATTGGAGATCTCAACTAGTAATGGAATGAGACTATCCCTAGATAGTGGGATTTTTTGTGGCTCAAAGTGATAGTTACGTTGGGTGTTCAGAACAACCTAGGGTAGTATAGAAAGGGGATTGGATTGAGGACATATTCCTTATGAGGTTTACTCCCTTTTTGGAATGTGAGGCCATGAGATGCTAGATAATGGTTTTTTGGGTGTGTGACCCCAAATATATGGAAGTTGTTACAAGATATTAGTTGTGTCCATGGACCAAGAGAGGGATGTATATGCTTATGTTATCACTTAGGGGTATCTATAAGGGATTTATCTTCTTGAATACTAGTTATAAGGATCCCAATAGGGATGGATATGTTTACATGTTGACCTAGAGGGCCATGTGGTGCCCGATTGATAGACTGACCCTAAGCATGTATGTGTGTTTGGGTAGTAATGATTGTGTGTATCCCCTCGGGATTGAAACTAAGGTATGAGTTGATGAGGCTAATATTTTGATTTTGAGTGTGGTCATTTGGAAAACCGTTGATATTTTTCTCTTTTATTTTATGTTGGGACTTAGTTTACACCTTGAGTATGTTAAGATATGGTTGAGTGAACACATTTCCGAGCCTGGTTTACAGATATGGGTTTCCATCATTGAGAGATATGGACATGATTCTCCACATGTATGGTTTCATATGTCTAAAATGTAATTCCATATCCAATGATAATAGAGTTGTACATGATTCTACACATGTATGGTTCTATATACATGACATGGAATTCCATATCCAAGGTTGATAGAGTTGGACATGACACTCTGCATCTGTATCGATAGTTTTTTTCATGGTTTGGGTGCTGGACTGAGGTTCCAAGCATGTTTTATTTTTTTATATGGATGAGATTGGTGGACATGGTGTTCCATATATATATAGTTGATAATTTTAGAAATTGAGACCCACATATGTGGTTTATATGCTAGAAAGAGGCTCTAGATATGATAAAAAATGGAATAACATATGGAATACAATGCATGAATATTCTCCTCATCTTTGGTATGGTGTCAAACTGATGCTCTAGAAACCAATAGTGTTTATGTATAGTTAGACACCAGATTGATGCTCTGGACCCTTTTGGTTACAATACAAGGGTTAGATGTCAAACTAACACTCTAGGTATTGGTTGTACTCCAACATGATATGAGTACTAAAAACTGAGGCATATAGGTTCGAAGGATGAGGTAATAAATGGATTCATGAAGAAATTATAAGGGATACCTTAGGTTAGGATAAAAAATGATAATATTACCATGGTAAATGTCTCCAAAGTTGATAGGATTAGTTAGGTATTCCAAGGATGTGTATACCATAGGTTACATGGTATGAATGACCATTGAGATGTTCTTAGAAACACTCTAGTACTGGTAGAGGTAGGTATGGCCGATTGGGGTCAGGGAATATGGGATTGATGGTGGTTTTATTTATCTTTATTTTAGTTTTTTTGAGATGAACATATTTAATGAGTATAAACGTATAATAGTAGGTTATAGGTTCATCATTGGGGATGGACCATTGAGATTTATTTCTCATCCCCTGTACATGAACCTCAGTGTTAATTCAGACCATATATCTTCTTTTAGGTTAAACACAAATGCACAATGGATAGGTTAGAGTCCCAAGATTGCATGGTTAAGTAAAACCGATCATGTGGAGTCTGACGATTGGGATGAATCATCTTGATAGGGTACTAGAGATTTGGTATGTGGTATGGATTAATGTTGGCAATAATGCCTTATATATTTATTTTTTAGTTTTTTATATTGTATATTTGGTTGACCCAGTGGAAGATCAATGTTGTATGTATGAAATGGCCGTTTGGGAATTTATTGTATTTTATTTTATTATAGAATAATTCTATTTTAGTTTATTTATTATTTTTATATAATATAATGTGTATGATGTTTGATTATTTATTTTTAAGTTCACACTCTGATATGAGGGTACAATCTCTTCATAGTAACATCTTAGACCCTCACTTCTATTCAGTAGTCTCTGATGTATGAAGAGTTGCACCTGAGGTCCTATGGTGATTTGGTTTGACTACTATTCTTGGAGTGAGCTAGGGTGAGATGTTACATTGTTCCTCTGAAATTACACTCAGAACAAGTTTTTCATCTCAACATTTCATTTTTCTTCTACCTTTTGGTCTTAGATTTAGAAGAGTTCACCTTTTCATTAAAATTATTCATAGGTTTCATGTTCTCATTCTTCCCATGAATTAGTTCTTTATATGGGACATTATTTTATACCTTTATAAGTAAAGAAACTTTATTTTCTTTTGATTTCATATACATTTTCATCAATAAATATTGGACTAGGAAGATAGGCATACTATTCTTTATATCATTCCCAACTTGTTCACACTAATACTTTTGATTCTATAGATCATCACCTGTAGATGGATTCTTATGATATTCAACATATTCTTTAGAAATAATCAGTTTACCCTCAGATACGACATCTATTTGATCTTTATCCATTTGTTTATCCATTTTCACTTGATTTATAAAAATTATCAAACATTATTTATTTCTATACTCAACTTTCTTATGTGTTTCACACCGCTTCTTAGATGTACTCAAATTATTTTATTTTATTTCTATGTTTTATTCCCTTTCATATCATAATGAATTTATATAGGTTATTTTTTCATGCATACCTTATCTCTATGAACTTCTAATCTAAATATTCCACACACTTCTTCTAAGAATTCATACATATTTTATATTGGAAGCTAGGATGGATATCTGGTCACCTATTTTTTTTAATAATCTGTTGTCATCTATTCACCATGAACCATTTAGTTCATGATTATTTCATGTTAATGACATGTTATATACCAAAAATATTTGTATTTATCTCCAAATTTTCTACAATACCATAAAAATCCTATGAACTATGATATTCTATTTTTGTTGATAAACCTGTCCAGAAAATTTATGATTTCAACTTGTTGTAAACCAAGATTTCTTCTTCCTAGGGGAAAATGATCTTCCTGGAATATTTCTTTCATAATTTGATCTTATATAATGATTATCTCTTAACTTCACAGTCTACACATATTCACCTATACTGTTAATTATAACATTCCTATTTTGAAACTATTTAGGAGAAGATGTACCTTATCTATAGGAACCCTTCATCTCACTAGCTTGGAGGAATAAACTTTTGCCTCAATAGACTTGTTGAAATATTATCTATTATTTTTCAATTTATGTTGAACTATTATATAAATTGATCGTGTCTTAGAAAACTCTTCCTCCTTGTGAGTTTGTTTCTCCTCACGAGAACTCACCATATTATCACACTTCCTATTCTCATCAATAAAGCTATTTATTTTCTTCCATGTTCTTATTTTTTAGTAACTAATTTTTTATTTTATTTGTCTATCTTACACTTATATTTCTTGAGTTAGGTGTTTTTATCAAAAAAAACTTCCAATTCTTCTTTAAGATTCCATTCCAAGTCTATTTTTACTTATCCATATCTCATAATGTTCTCAGATGTTCAAAGGTAACCTTTATCTGATACCAATTGAAGTACCCAAATACTATTTAGGTACTATTGAGGGTGGGGGCGAATCAGTGGTACCTAGTTTTTACAAATTATTTCTCTTTTTAATAAAACCTATGTGAATGATTAAATTCTTGATCCCTTGTCTTTAATTATCAGCCTCAACCTATAAAAATAGAAATAAAGATATCAAAACACACAAGGATTTTATAGGGTTCAGTCAAAATTCCCACTCCTTACCACAACTGGTTAACCCCCCAGTTATAGATTCTCCACCGTATGTAGGAGATTACACCAAAGGAAATTACTATTCCCATTAACACCGAGTCCCATAGTGTTACAACTCTAGAGTCCCATTAGAGACCACAAGTTCCTAGCTACACAAGAGATCAACAGAGAGTCCCAAAATGTCTTCTCCCACTCTAGAGTCTAACTAAATACTTCAACTTCTCTTCAAATATTATCCAATGATATGAAATATTCCTATCATCTTCTGTTAGTTTCTATAATTCCGAGAGATAAAATATTCATTCAAAAAAAATTAAACCAATCAATCTCTTCATGTACAACTTCAAGAACTTAGAAAACTAATAATAAACTACCTGATCTTACATATTTTTCACTAATATTTAAATGATGTGAACCTTCTTAATTCACTGAGTACTTGGGTGTGAATTCCTTTTGAAACATTTCCTAACTTCAGTCTCAAATATAACTACAAACTATTTATGAAAAATATATTGCATGCACTTTTCTCATAAAATTCACGCATGTAAGATACGATGAATGGTCTTATCACTTATTATTCACTGTAATTTTTTCAAAAACACAAATTCACAAGCATCACACTGTTTTCATGAAAGTGTTATTTCATGTGCATGAAAATGTTGAATAATGAAATCACACTTACACCGCCTCACTTTAATTCTCACTATTATGATTCCTCTTCACAAAATGTTTTCACTCTAATTTCATGAACTCTCACTACCTTACTATATTTACTTAATGTATGTATATAGTATAAATCATGTAAAATAAATCTATGAATCTATGAAATGCTCATGATAATTATCCTCCTTTTTATAATCTCAAACATGTTGTTCTATTTCACTCATATATATAATCACATGAAGCAATTTTTCTTCTCTAAACCAAGAATACACATCCTCTATTCTTTGTGAAGCTCATAATCTCATGGAACCAAACCTCAAAAAACACCTCACTATTTCTTCATGTATCTTAAAAAAGATCATAGAAAAATTCATAGATTCTTCATGAATCTTAGTGAATGTGTTTTACAGATCAAAAAGTTCATAGAAATCATAATCCTTCATGAAGATTTCATGAAGGCTTTGGCATGCACAACACAATCATTACATGTATTATAATATGAAAGCAGATCACTCTTGAGTATTTGTTTTTCACTCTTATCTCTCTTAGTTTTCTTCTAATCTTATTCTACAAAAGGCATGATTTTGGGGTTTTTAAAGACGTGTTCCATTTACTTACTCCACCACCAGAAGACCCTAAATTCACCACAATTCTTCTCATGTGTATATTACTTCACTTCTATGTGCATTCAGCTTTGTTAAATCACTATATTCGAAAAAATATCTGCCTTCATATTTTTTTAATGTGTGTATTTTATCTTCCCTAATATTTTAGCATCTCACAATCTCATATGATTATCCATATCAAAATCAAGATATCAGTTTGATCTCTATGGATTGAAGATGAACTGCACTTCATAAAAAACCCTTGGGTTAGGATCAAAGTTTTAGATGAAAAAAAACCAAACAACATTATTTGTGTGACACTTGGTGTTCCTATGTTTAATCTTTAACTTTTAATGATGGTTGAATAGTGGTTATGAACATCAGATCCCTCATTAGAAATGCACTCATCCTTTCATCGCTTAATAATATACTTTGTTCCATTCATCAACCTACTATGAGTAACATGGTATGCTCCCAGATTCCACAAGAACAAACCAATTTTGGAACTCCTCCACTATTGTTCCACCCCACATAGTGCCAACACTTAATCCTTTCCACATTTTTCTCACACTATGCCTGCCTTCACATATGCCTCATACTTCCATGGATTCCCATGAATGGGTTGGCTCCCACGTGTTCAAGCATGCTGCGACATGCAATTGAGCTAGCTCTCCTTGGGTTTCTTTGGTTATACCATTTTTTAATAAACTCTTATAAAAATAGATAGAAAAATTATCATATATATCCCAATATAAAATACTCAACTTCTCATCATTAGAAAAATTATCATATCCCAAAGTAATTCCCTCTTTATTTTATTTTAGAATCCAATTATAAATTATAAAACTACTCAATCCTCAAACCATATTCACTTTATCACTTTTTTATATGTCGTAAATAATGTGCACTCTCCTAGTTAAATTGGAACATGTCATTAGAATTTAAAAACATTTAAAAATATCCATAAAAAATTTGAGGCTATTTCCATAACAATCCTCTAAGTTTCATCACTTACCTTAACACATGTTGACATCTTCTCAAAATCAATTCAGTCAACCTTATCAACAAAAAATACAAATCACTTAATGGGAACTTCAATAGGATTCCCAGTTACTTAGTTACATGGGTTGGGCTAAGTGCTATGTCCTTCTCTGATGTGTTTCCTATATGATTTTATGTACATAAACCTAGGTCTAGCTAAGTGGAATTCCTTTCCCCAATGGGTTTCCTATATATGAGTTTGGATAAGTGTTATGATTTCATCTGATGTACTTATTATTGTGGTGTGATGATAAATCCATTATTAGTATAGGTTGATGAAGTTGGGGACATGTGTTGTAGTGGTTTGGTTAGTACATGATGACTTGACATGATTGATTCCATGTTGTATGTTACTATTTTATTTATTTTCCTATATATTATTACACTACATATTAAGTGATGTATGTGGAACCTCCTTTGTGATTATATACTGAGCGTTATGTTCACATACTGCACTAGTACCCTGGTGCATGTACATACCATCGTGCTTGACATTCAGGTGACAAATTATATATGGGATTTATTTGGTGTAGTTAGATGAGGATAGAAATTATGACTGAGGAGGATATTAGTTTTTTATAGGTATGTATCCACTATATTTTGTTTTTTTTATTTTGTACTCAATCATCCTAGTGGGAAATCCCACTAATTGATGTATGTATGATCAACATGGTATTATATTGTTATAACATGTTGATGTTTATTTATTATCTATAGTCATCACTTTACTATAATTATTAATTCTTAATCTAATGTTTTCTCATGGTTATTTTTTACCTTCTATTAGATGTTGTGATACCAAGAGTACAGTCTCTCAAAATTTGGTTATAGAATTTCATCGCTAGTCAAAAACTCTAAAATATATGGTTTAAAGACCCAGATTTTCCATGTATTCTTTTAATTATATGGAATTATTACGAGTCTGTGAAAATTGACAGCATGTGATTCTGAGTCCCGGTGTGCCCAGAATGAATTTCTGAACTTTTTTTAAGGTACGTTTAGTAAACGCACGAGCGACATTTTCTAACTTTTGAACCAGTGCTTCGATTAAAAACTTGAGGGTACTGTTGAATCCACAACACCAGGATTTTCTTAAGGGAGACTTTACTTTGACCACAGTAGTTTTGGAGAAAAAGTTATGTTTTTGGAATTTTTAAAAGAAATAAAATAAAATAACTTTATTATTTTATTTTCATTCTTATCCTCCAATGGACAAGTGGAGTGTGGGACCAACGATGTGTCAATCCATTAAATGTATTGACCCTTCAAACTAAGTAACAAAAATGTTGGGGAAATTAGGAAGCTTCCTAATTAATGATCCCCCATTAAACACCAACATCATTACTTACCCTCCCCTTCTCCTATTTATATGAAGCTTGGGGGGAGGTGACGACATGGATTCACCAAGCAGCGAAGTGCTAACAATGTACAAAGACGCCAACCCTTTGGAGGATGGAGCTAGTTCTGACAAGAGGTGACGAGTAACACCAAAACCCCAAATCGAAGATCGATGATCGTGAAATGTTGTTGGAGGCTAGTTGCAAAGATGTCAAACGCCAACCCACTTCCTCAATTACGGGCGTTCTTAATCATTTTTGAGGTAGGGGTTTGATTCTTGTTTTAAATTCAAGTGAATTTATTTAACTCCTTTATCCTCTCTCTTGATTACAAGCTAATGAGGAGGGAATGGGACTAACGAGCCTTTCTCGGACCCTCCGCTACTTTTCTACCCATGCGCTTCCATGGAAGACTGCCATCATAGAGGCACCGACCTGCTATGAAGGAGTGGCGTGCCGACCCATGCCATAAGAGGAGGCTGCGGCACTAAGCCGCGATAATCATCAGAGTGGCTGGCACTGGACGAACATAGAGGAGGTGCGGCACGCCATCATATGTCACTGGTGAGAAAAGGTCCGTGGCTCATCAGCCATGGCGGTTGAAGAAGGAGGCCGACACATCAGCTAGCCATGGAATGGAGGGCGGCGTGACTAGTGTGCTGCCAGTGCGGAAGAAGCCGCGACCGAAGCCATAGTAGAGGCAGAACCCATGCCTCCGGTGAGTTCTGCGGTGACTGTGAAACACCCACGTGGCACTACCGTTTCACAAAACTGAATGTCCTCTGGGCCATTCAGGATACTAGGGAGAATTCTCCCCCCCTTTCCAGCTCGGGCGGACCACGGCCGGGCCGAGCCTCACACGTTCGGGCTTCCTGCCAGCGGACCGCACTGCCAGCGGGCCGTGCTCCACCTCGGACCAGAACGCACCCCACCTTGGGTCAGGCCTTGCTCCACCTTGGATCGAACTGTGCCCCACCTTGGGCCGAGCCACGCCTCACCTAGCTGAACCTCCCTTGCGGGCTGACCCCTTTGCGAGCCGCCTTTTGCGGGCCACCCCTTGCGGGTTAGGCTGTCGCCTTGTGAGCTGGGCTATCCCCTTGCAGGTTGGGTTGTCCCCTTGCAGGTCGTACTGGACTTCGGTCCAGCGAACCAAACCTGTTGTACCTCTCGTACCCCTCGTGGTTTAATTTTCATGATCACAATCACTCTCTTAATTATCTAATCTTGTTTTAAGTGTTTTTGTTGATAGGCAAAAGGTTGCCAAGGAATTGGGCCAAGAAGGACTGAAAGTGGACTCTCTGAGTCTACCGGGAAACCGGTGGATGACCACCGGCCAGCCGGTAGTGCCTGGGCAGAAGGCATCCCCTCTGTCCAGACCACCGGCCAACCGGTGTCCCATCACCGACAAGCCGGTGGAACCCAGACAGAAGGGACACCTACTGTCTCACCACCGGCCAACCGGTGGCCTCCTCACCGGCCAGCCGGTGGTGCCTGGGCAGATGGCCTCTCCATTTTCAAAAGCACCGGCCAACCGGTGGCCAAGCACCGGTCAGCCGGTGGAGCCAGTCAAACTAGCCGTTGGGCTTTGACCAGCCTGCTCCCAACGGCTCCGAAGACTTTTCCAACGGCTCCGAAGACCCCGAACGGCCATATGAGGGTTCCCCCTCTATAAATAAAGGACTAGAAAGCCGCGGAACTAAAGTGGAACAATAACCAAGCCAACAGAAGCCAACAGACACATTTTTCATCATTTGGAAAACCTCCGGCGGATTCCTTCAAGGAACCTCAAATTGCTCCAACCCATTTCCACATCCAAGGAGCATCACCATAGAAGCTTGGGAGCGCTCTTCATCAACTCCAATCAATCCATTGGCGCCCAAGACTTCTCCACATTACGGTTTTTCTTATTTATCTTTTTGAGCATCAATTTGGGTTTGTGCCTACAAACCCCTCTTTCTCTCATCTTCCTTTTGTTTGGGTTTTCACACCACCTTCAAGGTGTGAAGAGGTTAGTCAAGCCTTCCCTTTAAAAGGCTTGAGTCATAGGTGAGCTAGCCTTCACCTGTAAGAAGGCTAGTGGGTTCTTGCTAAACCATTAAAAGCAAGCTGTAATAGGTTCTAGACTACCTTAAAGTCTAGTGGGTTTCTTGCTAAAACCATTAAAAAGCAAGCGGTAGTAAATCTCTCAACGGTTGAGTTGGGAGCGGAGACGTAGGCTTTGGTTTAAGCCGAACTCCGTTATCAAGTTTTGTGTCTTGCCTCTTTTATTTCCGCTGCACTTTTTACTTTGATTTTAAATTGTTAATTATTTTTTTAAAGGCAATTCACCCCCCCTCTTGCCATCACTCTCCGTCCAAAATTTGGTATCAGAGGCAAAGTTTGTGTAATACCCTAACCGGTTTCAAATTCAAGATCCTTTGTGATGGCTTCAACTTCTTTCGCCCCCGAAGGCTATTCTTTGGGTCGTGCTCCATTCTTTGATGGAACCGACTACACTTATTGGAAAACTCGCATGATTACATTTCTTAGAAGTATTGGCTATCCTATATATAGAATTGTCATGCATGGTTATTCTCTTTCTTCTCCCGATGAATCCAAATGGACTCAAGCCGACATTAAAAATTTCGAGCTTGATGGCAAAGCCATGAACGCTCTTCATTGCGGCCTTGATCATAATGAATTCAATCGAGTTTCCACATGCACTTCATCTCATGAAATCTGGAAACTATTGGAGGTTACCCATGAGGGGACCAACAAAGTTAAGGATACTCGATTGGATATGTACCATCAAGATTTTGAGTCTTTTACCATGCATCCATCTGAAAATATAACTGAAATGTTTACACGTTTTACTGATGTTTGCAATGGGAGAAAGTCCCTTGGTGATGATGTGTCTACAGAAACGATGGTCAAGAAGATCCTTTGGATCTTACCAAGCACATGGGCACCGAAAGTCACGGCAATCCAAGAAGCAAAAGACATCAAGAACATGCCGGTCGAAGGGCTCATCGGATTCCTCATGACCTACGAGATCACCATGAGGAGGCAAGCTGAAAAGGAAGGCAAACTCATCGAAACTCCAAAGAACATCGCCTTCAAAGTTCAACAAGAAGAAAGCTCCTCCTCCTCATCGACTTCCTCTTCAAGCGGCGATTCAGAAATGGATAATCTTGCCCGCAAAATGCACAAATTCATGAAGAAGCACAAGAAGAAGAAATCCCGCAAGGCTCAACCCAACGAAAAATCTGAGCCTGAGGTAACATGTTACGGGTGTGGAAAGAAAGGCCATTACAAGCCCGATTGTCCACTCAACAAGAAAAAGGCCAAGCAAAAGGAAAAGAAGAAGGCATTTAAGGCCACATGGAGTGATAGCTCCACATCCTCCTCCCCCTCCTCCTCAAGTGACAACGGTAAAAAATGCCTAATGGCATTTCATGAGGTATCCTCTTCCGAATCCTCATCCTCTAGTTCTTCCAATTCTTTCAATCATTTATCTTATGAGGATCTCCAACATGCAAGAGATCAATTGGAGGAAGGTTTTCACGAACTTTCTTCCAAATTTATTACTTTGAAAAAGAAAAATAAAATTCTCATTTCTGAAAAAGAACAACTTCTCAAAAAGAATGAGGAACTTACCCTTAAGATCAAACATATTCCAAATGTTGATTCTTTGAATTCAACCATTAAAGATCTAAGGGAGTCTCTTGCCAAGTTCACCCAAGGTGAACAAAATTTGACCAAATTACTAGGTTCCCAATGCATATCTAGAACCACCCAAGGGCTTGGCTATTCCAAGCAAGCTTCCTCTTCCCATGCTCCTACTATTTTTGTAAGGGGGAGCTCCCAATATAAATTTTGCAACTATTGTAAAAAACCCGGGCACTTAATTTATGAGTGCAATTGCAAAAATGCCCGATATGGAAGGCCCAAAACCATTTCCTTTAATGATGAATTTCATAGGATAAGATCCGCCACTAGACAAGTATGGATTGAAAAATCCCTTTTAGCGAGTCTCACCGGACCAAAATTTGTCTCGGTTCTTAAATCCTCTCCCCGGTGATTTGTTGTTTTTATTTAGGGGGAGTTAGGATTGTTTAAGCCTTTTTGCTTTATTTTCAAAACTTTCAATTCAAAACTTTCAATTCAAAACTTTCAATTCAAATTTCAAAAATTTCAATTGGTTTAAAATATCTATCTTGTTTTTCAATCCTTTCCCTCAATCAAGTTTTATGCCCCGTGCTATTTTGATAATCACAAAGGGGGAGAAATTCTTGGTTGATTGGGGGACAAATCTTTCTCTCATGCTTTGATTTATCCTTTAAAGCATGCCTTTCATTTCAGTCTTTTACATTTCTTGTTTTGGTGATTGTGATCATCAAAATAGGGGGATATTGTTGTACCTCTCGTACCCCTCGTGGTTTAATTTTCATGATCACAATCACTCTCTTAATTATCTAATCTTGTTTTAAGTGTTTTTGTTGGTAGGCAAAAGGTTGCCAAGGAATTGGGCCAAGAAGGACTGAAAGTGGACTCTCTGAGTCTACCGGCCAACCGGTGGATGACCACCGGCCAGCCGGTAGTGCCTGGGCAGAAGGCATCCCCTCTGTCCAGACCACCGGCCAACCGGTGTCCCATCACCGGCCAGCCGGTGGAACCCAGACAGAAGGGACACCTACTGTCTCACCACCGGCCAACCGGTGGCCTCCTCACCGGCCAGCCGGTGGTGCCTGGGTAGAAGGCCTCTCCATTTTCCAAAGCACCGGCCCACCGATGGCCAAGCACCGGTCAGCCGGTGGAGCCAGTCAAACTAGCCGTTGGGCTTTGACCAGCCTGCTCCCAACGGCTCCGAAGACTTTTCCAACGGCTCCGAAGACCCCGAACGGCCATATGAGGGTTCCCCCTCTATAAATAAAGGACTAGGAAGCCGCGAAACTAAAGTGGAACAATAACCAAGACAACAGAAGCCAACAGACACATTTTTCGTCATTTGGCAAACCTCCGACGGATTCCTTCAAGGAACCTCAAATTGCTCCAACCCATTTCCACATCCAAGGAGCATCACCATAGAAGCTTGGGAGCGCTCTTCATCAACTCCAATCAATCCATTGGCGCCCAAGACTTCTCCACATTACGGTTTTTATTATTTATCTTTTTGAGCATCAATTTGGGTTTGTGCCTACAAACCCCTCTTTCTCTCATCTTCCTTTTGTTTGGGTTTTCACACCACCTTCAAGGTGTGAAGAGGTTAGTCAAGCCTTCCCTTTAAAAGGCTTGAGTCATAGGTGAGCTAGCCTTCACCTGTAAGAAGGCTAGTGGGTTCTTGCTCAACCATTAAAAGCAAGCTGTAATAGGTTCTAGACTACCTTAAAGTCTAGTGGGTTTCTTGCTAAAACCATTAAAAATCAAGCGGTAGTAAATCTCTCAACGGTTGAGTTGGGAGCGGAGACGTAGGCTTTGGTTTAAGCCGAACTCCGTTATCAAGTTTTGTGTCTTGCCTCTTTTATTTCCGCTGCACTTTTTACTTTGATTTTAAATTGTTAATTATTTTTTTAAAGGCAATTCACCCCCCCTCTTTCCATCACTCTCCGTCCAACAAAACCCTCTATGGCCCATCCCAGACCAGGTCTGGCTGGGTCAGTCTGACTGGGTCGGACCGGACCCGGGCCCAACCAGAACCAGAAACATTTAAAGGGACATAACTTGAAATCCATGCATCCGTTTGATGAACTATCTATGACATTGGGACCCTTGTAGTGAGACGGTCCTTTTGGTATACTCCACTTGAGTTTTGGAGACAACTGGATTATGGCTGGGTTGGATTGAACCCGAATCCAACCAGGCCCCTGAAACTAAAACGCTTATAACTCATAGACCATGTGTCCAATTGATGCACCGTCTATCACGTTGGAACCCTTACGACATGGAAGTCCTTTAGGTTACTTCTTTGTGGAGATTAGTGGTGATTGAGGTATGACTGGTATCTAAAGGGTCTGATTATACGGAACTAGAGTGCACTAGGTACGAGGAATCCTATGGATGGCTGTAACTTGAAGAAAGCACATCGATCCTATGTGGGTCAGCATTTATCAGATTCTATGTGGTTCAGTGCTCAGAAATCCTATGTGGGTCAGATTCTGTGTGGGTTCAGTGGGGGTTAGTTACCTATAGATCTTGTGTGGGCCAATGAGGGTTAGTTACATATCGATCCTATGTGGGTCAGCAGCAGTGATACTTAACAGAATAAGATGATCTAGCCTTACGACTAATCATCTGTACTTCTGTACTTAAGTTATACCTAATTTTGAGCTGAGTCACTTCTTCGTGGTGCTACCTATGTGGTAATTCTATCTTTGTGGTGTTACCTATGTGGTACTTCTATCTTCGTGGTGTTACCTGTGTGGTAATTCTATCTTCGTGGTGTTACCTGTGTGGTACTAATACCTCCGTGGTGTTACTTATGTGGTACTTCTACCTTCATGGTGTTGTCTTTGTGGTGTTACCTGTGTGGTACTTCTACCTTCATGGTGTTACCTTTGTGGTATTCTTTAATCAGGTATTAGATGAGTATGTATTGATAACTTAGGTATATGTATGGGTATATACCTAAGTAGATTTGCTGTCTATTGCTTTGTGCTTTGAGATTGGGGTCTTTCTTTGTGGTATCTTCCTTTATGGAACTCAAGGAGACCTACGAGGGTCTTAGGGTCCCTTCTGAGTATCATTATACTCACCACTGCACGAGCTATGCCCACACCTTGTTGTGTCTTGTGCAGATGATGTACAACGTTGATCGAGGTTGAGGGATCTAGGACTAGACGATGCTCGAAGGTGGACCATTTGCCGTGATGCGACGTAGGGACTTCTGATCATGAGTTATACCTACCCTTTAGGTAGGATACATGGTGGTTGATCCATGATTTTCTTTTCAATTTTCAGTTATTTTTACTTTTCATTTGTACTTGTACTTTTCTAGTTGGGCTTGTATTTCGGCCCTTTTACTTTCAGCACTCTTTTACTACAACAGTTTACTTCGTGGTTGCATCTTGTTGTTTTCTACTTTGTGTGTTTTTACATGTTTAAAGGAAATGCCTTCTCATTTTAGGGATATGCCTTTCCAGTGCTAGTCACCAGCCCTTGGCCTCTAGAAGGCGAGATTGGGGTAGTCACGACATATGCCCCAGGGGACGGGTCATGACATAGGGATTCCTGCCTAAGGTAGTGTAATTCACCTAGATCAGCTTCAGTTTGGGAAAAACTTATCTAGGAAATTATAAAATGGAATCAAAACCTTGTTTTGGATGTCTTACTATTTAGGGACTTGGTAGATAGAGTTAGGAAGGGTTGGAACTTATTATGTATATAAAACTCGTGCATCATGAGAACTTATGTGATGAGATCCAAAGTTAAAAAGGTTATGAGATTATTTTTATTTATCTTCACTATTTTAATTTAGTTGTTTATTAAAGTATGATTTTTTAGGTTGTGGTTGTTATTGAGTGTCTTAATCTTGGATTGGGGTGGCAAGAATATGAAATTTTATGCATCATAACTTGGAATGTTAGTATACCTAGACATGTTAATAGATTCTTGTGATCATGGAAATAGTTTTTAGGAAAGAATAGTTTTGAGAATTTTTTTGGGAAAGTAGTTTTAATTAGTTAATATATCAAAAATAAGTTATTCAATATTTTTATAAGTAACTTATTAATGGAGCATTAATTAATTAAAACTATTGTGATAGATTTCATGTGTTTTTACTTTGATATTATTACATGATATTCATAATTATATGGTAGATGATATCCCTACAGTGGGTATGTCTAGGTAGTTTATCCTTTATGTTAGGATTGGGAAATGCTTGTCAGGGATATGGTTGGTATCAATGTGATATGGTTGAGTTAGATATAAAACATTAGGTGAATCTATTTGGAATGTTGTGTTGTATTGGAATAGTGAGAAATAACTCTTTTTGGTGTGAATTGTGATGATGGTCAAGGTAAGGTTTGTTTTTTATTGGTTGAAAGATCAATAGAGGATATTGGTAAGTGGAAAAGATAGTGGTTATTTTATTATCATGTGACGTGCTAGGGATATTGTGACTTAGGTTGTGAGAAACATGGGAAGATGCTTCATAGGTTTAATTATTTCTTTAGTGATGATGGGTTGAGTGTTTGGTTTTATTTAGGAATAATCTAGGTTATGTTAGAAATAAAAGAATTATTGGTGCTTTGTAAGGGATGTGTTGACATTCAAGGAGTGGGTAAAGTGAATTTTTTTTCTTATTGTTTTGGTGTGGAAACCAAATCTAATTCTTATAATGTTATGAAGAATATTTTTATTTCTTAGAGTTGTGGAATTCATGTGTGTAATGGTGGTATTGGGGATTATGATGACGTGACATGCTTTAAGTGGTTAATGTTAGGGAGTAATATTTTTAGGTCATTGCGAAACTTCTATAATATGAATAACTTTTCAATGAAAAGTGATTTAAGATATAAAATTACTCATGGGATTTAAAGTTTATAAATGAAGTATTATAAATGGGTAGTTCCTTGGTGAAACTACCCTTGGAGTGGGTAAGTTTTAAATTATTATAACCCCTAGTATTGGGTTCATGAAGGAAGATAAATGGTGGTTGTATTTTTTGGGATTCCCATATAAATCCTACCAAGTCCTTGGAGGATTAGAGTATATTTATAATATATTTATAAGGTTTTCCATGGTGGAGTATATTTATTTTGTATAGAAGAGATAGTCAAATGGGCTGGTTTAAAAATGGGAAGTGGGACCTTTGTACATTGATGTACCACCCTATTGTAATAGATAATGGGAGTATCTAAACTGGGGTTTATTAGAAGACTATAGAATATCCTTATAGACTCATGTACATTGATGATTGGTGGTGATGACCAAGGGTTTACCAGACCAGGAAATGATTATTTAGTACTGTTTGACATTATAGAACCTGGGAGCATGAGGAACTTCTATCATCCCTGAATTCATAGCCAAGTAAAGTTCCACCATTAAAGATCTATCCAAAACATCAGCGTATGAGTTGAGATTCATCATAAAAATATAGGATCAAATATATGTCTGAATACCCGTCTCAAATATCCAAGATTTCAACTTCTCATTCAACACCACATTAGGTGATAATTGAAAAATCCCAATAAAGTGATTGGCATACTGATTCATAGTTCAATTACCTTTCTCAAGTTTAATAAACTCTATTAATTTATCCAACACCATCAAAAATAGATAAATTTTCTATGTGAAAAGATCTATGAATTATTTCCAATCAAAGACCATATTCTTTTTTATCTCAACTATTGAGTCCCACCACCTTCTACTAGGACCTTCAATATTGAAAGTATCACATTTCACCTTAACAAAATCCCACATCTCTAAGAACTCAGAGAGCTGACCGAATTTCTTCAACAAATGCTCTGTATCCTAAGGATCATTAGTAATCTATAAGTATAGTGATTTGAGATGAAGAAACTCTTGGGAACAATCTATGCATTCATTTCTATAGGGTATAACCGCTGTATTCTGAGTAGGAACAAGTGCCACTACCTAGCCAAGATATTGGACCACACAAACAACAACCTCAATAATATTTTGATCTACTGGAGGATTCACTTACTACAGTTCATCAAAATCTCCCTCTTAAGGTATATTCAAATGTTTTCATGGGGGCATGGTACTTAACAAAAATAGATTACAAAAAAATTCTATTAATAGGTACATGATCATCAACTCTATTAAGGAAAAATCAATAGTGATTTGTAAAACTTATATCAAATACTAGGAAAAGTAAAGAATCATATCAGCAAATTCACTTAAATAAACTTTTCCCAAAAAACTTGTGGAAACTTAAGGCTTTTTTATGATGAGATCTGGCTAGAAACTCACTTTTAACATACCCCTTAAGTCCCAAAAATCCTACTCCAAATTTCATAACAACATAATAGAAAAGACTCAACCTAATTTGATACCATTTTTCATGAATTGACCCAGATAACCTGCCTAAACTGTACCTGATCTAACCCAGACATGACCCAAAGAGAATTCTATATCCCCATGGGTTGGCTATTAGTTCCATGTCATCATTGAGAGTAAAGAGGAAATGATTTATCCATAAGAGTTACAAGAATAATCAATATATAAGATAAAAATAAAAAAATTATACAGTATAAAAAATAATCCATAGGAGAAAAGTTTACACAAAGACCTTGAAAAAAGTCTCAAAAATAGTAATCCAAACTTTACAAAACTGGTGGATCACAAACTCCATCATTTTTTACCAACTCCAAAGGTCCCAAATATCAGGTACACCCTCTATCTTTGTGTAGTTCCTTCCATTACCATGTACCTAGCATAATAAAATATACAAACTCCTAGAGGTAAAGGTATGGTGTGAGCTACAAGCCCAATATGATTTCAACAATAATTTCAAAAGAAATCCATATAAAATAAAATATTTATTATTAAATATAAATAAAAAATAATATTGAAATATATTCACTATTCATATCAAAAACAAGATTGAAGAAAAATTTCAATGGATAATAATAAAACTAGTATAAATATATTTTCCAGAAAAGAAGGTATGAATATAACATTTTATCAAAAGATTAACGAATAAGAAAATATATCAAAACATACATGATTAAAACATTTTATGTTATTGGCATGAAAAGTCAATTCCAATCATAACACCATGGTTAAGATACCCAGGGGTAGGTTAAATAGTGATTATCACACATCTTGGTAAATTATGACTTCTAGTGTGCACAAGGATCATCCCTAAGGATTAAAAAGAGAGTATTCCTAAGTACTAATCTCCTTACCCTCAAGTAGTTTAGTTTTCATTTCCATTTTCAATCCATTTCCAAATAGAGATAATACATGCATATCTTTTTCTCTTCCCACCTAACTACATATCCTCTCAAGTGCCTCAAGGTAAATCAAACAATATAAGGGGATATCATTCAATCAATCATTATTAAATAATTTCAATAAACATTTCATTCAGCCCCATTTCCAAGTTTTCAAAACAAAACTTTCATTTCAGAAACTAACATCAATGGGTTTTTACCATAAACTAATTCTATTTATTTCAAAACCAACATCAATGGGTTTTAATAAAAACACTTTCCTTTTATTTTAAAAACTAATCATTAAATGGTTTTTAACAAAATTAATTAATTCATCACTTTTTATATCATAAAATATATCATTCATTTTCATTTTAAAAAAAATCCTTCCAATGGCCATTATTTCAATTCATGAACATTTTTTTAAAATGAAACAATAATTTCCATCAACCATTGTCAAGAATTTTTATCACACACACCATTCCATTTCAAATACACAAATCAAGTCTTGAAAATAAATTGTAAATATATTTTATTTCATGTAATAAATAGAGGTTTAAAATAATATAAATTGATTTCGAAACCACCTACCTTAAATAAAATATCACAAAACCCTAATAAGAGATCTATAGGAAGAAACAGGAGGAATCCCTCACCCCATGATCAAAAGAAAAAACAAAAATACCCTTATGTTTGTCACAAATCATTGTAATACTTATATTACACTCAAGAGGGTAATAAAAATGATGTAACATAGGTTCAAGTATTTTTAAGAATACCATAGGCACTCTGGTTTGTAGAAAGAAAAACCAAAATTAAATCATTATTTGATTTTCCCTTTTCAACTAAATATTGAATGAATATGGTTTAGAATCTTTAAAAAAGGGATTTATAACCTTTAGTGGGTCAAAATAATTGAAATACCATGTTTTCTAGCTTTTGAATTAACCACAATGGCATTATAGGTGTTCTAGAAGAAGAAGAAGATAAATGAAGTTTTAAGAACATATTTTTCATTAAAAGGGAACTACTTAAGGGTAATATGGTTTACCATTATGCGGCCCATGTCTATCACATAAGGGTAAGGGGATTTACCATTATGAAGTTCACTCATATATACTACGCTTATGCATATACGGGATTACCCTGTATCCTTTAGAAATAAAGGAGTTAAATTCACGAAATGTGAATGTACCCTTATATAGCCTTTAAAAGCATCGAATTACCCTTATGTAGTGCCTAGGTACCCTTAAAAAATACCCTTACGCACCCGCTCTACCATTACTCAGTGTGGTTATACTCTTATGAAACACCCTTACGTGGGTTGGTACCTTAAGGAAATACCTTTATGTAGAATCTCTACCCTTATGCTGAATAGGTTTACCCTTACATAACCCTCTAAAATTCAAGGCTACCTTTATACAACACCCCTCGCACATGGGTAGAGGGTCCTTACCCTTACGCAGACCCCATGCCCCATATAAGGGTAAATATTAACTTTAAAAAAATATATTTCCTTTAAAAACATTATAAATAAAAACCAAAAAGGTTTTTAATGAGCACGGAAAGTCCCTAATACATTCAAAACATAAAGAAATAATAAAAACCAAATAATTTACTTCAAAAAAAAATATCGATATGTTACAAATGTTTTCTAAAAACAATAATGATATAATGAGGTATGTATAAAAATGTCTACTCATTTATATAAATATATATAAAAATAGTCTTGTTATATACAAACAAGGTATAACAACATAATAATGGAGAGGAAATTCTTGAATCTATATTATATACAATCTATAAAACACTATACCGGATGGTTCCATACTTTAATTACCTACTTTGGACCTAACCCAAAACTAAGAAAATATGTTGGTTTCATCCCCCTAGGGAGGAAATTCTCATACCTATATAACCACTACACATGTATGTATATACACCCACACACATATATAGATTTTTGTAATAATGTCGAGGTCCTGGTGATCCATCCCATTGGGAGAAATGGAGTCAACTATAGAGTCAGGGAAATATTTATTTCCACCCCTTCAAGAATATGGGAGGGGGTATAAAAAGTTAGGGAATAGCAATCCCCACCCATATTATCAAATTGCATAGTCATTCAGGGTATATAATCCTATCCCATGTGTATAATTTGTACATCATTTCCCAACAGATCTCATTAAGATGTCTATAATGAAAACATGCTATATAAAAGAAAATGACATGATTCAAAACAAGGAAATTAACATGATCAATATCCAATCGATGCATGATCACAATATCAGAGAAAAACCCATGATTTACAAGAAGTAGTAGCCATTCAAGAGATAATATTACCAAATATGTTAATCAATATGCTTGACATAATATCAAAAACATGTCCAATATAATAAGGTAACAACATGTTTAACATATAAAATCTATATTCATATTAGATATACATAAAAAATAATAATAACAAAAAATTGTAATTAAAATTAATATAGAACGTTCACAAGGGAAAGTTTAGAAGATAACCATGAATAAAATGCAACAATTTAGAATTAAAACATGTTATCCTTGGTCCAAGTGAAAATTGAGGTATGGTTATTCAACTCTTATGAAATACTAGGGAGATTCCAAACAAGTAAATATTTGAAAAATATCCAACTATTTAAATAAGATATGAAAAAGTTAAATAAGGTAATAAATGAGGTATTCTAGTATTAGTGATTGGTACATTGAGGTAAAATCTTAACTCATAAATAGAAATACAATGTTTTTGATGGTCTATTTATTACCATCATGATGTATGAAGGTATCTTTCTATTACCCAAGTTGCACTAATAAATTTATAAGTGAGGGTTGAAATATTTTAATTATCATGAAACCATGTTTTTAAAGGAAGAAGGTAGGGCCTCTAAGAATGTGTTTTAGTAAAAAAATTAAAAGAAAAACGGAATGAATAAAATAGAGGAGTAAAATTAATAAATGGTTCCCAAAATGAATCATTAACAAAATTAGGTTTCAAATAACACTTCCCTCACCTTAAAACCTTATGAAAACCATGGTGATTATAATATTACAAGGTTAGGTTTATAATAAAACTAGTTAGAATTTCAAGTAAAATTATTTCTTCTCACCTCATGAACCTAGCCACCACATAACTACCGAAGAACTCTCTTGAACTAGGGTTAAGTGTGGTTCGTTGACTCATAGTTTGTTTATGTTTAAGTGATATAGGTTGTTTACTTTATAATAAAAATAATTATGACTTAAATATATGATATTAAGTATATATATTAAGTAACTAAGAATATTTAGTAAATGAGATAATCCCCAAATCACATGGTGTCCCTAAGTTAGTTTGCAACCAATGATATGACAAAAGTTTCCATTTCACCCCAAAATGAATATCAAGAGAAGTGTATAACACCTTGAGGCAGTAGGATTAGGTAACATATCCCAATCCTGAGTTTCCAAACTCACACATCAAGATAAATGTAATAATAATAATAAAATCATTAAAGGGATCAAGATACATAAATCAATACATTAAAAACCCTAAAATAGACAAGGTGAAATGAATATATTTACTTATTACCATATAGACCCATTAAAAACATTTTGGTTTTTATACCCAAATAACATTAAAAATCCATCCATTTATATTCTCAAAATACAATATAAACAATATTATTAATTTTATAAAACAAAAGGCAAACATTTTACATGCATAACCTAAGAATCACTCAAAGGGTCGAAACCACCTACCATTAGAGTAGCCTTGGTGATTCATCACTCATTCTTTAGTAGAAATATATAAGCCCCTGTAAATCAATAAAAAAGAATCCATAAACAAGGAGGCCTAATACCAATATCACTAACATCTAAAAATCATTAAACTACAAGGAAATCCCAATGGAAAACTCCTAAATCTTGTTCGATAACAAAATAATAAAAGCCCCAATTAAATCCTTCAATAATATACCCAAATTTTATTCTAAAACAAAAAATCTGTAGAATAAATCCTACCTTATCCACTTCATAGAAAAAAATGACGAGCTGAAGGAAACCACCCCATAAAAGATTCCTTTAACCAATAGAAGAATAAAACCTATATTATAAAGAAATTTGACCATTCTTTTGTGGAATCAAAACTCAAAATCCTTACCTAAATAATAAGAAATTAGACTATAAGAGAAGGATAAGGAAGATAAAATGAGAGGAGATACTTATACTTTGATTATGTATGATAAAGGACCTTGGTTCTTACTTGAATCAAATAAAAAATAAGGAGGGAGAGGATGAAAAAGAGAGTCCATGAGAAGGGCCTCTATATGGATAAGAATAGTGAGGTTAAAAGGGAAGAGTAGAAAGTGGTAATTGGGTTAGAAGGGAAAACATAAAATTCTATTACTAAAAAAAACAAAACCAGAGGCTACTGGGTACCTGTTCTGGGGCCACTAGGTACCTGATGGAATACTCAAGACACTTTTTTCCTTTAACTACTCTAACATGTACCTGGTGTCCTTCCTCAATTATTTATTATCACTTGTAATTATAATATATTGTTGGAATCTCTTCATAGGAATCCCCAAACTCCAAACCATATACTGAATCCCAAAACTAATATAAAAACTCATAATAATCCAATCCCAAATGCCCAATTTCAAATCCAAATCCTCATATGAAAAAAACCTCCTAACCAGAACCAACAATGAAAATGAGGATATTATTAACCTATCAAAAATACTTCCTAAAACCCCAATAACACATTTATCAATTCAATTGAGACACAATCCATTACATGCAAAGTGTTAAATAAGTTTAGCAAAGATAACTTTAAGAAGGGGTATTTACCATTGTTACATCACAAAAGTATTATAAAGGATCAATACCCTTATAAATATTTTGAAAATAGAAACTTAATTATGATTACTTATGGATATTCTATAGGATCTATCGTATACACAATGTTATTTACTTAGCTCGATGTCTTGTATGATTTGAGCATGAAAAGTAAATACTAATATAAACCTGGTGAGAGTAACAAAATTTCTACAAAAAATATCCTTAAGTAATTAAGAATAAGTAAGGATATGATCATGGTATTTTGAGTTAATAATCATCTCATTTTAAGGGGTTAGACTGATGCTATTTTTCTAATATACAAGGATAATATGAGATCTAATTTTTTTAATGTTTTATCTCAATAGTGGAGATATAAGTTAGAAGAGTTCCAAACAAATCAACATAGAGGACTCAATAATGTAAGAATAGTAAATCATTGTATCATATGATACATAGGAATATATTTAGATCATGAATATCATCACCGAATAAGGGATGGTTCCTAGAATTGAGAAATCTATTGAGATTTATTGTGGAAATAATGGAGATATTTCTCAAGATAAGGAAACCATATCTCACTAAAAGACTAATCACATACTTCAAAAATACAATATTATTTTAGGAATCATTGAGGGGGGTGATGTAAATATTTTTTGGGTGGCCACAAAGAATAATGCAGTGGATCAATTAATAAACCCATTAATGTAGAAAAAAATGATAGTCATATAAAGTCTATGGAAATTATATACATGAGAGATAATATATAATTGTTGTTTTTAATATAAATTCATCATGGTTTTATAATAAATGAAATATCTATTTATCAGTCATTAATGTGTGTTCATATATTACATGAGCAGTGGATTGATAAAATACCATCAAAGTATGACTTTGAGTTGTCCCTAATAATTGATCATCATGGAGTAGTATATATTGTGATGATATTTTAGAATTAACATGAGTATAATCTTGTATACAATACTGAGTAGACTCATGAGATGACAAGTGGATATGTATTATCTAGAATGACTAGTGAAAGTACATTACATTAAATCTCATATAACTGTTGATATAATTTTAGGTGTATACTTCATATAAATACACATTACCTGAGGATGACAAGATAAATAACATGTGAACCTTCATACTTTTATACCTTTATTATGCCATCCTTGTGGCTAAGATAATATAGGGTTGGTTGGGTATGTTGTTGATCACACTGTCAGTTGATTTTAACAAAGACTGGATTTTCTATCTTGTATAAAAAGTATGAAATCTAATCCCATGATTGAATTAGATTGAGGAGATGAATTACCATGCCTAGTTGAGTAATATGTGATGTGCTCAACTAATTGGATGAATTACATGTGTTTTATTCATTTAATCTGGTCAATTTATTTCAGATAATCATGAATATATGAGTTGACCTATACTAGATTGGTGTGTTATATGTCTAATGTTCACTAGATGTATTTTAAAAAGAAATTATATATTATTTAATATGATTTATATAGATATATATTATGGTGTACATATTCATATGAATATATGAGTGTGTTTGATTGATATTTTTCCAAAAACTCTACAGCTTGGTTAAAAATGATTTTATTCTAGAGTTTGGTCTTTTCATATAATCATGGGTTGGGGAATTTATTATTGTTTTCAATGATAAAAATTCCTTATAATGACTCACTTTGTAATGGGTTAGTAAATTTTTAGGGAATTTTAATTGTGAGGATATGAATATTTTTGTGATAATTGTTATTCAAATTGTAATTTTGGGAGTTGATACATCTAGAAGGATTTTTTTATACATTTTTATGTGTTTCAGTAGTATTTTTAGGTATTGAGAAAAGATTGGAGGGGTATTAGAGTATACACACTAAATTATAAGACTCCCCCAAGTATCTGGTAGAGGACCTATGGGAATTTGGTGAGCCTCATAGAAGTAGGTAAGCCCTTGGGTGGTCACCAAGTGCCCTATAGACTTTTGAATTTATAATTTTTTTAGATTAATTAACTAATTGATTTAAAAACATAAATCCCCTATTGGTCACTCGATCAAGAAACCCTATCCCTACCCCATCACATTTCTCCCCTCTCCCTCTATACTTCTTAATATTTTGGATCATTATCTCTTGATAAATAAATGATCTATCAAAATCATGAGGTTCCTCTTGGAAAGGCTTAAGTAATCCCTTAGATTCCTAAAACTATTTCTATCACCTCTTTATAATTTTAGAATAAAACTCATATTAGGGTTTATTTTTTTGATTTATCAATTTATGGTAAATAGGGTCAAATCAAGCCATGATATTAGATTAGTTAACTTTTATGATGTGGAGGTAGGTTTTCCCTTTAATATATCACTATATGTTTCATGTAACATGCATGCACATGCCTTGGGGTTTGGGTTCAATTTTTTTTGAAGGGGTTAGGTGAGTGTATATTTTTATAATAGGTTAGGATAAAGACTTATAAGAGTGTATTAGTATTTTAGTGAATGTTTTGGGAATTTTAGAGAGGCTTGGTGGCTATGATTACATGGGGAGTGACCACTAGTTATAATTTTTATACCACAAAGTTATTTTGGTTCATGTAATAAATTATTAATGACTTAGGATAAGACGTGGAGAGTGGGTAAATGGGGTTCCAAGTGCTTGGAACTTGATTAAAAATTCTAGTTAAAGTCAAAACTTGAGAATTATATGAGAAAGGTTATGGAAATATTTTTGAACCATGAAAATATATTATATAGAGGAGTAAAATAATTACATTAGGGTTATTGAACCATTATTAGCCATTAGGATCGAGGAATCCTTGTCATGGGTTGTTTAGAATGTTCAATGAGTGTAATCACTCAGCTTTTTTGTGCCTAATGGCACTCAGAGTTAGTAAAGTGAGAGAATGAACTCTCATGATCATGGATCTCCCTTTAATAGTGGAACTGAAATATGATTAGAGTGAACCTATAATAGGAAGCCTCGTGAGGATTTTGTAGAATAAGGAAGTATGATATTTGTAATTATATTTATGTATGATTATGTTGGGTTTCTACATATTCCCAGGTCATGGGGAGAGTTTATTATGT
Source organism: Viscum album (assembly GCA_963277665.1). Taxonomy (NCBI): domain Eukaryota; kingdom Viridiplantae; phylum Streptophyta; class Magnoliopsida; order Santalales; family Viscaceae; genus Viscum; species Viscum album. The sequence continues at coordinate 141,687,145 of OY728155.1, forward strand.
ATTGGATTGGATAGACCATATAATGCAATGCCTTTATCAGATTAAACCGGAACATCTCTTTGTCAGTTTATGGTCTTAGTGTATGGAAAGTGTGAAAAGGAGCCTAAGAACCTTTTAAATCACCTTAGGGTGTTTTTTGGGTACATTTATGTAAAGACCCTAAGATTGACGTACATGGATATTACATCACTTTAGCGGAATACTTAATACATAACAATAACAGACACACAAGGATTGTAATAGTTTAGTGTCTTTGGAAACTTGGAACGTAATCTTCTAATCGTGATGAAAGATCTTCAACATCTCCCATAAAGATCTTCCCCTTTTTTTCTTACCTAAAACCTTTCTTTATATCCCGGGGAAAAGAAAACATAAAAAGGGTGAGCTCAAATTCGCAGTAAGGGTAAGCATGGATAAAATAAAAACTTCCATATACATTGAAACTTAAAAACATGAACATAAAGTTTAAACATTAAAATCTTGAGCAACGACATGAAACATGGAAGTACATAAGGTATAGATCATAATGGAACATAAAACATGATAAAATAGCATGAGAATAAAACATGTAATTGTGGCATCCATTAAGCATATGTAATTATTTCCATAGTAGCCAAGGCATTGCTTCCAAGACCATTTTAGTGGACAAAGTCCCTTTCTGAATCGAGTTCACTCCTCGTTTCAGTCCTGTTTTACTGAACCGGTTTAACCTACCGTTCCATCCATGTCTATCTCATGAGATATAAATATTTACCCAATGCATTGGAGGGAGATATAGGTCCCACCCATCTCATAATGAAATCATTCTTACTTGTGCCACAAAATAAACATACATCATTCATAATAACCCAACGAATAAAATGGGTTTCATAAACATCATCCCATCATCACATAATCCATATATAAGAAATGGATATCATTTCATAATAAGAAAAGTGAAACCATGTAAATCATAGATACATTACACTTGAAACATACACATATGAAATAATTTCATCTTAGATGGAAAATGGTTTTGATAAAACACTTGAAATAAATTCATGAGGAAAATATCCTTTCTTCTTCAAAATCAATTTCTTTTCACAAAACGTCATGCAATATTAAAAGAAAGATATTTTTTTGAAAATAGTCATGAAATATTTTAGAGGAATCTTCATGAAAATAAGGCTTTATAAAACCGTAAAAATCCGTTCGTGCCGTATAAGTTAAAAAAAACATTCTTTTCGTACTTTTGCCGGAAAAGTAAAAAAGTACCTCGTAACGTAAACAAAAGAAAGATTCCTTACATACCATGTAGTAAAAGTAAAAAATGGGTAAAAAGGACTTTAAACATACATGAAAACACTTTTATAAAACATGGACATGGATGATAGAAATAACCCCAGTAAATACTTACAGATATGCAATCTCGGATAAAAATGAGATTTGCAAAATTATCCCTTACCTTATGTCCGATATGCTTCATATGTATCCGAACCTCCTGTATAATGATTTACATAATGTCATTGACTTATTACAGAATCATATTCATTGTTATGATATCATATATGGTTCACATATGACTTTATATTACCCGTTCTTTTGTAAATTCCATGTTAAAGAGTGTTTTGGGTAAAATCGTTTCATTTGTCGTCCGTGTTTTGACTTATAATTATTCATATGATTACTTAGATCGTGATTACTTAATTCTAGAATATAAAACATGATTTATATATAATATATATTCAGAATATACATATATATAATAGATCGATAAATGGAAAGAAATACACCGTTCATGGAGACGGTAGGCCGTACGTACGCATGAACGCTGTTTTCGTTTCCTTATTGAGTTGAATGGAATTAAGTAGATGAAATACATATATAAATAAATCCAGTAGCTTTATAATGTCATATATTTAATTAATATTGATTATATATACTTTATAATCATTCTTAAATGGTTAACATGGAGAATGAATCTCATCGCGTCGTGGAGATGGTAGTCCGTACGTACGCACGAGCGATGATATCGTTTCCATAATTATTGAATTGAATTGGAGTGGATGATACAATATATCAGAATCATTATGATGTTATAATAACTATGTATAGTTATTCTTTACACCATTATACCCATCCATGTAAGGTATTGGTGGAAAAACAGATTACACCACGGCGTGGAGACGGTATTCCGTATGTACGCACGCGCGGTGATTTTGTTTTCCGTAGGATGGATAGAAGGTGAAATGGGGTTGTTTCATATTTATAATAACAAATCCGTATATTAGTGATACTGATTTTATTACTTTATAATGAAAAAACTAAAGAAGAATAAGTTGAATAAGAAAGAATCTTGAAAGAATCGGGAGAAGAAATTACCTCTTCTTCGATACGCCTCTTTGAAACCTCCTCTTAGGGCACTAAGATTGGTCTTTAAAGTATACCAGAACCTCTAGGATGTTTCTAGGGAAGTGGAGAAGATAATTTGGCAGGGGTTGGCCGAGATTGATTGCTCAAATTGGTGTGAGGAGGAGAGGGAGGAGGTGCCCTTTTATAAGGGAGGAGAGGGGCACTTTTGGAATTCTTAAAAATATTAATTTATAATAAATCTAACCCCACTTAAAAACCTCCAAAAATGACTCATATTCAAAGATTATATGATATAGGGTTGTAATCTCATCAAACAATCAAATTTAGAGATGTTTGGATCTTATTTTAAACCTTATAATTTTGATTTATCCTTATTTAATCTATTTATGTTTATTTGTGGTAATAAAATTCTAAATTTTAAATTATAACAAATAATTACTTATTTGTTGTGAATTTTTCATAATTGTTTAATTTATAACATTATAGACCATATAAATTTAAATTTATAATTTTTTAAATATTTTTGTGATTTTTAATCAATCTTATAATATGTTATTTTTATAAAATAACAATAGTGTCAATTTTGACACTATTCATTTATTTGAATTTAAATAAACTATATACAAAAGATATGTTCGAACTAAAAGCTTTAATAGATTTATAAAATATCATATGTATCTAGAAAATTAGTGGAGAACATTAAATAATTCATATAATATTTATTTTATTATTTTTAAAACCATTTATCTGATATTTTAATTAATAAAATAATTTCAACTTCACTATTGTGTCATAATTAATGATAATTATTTAATCCCTAAAAATTCTAAATAAATTCCTATGATGTAGATAATTTTATTAGATTTCTGGAGACTATTCATGTTTGAAGTTTCATGAAGTTTATAACTAAATTAAAATTATTATACTTATAAGATTTAAGAAAGTGACATGTTGTCACATTCTTTGGTTTTAATAATAATTAAATTATTTTCATGGAAAAAAGTCCATTAAATGAATCTAATCCGACCCTTAGGTGATATGGGTCGACTTTTAGTCATCAAATAGGATTTTGGTAGGTGTTAGGGTAATTTTATAATCTTATATTTACCCTTAATTACCCGATTTACCTTTAACTATGGTAAATAAAATTTACCGTAGTTACTATTCATAATTCCCAAAAATAAAAAGTAGCTTATTAACATAATTTGGACCCACTGATTCCAAATATTGAATCCATTTTTCCAAATTCAATACACAAAAGTTGCAGAAATTAAATTAAGATTAATCCTGTTGTCGAAAGAAAACGGGTTTTCCTTTAAAACATTGCAAAAGAATGAATTGATTTAACCTACGAATTCAATGTATAATCAATGCTAATGACATAAATTATATTAAATGGTAAAAATATATTCTATTTATACTTTAAAACCACTCAATATTATAATTTAACCATATAAATTATTACGATGAAAAAAGTTGTTTTTAATTAAAATATAGCATGTTTTTACTATTCATCAAAATATGAAAGTTACCAGAATAATATAAAAAATTTATCCAAAGTAAATTTTTATATCATGATTTAAAAGAAGAATTTTATTTTGTCAAATTGAACTTATAAACATTTCAACAACTAGATTTAAAGTGGGTTCGCCATCAAAAGGCGGCAAAACTGCATTTTTTTAAAAATACATATTTTACCCGAAAAATTTATTTTGATCTTATACCATGTTCTAGAAAATGTGTATGATGAATAATAATGTTATAAAATTCAAAATTTAGTTAATACTATTCATAACGGCTCGTTCATAATAATATTATAATAATATATCGTTGTTTAGTAAAACCCGGTATTGCGTACAACACACGCTATCGAGGAAGGTCGCAATTGCGTGTAATGCAAGCCAAGTCAGAGTTGCGTGTTGTGCAATAATCCTTCGTTGTTTAATATAAAAAAATCCAACCATATTTCACTTATATATTGAATATATATATATATATATATATACTCAATGTTGCGTAGAATAACTATTATCAAAAGTGTGTGTAACACGATCAAAGAACAGTGTTGCGTATACTGCAAGCTAATACGGTGTTGCGTATAGCACAAGGTAATCTTGGTGTAGCATAAAACAGAAGACATAAATGAAATTAAAAGAATATTTTTCATAAAATCTCAGGGTGTTACATTCTACCCCCCTTAAAATGAATTTCGCCCTCGAAATTCGTCGGGGTTATAAATGGTTTACTAATCGAAAGTTTGTTTAATAGAAACCCACATCATAAAAAGGAATACCAAAACATGGATTTAAAAACTAAAGTATGAAATGTAAGGGTTACCCAAATTAACTCATCACTTGGTTTCCACGTAGGAGAACATAGGGGAAAATATGGAAGAAAAATCTAACCATCAAGTTATGATGGAGAGTGGTAGAGAACATGGCTATGAAAAAGCCAACAATCACAAAGCTATAGATTTGTGGTGATCTAAGGTACCATCTAATTCATCGGATATAAGGGAACTAGGACAACATTTCTGGTTTTCAAGATCATTTCCCTAAAGTTGATGAATTAAAAGAAATAATTACATGATTTTGGTACAATCTCACTGTTGTTCGTGAATTGAACAATTTCCACTTCATCCCTTAGAGAAATGAAGTTGAATTTGTTATTCGTGATGTGTTAGCAGATCATGTGATAGAATGATGGGTCATTCCATCTCTTTCAAACAAAAGGTTAGAAAAAGTTATAAGTCAATCTTATGGTTAGATTAATCATATATGGTTCCAAAAATGAACTTATACTTCATATATCATACTGCTTAATAAAATAAAACTAGTTTATACTAAACAGGGTCTTCCTGTAGGCCAGTGGTAGGCGATAAAGGCCAGTCGCACTTCAGTTGTGGGTTCGATTCCCATAGCCTTGTCCGACGTAATGGGATGTCGCCCGTCCTGCAGGTTGTCCTTTTTCTAAAACTATATTACTATAACATCCCATCAATAATATCAAAAAAACTTCTATCCTTAAACAATACTAACTTATGTCCAACATAATCCATTCCAATCTTTAGGATTATCCATAATACTACAGTCCACTCTCATAATATAGTGAAAACGATTACCAGAGATTTAATACCATCGTTGATCCCCATATATCATAAGATATGTCTTGTTGGTCACATTCCAAACATTCAAAGGCCTTAATCATGTATTCTCTTAAAAAATGAATACCCATTGAACCTTTGTGAAAACATGAATGCGGTTAAAAGTTAACACATTCCACATACCAAAATCCTCAAAATTCTATATACTAAAACCATGATATCACTTAGTCCTTATATCAATCATGAGCTCATGAATATAATCAAACATCTCATTATCTTCTTATTCCTTAATTATGCACATATCATCTAATTTACAAAAATATCTGAATAACATTCCATGGTTACTAGTACCATTCAAAATATACTTTCAAATACTTTTAGGAAAAACAATAGTATAACAATCCTTAGATTATTCTTTATTCCATAGTACCATTAACTATACAACATAACTCTCGATAAACATACAATCATTCCACTACCTTCTAAAACAACTGACTAAGCTTCAACACTTCTTTCAGCTCATATATCATTTGTAGTCTCCTCATCATCATCCACATAAATACTACCCCTATTTATATGCTGATTCTCTTCATGATATTTTCCATTAGGGAATTGGTTTGCATAATGCCCGTACATTCCACATTTAAAACATCTAATCATTGTTGATGTCGTAGCAATACCATTATCCTTGTCCATGGTGTTAACTGAACCTTTTCCTTTGCACTTACTGGCTTTGTGTCCTTCTTTTCCACACCCAAAGAATCTTCCAGTTCCTTTGAAACAATCTACCTGATGCCCCTTCCCACATGATTTACATGAGGGAAATTGAACTTTCTTTCCTCTATGATCATCATGAAACTCCATCTTTCCCTTATTATCCGAGTCGGGAAACTTACCAAAGTTGAGATTATTGATCATATTATGAGATTGATGATTAGGCATAATAATGATGTTTGGACTTCTAGATCCTGTTTCATTTGGATTATCATGAAGAAAATCATTCCATTGTCTGTCATATCCTCCATTATCATGAATCTTCCTGTTTCTAGCCATTTTCTGAAACCCAAAAAGAATAGTGTGAGAGGCAAAAATCATGCTAGGGAAAACAACATAGTAAAGGGGGAGCACCCTCAATATCTAACATCTTAGGTTAAATTCTAAGATAGTTATCGTAGTTCTATGACTATATCCTATACGTATTCTTATCCTTAGGTACATCCCTAGACATACCTTAGAAATATCTCTAGGGATCTCACTAACGTTTTCGCATCCTAGTTTCCAAAGGTTGACTAAACCTTTCCTCTGATACAGACTATAAAGACCCTAAGCTTGACATACATGGATATTACATCACTTTAGCAGAATAATTAATACATAACAATAACAGACACACAAGGATCAGAATAGTTTAGTGTCTTTGGAAACTTGGAACGTAATCTTCTAATCGTGATGAAAGATCTTCAACATCTCCCATAAAGATCTTCCCCTTTTTTTCTTACCTAAACCTTTATTTATATCCTGGGGAAAATAAAACATAAAAAGGGTGAGCTCAAATGCTCAGTAAGGGTAAGCATGGATAAAATAAAACATACCATATACATTGGAACTTAAAAACATGAACATAAAGTTTAAACATTAAAATCTTGAGCAACTACATAAAACATGGAAGTACATAAGGCAAAGATCATAATGGAACATAAACCATGATAAAATAGCATGGGAATAAAACATGTAATTGTGGCATCCATTAAGCACATGTAATGATTTCCATAGTAGCCAAGACATTGCTGCCAAGACCATCTTAGTGGACAAAGTCCCTTTCTGAATCGAATTCACTCCTCGTTTCAGTCCTGTTTTACTGAACCGGTTTAACCTGCCGTTCTATCCATGTCTATCTCATGAGATATAAATCTTTACCCAATGCATTGGAGGGAGATATAGGTCCCACCCATCTCATAATGAAATCATTCTTACTTGTGCCACAAAATAAACATACATCATTCATAATAACCCAACGAATAAAATGGGTTTCATAAACATCATCCCATCATCACATAATCCATATAGAAGAAATGGATATCATTTCATAATAAGAAAAGTGAAACCATCTAAATCATAGATACATTACACTTGAAACATACACATATGAAATAATTTCATCTTAGATGGAAAATGGTTTTGATAAAACACTTGAAATAAATTATTGAGGAAAATATCCTTTCTTCTTCAAAAATCAATTTCTTTTCACAAAACGTCGTGCAATATTAAAAGAAAGAGATTTTGTTGAAAATTGTCATGAAATATTTTAGAGGAAGCTTCATGAAAATAAGGCTTTATAAAACCATAAAAATCCGTCCGTGCCGTATACTTTAAAAAAACATTCTTTTTGTACTTTTGCCGGAAAAGTAAAAAAGTACCTCATAACGTAAACAAAAGAAAGATTCCTTACATACCATGTAGTAAAAGTAAAAAATGGGTAAAAAGGACTTTAAACATACATGAAAACACTTTTATAAAACATGGACATGGATGATAGAAATAACCCTAGTAAATACTTACGCATATGAAATCTCGGATAAAAATGAGATTTTGAAAATTATCCCTTACCTTATGTCCGATATGCTTCGTATGTATCCGAACCTCCTGTATAATGATTTAAATAATGTCATTTACTTATTAAAGAATCATATTCATTGTTATGATATCATATATGGTTCACATATGACTTTATATTACCCGTTCTTTTGTAAATTCCATGTTAAAGAGTGTTTTGGGTAAAATCGTTTCATTTGTCGTCCGTGTTTTGACTTGTAATTATTCATATGATTACTTAGATCATGATTACTTAATTCCAGAATATAAAAAATTATTTATATATAATATATATTCAGAATATACATATATATAATAGATCGATAAATGGAAAGAAATACACCATTCATGGAGACGGTAGGTCGTACGTACGCATGAACACTGTTTTCGTTTCCTTATTGAGTTGAATGGAATTAAGTAGATGAAATACATATATACATAAATCTAGTAGCTTTATAATGTCATATATTTCATTAATATTGATTATATATACTTTATAATAATTCTTAAATGGTTAACATGGAGAATGAATCTCATCACGTCGTGGAGACGGTAGTCCGTACGTACGCACGAGCGATGATATCATTTCCATAATTATTGAATTGAATTGTAGTGGATGATACAATATATCAGAATAAGTATGATGTTATAATAACTATGTATAGTTATTCTTTAAACCATTATACCCATCCATGTAAGGTGTTGGTGGAAAAAGAGATTACACCACGGCGTGGAGACGGTATTCCGTACGTACGCACGCGCGGTGATTTTGTTTTTCGTAGGATGGATAGAAGGTGAAATGGGGTTGTTTCATATTTATAATAACAAATCAGTATATTAGTGATACTAATGTTATTAATTTATAATGAAAAAACTAAATAAGAAGAAGTTGAAGAAGAAAGAAGCTTGAAAGAATCGGGAGAAGAAATTACCTCTTCTTCGATACGCCTCTTTGAAACCTCCTCTTAAGGCACTAAGATTGGTTTTTAAAGTAGAACAGAACCTCTAGGATGTTTCTAGGGAAGTGGAGAAGATAAGTTTGCAGGGGTTGGCCGAGCTTGAAGGCTCAAATTGGTGTGAGGAGGAGAGGGAGGAAGTGCCCTTTTATAAGGGAGGAGAGGGGCACCTTTAGAATTCTTAAAAATATTAATATAAAATAAATCTAACCCCACTTAAAAACCTCCAAAAATGACTCATATTCAAAGATTAGATGAGATAGGGTTCTAATCTAATCAAACAATCAAATCTATACATGTTTGGATCTTATTTTAAACCTTATCATTTTGATTTATCCTTATTTAATCTATTTAAGTTTATTTGTGGTAATAAAATTCTAAATTTTAAATTATAACAAATAATTACTTATTTGTTGTGAATTTTACATAATTGTTTACTTTATAACATTATAGACCATATAAATTTAAATTTATAATTTTTTAAATATTTTTGTGATTTTTAATCAATTTTATAATATGTTATTTTTATAAAATAACAATAGTGTCAATTTTGACACTATTAATTTATTTGAATTTAAATAAAATATATACAAAAGATATGTTCGAAATAAAAGCTTTAATAGATTCATAAAATATCATATATATCTAGAAAATTAGTGGAGCACATTAAATAGTTCATATAATATTTATTTTAGTATTTTTAAAACCATTTATCTGATATTTTAATTAATAAAATAATTTCAACATCACTATTGTGTCATAATTAATGACAATTATTTAATCCCTAAAAATTCTAAATAAATTCCTAAGATGTAGATAATTGTATTATATTTCTGTAGACTATTCATTTTCGAAGTTTCATGAAGTTTATCACTAAATTAAAATTATTATACTCATAAGATTTAAGAAAGTGACGTGTTGTCACATTCTTTGGTTTTAATAATCATTAAATTATTTTCATGGAAAAAAGTCCATTAAATGAATCTAATCCGACCCTTAGGTGATATGGGTCGACTTTAAGTCATCCAATAGGATTTTTCAGGTGTTAGGGTAATTTTATAATCTTATATTTACCCTTAATTACCTGATTTACCTTTAACTATGGTAAATAAAATTTATCGTAGTTACTATTCATAATTTACAAAAATAAAAAGTATCTTATTAACATAATTTGGACCCACTGATTCCAAATATGGAATCCATTTTTCCAAATTAAATACAAAAAATTTTCAGAAATTAAATTAAGATTAATCCCGTTGTCGAAAGAAAACGAGTTTTCCTTTAAAAGCATTGCAAAAGATTGAATTGATTTAACCTACGAATTCAATGTATAATTAATGATAATGACATACATTATATTAAATGGTAAAAATATATTCTATTTATACTTTAAAACAACTCAATATTATAATTTAACCATATAAATTATTATGATGAAAAAAGTTTTTTTTAATTAAAATATAGCGTGTTTTTACTATTCATCAAAATATGAAAGTTACCAGAATAATATAAAAAATTTATCCAAAGTAAATTTTTATATCCTGATTTAAAAGAAGAATTTTATTTTGTCAAATTGAACTTATAAACATTTCAACAACTAGATTTAAAATGGGAGCGCCTGGCAAAACTGCATTTTTTGAAAAATACATATTTTATCCGAAATATTTATTTTGTTCTTATACCATGTTCTAGAAAATGTGTATGATGAATAATAATGTTATAAAATTAAAAATTTAGTTAATACTATTCATAACGGCTAGTTCATAATAATATTATAATAATATATCGTTGTTTAGTAAAACCCGGTATTGCATACAACACACGCTATCGAGGAAGGTCGCGATTGCGTGTAATACTAGCCAAGTCAGGGTTGCGTGTTGTGCAAGAATCCTTCGTTGTTTCATATAAAAGAATCCAACCATATTTAATTTATACATTGAATATATATATATATATACTCAATGTTGCGAAGAATAACTATTATCAAAATTGTGTGTAACACGATCCAAGAACAGTGTTGCGTATACTGCAAGCTAATACGGTGTTGTGTATAGCACAAGGTAATCTTGGTGTAGCATACAAAAAAAGACATAAATGAAATTAAAAGAATATTTTCCATAAGATCTCGGGGTGTTACAATTGATATACTAGTGATATTAATGAAGTATTATGTATGTTCCTTGATACATTATGATAATGTGTATTACATGAGAGGTGTATACTAATTTAAAGTAGTAGAGTAGGATTAGAGGATTTCACTATATAGATTGATTATGGACTAAATGACTCCATATAATCATGGGTTATTATTTTAGCTTCATGTTTTGTTGAGTTTACTGAGTATAGTGAGACTAGACAAGGTAGGTTATATTAGATTTGTTCATGTGTAATCTTCTAGTGAAGTTCTAGGTGTGGATATATAGATAAATGAGAGCTAGGATATGGGATATGTCTACCATGTATTGTTAGTTTTATCTTGACCATGTTTATTTAGTCGATGATGAGTTTATGGCCTAGGAACCTAGGGATCATGGTGTGGAGTTACACTACCCAAGTTATAATTCTTTTGAAGTTTCGGGAAAATCATGATGGAGTAATGTGATCGCTATTTTCTCTTCTATATGAGTCTGGATAAGTGTTACACCTTACTCAGATGAATTTTATATATGTTTCTCTAACTATGTTAATGTGTTTGAGTCGAGGGTGATATAAGGCCCTAGGGACCGGGGTGTGAAGTTACACTGCCTAGGTTCTCATCATCCCGAGTGCTAGTAGTATTGTAATGGAGTGATAGATTAAGTACCCAAGGATCAGTTAAGTACCATTGAGGGGGGGGGGGTGAATTAGTGGGAAATAGTTTTTAGAAATTAATTCTCTTTTAATTCAAAATTTCTGATGGTTAAAGTCTTGATCCCTTATCTTTAATTCTTAGACTCACCATATAAGAAAAAATAATAAAGAGAGATCAACACATAAGGTTTTTACAAGGTCCAATAAAATTACCTAATCCTTTCTATAACTAGTTATTCCCCTAGTTTTTAGATTCTTCACTATATAAAAGTGGTTTAATCTAGGGAAAGTCCCATTCACAACAATATTGGTTCCTATAATGTCTCCACTCTAGATTCCCACTAGAGATCACATGTTCCCACCTACACAAGCGATCAAACCAGAGTCCCACTATGTCTTATCCTAATATAACATCCCACCAAAGACTTCCACTTCTATTAAAATATTATCTACTAATATGAAAGATTTACATCATCTTATAATAGCATATACAACACCCCAAGATAAAATATTCCCCACAAAAAACTAGATCACATGATCCAATCATGTATAACTTCAAGAACTTTAATAAATGTTAATTAAATACCTAATATTTCTCACCATCCAGTTATCTTTAAACAATATGGACCAACTCAATTCGCTAAGTACTTAGGTATAAATTCCTTTAGAAACATAGCCTGACTTTAGCCTCAAATATCACTGCACACTTGTTCCGCCTATGAGGTGGCGCGTTTCTGGGTGGTATGGAAATGAAACGATGAGGATCATCACCCATACCCTTTTCTATAGTGATGAGTTATCATTGAATTCACCATTACTTTTGTTTCGATCTGTTTAGAGCCATTATCCTTTAAAGAAGGTTGAATTAAACCTGTGGGAACTGTTGGTCCCAACGGGCAATTGCATAGGGGTCCAACACTCATGTAATCGATCCTTCTCGAATACAACTTCCTCGGATGGTCTCCAATGGGTTTATTCATGGAGCCAAAAATTCCCAACGGCCCTGGTATCCATGATTCATGGACCATCTTTCCAAATGTAGGCACTCATTGGCTGATGATTTGGCCAACGAAACTTAAGGTCTCCATTGGTTGAGAGGATGGGAGGTTAGGCTCACCACACCCTTTTGGGGGAGGGTTGTTGCCTATTCTAGGACTCCCTTATAGATTTAAGTCATGATCATATGTTCATGAATCCTTGGTTAATTCCCAAAGAGTGTTTCCATGGTCTACACTTGGTTTGCAGGATCGTCTTCGACATGCATATATTTGATGTCACAGAGGTGATACTGACTTGAGCCATATTATACGGCGCTTTGGAGTTTATCGTAATCCAGGGGGGATGAAAGGTGAGTTGATGTTGGGATTAGGCCCATAAGAAGGGATTTATTTGTATCATTGAGAGAGGAATCAGAACCATGTAGTTTGAATTTTCTGGGGCTTACGCATGGGAGCTTCCCATTTGGGGGAAGCATGATTGGGCGAACCCTTTTTGGTGGGAACCATTTTGATCTTGGGCTTTCTGGTAGGCATCCTACGTATCCTGATTGGGTTAGGAATCAGAGTTATCATAGTTCATATGGGTGGATGTTATAATCCTCACAAACCTATAAGCCCATGTGATTCATGCTTGGTGTGAGAAACAAGAGGATGTGAAATATTCAACAATGCACATGCCTCCTCCCCTATTGTTGGGGGAGGGAGAGACTGCGGCAGAAGAGGCCAGGGCGATGGTGGGTGAGGGCGTGGATTAACAAATATAACACCCCAGGTAAATAAAGAATATGAAATTTTCATATTTATCCATATTTGTGAATAAAATATTAATATGACTTTAAAGGGGACGCTATGCTCGATGGCGCACCCAACATGCAACAATGAGTTTCTTGGGAATCTTACGTTGCACTCTAATAATAAAATAATATTATTTTAAATGGTAGTTAACATGTAGCCGTTGTATTGGCAGGAATGGATAGAAATAACTAAAATATGATTATATATGTTTTTAAATGTTTTTACATTTATCCAATAAAAGATAAAGGCTTAAAATACGGAAAGAATTCAATTTTAGGCGTATATGCCCTAGTTTTCACTAAAGGTTCACTTATCGCCTTTTGATGGCGAACCGTCATTAAATATAGTTTTGTTAACTCTTATACATTCTATTGGACCAAATAAAACTCTTCTTAAGAATTGGGACATCAAAATTTACTTTGTGTAAATTTTGGGTATCTTTCCGATAAAGTTCATTTTTTTAATGAATAGTGTAAAATGTTGTATTTTAATTCAAAACCTCTTTTTAATCTAATTTATTTATATGATTAGATTATCTTTTGAATTGGTTTTAAAGTGAAATTAGAATATATTTTTACCATTAAATCCAATAGTGGTCGTTGGAATTAATTTCACTTTGAAATCAGACTTAAACTAGTGTCAATCTTTTGATACTTATTGTTTCATAAAAACACGCTATTTGCTCTGACAGCGGGAATTAATTATTAAATTAATTAATGTGACTTATATGTTTTGAATTTTGTAAAATATACTTCATTTTTGAATTTGGAATATCAAATATATCTTAGGGTGAATTTTTGGGATTTTTCTGAAAAACTTCAATTTTTGATGAATAGTGAAACCACTAAGTGGTACTTATAAAAACTGATTTTTCCGTTTAAATGAAAATTTGCCATCTTTGTGTTTTGAATTTCAAAAATCTGACATACATGGTTGTCATTAAGAAGTAAAATTTGGTTCAATGGGATAAAAATAATTTTTTGGTGAATAGTAACTTATTAAGTTTTTAATCGTGATTAGAGGTAATTAGTGTAGTTTATGGTAAGAATAATGTTTTAATAAAATGAAATGACCTAGACACATGTCATACCCTCATTGTATGTGTCATGGCTGACCAAGACAATCCATGGGTCAACTTGGGGACCCCATGGAGCCCCTTTGGTTGGAAAATGACATAAATATCTTTTTATTTAACGTTAAAATAAAAATGACACAAACATGAGATGTTTTACTAAAAAAAATTTTACATGGGGTTATACAAGTCATATTTTGACTATAAATTGTCATTGGAAAGCTAAAAAGATTTCTTGTATCATAGTATTTGTTTTATAATTTTTAGACATTAAATAAATTAAATTATTTATGACATCATGATGATGCAGCGATGACCTCATTATTTAACGATTTAAATAAAATGGAATGATAATGTAATATCTAAGAACTACACAAGTCCAAAACCTATTGGATGAGTGGATTTCGAACCCTTATCACCTTATACTCGAAATACAGCAATGTGGGACCTTTAAAATCTGAAACTCTTTTGAAAATAAAGTAACATTTTGTAACTTTACAAGAGTGCCCCTCC
Source organism: Viscum album (assembly GCA_963277665.1). Lineage (NCBI taxonomy): Eukaryota > Viridiplantae > Streptophyta > Magnoliopsida > Santalales > Viscaceae > Viscum > Viscum album. The sequence continues at coordinate 141,702,316 of OY728155.1, forward strand.
TCTCCTCTTATAAAAGGCCCCCACCTCTACCTCCTTACCCACACTCCCAAAGCCTTTGGCTCGGCCATCCCCTGCCCATTTTGTCTGTCCACTTACCTCTCTTACTCCTTGAAGCCTCACTTTGGGCAGAATTATTCCCAAGAAATCCTTTGAGCCCAAACCAAAGGGAGTTACCCGATTTTAAGGTAATGTCTTCACTTGTGTCCTTTTGTTTTATTTTGCTTCTCCAACCCCCTAAACTCTTTTTATTCATTTGTTTTGTAACAAATCTAGTATCTTCAATATACTAGGATGTTTTTATAATAAGTATTAAAGATACACTTACACACACCTACATCTAATGGTTAAAGAACATACTGTTTCCGTGGATGGCGAATTTTTGCCTCCCGAAAAGATGATTGTTCAACATTCTTCTAACACCTTTAAAGGTGGCCATTAAGATGAAACTATATTTATATATGATATCTAATATGTTTATGTTTTACTTAAGCTTCTGTATTTTTCATTTATGTCATACCTTTATGGTTTCCATTATGGGTAAACACGATATCTTCTTTTAAGGAAGTGCGGACTACCGCCCCCTCAAAGTGATTTGATTCGTTAATACCATATGTGGTACGTATAAAGGATATATTTAATGATATTATATATGATACCATACTGGAATTAAAATACTATTATGTATCATTATGTTTTAATTCCATTAAATATGAAATAGAAATGGAAGTAGCGTTCATGCGTACGTACGGCTTACCGTCTCCATGAACGGTACATTTCATTTATTATCTCAAAATGTTATATTATAAGTACATATATATAATGGATATATGTGTAATATATTACATCTAAATTATGGATATCATTCTGGAATTATAACATATATATATCTCTCTCATTTTGTTTTAATTCCATTAATATGACAAAAAATGAAAGTAGCGTTCATGCGTACGTACGGCCTACCGTCTCCATGTACGGTGCTTTTCGTTTTTATCTCCAAATTCTATGGAATAGTATAAAATGAATATATACTGGATATATATGATATTTAAAACATCAATACTATTCTGGATATGATGTACCTATAACTACATGGAAAATTATTTTCCAACAAGTTCAATTTTTGACTCATGTACCAAACATTGACAAAAACGTCTAATATGAACTAACATTATTAAACAATTATTTTAAAATTATATTATGTGATATGAACTAAATAATAATCTCTAAATGAGGTACTTAGGCAATTATTAATTGACCAAAGTTTATTATTCAGGAATATAAAGAAACGAACAAGACAAGTTGGACTTGAGGTAAGGGATCCTACTCCTCCCTTTCTTTTTAAGTACGCTCTTTATGTCATTACTTTTAAAGATCATCTTTCTTGTTATTGTGATGTTCTTTTATATTACTCTTACTGTAATTTTTATTGTTCATATGATGAGATACCCTATTTTCTCTCATCAATCCATTTTGGAAGTTTTAAGTGGCGCCGTTAGGCTGCCGAGTTTTCGTAAGGGATTTTTCATCTCACTTTTATTCCCGTGAGATTTATGCTACATTTCCCAAAATTTCCTTTGAGTGGTGTATGTACTTCCCATTATTCTACTATTTGTGTAATATAATTTCGTTTATGAGTATTTACATCAATGATTGTATGACCCTTCTTCAATGGGGTGTACGTTTTGAAAGTTACCCAAGTCGGTAAGGGAACCTTTCACCCTCCTCTTTCTAAAAGACTTCTTTTGTTATGTCTTTTAATTCACATAATATTATGTTGGGATATGTTCTTCTATATCCTTATTTATGTAAATTCTATATCCAAGTTAAGAGATACCCTTTATCTCTCTCATCAACCCTTTATGTAAAATTTTATGTGACGCCGTTAGGCTGTCGAATTTTACCAAGGGAACTTCTTAACCCAATTTCGATTTCTTTGGGTTCAACATGTAGTTATTGAATATGTCCTCCTTTGAATATGTGTGAATTACCTTTTATTGTTTTACACTTAATATACACTTATATTGGGTGTATTTATATTTGTCACACATAATTATTAGATTGAATTATCCTTAATTTAAGGATACCTTCTTTATAATGGATTTCATCTCATTTTACATTTCTTTTGAGACTTCATTATTGTTATGGACCAATTCACTCTTATATGGTGTGTATACTGTCCTTTGACATATTATATCATTAATCTATTTATTCTCATGATATTATAAAGTTCGGATTAAATGTTATTCCGCAATTATTTGTATTCAAGAGTCTCTCATTTTGTTAAAAACTCTTTAACAAAAATATCATTTTAAATGTTTTAAAGATTTATTATTCTAAATATTTATCTTTAATGTCCATGTTTTCAAAATGGTTTTCAGTATTTATTTATATGGAAATTAATGTTTTAAAATTATAATTCCATTAAAAGCTTCAAAGTGGTGTGGGACTTCGTCTCAATCTCCTTTCATTGAGGCATATTTTGTTTTATACTCAACCTTCTTTTATACGGTGTATAAACCCCTTTGAATTTTACGTTTATCCAAAATGAATCTTTTTTATACAAATCATTTTACTAAACTACAAAAGGGAATGTTTTGTCATACGTATGCGGCGACAACGACTTCTCTGCTGCCGTGACCATTATTTGAGTTTCGACTTCCTCTACAAGCCATACTTTTTTTTAAAAGAAAAATAAATACCATGTTTTACTTTTCTTTTCTTTTAGTATTGAAAATGGTTTTCATAATATTTTTATATCAATGTGTGGTATTGATATCTTGTGATTGAAAGGTGGAAATGTTATGTTTCCTTTATGCATGTTTTATGTGATACGATTATGTTGAGGTTCTTGGGCATTATTATGAAGACGGGTGGTTCTGTGATAGACTAAGGGCGGGTGAGCCCGATATAGCTCTCCAATGCATTGGGTAACGCGAAGGAGTGAAACGTTAAGGTTTCTCCGAAGAGATTTAGGAAATATACTATGATGAGTATTCCAAACGTAACCAAGAGGTTTAATCCCTACATAAGAATGTTATGAATGCCTCAAGTTACCTTCTATGTCTTATGATTTCTATGATTTATTCATGATTTGATGAGGTATGTTAAAGTGCCTATGTTTTATGGGTAAAGTATGATTTCATTCTTATGTATATATGAACTCATGTTTCCTTTCCATATTTTTATAACCCTTACTGAGCTTTTTATGCTCATCCCAAGTTTTTGAAATGTTTTTCACAGGTCAAGGGAAAGGTACATGATGTGATGATAGTGTCAAGGATGTGTCAAGAAAGAATCCATGTTTTATTTTAAATATGTTTCTATTGATGGGAAGAATGAATACTGTCTTTTATGTAACCACTTTGTTTAAATGTGGAATGTAATGCAAGTTTCATGATCTAATTCTCTAAAACTCTAAACCTGAAAAGATCCTCAATGTGTAATCTTGTAATAACTCAAGATTAAGTAAGGTTTAAGGATGGGGCCTTATAGTTGGTATCAGAGGTCGGTTTATATAACTTTAGAGGTTAGGGTATTCTCTAAGCATAAGTGACATTACCATAATGGTTAGGATTTCATAAAGAGTCCTAGTTTTAGATAAAGTGAATAAGTAAGTATATATTAGTGGTTATCTTCCTCATTAGTTCATGATGGTTTTGTTAATATACTCACACTGACATTTCTGTTTTTAGTGAATGGATGGATCTAGAAGGCACCAAAGTGACAATAGGTTTGAAGGAAACTGTGGTGGTTATCTGATTAAGAGACTGGATGAAATGGGGTATTCAATGAGGAAACCCATGGTTGTTCTAAACCAACTATCAAGGAGTCATGATCATCCACTTGAACCTTGGTATGTTCTATTATGCATCATGTACGAGATGACCAATCGATGTGGAAGTTCAGGTAATAATTATAAAGGTAACCATTAGGGTTTATATGATCCTTACTTTTGAGGTAATTATGGGTTACTATATGTTATGATGGAAGTGAAAGACATGAGATAAATTTGAGGTTAAATTATGTTATGGTTATTTTTGATGATTTTATCTCTTTTTGGGGAATGATTTTAGAATTATATAGTTTTGGAAAAAGGACAACACGTAGACCATGTGACAACCTGTCGCGTCGGACAAAGCTGTGGGAATCAAACCCACAACCAAAGTGCAACTGGTATTTAACTTCTACCACTGGACTACGTGAAGTCCCTGTTTAGTTTGACTAATGCTTTTTAGTTAGATGATTTTATGAATTAAGAGTAATATGATTTTGGGTTATCTATGGAAATTTATTAACCTATCATGGAGGATATGTGATTAGGTTAATTACTTTTCAATACTAGACTTTAAGAGCAACAGATGTTGTTTGGAGATAAATGTTACGATTTAACTTGGAAGACTATGTGACTAAATCCTTCAAATATTTTTGTTTCAATTTTAGTTTGGTTTACTTTGAAGAATTTTATGGAAAATTGTTTATCAAATGGTCATCGTTGAACTTTGGGTTTTGTTGGACAAATTTTGGAGATTAAGAATAGATTTTCTTTTTATAAAGGGTTATCCTTTTCTGGATTATCTGATCTTGTAATAACCTTTTTGGTTTTGGTTTTGGTTAAAGTCTAAAGACATGGGAAGTATATAGTTCTCTTTTGTGGATTAGGTGATTCTCTAGAAGTTGATTATAATACTCTTAATGTGAACAAGTCTTCCTAAATACTCGTCTTTTGGAGAAAATATGAGTTTGTGTAAGGAATCTAATAAAAGTTGAAAGTCAACATGATAAGTGATTATGTTTCTTATGAATAAATTCCTCAATAAAAGGTAACTTAAAACAAAAATGTTGTCTGTTAACTTTTCCTACTGTGGAATCGAATACCGTTTAACCCATCACAAGTTTGTGATTTTCTTGTGGTTAACTTTCTCCTAAACATGTTTTCTATCACTATCCATCAGAACATGACCCTTTGTTTTTTCCTCCATGTCCATATTTTCATACTTGGAATCCTAGTATGGGTTAACTCGGGTGACCTCTGTACTTATCATTCTTTTTAATGTGATTGTTTTACCGACTCTTGTTCCGATGTGGGACTTTCAAGGATGTTTCCAAGCTCAATTTTAAAAAATGCGAGGACGCAATTCCCAAAATGGGGGAAGGATGTAACACCCCAGGTAAATAAAGAATATGACATTTTCATATTTATCCATATTTGTGAATAAAATATTAATATGACTTTAAAGGGGACGCTACGCTCGATGGCATACCCAACACGCAACAACGAGTTTCTTGGGAATCTTACGTTGCACTTTAATAATAAAATAAAATTATTTTAAATGGTAGTTAACATGTAGTCGTTGTATTGGCAGGAATGGATAGAAATAACTAAAATATGATTATATATGTTTTTAAATGTTTTTACATTTATCCAATAAAAGATAAAGGCTTAAAATACGAAAAGAATTCAATTTTAGGCGTATATGCCCTAGTTTTCACTAAAGGTTCACTTATCGCCTTTTGATGGAGAACCGTCATTAAATATAGTTTTGTTCACTCTTATACATTCTATTGGACCAAATAAAACTCTTCTTAAGAATTGGGACATCAAAATTTACTTTGTGTAAATTTTTGGTATCTTTCCGATAAAGTTAATTTTTTTTAATGAATAGTGTAAAATGTTGTATTTTAATTCAAAACCACTTTTTAATCTAATTTATTTATATGATTAGATTATCTTTTGAATTGGTTTTAAAGTGAAATTAGAATATATTTTTACCATTAAATCTAATAGTGGCCGTTGTAATTAATTTCACTTTGAAATCAGACTTAAACTACTGTCAATATTTTGATACTTATTGTTTCATAAAAACACGCTATTTGCTCTGACAGTGGGAATTAATTATTAAATTAATTAATGTGACTTATATGTTTTGAATTTTGTAAAATATACTTCATTTTTGAATTCGGAATATCAAATATATCTTAGGGTGAATTTTTGGGATTTTTCTGAAAAACTTCAATTTTTGATGAATAGTGAAACCACTAAGTGGTACTTATAAAAACTGATTTTTCCATTTAAATGAAATTTTGCCATCTTTGTGTTTTGAATTTCAAAAATCCGACATAAATTTTTTTCATTAAGAAGTAAAATGTGGTTCAATGAGATAAAAATAATTTTTTGGTGAATAGTAACTTATTAAGTTTTTAATCGCGATTAGAGGTAATTAGTGTAGTTTATGGTAAGAATAATGTTTTAATAAAATGAAATGACCTAGACACATGTCATACCCTCATTGGATGTGTCATGGCCGACCAAGACAATCCATGGGTCAACTTGGGGACCCCATGGAGCCACTTTGGTTGTAAAATGACATAAATATCTTTTTATTTAATGTTAAAGTAAAAATGACACAAACATGAGATGTTTTACTAAAACAATTTTTACATGGGGTTATACAAGTCATATTTTGACTATAAATAGTCATTGGAAAGATAAAAATATTTCCTACATCATAGTATTTTTTTATAATTTTTAGACATTAAATAAATTAAATTATTTATGACATCATGATGATGCAGTGATGACCTCATTATTTAACAATTTAAATAAAATGGAAAGATAATGTAATATCTAAGCCCTAAACATGTACAAAACCTATTGGATGAGTTTATTTAGAACCCTTATCACCTTATCCTCTAAATACATCAATGTGGGACCTTTAAAATCCGAAACACTTTTGAAAATAAAGTAACATTTTGTAACTTTACAAGAGTGTCCCTCCTCTCCTCTTATAAAAGGCCCCCACCTCTACATCCTTACCCACACTCCCAAAGCCTTTGGCTCGGTCATCCCCTACCCATTTTGTCTCTACAATTCCCTCTCTTACTCCTTGAAGCCTCACTTTGGGCAGAAGTCTTTCCAAGGAATCCTTTGAGCTCAAACCAAAGGGAGTTACCCGATTTTAAGGTAATGTCTTCACTTGTGTCCTTTTGTTTTATTTTGCTTCTTCAACCCCCTAAACTCTTTTTATTCATTTGTTTTGTAAAAATTATAGTATATTAAATATAATATGATGTTTTTATAAGAATGATTCGAGCTACACTTACAAACACCTACATATAATGGTTAAAGAACATATTGTTTCCGTGGATGGCGAATTTCTGCCTCCCGAAACGATGATTGTTCAAAATTCTTCTAACACCTTCAAAGGTGGCCATTAAGATGACAATATATTTATATATGATATCTAATATGTTTATGTTTTACTTAATCTTCTGTATTTTTCATTTATGGCGTACCTTTATGGTTTCCATTATGGGTAAACGCGATATCTTCATTTAAGGAAGTGCGGACTACCGCCCCCTCAAAGTGATTTGATTCGTTAATACCATATGTGGTACGTATAAAGGATATATTTAATGATATTATATATGATACCATACAAGAATTAAAATACTATTATGTATCATTATGTTTTAATTCCATTAAATATGAAATAGAAATGGAAGTAGCGTTCATGCGTACGTACGGCTTACCATCTCCATGAACGGTACATTTCATTTCTTATCTCAAAATGTTATATTATAAGTACATATATATAATGGATATATATGTAATATATTACATCTAAATTATGGATATCATTCTGTAATTATAACATATATATACCTCTCTCATTTTGTTTTAATTCTATTAATATGACAAAAAATGAAAGTAGCGTTCATGCGTATGTACGGCCTACCGACTCCATGAACGGTGCTTTTAGTTTTTATCTCAAAATGCTATGGAATAGTATAAAATAAATATATACTGGATATATATGATATTTAAAACATCAATACTATTCTGGATATGATGTATCTATAACTACATGGAAAATTATTTTCAACAAGTTCAATTTTTGACTCATGTACCAAACATTGACAAAAACGTCTGATATGAACTAACATTATTAAAAAAAATATTATAACATTATAATATGTGATATGAACAGAATAATAATCTATAAAGGAGGTACTTAGGCAATTATTAATTGACCAAAGTTTATTATTCAGGAATATAAAGAAACGAACAAGACAAGTTGGACTTGAGGTAAGGGATCATACTCCTCCCTTTCTTTTTAAGTACGCTCTTTATGTCATTCCTTTTAAAGCTCATCTTTCTTGTTATTGGGATGTTATTTTATATTACTCATACTGTAATTTTTATTTTTCATATGATGAGAGACCCTATTTTCTCTCATCAATCCATTTTGGAAGTTTTAAGTGGCGCCGTTAGGCTGCCGAGTTTTCGTAAGTGATTTTTCATCTCACTTTTATTCCCGTGAGATTTATGCTACATTTCACACAATTTACTTTGAGTGGTGTATGTAATTCCCATTATTATACTCTTTGTGAAATATAATTTCGTTTATGATTATTTACATCAATTATTGTATGACCCTTCTTCAATGGGGTGTACGTTTCAAAAGTTACCCAAGTCGGTAAGGGAATCTTTCACCCTCCTCTTTCTAAAAGACTTCTTTTGTTATGTCTTTTAATTCACATACTATTATGTTGGGATATGTTATTCTATATCCTTATTTATGTAAATTCTATGTCCAAGTTATGAGATACCCTTTATCTCTCTCATCAACCCTTTATGTAAAATTTTATGTGACGCCGTTAGGCTGTCGAATTTTACCAAGGGAACTTCTTAACCCAATTTCGATTTCTTTGGGTTCAACATGTAGTTATTGAATATGTCATCCTTTGAATATGTGTGAATGACCTTTGATTGTTTTACACTTAATATCCACTTATATTGGGTGTATTTATATTTGTCACACATAATTATGAGATTGAATTATCCTTAATTTAAGGATACCTTCTTTATAATGGATTTCATCTCATTTTACATTTCTTTTGAGACTTCATTGTTGTTATGCACCAATTCACTCTTATATGGTGTGTATACTGTCCTTTGACATATTATATCATTAATACCTTTATTCTCATGATATTATAAAGTTCGGATTAAATGTTATTCCGCAATTATTTGTATTCAAGAGTCTCCCATTTTGTTAAAAACTCTTTAACAAAAATATCGTTTTAAATGTTTTAAAGATTTATTATTCTAAATATTTATCTTTAATGTACATGTTTTCAAAATGGTTTTCAGTATTTATTTATATGGAAATTAATGTTTTAAAATTATAATTCCATTAAAATATTCAAAGTGGTATGGGACTTCGTCTCAATCTCCTTTCATTGAGGCATATTTTGTTTTATACTCAACCTTCTTTTATACGGTGTATAAACCCTTTTGACTTTTACGTTTATCCAAAAGGAATATTTTTTATATGAAGCCTTTTACTAAATGAATAAAGGGAATGTTTTGTCGTACATATGCGGTGACAACGTCTTCTCCGCCGCCGTGACCATTATTTGAGTTTCAGCTTCCTCTACAAGCCATACCTTTTTTTTAAAAGAAAAATAAATACCATGTTTTACTTTTCTTTTATTTTAGTATTGAAAATGGTTTTCATAATATTTTTATATCAATGTGTGGTATTGATATCTTATTATTGAAAGGTGGAAATGTTATGTTTCCTTTATGCATGTTTTATGTGATACGATTATGTTGAGGTTCTTGGGAATTATTATGAAGACGGGTGGTTCCGTGATAGACTAAGGGCGGGTGAGCCCAATATAGCTCTCTAATGCATTGGGTAACGCGAAAGAGTGAAATGTTAAGGTTTCTCCAAAGGGATTTAGGGAATATACTATGATGGGTATTCCAAACGTAACCAAGAGGGTTACTCCCTACATAAGAATGTTATGAATGCCTCAAGTTACCTTCTATGTCTTATGATTTCTATGATTTATTCATGATTTGATGAGGTATGTTAAAGTGACTATGTTTTATGGGTAAAGTTTGATTTAATTCTTATGTATATATGAACTCATGTTTCCTTTCCATATTTTTATAACCCTTACTGAGCTTTTTATGCTCATCCCAAGTTTTTGAAATGTTTTTCACAGGTCAAGGGAAAGGTACATGATGTGATGATAGTGTCAAGGATGTGTCAAGAAAGAATCCATGTTTTATTTTAAATATGTTTCTGTTGATGGGAAGAATGAATATTGTCTTTTATGTAACCACTTTGTTTAAATGTGGAATGTAATGCAAGTTTCATGATTTAATTCTCTAAAACTCTAAACCTGAAAAGATCCTCAATGTGTAATCTTGTAATAACTCAAGATTAAGTAAGGTTTAAGGCTGGGGCCTTATAAAAAACCCTTTAATGTGAGATGAAATTAAAGGTCATGTGGCCCGACCTCAGAAGATTGGGGACTTACCTCAGTGGGAGGGCCTCAAAGCATGTTCTGGGAAGGGGAGGAGTTTCGTCATCATCAAAAGGGGGAGTGAACATAACCCATTCAACTAATCACTATTCTTCATTGTAGGGAAAAGTAAGTGATCACCCTCAATCCCTAGAATGGGGAGGTTCACTTTGGAATCCCATGGTTGGACTTTGGGTTACCATGGGAATGTAGACCCATATGAATTCCCAAAGCCCAAACCATTGTGGGGAGATCCTTCGTGACTCCGCTTACCATGGCTATATAGACTCAAAGGGACGTGCCGATGCACCCGATGATATGATCATATGGGTCTAGTGGATTTGGAGGTGGCTTTAGCCTAATGATGGAGGACTGGTTAGTAGAGGGACCATGGAGTATTGGATAGTAATGGAAGGGTGAGGTTGGAACTGGAGGAAATGATACTCGAAGACACCCTATTCCGTGTACTAGTTTCTTATGTGGGATGGAGGACGCTCCGAATACCATAGTGGTATGAGGCCAGGAGGGTCATCTGCATACCGATGTGGTATGCAGGCATAGGTATAGTCCACCACGTACCATAGTGGTATGCAGATCACCATGCCACTTTGGATTCCATCCACATACCGATACAACATGTAGTGCTAGGTTCAGTCTGCGTAGTAATGCACTACGCGGAGCACCATATTGAAGGAGGGTATGGGGGATTACCATTAGTGGGAAATTCATCTGCGATAGGTACGTGGTTCGTGGTTCACCAGTTAGCTTCACGGTTCTGTTATTATTATTCAATTCCCTAGTTTTATGGTTTGTGGCCAGCTGTACCTGTGGAGGGTGCAGTTCGTGATTTGGGATTTGTCGATGAATGAAGACTAAATTTGGAGTTTTCTCTGAACTCTTTCTTCTAACCTATGATTCCCCTAAAATTTTTCATTGTCCCTCCCTCTTCCTCCTACTATTCTCCCTTTTATAGATCATCGGGACAGTTGTATCTATTGGGCACACGATACCATTTTTGGAGGCCCATGAAAATATCATGACCAGCAGAAGACTCAAACAACTGGGGTTTGCGGGGCTTTGGTTCATGATCATGGTTCACAGAACCCTACCTTTTCACTTCATCCACAAACTAATATATTCACAGTGTGATACGTGGATTGACTTCGCGCACACAATTCCTTCGGCAACATGGTTCGCGGCCGGCTTGTTCACCGACCATTACCTTGTGCTCCAGCGGTTCATGGATGGTTATGCATACCTGTTGGTTTGCGATCCTATTAGTCTGCATACCTTTCTCGATGATGGTACATGGGCCACTAGAAATGCCTTGAAAAATTGAATTCCTTTTGAAAATTTCAACTTATTTTGAGTCCATTAACTTTGCTAGACCTATAGAAGTACTTTATTCCTTCTATAAATTGATTGTGGGGGTATTTTCTTCCCTTGGAAGAATTTTTAGGACCCTATAAATGCCCCCATCAGAATGGTGTCTGTTGGGAACAAAAAGGTGACTATTCCAATATAGAAGTGGTACTGAACTGAAATGGTTCGTGGTAGAACATATGGACCCAGTAGGAGGGGACCGCACCTCTATATAGGGGCCCATGTCATTTTTATTTTACCGTTTCTCACGGAGAAAAGTTCTCTCAATATCCCCGAATTCCTCTACTCCTGCATATCATGCTCCTTGTAAAAATACCATTCAAGAACTACTTTTTATGTACCATGAACCAATATTATTTCCAATTTTCTGTCTGCGTACCATTTTTTGGATTCCACGAACTATTTTGTGGAATTTTAAGATTAAAATCCAGATTATGTGTAGGAGGACGCTGCATGGATGGCTTGTCCACATACCAAACTTGGATTGATGAACTGAACTTTAAGAACTAATAATCAGAACTTTAAACTTTAATCTGGAATTTTTGAACATGAACTTAATCAAGGCCTAGGTTCACGGTATCCATCTTTCGTGAACCTTTCTGTTTTCCAACCAAAGATCTATAGGCCAACACCTTGTGGATGGATCACGTACCATGGCTGTAAGTAGTGATAGGAATCCATGTACCATAGTAGTATGCAGGGTTAATTCCGCATAGCATGTAGTATGTGGGATGTTGCTACCACACACCATTTCTAGAATCCATACGCGGAGCCTTTTGTGGACATACTTTGAGTCCTTTGGCCACTCTTCCATAGCCTTTTATCCAACATTTTTTATTAGAATGACTTTTTGTCATCTTCTGGATCTTCCTGTGTAGGATAAAATGGATGATTCATAGGGTGCTGCTGATGTTACTGCTTCTTATGAGGCTATTATTACTGCCCCTATTTCTAATGGTGACGAGATATTGAAGAACGCAACGAATTTGGTTAACGATAAAATTCTGGTTGTTCCACTTCACTAGTCTCTGGTGGATCTACTCATAGAGGGACAATGAGAGTACCCAGTGTCAGACAAGCTTCCTTCTTATGGTTTTGGCCTTTTGTCTGAAACAGAAGTCTCGGCGCCAAACCCGATTGATCAGCCTACCGCCTGGATAATTAATACCTTCATTCCGAAGGCATTGATTTCTTCAAAAGGGATGTATCTTCAAAGAGATTCTACCTCTGGGTCTTTGCTGAACTACACACCTAGAACTTTAGAGGGGGTGTAGTGAAAGCCCAATCAGATATCCCATTTTTATCAGATCATCATGAATAAGGCTACAATGAATGAGTAGCATGGTTGACCATCTCGATGGGACCTTCTCCCAAGAGGTTTGTTTGGCTTGGACTGGGAGTGTCCCTTTTGGGTTCTCCAGAGTTTTGAATAATTCCAAGCTGAGGTATAGACTATGGGACTGTATGAGGCCACTTGGAATTCTCAGACATACACCCATCATCCTACTACCCTTATTTTAAATCTCTTATGCATGTAGAGTCCAGATACCAACACTTTCCATTTGACCCATGGGGAGGTCAGCATCAGTATATGGGACATCCGACTGATTTAGGGAGTCCCTATCATCGGGGACATGTATAATGAATTTCTTCCTCCCTCCTCTGCTTGGGATGATGAGGAAAGAACCCCCTTTTTCTAGGAAAATTAATGTTCAAGTGAAGGTGCTTCTGAAGGAAAGCGATCCCTATCTGAAGCAGGATGTTCCTTTAGACAACTGGTTTGGAGATTTTATTAAACATACTGGTCTTGAGCCTGATCCATGAAGACCTAAGGCTTGTCCTACCAAAACCAACAGGAGGTGAGCTGTCCCACCTTGGAAGAGGGGGATTTTCAAAAACAGGGATGGGGGATCATCCCTAGCATTGATCAGTTATCTCGACTGTCAGCTTTCTTGGATATGTTTCTGAGAGGGTGGCTTCTACCAGTGTGAGAATCTGGTGGTGTGAGAGCCTCAACTTTTTTCATTTCCACACAATTAGCCACTGAAAAAATGCATCAATTTGGCTATCCTAGTGTCGGCCATGATATACCACCTACTGGGTCGAATCAGTGAAGTGGGGTCACCTTACCGGATGACTGGACCTTTTAAAATTCTTTAGGGCTGGATAAGATCCCACATAGGGGGTTATTCCTTCATCAATTCCCTACCAATTTCACATTCCACCCTTCGACCGTACCTTCAAATCACCAGTGGGGTCATGCCAACAACTTGAGATTCACAGGATAAGAAAGAGGATAAAACTGAAAAGAACGAACAAGACTTGATGGATTGTCTCGATGTTTACGAACTTTTCTCTTACCACCATTATGATTCCCCTATAGGTACTATTAAAAATAATATATCTAAAGAATTCATCAACCGAGGTTACTTATTTTCTCTGTGAGAAGGCATCCTGGTTTCCCATATCAGAGGGGAACTTATTTGCAAGGGCTCTGCACCTTGTAGATTTAGTCAGCAATTCAAATACACCTAGAAGTTGTTGCCTCATGATCTCAACATTTCTCGTTAGGAGAAACATCTAATGATATATTATCAGTTATGGCTAATGTTTACCTAGGAGGACACCCAGATCCAGGCTAGACTTTCAGATTCTTGGGACTCTATACCCTTCTTTACCAAGAACTATGCTGAGGCCAGGGTTAAGTAATATCCTGATGGCCAATTAGCTGACCTGTTGCCTGTTGTGAAAACATCCAAGGCATCCAATGTGAAGGGAAAGGGGAAGAAAAAGGGAGTTTCTAAACATACTTGACCAGGAAAAGTACTCCGAATTTCTTTTTGCTCCTCATCGAGGAAATTGATGAAAGATGGGGTTATGACCTCATGGGTGGCTGAGCAAGCTGATGGAGCTGTTTCGAGGAGTCAATCATCCATTCCTTCTGATGCCAGTTTTCTAGTGTCCTGGAGGTAATGTGACCTTTTGAATGGCCATCCATCTTCCCGTGACTAGTCCCCTAGTGACTTATGGTAGCTCCTCCAGACTAGGGAAGTGGCCCTTACTGGCCTTGTCTATGTGTCAGCACCAACTATCAGTTCTTTTGATAAAGATTCAGATAGGGTGAGTTGCTATCTTAAAGACCTCGAGAACCTTATCCACTCTCAAAGTGGTCACCATAAGTACTCGAATTGGGTGATTATCATGCTACGACCAAAGACTATTGATGAGGTTGATGACATAATTGGATCACCTACTACGGATGCCACGAAAAAAGTTTCTTGCTTGTTTCCATCGTCTCATAAACATTCCTCTTCTCAGGGTCCTGAGTTTACAGGGAAACCTCGA
This sequence comes from Viscum album, assembly GCA_963277665.1. Taxonomy (NCBI): domain Eukaryota; kingdom Viridiplantae; phylum Streptophyta; class Magnoliopsida; order Santalales; family Viscaceae; genus Viscum; species Viscum album. The sequence continues at coordinate 141,717,364 of OY728155.1, forward strand.
AAAAGTTTATGGTTGTCAAAACCCACCCCACTTCCTTGCACCATCCTTCTAGCACTGGCCATCCCAATTACGACTGAATTTATAGAGTCTTGGAGATTCTGGGATAAATTGAGGGCAAGCGCTTTAGATGAATATATATGGAAGCTTCTTTAGAGATAACTCTTTGATCTAACAGTTCTTGGGGGAGCCATTTCTCTTACCTGTATTTCAGCTAATGAAGATCCTGATGAGGTGGTAGCTTACTTGACTAAAATGGATATGTGTATTAATGCTCCTACAAATATGCGTTACTAGTCGGACCGTATGGCGTTAATGGCAGTATTCCCATGACCGATGGGAGAGGTTTTATCTGAAGCCTCCTACATTAAATTATTTTATTGTGGAGATGCTGAAGGTTTCCACCTTTCCTGTCTATTTTTTAGGGGCCTACAGGATCTCAGGAAACATCTTCCCCCCCAACTTATTCTCCTAGAGGTACTACGACTGGGGAGTATGCATTATCAATGATAGGGGGTACTGCAGAAGGATCCCCCAAAGCCCAATAACACATGGAAGTGGTTATTTCAGAACCTTCTAGGGATTTTCCTGCAACTCCTCTGGGTGATCTTTTTTAGGATCCATCCCCCAAGAGGTCAAAGGAACATAAGTAAGCCTCTCAGCTGCCCAAGCGTATTCATTATGGGATCAGATGTATATGTCTGTTTATATGATGATTGAACCAAGTACCCTTATCTTGTCAACTCTCTGGTACATATATGTAATTTGACACATGGACTATTAGTGACCATAAGATGATTGCTCATGCATCTATATCTCATGTCCCTTTTAGGGCAGAGGAAGAGTTTCCATCTATCAGGGCTGATTGCAATAGGGAAGAAGATCCATTTGAAGTGACCATGGGTGTTTCTGAACCCTCAGGTGTGCCTGATCCTACTCGAACAATCTCTGACCCAATAATGGAAGGACATACAGAATTTGGGGTCTCACTTGATTGTGCTGAGTCGAATCTCATGGAGAGAGACATGGTGGCTTTTATGGTGGGGGATGAGTCTAGTGGCGAGCCCCGGGACTTGTTGGATCTTATAGGGGATTAGAATATCGAGGAGAAAATAAATCTCGACTGAGCATCTTTTTACCCTATAGAGGGGGTCACTTCAGGGACTGATGTTTCATCTGCACATGGTGGATCTGGTGAAGTCACAATCGGGGAGGCTGATGTTCCATCCCCTAAAAATTTGGAGCGGGCTATCATTCCCTTTTTCCCAGTTCTGAGAGGGGTTATGTTTTCTACCCCCAAGATTCTGATACTAGTATCTTTATCTGGACTGACCATCCCCACATGCTTTATGTTAACCGACAACCTTTTGAGGGCCGCCTTGAGGGATACTGTTTTGGCTGAGCATGGCCCTGGGTATTCAGTATTACCACATATCCACGGAGTTCCATTGATGATTTAAGATGCTGTGTCACCTATTTGAGATAGCATTACCACTATAGGGGTGGGAGGTATTGAATCCTTCTCCCTTCCATCCCCAAAATCACCACTATAAGACTTAGCAATGGAAATGGATGTACCTACCTTGTCAGCTATTATAATTAACAGAGATGAGGTTGTTTCAGGGTCAAGCCATGCTGTAGCTGCTAAATCAATCCCGTCTATGGTGATGTTCATTCCCAACTACATTTCATCATCAGGGATTGATTCTAAGACTGACTGAGAAATTCTAGCCGATTTTCATCCCACTCGGCAAAAAACATGGAGGAACATTTGGGGATTAATCTCCCAGACTCCACTGGATGAGATGCCAGTAAAATTTCCAAAGTTACACCACCAGTTTTTATTTTTGGGTTTCAGTGGATTTAACTATCATGGAATTCATGATATAGTAAGGCAAGTAGTTGCTACTCGGGAAACGACTGGTGCACTTGAATTTCAACTCTTTATGGTAGAGTTGATGGCTTATCTGGCTGTTACACGAAAAAATCTTATTGAGGAAGCTTCCACTCATGCTAGAACGGTTGAAAAGTTGCAAAACAAACTCATAAAGAAAGAATATTTGATGGAGTATCTTGACCAGGAAGTGGAGCAACAAAGCCATAAACTAGAACGACTCAAACAAGAATAGGCTCGAGCCACAGCTTCTGTTGAGGAGGGGTGATGGAAAATATCGGTGGGAGAAAGGACCAGACACCAAGCCATGAGGGAAGTGGAGGCATTGTGAGTGAGTGAAGTGGCCAAGACTTTGAATTTATTGAAGCTTCGCCAATCCATTGAGGAGTCACACCAATTGTTGATGCAGCTTTGTGAATCTGCCGAACATCTCTTATAAAGGTCCTACCTTGCTTACAAGGAGAGGCTCTAGGCTGTGGATGTAACACCCTGAGATTTTATGAGGAATATTATTTTTAATTTCTTTGATGTCTTCTGTTGTATGCTTCACCAAGATTAGCTTGCACTATATTCAACACCGTATTATCTTGTAGTATACACAAACACTATTCTTGGCTTGTGTTGTACGTAAGAGCGACCTTCCTCAATAGCGTGTGTTATACGCAATACCGAGATTCACTAAACAATGATATATTATTATGAACTACCCGTTATGAATAGTATTAACTACATTTTTAATTTTATTACATAATAATTCATCTTACACAAATTCTAGAACATGGTATGAGAACAAAATAAAATTTTCGGGTAAAATAAGTATTTTTCAAAAAATGCAGTTTTGTCGCCTTTTGATGGCGCACCCAATTTAAATCTAGTTTTGACACGTTTATAAGTTCAATTAGGCAAAAAAAACTTATTCATTGAAATAAGGATATAAAAATTTACTTTGGATAAATTTTTTATATTTTTCTGTTAACTTTCATATTTTGATGAATAGTAAAAACATGCTAAATTTTTCATAAAAATAACTTTTTTCATCAAGATAATTTATATGGTTAAATTATAAAATTTAATGGTTTTAAATAATAAATAGAATATATTTTTACCCATTAATATAATTTAAGACATTATTATTAATTTTACATTGAATTCATAGATAAAAACATTTCAATCCTTGACACTGTTTTAACTTTTAAAACCCATTTTCTTAACAACGGGATTAACTTTAAATTAATTACTGCAACTTCTGTGTTTTGAATTTTGAAAAATGGATTTCATATTTGAATTCAGTGAGTCCAAATTATTTTAATAGGTTACTTTTTTTGATATTATGAATAGTAACTACGGTAATTTTTTATTTACTACAGTTAAAGATAAATTGGGTAATAAAGGGTAAAAATAAGATAATAAAATTACCATAACACCTGCCAAAATTCTATTGGATAAATAAAAGTCATCCCATATCACTTAAGGGTATGAATAGATTCATTTCATGGACTTTTGACCATGAAAATGATGTAATTATTATTAAAACCAAAGAAAGTGACAACATGTCACTCACTTATATCTTATAAGTGTAATAATTTTAATCTAGTGATGAACTTCATAAAAATTCGAAAATAAATATTCACAAGAAATATAATAAAATTATATATATCCTTGAATTTATTTATAATTTTTAGGGATTAAATAATTATCATTAATGGTGACACAATAGTGATGTAGAAATTATTTATTTAGTGAAAACTCAATAATACATTTTTTATTAAACTAATAGTGACCATAAAAGGCACAAACACCTGACAAAAAATTATTGGTCATGTACATGTAAACCATAATAATCCAATTGTAGAATAATTGACCATTTGGAGCCTTATAAAATCGATTATGACACTTATATTGTTTTATTTTACATGATGTCAAAGTTGTCACCTTCATAATTTAATAAATAAAACAATTTAACTGTTGTGCTTTTAAGTTTATAAATTCGAGTAAAAGTATTATTATGTAAGATATTAGATTTATCTGCATCATAGTATTTTATTTTTAATTTTTATGCAACAAATAAGTATATTAAATAATTATACAAAAATGTTGTAGTAATTATTTTATTAAGGGAAATATCAAATAAATGGTTTTAAAAATATTAAAATAAATGTTATATGAACAAATTAATGTTCTACATGAATTTTTTAGATTAATATGACAAGTTACGAATATATTAAATGTTTTTTTTCAAATATATATTCTGTTTGGATTTAATTAAAATTCAAATAATTGAATACTGTCAAAATTGACACTATTGATATTTTATAAAAATAACATATTATTAAATTGTTTAAAAATCACAAAAATATTTAAAAGTTACAAATTAAAAATTATATGGAAGAAAATTTAATAATTTATTTAATTATGTAAAATTAAAATAACCTAAGTAAATATTTATAACAATTTAAAAATTAGAATATTATTACCGCAAATAAAATTAAATAGATTAATTAAGGATAAATCAAAATGATAAGGTTTAAAATAAACTTAAAACATGTCTAAATTTTATTGGTTGATGAGATTAAAATCTTATCTCATCTAATCTTGTAATTGAGTCATTTTTGGAGGTATTTAAGTGGGTTCTGAAATTATTATATATTAATATCTTTGAGGTTTCCAAAAGTGCCCCTCTCCTCTCTTATAAAAGGGCACCTCATCCCTCTCCTATTCACAACATTTTGAGACTTCAATATCAGCCAAAAACTGTCCATTTCTTTTCTCCACTTCCCTAGTAAAATACTAGAGGTCCTGACCTTCTTCAAAGACCATATTTAGTGCCCTAAGAGGAGGTTTAGAAGAGGCGCATCGAAGAAGAGGTAATATCCTTTACCGATTCATTCAAATTTATTTCTCCTTCTAATTTCTATTTTTTATTTGTTTCATTATAAATTAATAACATCAGTATAACTCATATACTGATATGTTATTATAAATATGAAACAACCTTATTTCACTTTCTATCCATCCTACGGAAAATGAAATCATAGCGTGTGCGTACGTACGGAATACCGTCTCCACGTCGTGGTGTAATCTGTTTTCCACCACCACTTTACTTGGATGGTTATAATGGTGTACATAATAACTATATATTATTATTATAACATGATAATAATTCTGAGATATTCTATCCTCCACTCTAATACCATTCAATAATTATGGGAACGATATCATCGCTCATGCGTACGTATGGATTACCGTCTCCACGATGGGATGAGATTCGTTCTTCATGTTAACCATTCAAGAATGATTATATAGTATATATATATTTAATAATAATGAAATATATGACATAATAATTCTACTGGATTTATTTATATATATATATATGTCATCTACTTACTTCCATTCAAGTCAATAAAGAAAGGAAAACAACGTTCATGCGTACTTACGACCTACTGTCTCCATGAACGATGTATTTCATTCCATTTATCGATCTATTATATATATATTCTAAATATATATTATATATAAATCATTTTTTACATTATGGAAATAATTAATCATTATCTAAGTAATCATATTAATAATTACAAGTCAAAACACATACGATAAATGAAACGATTTTACCCAAAACGCTACTTTAACATGGAATTGACAAATGAAAGGGTAATATAAAGTCATAAGTGAATCATATATGATATCATAAATATTATTATGGTTTTTTTATAAGTTAATAATATTTTTAAACCCACTATATAGGAGTCTCACACACATACAAAATAAATTTTACATAAGGTAAGGGATAATTATTCCAATCTCGTTTTTATCAGAGATTGTTTATTTGTAAGTATTTACTGAGGTTATGTTTATCATCTGTGTCCATGTTTTCTCAAAATGTTTTCATAAAATGGTTACTATTCTTCTATTTATGTTAAAATTCATTTTTACCTTTTTTTAATTTTACCACAAGGTATGGAAGGAATCTTTCTTTTGTTTACCATACGAGGTACTTGTTGACTTTTCCGGCAAAAGTATGAGGATAATGTTTTTTAACTTATACGGTGTGAATGGATTTTTATGATTTCATAACGCCTTATTTTCATGAAGCTTCCTCTACAATATTTCATGATTATTTTCAATAAAATCTTTTTCTTTTAAAATTGATTGGCATTTTGTGAAAAGAAATTGATTTTGAGGAAGAAAGCATATTTTCCTTAAGAATTCATCTCCAGTGTTTTATCAAATATATTTTCCATCTAAGATGACATTATTTATTATGTTTATATTTCAAGTATAATGTATTTATTATTTACATGGTTTGAATTTTCTTATGATGAAATGATATCCATTTGTTTTATATGGATTATGCTATGATGGGATGATGTTTATGAAACCCATTTTATTATTTGTGTTATGATGAATGATTTATGTTTATTTTGTGGCACATGTAAGAATGATTTCATTATGAGATGGGTGGGACCTATATATCCCTCCAATACATTGGGTAAATATTTATATCTCATGAGATAGATGGGGCTAGAATGACTAGTAAAATCCGGTTCAGTAATACAGGGCTGAAACGACAAGTAAACCCGGTTCAGTAATGGAATTTTTCCACTATGATGGTCTTGGAAACAATGCCTTGGATACTATGGAAATCATAACATGCGTTTAGTGGTTTTCCACAATTAAAGTTTTTATTTCCCATGCTATTTTATCATGATTAATGTTTCTTTATGATCTATGCCTTATGTACTGCCAATATTTATTTTATTACTCATGATTTTGATGTTTTATGTTCATGTTTTTACGTTCAAATGTTTATGGGTTGTTTTATGTTCTCCATGCTTACCCTTACTGAGCATTTGAGCTCACCCTTGTTATGTTTTCTTTTTCCCATGATATAAATAAAGGTTTTAGGTAAGAAAACAAAATGGGAAGATCTTTATGGGATATGTTGAAGATCTTTCACCATGATTAGAAGATTATGTTCCGAGTTTCCGAAGACACTAAAATAATATGGTCTTTGGGAATCTGTTTTTGTCATGTATTAAGTATTCTGAAAAATTACTGTAATTTCCATGTACGTCAAGCTTCAGGTATCTACAGTTGGTATTAGAGCGAAGGTTTAGTTAACCTTTGGAAACTATGATGCAAAAAATTTAGTGAGATCCCTATAGATATTTCTAAGGTATGTCTAGGGATGTCCCTAAGGTCAAGTATAAGTATAGGTTACAATCCTATAATTAAGATAACGATCATGAATAACCTAGGATAAAACCTAAGATGTTAGAGATTGAAGGTACTCCCCCTTTATTATGTTGTTTTCCTAGAATGATTTTTTCCTCTCACAGTATTCTTTTTGGGTTTTAGATGATGGTTGGAACCTGAAGGAACCGTGTTGATAAATGTAATAGAAAATGAAATGATTTTCCTACTAAACAAACCAATGTTATGGGAGATGGAGTGAAAAATCTTATTTCTATACTTACACAATATATGAATCATTCTAGGATTCCAAATGAGTAGAGAAGGGAACAATATTCTATTGAGTACTTCATGAGGCAACGTCCACATTCTTTCAGGGGGTCTTCTGATCCACTTGTTGCTGAAAAATGGATTAGTACCATTGAAAAGATATTTTCCATACTTCTTTGTTCAGAGCATGAAAAAGTCATTTTAGATATTTACCATTTAGAAGGTGAAGCAGACCGGTGGTGGACTCTAATTAAGAATACAAGGCCCCATGATGAAATTGAATCCATGGAATGAGACAAGTTCAAGAACTTGTTTTCAATAAGTACTTCCATCGTATTCTTCGAACAAAGATGGAAAAGGAGTTACTTGAGCTTAAGAAAAATGATGATGAATCTTTTGTATATACGAGGTGAATTTTACAAGGTTTTCAAGGTATTCATCTAGCTTGATCATCTAACTTGAAAGTAAAGTTGATTGATTCTTTAGTGTCTTAAAACCAAGTCCTCAAAGGGCATTATCAACAAGAGACTTCAGTAGCTATGAAGAAATTTTTCATTTTTCTATCAAGGTAGAACTGGAAGTTGGTGTTACATATCCATCTCATGGTTTTTAAAAGAAAATAAAGATGGAGTTCAAGGAAAAATCTCAAAACAATGGTGAAAAGAAGAAGAATGTTTCGTTATGCTCAAAGTGTGGAAATAAGCATGGTGGAGATTGTCTTAAAGGGACTATAAAATGTTTTAAGTGTGGAAAATAAGGTCATTGAGTAGCTGAGTGTCGAAGTAATGGGAAAAAGGTAGCTAATGATGTGAATGGAGAAAAGACTACAGATAACGCAACACCAACACTTCAATTATACAAGTGCAAGGAAATGCGGAATTATGCTAACCAATGCCCTAATCCAAGGATTAATGATGATCGACATCAACAACCTCTTAAGGAAAAGGAAAAAGGGAAGTCCCATGCGATCACTATTGGAGATGTTGAATATGAAAACGAAGTGGTCAAATGATTAAGTGTTTATGTAAGGGGATTCCAAAATAGTGTTGTGGAATATCATTTATAGTATCATGGAATATTGGAATATCTATGTATTGGTTTATTGTGGTTTTTAATAATTTTATGGTATCGGTAACCATGAAAAGTTATTGAAATATTTTTGGAAAGAAGATGATATGCGCATAATGAAGGGATAAGGATAAAATAATGTGTTTTATAGTATTAATGAGCTCATGACTGATATAAGGACAAAGTGACATCATGGATTGAATATATAGAAATATTAGTATTTTGGTATGCGGAAAGAGTTAACTTTTGAAAGCATTCATGTTTCCACTACAGTTCTATAATAATTCATGTTTCAAGAGAATACATGATTAAGGTATTCACATGTTTGGAATATGACCAACAAGATATATCTTATGATATATGGGGGATAAATGATGGTAATCACATGCTTTGTAGATGACCTCTCTAGTAATATTTTTCTTTATACTATAAGATAAGACAGAAGTATTTTGGATAAGCCTAAAGATTGGAATGGATTGAGTTAGACATCAAATAGTATTGTTTAAGGCTATAACTTTTTAATATTATTTCTAAAATGTTATAATAGTATAGTTTTAGAAAGAGGACAAACCGTAGGACAGGCGACAACCTGTCGCGTCAGACAAGGATGCCATAATCGAACCCACAACCGATGTGTAATGGGCCTTTATCGCCTACCACTGGCCTACAGGAAGTACCAGGTTAGTAGAAATTAGTTTTATTTTATTAATTGGTATGATATATGAAGTATAAGTCCATTTTTGGATCCATATACGATTAATATCACCATATATGGACTTATGTATATTTAATAACTTTTTCTAACCTTTTGTTTGAGATAGATGGAATGACCTATCATTTTATCACATGATCTGCTAACACTTAACAAATAACAAATTCAACTTCATTTTTTTAATATATAAAGTGGAAATTGTTCAATGAACGACCAACATGGAGACTGTACCAAAATCAAGTATGTATTTCTTCAAATTCAAATTCTTCAACTTTAGGGAAATGATCTTGAAAACGAAAAATGTTGTCCTAGTACCCTCATATCCGATGAATTCAATGGTACCTTAGATCATCACAAATTTATGGATTTGTGATTGTTGTCTTTTTCATATCCATATTCTCTACCACTCTCCATTAGAACTTTATGGTTTGATTTCTCTTATATATCCATATTTTCACCTATGTTCTCCTATTTGGAAACCCAGTGATGAGTTAATTTAGGTAACTATTATGTTTCATACTTTAGTTATTAAAATTAAGTTTTAGTATTCCTTTTTACGTTGTGGGTTTCTATGAAAGAATCATTCAGGTAGTAAACGATTTATAACCCCGACGAATTTCGAGGGCGAAATTCATTTTAAGGGGGGTAGAATGTAACACCCCGATATTTTATGAGAAATATTATTTTTAATTTCTTTGATGTCTTGTTTTTTATGCTTCGCCAAGACTATATTGTGCTATAAGAAACACCATATTAGCTTGTAGTATACACAAACACTATTCTTGGCTTGTGGTGCATGAAAGAGGGACCTTCCTCGATAGCATGTATTGTACGCAATACTGAGTTTCACTAAACAAAAATGTATTGTTATGAACTAGCCGTTATGAATAATATTAACTAAATTTTTAATATTATTACATAATAATTCATCTTAAACATATTCTAGAACATTGTATGAGAAAAAAATAAAATTTTTGTGTAAAATAAGTATTTTTCAAAAAAATGCAGTTTTGCCGCCTTTTGATAGCACAGCCACTTTAAATATGGTTTTTGACACATTTATAAGTTAAATTAGAAAAACAAACATATTAATTGCAATAAGGATATAAAAATTTACTTTGGATAAATTTTTTATATTTTTCTGTTAACTTTCATATTTTAATGAATAGTAAAAAAATGCTAAATGTTTCTTAAAAACAGCTTTTTTAATCAAGATATTTTATATAGTTAAATTATAAAATTTAATGTTTTTAAAGTTATTAATAGAATATATTTTTACCCATTAATATAATTAAAGTAATTATCATTAATTTTACACTAAATTCATAGGTAAAAACATTTCAATCTTTCGCAATGTTTTAACTTTTAAAACTCGTTTTCGTAACAACAGGATTAACTTTAAATTAATTATTGAAAATTATGTGTTTTTAATTTGGAAATATGGATTTAATATTTGAATTATGTGGGTATAAATTATGTTAATTGGTTACTTTTATTTTTTTTGATGTTATGAATAGTAACTACGGTAATTTTTATTTACTACAGTTAAAGGTAAATCGGGTAATTAAGGGTAAATATAAGATTATAGAATTACCATAACACCTGAAAAAATTCTATTGGATGAATAAAAGTAGACCCATATCACCTAAGGGTTGGAATATATTCATTTCATGGACTTTTTACCATGAAAACGATGTAATTATTATTAAAACCAAAGAAAGTGACAACATGTCACTCTCTTATATCATATAAGTGTAATAAATTTAATTTAGTGATAAACTTCATAAAACATAAAAAATAAATGGTCACCAAAAATATAATAAAATTATCTACATCATGTGAATTTATTTATAATTCTTAGGGATTAAATTATTATCATTAATGGTGACACAATAGTGATGCAAAAATTGTTTATTTAGTGAAAAATCAATAATACAATTTTTATTAAACTAATAGTGACCATAAAAGGAACGAACACCTGACCAAAACATATTGGTCCTGTAAATGTAAACCATAGTCATCCAATGGTCGAATATTTTACCATTTTAAGTCTTATAAAAGTGATTATGACACTTATATTATTTTATTTTAAATGATGTCAAAGTTGTCACTTTTAAAATTTAATAAATATAACAATTTAAATGTTGTGATTTTAAGTTGATAAATTTGAGTAAAAGTATTATTATCGAATATATTATATTTATATGTATCATATTATTTTATTTTTAATTTTTATGCAACAAATAAGTATATTAAACTATTATATAAAAATGTTGTAGTAATTATTTTATTAAGGGAAATGTCAAATAAATGGTTTTAAAAATATTAAAATAAATGTTATATGAAAAAATTAATGTGATCCATGAATTTTTTAGATGAATATGACAAGTTAGGAATATATTAAATAATTTTTTTCTAATATATCTTTTGTGTGGATTTAATTTAAATTCAAATAATTGAATAGTGTCAAAATTGACACAATTGATATTTTATAAAAATAACAAATTATTAAATTATTTAAAAATCACAAAAATATTTAAAAATTAAAAATTAAAAATTATATGGTAGAACATTTAATAATGTATCTAATTATGGAAAATTAAAATAACATAAGTAATTATTTATAACAATTTAAAAATTAGAATATTATTACCGCAAATAAAATTAAATATATTACATAAGGATAAATAAAAATGATAAGGTTTAAAATAAACATAAAACATATCTAAATTTTATTGGTTTATGAGATTAAAATCCTATATCATCTCATATTCTAATTGAGTTATTTTTGGAGGTTTTTAAGTGGGCTATTAATTTATTATAAATTAATATTTTTGAGGTTTCCAAAAGTTCCCATCTCCTCTCTTATCAAAGGGAACCTCATCCATCTTTTATTAACAACATTTGGAGCCTTAAATATTGGCCAAAACCTATCCATTTATTTTCTACACTTCCCTAGTAACATATTAGAGGTCCTTACCTTCTTCAAAGACCAACTTTAGTGCCCTAAGAGGAGGTTTAGAAGAGGCGCATCGAAGAAGAGGTAATATCCTTTATCGATTCTTTCAAATTTATTTCTCCTTGTACTTCCTATTTTTTTTGTATAATTTTAAAGTAATAACATCAGTATCACTCATATACTGATATATTATTATAAATATTAAACAACCATATTTCACCTTCTATCCATCCAACGGAAAACGAAATCACCACGCGTGTGTATGTATGGAATACCGTCTCTACGCCGTGGTGTAATCTATTTTCCACCACCACCTTACTTGGATGGGTATAACTGTGTAAATAATAACTATATATGATTATTATAACATGATACTAATTCTGAGATATTCTATCATCCACTCCAATACCATTCAATAATTATGGGAACGATATCATCGCTCGTGCGTACGTACGGATTACCGTATCCACGACGTGATGAGATTCATTCTTCATGTTAACCATTCAAGAATGGTTATAAAGTATATATATTGAATAATAATGAAATATATGACATAATAATGATACTGTATTTATGTATATATATATATATATATGTCATCTAATTACTTCCATTCAAGTCAATAAGGAAAGGAAAACAACGTTTATGCGTACGTACGACCTACTATCTCCATGAACGGTGTATTTCATTCCATTTATCGATCTATTATATATATATTCTCAATATATGTTATATATAAATCATGTTTTACATTCTGGAAGTAATTAATCATGATCTGAGTAATCATATGAATAATTAAAAGTCAAAACACGTACGATAAATGAAATGATTTTACCCAAAACGCTGCTTTAACATGGAATTGACAAATGAAAGGGTAATATAAAGTCATAAGTGAATCATATAGGATATAATAAATATTATTATGGTTCTGTTATAAGTTTAAAATATGTTTAAACCCACTATACATGAGTCTCAGACACATATGGAAGAAATTGGACATAAGGTAAGGGATAATTATTCCAATCTCGTTTTTATCCGAGATTGTTTATTCGTAAGTATTTACTGCGGTTATGTTTATCATTCGTGTCCATGTTTTCTCAAAATTATTTCATAAAATGTTTAATATTATTCCATGTATGTTTAAAGACATTTTTACATTTTTTTGACTTTTACCACAAGGTATGGAAGGAATATTTCTGTTGTTTACCATACGAGGTACTTTTTGACTTTTTTGGAAAAAGTACGAGGAGAATGTTTTTTTAACTTATACGGTGTGAATGGATTTTTACGGTTTCATAATGCCTTATTTTCATGAATCTTAATCTAAAATATTTCATGATTATTTTCAATAAAATACCTTTCTTTTAAAATCCCATGGAATTTTTTGAAAAGAAATTGATTTTGAAGAAGAAAGGATATTTTCCTCAAAAATTCATCTCAAGTATTTTATCAAAACTATTTTCCATCTAAGATGACCTTATTTAGTATGTTTATGTTTCAAGTATAATGTCTATATGATTTACATGGTTTGATTTTTATTATGATGAAATGATATCCATTTGTTTTATATGGATTATGTTATGATGAGATGATTCTTATGAAACCCATTTTATTATTTGGGTTATGATGAATGATTTATGTTTATTTTGTGGCACATGTAAGAATGATTTCATTATGAGATGGGTGGGACCTATATATCCCTCCATTTCATTGGGTAAAGATTTATATCTCATGAGATAAACATGGATGGAATGAAAAGAAAAATCCGGTTCAGTAATACAGGGATGGAATGAAAAGTAAACCCAGTTCAGTAATGGACTTTGTTAACTATGATGGTCTTGGCAGAAATTCCTTGGCTAATATGGAAATAATAACATGTGATTAATGGTTTTACACAATTACATGTTTTATTTCCCATGATATTTTATCAGGATCAATGTTCCTTTATGATCTATTTTTTATGTACTGCCAATATTTATGTCATTACTTATGATTTTGATCTTTTATGTTCATGTTTTTACGTTCAAATGTTTATGGTTTGTTTTATGTTCTCCATGCTTACCCTTACTGAGCATTTGAGCTCACCCTTGTTATATTTTAGTTTACCCAGGAAATAAAGAAAGGTTTTAGGTAAGAAAAAAAAGGGGAAGATCTTTATGGGAGATGTTGAAGATCTTTCACCATGATTAGAAGATTGTGTTCCAAGTTTCTGAAGACACTAAACTAATACGGTCTTTGGGCGTCTATTTTTTTCATGTATTAAGTATTCTGTAAAAGTAATGTAATGTACATGTATGTAAAGCTTTGGGTCTCTACAGTTGGTATCAGAGCGAAGGTTTAGTTAACCTTTGGAAACTAGGATGCGAAAACTTTAGTGAGATCCCTAGAGATATTTTTAAGATATGTCTAGGGATTCCCTAAGGTCAAGTATAAGTACAGGTTACAATCCTAGAATTAATATAACGATCATGAATAACCTATGATAAAAAATAATATGTTATATATTGAAGGTACTCCCCCTTTATTATGTTGTTTTCCTAGCATGATTTTTTCCTCTCACACTATTCTTTTTGGGTTTCAGACAAAGACTGGAACCCGATGGAACCATGTTGATCAATATAATGGACAATGCAATGATTGTCCTCCTGAACAAACCTTTGTTATGGGAGATGGAGTGAAAAATCTTACTGCTATACTTACACAAGCTATGAATCATTATGGTCTTTTAAATGAGCAGAGAAGGGAACAATATTATATTGAGTCCTTCATAAGGAAATGTCCACCTTCTTTCAGCGTGTCTTCTGATCCAATTATTACTGAACAATGGATCACTACCATTGAAAAGATATTTTCCATACTTAGCTATCCAAAGCATGAAAAAGTCATTTTTTCTGTTTACCGTTTAGAAGGTAAAACAGACCAATGGTGGACTCTAATTAAGAATACAAGGCCCCAAGATGAAATTGAATCCATGGAATGGGATGAGTTCAAGAAGTTGTTTTTTAATAAGTACTTACCTCGTATTCTTTGAACAAAGATGGAAAAGGTGTTCATTGAGATTAAGCAAAAGGATGATGAATCTGTTGGTATATACGAGGTGAATTTTACAAGGCTTGCAAGGTATGCATATGGATTTATCATCCAACCTGAAAGTAAAGTTGATTGATTCTTCGGTGGCTTAAAACCAAGTCTTCGAAGGGAATCAGCAATAAGAGACTTCATTAGCTATGAAAAAATTGTGCGTTGTGCTATCAAGGTAGAACTGGAAGTTTGTGTTACATATCCACCTCATGGTTTTGACAAGAAACGAAATATGGAGTTCAAGGAAAAATCTCAAAATAATGGTGAAAAGAAGATGAATGTTTCGTTATGCTCAAAGTGTGGAAAAAAGCATGGTGGAGATTGTCTTAAAGGGACTAGAATTTTTTTTAAGTGTAGAAAAGAAGGTCATCAAGTATCTGAGTATAGAATTAATTGAAAAAAGGTAGATAATGATGTGAATAGAGAAAAGTCTACAGAGAACGCACCACCAACACTTCAATTCTACAAGTGCAAGGAAATTGGGCATTATGCTAACCAATGCCCTAGTCCCAGGATTAATGATGATCAACATCAACAACCTCTTAAGGAAAAGGACAAAGGGAATTCCCATGTGATCACTATTAGCGATGTTGAATATGACAACGAAGTGGTGGAATGATTAAGTGTTTATGTAACGGGATTCCAAAATAGTGTTGTGGAATATCATTTATAGTGTCATGGAATATTGGAATATCTATGTATTGGTTTATTGTGGTTTTTAATAATTTTATGGTATCAGTAACCATGAAAAGTGATTGAAATATTTTTGGAAAGAAGATGATATGTGCATAATGAAGGGATAAGGAGAAAATAATGTGTTTTATAGTATTAATGAGCTCATGAATGATTCAAGGACAAAGTTACATCATGGTTTAAATATATAGAAATATTAGGATTTTGGTATGCAGAAAGAGTTAACTTTTAAAAGCATTCATGTTTTCACTATGGTTATATGGAAATTCATGTTTCAAGAGAATACATGATTAAGGTATTCACATGTTTGGAATATGACCAACAAGATATATCTTATGATATATGGGGGATAAATGATGGTAATCATATGCTTTGTAGATGACCTCTCTAGTAATATTTTTCTTTATACTATGAGATAAGACAGAAGTATTTTGGATAAGCCTAAAGATTGCAATGGATTAATTTAGACATCAGATAGTATTGTTTAAGGATAGAAAGTTTTGATATTATTTCTAAAATGTTATAATAGTAGAGTTTTAGAAAAATGACAAACCGTAGGATGAGCGACAATCTGTGACGTCGGACAAGGATGTCGGAATCGAACCCACAACCGATGTGTGATGGGCCTTTATCGCCTACCACTGGCCTACAGAAAGTCCCAGGTTAGTAGAAATTAGTTTTATTTTATTAAGTGGTATGATATATGAAGTATAAGTCCATTTTTGGAGCCATATATGATTAATATCACCATATATGGACTTATGTATATTTAATAACTTTTGCTAATCTTTTGTTTGAGATAGATGGAATGAACCATCATTCTATAACATGATCTGCTAAAACTTCACGAATAAAAAATTCGACTTCATTTATTTAAGATATGAAGTGGAAATTGTTCAAGGAACAAACAACAGTGAGATTATACCAAAATCAAGTAAGTATTTCTTCAAATTAAAATTATTCAACTTTAGGGAAATGATCTTGAAAACCAAAAATGTTTTCCTAATACCCTCATATCCGATGAATCAAATGGTACCTTAGATCATTACAAATTTATGGCTTTGTGATTTTTGGCTTTTTCATAGCCATGTTCTCTACCACTCTCTATCAGAACTTGATGGTTAGATTTCTCTCCCATATCCATATTTTCACCTATGTTCTCCTATGTGGAAACTCAGTGATGAGTTAATTTGGGTAATCGTTACATTTCATACTTTAGTTATTAAAATTAAGTTTTGGTATTCCTTTTTAAGATGTGGGATTCTATGAAAGAAACATTCAGGTAGTAAACGATTTATAACCCTAATAAATTTTAAGGGTGAAATTCATTTTAAGGGGGGTAAATGTAACTCCCAGAGATTTTATAAGAAATATTATTTTTAATTTATTTGATGTCTTATATTGTACACTTCACCAAGACTAGCTTGTTCTATACACAACACCATATTATCTTGTAGTATATGCAAACACTATTATTGGCTTGTGTTGCATTCAAGAGCAACCTTCCTCGATTGCATGTGTTGTACGCAATACCGAGTTTCACTGAACAACGTTATATTGTTATGAACTAGCCGTTATGAATAGTATTAAATAAATTTTGAATTTTATTACATAATAATTCATCTTACACATATTCCAGAACATGGTATAAGAAGAAAATAATTTTTTCGAGTAAAATTTGTATTTTTCAAAAAATACAGTTTTGCCGCCTTTTGATGGCTCACCCACTTTAAATCTAGTTTTTGACATGTTTATAAGTTTAATTAGAAAAAAATAAACTTATTAATTTCAATAAGGACATAATAATTTACTTTGGATTCATTTTTTTTATTTTTCTGTTAACTTTAATATTTTGATGAATAGTAAAAATACGCCAAATTTTTCTTAAAAACAACTTTTTTCATTAAGATAATTTATATTGTTAAATTATAATATTTAATGGTTTTAAAGTATAAATAGAATATATTTTTACCCTTTAATATAGTTTAAGTCATTATCATTAATTTTACATTGAATTCATAGGTAAAAACACTTCAATCTTTAGCAATGTTCTAACTTTTAAAACCCGCTTTCTTAACAACGGGATTAACTTTAAATTAATTACTGCAACTTTTGTGTTTTAAATTTTGAAAAATGGATTTCATATTTGAATTCATTGTGTCCAAATTATGTTAATAGGTTACTTTTTTTTGATATTATGAATAGTAACTTCGGTAATTTTTATTTACTATAGTTAAAGGTAAATCGAGTAATTAAGGGTAAAAATAAGATTATAAAATTACAATAACACATACCAAAATTCTATTGGATGATTAAAAGTCGACCCATATCACCTAAGGGTCGGAATATATTCATTTCAATGAATTTTGACCATGAAAATGATGTAATTATTATAAAAACCAAAGAAAGTGACAACATGTCCCTCTCTTATATCTTATAAGTGTAATAATTTTAATTTAGTGATAAAATTCATAAAACATCGAAAATAAATAGTCACCAGAAAGATAATAAAATTATCTAAATCATGTTAATTTATTTAGAATTTTTAGGGATTAAATAATTATTATTAATGGTGACACAATAGTGATACAGAAATTGTTTATTTAGTTAAAAATCAATAATACAGTTTTTATTAAACTAATAGTGACCATAGATGGCACAAAAACTTGACAAAAACTGATTGGTCGTGTACAAGTAAACCACAAGCATCCAATGGTCGAATATTTTACCATTTGGAGCCTTATAAAATCGATTATGACACTTATATTATTTTATTTTTAATGATGTCAAAGTTTTCACCTTCATAATTTTGTAAATATAACAATTTAAATGTTATGATTTTAAGATGATAAATTCAATTAATAGTATTATTATGGAATATATTAGATTTATATGCAGCATAGTATTTTATTTTTAATTTTTATGCGAAAAATATGTATATTAAATAATTATAGAAAAATCTTGTAGTAATTATTTTATTAAGAGAAATATCAAATAAATGGTTTTAAATTTTTTAAAATAAATGTTATATGAAAAAATTATTGTGATCCATGAATTTTTTAGATTAATATGACATGTTAGGAATATATTAAATATATTTTTTGAATATATCTTATATGTGGATTTAATTAAAATTCAAATAATTTAATAGTGTCAAAATTGACACTATTGATATTTTATAAAAATAACATATTATTAAATTGTTTAAAAATTACAAATAAAAAATTCTATGGTCTAAAATATAATAATGTATATAATTAGGAAAAGTTCACATAACATAAGTAATTATTTTTAAAATTTTAAAAATTAGAATATTATTACCGCAAATAACATTAAATAGATTAAATAAGGATAAATCAAAATGATAAGGTTTAAAATAAACATAAAACATGTCTAAATTTTATTGGTTGATTATATTACAATTATATACCATATCATCTTCTAATTGAGTCATTTTTGGAGGTTTTTAAGTGGGGTATGAATTTATTATAAATTAATATTTTTGAGGTTACCAAAAGTGCCCCTCTCCTCTCTTATAAAAGGTCACCTCATCCCTCTCCTATTCACAACATTTTGAGCCATCAAGCTCAGGAAAACCCTATCCGTTTTTTTCTCCACTTCCCTATAAACATACTAGAGGTCCTGATCTTCTTCAAAGACCAAATTTAGTTCCCTAAGAGGATGTTTAGAAGAGGCGCGTAGAAGAAGAGGTAATATCCTTTACCGATTCTTTCAAATTTATTTCTCCTTCTACTTCCTATTTTTTGTTTGTTTAATTATAAAGTAATAAAATCATTATCACTCATATAATGATATGTTATTATAAATATGAAACAACCCTATTTCATCTTCTATCCATCATATGGAAAATTAAATCACCGCGCATGCGTACGTACGAAATACCATCTCCACGCCGTGGTGTAATCTGTTTTCCACCACCAACTTACTTGGATGGGTATAATGGTGTAAAGAATAACTATATATGATTATTATAACATGATACTAATTCTCAGATATTCTATCATCCACTCCAATTCCATTCAATAATTATGGGAATGATATCATTGCTCGTGCGTACGTACGGATTACCGTCTCCACGACGCGATGAGATTCATTCTTCATGTTAACCATTCAAGAAAGATTATAAAGTATATATATTGAATAATAATGAAATATATGTCATAATAATGCAACTGTATTTAGGTATATATATATATATATTTCATCTAATTACTTCTATTCAAGTCAATAAGGAAAAGAAAACAGCGTTCATGCGTACGTACGACCTACCGTCTTCATGAATGGTGTATTTCATTCCATTTATTGATCTATTATATATATATATTCTGAATATATATTATATATAAATCATGTTTTACATTCTGTAAGTAACTAATCATTATGTAAGTAATCATATTAATAATTACAAGTCAAAACACGTACAATAAATGAAATGATTTTACCCAAAACGCTACTTTAACATGGAATTGACAAATGAAAGGTTAATATAAAGTCGTAAGTGAATCATATATGATATGATAAATATTATTATGATTCTTTTATAAGTAAATAATATGTTTAAACCCACTATACAGGAGTCTTGGACACATATGGAAGAAATTAGACATAAGGTAAGGGATAATTATTCCAATCTTGTTTTTATCCGAGATTGTTTATTCGTAAGTATTTACTGGGGTTATGTTTATCATTCATGTTGATGTTTTCTCAAAATGTTTTCATAAAATGTTTAGTATTATTCCATGTATGTTTAAAGTCCTTTTTATCTTTTTTTTTACTTTTACCACAAGGTAAGGAAGGAATCTTTCTTTTGTTTACCATACGAGGTTCTTTTTGACTTTTCTGGGAAAAGTACGAAAAGAATGTTTTTTTAACTTATACAATGTGAATAAATTTTTACAGTTTCATAACACCTTATTTTCATGAAGATTCATCTACAATATTTCATGATTATTTTCAATAAAATCCTTTTCTTTTAAAATCTCATGGCATTTTGTGAAATGAAATTTATTTTTAAGAAGAAAGAATATTTTCCTTAAGAATTCATCTCAAGTGTTTTATCAAAACTATTTTCCATCGAAGATGAAATTATTTAGTATGTTTATGTTTCAAGTATAATGTATTTATTATTTACATGGTTTGATTTTTCTTATGATGAAATGATATCCATTTGTTTTATATGGATTATGTTATGATGGGATGATGTTTATGAAACCCATTTTATTCTTTGGGTTGTGATTAATGATTTATTTTTATTTTGTGGCACACATATGAATAATTTTATTATGAGATGGCTGGGACCTATATCTCCCTCCAATACATTGGGAAAAGATTTATATCTCCTGAGATAGACATGGCTATAATGGAAAGTAAAATCCGGTTCCGTAATACAGGGCTAGAACGACAAGTAAACCCGGTTCAGTAATGGACTTTGTCCACTATAATGGTCTTGGCAGAAATGCCTTGGATACTATGGAAATCATAAAATGTTCTTAATGGTTTTCCAAAATTACATGTTTTATTTCCCATTCTATTTTATCATGGTTAATGTTACTTCATGATCTATGCCTTATGTACTGTCAATATTTATGTCATTACTCATGATTTTGATGTTTTATGTTCATGTTTTTACATTCAAATGTTTATGGGTTGTTTTATGTTCTCCATGATTACCCTTACTAAGCATTTGAGCTCACTTTTGTTATGTTTTCTTTTCCCCAGGATATAAATAAAGGTTTTAGGTAAGAAAACAAAATGGGAAGATATTTATGGGAGATGTTGAAGATCTTTCACCTTGATTAGAATATTCTGTTCTGAGTTTCAGAAGACACTAAACTAATAAGGTCTTTGGGAATATGTTTTTTTCATGTATTAAGTATTCCGAAAAAGTAATGTAATGTCCATGTACGTCAAGCTTTGGGTCTCTATAGTGGATGCCCACCATATTGTTTTATGGAATATGATGGAATTGATTTGACTCTAAATTATTTTTATTTTATTTTTACTATTATTTCCATTGATTATAATCAATCATATAATCATAATTTTAATCAGGTATAATTTTAAATCATGATTTCTAAACTGGAATGATAGAATTGTTCTCTAATATTTGCCATAGTTTCGGGAATTAGCAAGCGTAGTTCGACTATTGTTGAGGTTTTATGGAACACCTCAAAAAATTTTGTATCTTTTTCATTATTACCCTATTTTTTTTCTAGGCCTACTTGACACGGGCTTAATAGGTATAACTTGAATTTTTCTTAGGTCTCCCTTTGCAGGGTTTTGACCTAACAAGCTTTACGCCTTTTCTGATGGCTCAATGTTTTTTTAACGAACTGATACTTAAATTTTAGAAAAAGTTACCTTATGTGGATTTTCCCTCAGGAAAGTATGGTGTCTTTTTTTCTGATAGTTCACAATCCTGCCAATTAAACTTGTTGCTAATGTTTTAGGTCGAACATCTTTAACCAAACCTAACAGGTTAAGGGCCTCCATTTGGGACCATCATCTTGGAATGTTCTAATATCCTTAATACATGGATTAAGGATTTTTATTAACCCTGGACTTATGAATTTTAAACATACATGAGGATCGGGAGCTGTTTCAGGCGTATGAAGGTAGGAAAGGACCCTCCTAGGGATGAATTTACCTTTGATCGATGACCGTTTTTTTGGGAAACATATGCAGAGCCACCAGGGCATGATGTGCATAGTCAAAAAAGGTGCCCACATGACACTGGCATTCTATTTCCAATGTCCTGGTGGGATTTTCAACATTCTGAATTTATTTCAATGTTGGGAGCCATAGTGAGTGGATGGCCTGAGTAGCGGTGTCTGAAGGCATTAGGGACATTCATGTCGGCTTTGAGTGGACAACCATTCCCACACAATTCTTAATTTCATAAGGGGGAGCTGGTGAATGATCATTTCAGTCAAGAGTCATTTTTATGTCAGGGGAACTTGTAAAGAAAATGGTACATAAGTCATTATCCAAATGTTTTCCCATATCTGGGGTATGACAGGACATGGATGTCATTTGAGTGTACAAAAAGCTAGGAAATGACTATCCTAGGGATGAATTTTCCTTTGATTGATGGTCATTTTTGTGGGCAGCATATGCAGAGCCACCGGGGCATGACGTGCATAGTTAAACAAAGGTGTCCTCAGGAGATTGGTCTTCCATCTTTCATGGATATTGAGGATTATGAAGATTGGTAACTTTCTGAATATGGTATGTGACCATCGACAAGGGATGCACCTGATCACAAAAGGGGAATTTTAACCAAAATTCTTTGGGGGAAACTCGGAAATGAGCAGAGGCACTCTTCTTTTGTATGTAGATCATCTTCACGCATATGGATGGGGTATCTTCAAAAACCTCAAAAGGGACTAGAGAATAATTGGGCCTATATGTTCCGATATATCCAAGATTTGTATAAGGAGGAAAATGAAAATGATGAATTTGAGGTCCCTTGAATCAGGAGGGATGGAATGAGGCTTGGAAGGCATTGCGCATACTGAGATAGGATATGACAATCCTGGGGAAAAATTTGAATTTGATTGATGGTTGTTTTTATGGGAAACATATGAAGATCCACCAGGGCATAATGTGAATAGTCAAACAAATGTGTCCTTAGGACACTGGAATTCCACCTTAGATGGCCTTTTAGGGTTATGGGGATTCAAGATCACACAAAGTATGGAGTTTTGGATACGATAGGAGTATATCTGGGCATATTGGGGACATTTGGGCTGCAATTTACTCATGAAATCAAATGTCCCTTACATAGATATGACTCATACACAGGGTGAGACATTCATTCCATCTTTTTAGTACCTATCCATTTAACGTCACTTGGCCAGGATGTGGGGTTCTTCTTAGGGGAGGGAACCATGACATGCCATTTAGGGTCATGCTACTAGGACCAAATTCCTGAGTTGTTTTTCCATAATATCGTGGTGTATCTCTCACTAAGATCCCTAAGCTCATGTGAGCTATACTCATTGTGAGAAACAAGAGATTATGAGGATTCCGGGTCATTTCCTAAAAATGTAAAAATCAGCATCAGGGGGAATTTTAGGCTTAATCCAATGCTATACAGTTTAACATCGCATAGTAAGGATGATTTTGGCCTTATAGTTTAATGTTGTGCGATGAGGAAATGTTGTTGTACAATGTAGTTTCATGATGTGAGGATGATTATACTGTCATAAAGATCTTTAATAGTTTTGAGTTAATCAAAATTAAGATATTCCGATATTCCTTAGATATGAGTGATGATAGAAGGTGTAAACCATAGTCCTGGGGGAAACTTGAATGAAGGGGGATAACATAGGGCTTGGAAGCCGCTGAGCATACTGATATAGGATAAGACTCTCTCGGGGATGAATTTGCCTTTGATTGACAACTATTTTTGTGGGAAACATATGCAGAGCCTCTAGGGAATGATGTGAATAGTCAATCAAAGGTGTCCACAGGACCCCGGACTTCCATCTCAGATGTCCATGAATGATTATTGGGATCCAAGTTTTCCTAAAGTATGGAGTTTGAAAAATGGAAATGATGTGCCTGGGAACATAAAGAGTACCCAGAATATGATTAACTATGAACTACTAAGGCTTCCACATAGATCTGACTCATATGTAGAGAGGGAAGAAAGATCATTTGACTTCTCATGAGTGGTGGGCATGTTTAGGATATCGTAACATTGAGAACTGGACCACACATAACTCTCGAAGAATTTCTCTGTTTATTCTCATGTGATTAGGACCTCTCATGGGCTCCCCGTACAAGTCTGACCACTGCATAGGAGAAAAAAGGGTATTTATTTTTTATGGTGGCTGGGCCAGGATGCCAAATCCAGGCGTCACTATGTATCCTGCAAGGGCAGGAATCAAGCCGTACATAGTTATGAATGTTCCCTACAAATGTTTGCTCAATGTGTAGGGACGTTTGAGGGAATTTTGTTATGGTGGCTGGGCTAGGATACCAAATCCATGCATCACTACATATCCTGTGATGGTAGGAATCAAGATATAGGTAGTTATGAATGTTCCCTGTACCGATCTATCTCGGTCCATATGTAGGGACATTTTCATTTCATATGCCAGGGGTGACATGTCCACCATACTTCCCCATAACTTATTTTCATAAGGGAATCCTTACCACTTCTCCTAAGCTCATGTGAGTCATACTCATTATGAGAAACAAGGATTAGAAATAGGGTTTCCTTCATAGGTGTTGGGGAGGTAAAGGATATGATGGGGGCATTATTTTTTTCTTCTTGGTGGGGTTGGACGAAGACCAAGGATCGAGGCATCGCTATGTATCCTGCGAGGGAAGGAATCAAGCCATACGTAATTCTGTATTCATGCTGCACTGATTCATCTTGGTCCATGTTTAAGGAAATGTGCATGAATATTTTTGGATGATGAAAGGGCTGGGATGCCAAATCAGAGTGTCACTACATATCCTTTAAGGACAGGAATCAAGCTATACGTAATTCTGAATGTACCCTGTACCGATTCGGCTCAGTCCAGGGGTAGGGGAATTTTCATTCTATCCATCACGGCTTCTAGGTTGACCATTTTAATCCATATTTTGAATTCTTAAGAGAATCCATACCACTAATACTAATCTCACATGAGTTATACTCGATGTGAGAAACAAGGAGTGATAAGGGTTTCCATTACGAATATGGATTGATAGGGGGAATGATGGAGGCATTTTTTTTATAGAGGGGGATGGGCCAAGATCAAGGGTCAAGGAATATCTATATATCCTGTGAGGTAAAGAATAAATCCGTACATAGTTATATGAGAGATAATGCAGTTTATTATCTTGTGATTAGGACGTTTCGTGCCAGGTAGTTTAACATCTTACGACGAGGACATGAGTCACAGTTTAATGTCATGTTTTAGGGATGGGTTCCTTACAGTTTAACATCATTTGGAAAGGAAAATGACTCATAGTTTAAGGTCTTAGAGTTTGGACCATAGCAGTGGGGGTTTTATAACTCATAGTTTAGGGTCGTAGAGCTTGGACCATTGGCTTGGTGTATTTTGACTCATAGTTTGGGGTCATAGAGCTTGGATCACAACATTTGCGTTTTTATGATATTGTTACTCATAGTTTGAGGTCTTAGAGTTTAGACCTTGGATTCATAGTTCAATGTCATGTTTCATGGACTAATACTATATATTTTAACGTCAGGTAGTTAGGAAAACAACTCATAGTTTAGGGTCATAGAGCTTGGACCATAACATTGGGGGGATGTTACTCATAGTTTAAGGTCTTATAGTTTGGACCTTGGATTCATGGTTCAATGTAATGTTGCATAGACTAATACTGTACAGTTTAATGACATGTGTTCAGGACAAATCATAGTTTAGGGTCATAGATCTTGTAATATAACATTGGTAGGCAGTTACTCGTAGTTTAAGGTCTTATAGTATGGACCATGGATTCATGGTTCAATGTCATGTTGTATGGACTAATACTGTACAGTTTAACATCATGTGGTTAAGAAAACAACTCATCTTTTAGGGTCATAGAGATTGGACCATAACATTGGGGGGGTTTTACTCATATTTTAAGGTCTTATATTTTGGACCATGTCTTCATGGTTCAATGTCATGTTGCATGGACTAATACCATAAAGTTTAACATCAAGTGGTCAGGACAACAACTCATAGTTTAGGGTCATAGAGCCTAGACCATAACATTGGGGGGATATTACTCATAGTTTAAGGTCTTAGAGTTTAGACTATAACATTGGCTTTATTGCTATTACACGAAGTATTTCTTCAAGAACTTCTCATTTTTGGGGGCTGTGATGAGCTGTCTGTCCATTGATATTAGGGAACATGCTACATTGGAATAGACCCTATATATGACGTATGGTCCTTCCCATTTTGGTTCAAGATTTGGGGGCTTCTTATCGAGCATCATCAGGGTTATGAGGACTGACACCATTCCAACTTCAAGGAAATATCAAAGGTGAACCTTTTTGTTAAATGTTAGTGAAATATGGTTTTGGTAGATTTCAAAATGGTGCAGAGTGCAAAATATTTTTTTGTCTAGCTATTATGGCTCATCAAACCATCTCAGAGATTGCTCGTCCATGGACAGTTGGTTTCAAATGGCCACCAAAAGTGATGGAACTTGGATCTCGATAGGAAAAACTACCTCTTCCCCGTATACTAGTGAGTATGGGGTTTCCTGGGTGGTAGTGTGGGTCATCATCTAGTAAGCCCAAAAAGCATGAATGAGCTTGTTTGGACAAGATATTCTTATCCTTATTGACTATATTTTTGAGAATGTTAGACAGAGTGTTGTTGAAAGCCTCTATTTTCCCATTGGCCAGGTAATGGGACGACCAGTTGGCCTTGATTCCATACTCTTGGTATAGATTTTCGAATTCAACAGAGTAGAAGTTGGTGCCGTTGTCTGTCAGTATTGTATGAGGGACACCAAATCTGCTAATGATGTTGGCCTTCACAAGATGACAATGTTTTTGCCCCGACTTAATTAAGAAGTATGGATTCATCCCATTTGGAAAAGAATTCATTGGTTGTGGGTATGAACTTGAAATGTCTGGATGTAGTGGAGGAATATGGTCCCATGACATCCATTCCATAGGTGACTAATGGAAAAGAGAACTTATCTATATAAAGTAACTCTGAGGGGAGGTGTATAAAATTGGCAGGAATGTAACTTCTCAGTGAATATGGCACAATCTTGTATCATAGTGGGCTAGTAATACCCAAGCCTTCAGATTTGATGTGAGAGATTGGTTGCTGATTGATGAACTCCACAAGATCTAATGTGCGCTTCTTTCATGATGGTAGCAGAATCTTCTACATCAATGTACCTAAGAAAGACTTTGTCAAGGCCTCATTTATAGAGAACCTTTTCTTGGTTTACCCCATTGTACAAGGCAAAATTGACTTCCTGTCTTCAGACCTTCTCTCTTCCATCCCTATATGGTGGGAGTTCCCCATTCCAAAAGTAACTTGTACTGGGCCTCATCCAACTAGTGGTGTGACCATAAGGTTCAGAGACAAGGCTAATTTCATCAATTTCCTATGTATTGCTCTGAATGAATGGCAAGACCATCTGACGGTGAGCAATGCAAATGACTGTTTCATCTGGTCTGGATCAGCCAAGGTTGTGGCTGCATTTTCCAAAGTGTTGGCTTGATCATTTTATGACAGGGGGATATGGGTCAACGTTGGTTCTGATGGGAATTCTGCCATCATTTCTCAAACATGGTTCATAAAGGGGACCGATACTTCTTTCTTAATGGCATATTCACCATTGACATGTTTGATGAAAAGCTCTGAATCACCATCAATTTTTAGGTGTTTGGATTTCACATGAAGTGAGAATTATAGGCCTACAATGAGGGCCTGATATTTCACTTCATTATTTGTACACCCTTCCAAAAGTAGGAAAGAGTAAGGCAAGACAGACTTTTTGGGGGATACAAGTATAACTCCTAGCCCTACTTTGTTGATCTTGGGATCCTCCATCCTTTTCCCTATCAGGATTTGGGAAGAACCATCTAAATACATTTCTATTGTATGGGGGTTCTTCTGAACAAAAAACACTTCTTCATCCATAAGTTCAACATCCAATGATGTTGTTTCTTATGAGGGGTTCTCAGCTAGGAAGTTTTCTAACGTCTGACCTTTGATGGCCTTCTAGGGAACATACCATATGTCAAAATGTTGTAGGATGGCCACCCATCATGATAGGCACCCATTTAGCATGGGACGATTGAGGATATATTTGAGAGGGTTGCAGTGGGAGACCAGTTAGACCTCATGGTGCTTTAGGTAATGCCTAATTTTCTGAACTACGAAGATTAGGGCTAGGAAATTCTTCTCGATTTTTGAATATTGGGTTTCGACACAAATCATTGTTCGAATGAGGTAATAGAGTTTGTTCTGACTACCGAAATCATTCTTCTATGTGAGGAAGGTATCTAATGACCATTATAGGGTGGTTACATACAAAATGAGTGGCCTAACCTCAACTAGTGAATTATCACTAGAGAGATCAGTATGTATCTTTTGATATTGTCGAACGCTTCTTGGAAATCATTATCCCACTCATACATAAATCCTTTTCTTCATGAGCCTAGTGAAATGTAAACATTTACCTACCAATTTGGCTATGTAGTGCCGAATGTAGATGAGTTTCCCCTGGAGACCTCTCAACTCAGTGAGGTTGTGAGACATGGACATTTCAAGAATGTATTTTTTTCTTCTCAGGGTCGACTTCAATGCCGCTATGGAATACGATAAAGCCGAGTAATTTTTCCAAGTTAATGCCAAAGGCACCCTTTAGGGGGATCATCTTTAAACAATGCTATTGCAATTTGTTGAAGACAGTCTCAAGATTGACCAAGTGGTTCGAGCACTAGCATGATTTAACCACCAGATTATAGATATAACACTCAATGAATTATCCCAAGAAGGGACTGAAGATGCGGTGCATGACGCGCTGATATGTGGCGTCGACATTCTTTGGGCCAAAGGGCATCTATTTATAATAGAACACCCACTGAGGGTCCCTAAAAGAGGTAGCTTCTTCATCTCCTCAGACCATTCAGATTTGATTGTATCCAGAATAGCCATCCGTGAAAGAGAGATCTTTGTATCTGGCTGTCGCATTGATCAATAATTCTGTGATCGGGACTGGGAAGTCAACTTTTGGGCAATGCCAGTTAAGGTCCCTAAAGTCAATACAGATTCTAATTTGTCCATTCTTCTTTTTGAAAGAAACTATGTTTTTCAGCCAGATCAGATATTGGACCACCCTTATAATGTTGGATTTTATCTTCTTGTCAAATTTAGCCTCTATTTTGGCAGCATGCGTCGGGTGGGTCCTTGTGGATGCCTGCTTATAGCCCCGATGATCATCTGGTAAGCCCAGATAATGAGTGGTGACCTCAGGATCAAGGCCTGGCATTTATGTGAAGTTCCAAAAAACCAAATCTTGATTCTTCTTTAGGAATGAGGTATATGCCTTCTACTCCTCGACAGGTATATCCACATTGATCATAGTGGGATGTGGGTTATCTTTTGTGCCTAGATTTATCTCCCTATATTCATCGATTATGGTGGAGACACCTTCTTTGAATGCAGGAGGGGTATCTTTGAGGTCTTCTTCCTCTTCTTTTTCTTCTTCAGCATCTTATTAACCTTCATCTTCTTATGATGAAAGGACTTTTGAGATGACTTCTCCAATATTGGGAGGGAAATCATCTTTTAACTTAGTGTGTGAGGAAAGGGCAGTTTGATGTCCTGAGGGTGGGCTGTGAGTGTATTTTATAGAGCTTTTCCTGTCATCATGAGAGTAAGCCTGCTTTTCTATGTCCTTGGACTTGGTGGCCATGACGAAAATCATGAAAATGATTGAATCTACCTCCAGGATTTCACTTATGCATTCAAATTAATTGATGGGTAATACATACATTTCCCCAAGCTGCTAGAGGGGGTCGGTGGGATCCATTTCTAATCCATTCAGGGCAGTAATCCAATCAATCTCATTGGCCGAAAGATGTTTTTCTTCTGATTCATAGAACCCTGCGTCGATATAATGTGACTCAAAAGACTCAAATGGGGATTTATCAGTGTGTAATGTCCCATTTTTTTCATTAGTGCAATATTTGATGCACTGATGGTATGATGATGGAATTGTAGCATGCTGATGCTGCCAAGGCCTCCCTAACAAGACATTGAAAGCTGTACTTTTCTGCACTACTAGGAACTCAGTATCTGACATGAGGTCTCCGAGTTGAGTTTTGAGCTTGATTTTTCCCAACATTTTCTACTCACTTTTGTCATATCCCAATAGAGTTGTAGTGTAGGGTGTCAAGATGTCTTCATCATAGCCCAGTTGACAAAGCATTCACAGTGGGAGGAGGTTAACTTCAGAGTCGTTGACGATTAAAATCCTTCATACGTCAATCTCATTCATCTTACTGGACACATATAAGGGTTTGATGTGCCCTTGCATGATGTATTCTTCATCTCTGTTTGTGAAGGAGATGATGACATGAAATTCTTTGGGACTGGTCTCTGTTCAGTAGACTTCGGCTGCTGCTACTTCAGCCTTAAACTCATAGGGACATAGTAAGGATTCTATGAGTGCCTCCCTAAGATCCATGTACAGACCTATTGAATCATGGATAGATAGTTTTTTTGGTACTGAAGCCAATTGATTTAGAATATCATTCATCTTCTCTAAAGGTCAGTGCTTCCTGGCTTAGGGTTTCTATTTCACAGACACTTTAGTGGTTTTTTCTTTGGACGTAGATGGTTGGGCCTCTATAGCCAGGGCTGGTGGTGCTGCGGTCCTTTATGGGTTTGGATGAACTGGTCCGCCTACATACCTTGGGTGATTTGATATTTGTTCTTCCCCTGATGGATATTCAAAGATAATCGGGCTTAGATTTTTTCTGACGGAGGAAAAGGAGCATTCCAGTTCTTGTTGTGTCTGTCGGAGGGTTATTTTACAAGTTTCCATGACATGAACAGTTTGATTTGTGGCATGGATGGGAATTTGGATCTTGCCTTGATCATGCCTTCTAGGAAACCTCTGACCTCTGTGGCCTCTCCCTCCATCTCTCCAGTTGGGCGTGGGGAACTTGGGTTCGTGGCCATAATCTCATTCCGAGAATGGGTCTATCAAGTGTTTGACATTAATGGAGCTGAAGATCAGTTCTTGATCAGACAATGTTTCAGTCTGACTGTCTCCTTATAATGGTGCCATTTTGTAGGGCAATACCCATTGTATCATTTGACGGGGTGGTGCCCGTTTTACCAAGTCTGCTAGCATGAAGTCCGAAAGAATCAATACTGACTTGGGATTTGGTGTCATCTCATATTATTTATATTTCTTTCTACCCCTCTGGCCTTTAGAGGGCTTTAGGTCCAGGGAGGATGGTTGTGTCATACTGGGATCTTTTCGGGGCGCAGTTGGTTGTTTCAATTATACCTGGAGGATTCCATGAACTCAATTGATGGTCTTCCATGTAATCCAATTTTCGAGCCTTTTCTCCTTCTTACTGGTGACTATTTTCTATTCCTCTTCTTCTCTTGAGTTTTAGGTGGAAACATACGCCACTTGTGCTGGTGGCTGGCCCAACTTGACTTGACCAGAATACACCAAATTTTGTAGGAGATCCTTGAAAATGAAGCATTACTAGATGGTTTTTCCTAGTATTTGGTGATAGGGACAATAATTTGGATGGTCGTTGAGACCCACTTCATCGGCTCACTTTGGCTCTGGTAGCTAGAGAAAATTGCAATTCATAGCAGATATGAAGTATCCAGAAACCTGGTTGTCTTGGAATGAGTAAAATTTATTTCTTCATTCTTCGAGATGATTTCTTTTCTCACCCCATCGCTCATATTTCCAAGGTGGGGGTGTTTGTTGGAATCCAAGGGGTCCCACACGGTTCAGTGGGGGCCTCGCAACTGGAGCTCATGCTGGGGGTGGCTTAAGCATGACAGAATCCACTTCAGCTTTTACCGTTCTTTTACCAAGGGATGATGGGTCCACTCGAGACTTAATATTGGTCCTTTACAAGGAGTCTTACATCCTTTAGAAAATGAAAGATAAATCTCTAAACCCACTTGTGTATTTCACCGGGATGAGTGGTGTTCGCAATTCATCCCAAAGGTTATCGATGAACATGGAGAGCATCTCATCCTGGGGGAGCAGTTAGTTTAGGGAATATGTCAGGACTTTCCATCTAGAAATGAAATCAGAGACTCTTTCATTCTCTTGTTGTTTGCAGTTCATGAGGTCACTGACTATTGTCTTTGGAAGCAATGAACTGAACTGGAAGAGAAATTTTCGCCGTAGATCCTCCCAACCTGTAATTGAATTGGCTGGTAGGCTAGTATACAATATGAAGGTCAAGCCTTGCATGGTTCGTACGAAGCACCTGAGTTTTACTACTTCTTACTACTCCAGGGTTCCCATCACGGGGTCACAATAAGAGGCATAGTGCATTAAATTCTATTCCAGGTCCCCCAATCCATTGAACATTGGGAATACATGGTTCCCAAAATTTGGTGGTGGTAGAACATTGATCACCCACTCAAGGATGGGTTTGTGCTCTGGATGTATCGGAGTATGCCGCCCTTCCATGGATTCTAGAAGAGATTTTAATTTCTCAAAGGTGTTTAAGAGACCTTGATTCATATCATATTAGGCTTGAGCTTGGGCTGGTGTGGAAAAGGCCAAGATTAGGCATGCCGGTGCTGCTGGAATTTGGGGTTGATACCCAGCCGAGGGTATCATTTGTGGGTTTACTTGAATATACTCTATCTACCTTCCTAGTGGTGGGGGGGGGGGTAGTCTTGATGTCCTTCTGAGGCCAGGTTGAATGGACCTCTGAGATTGGATTCATTCATCGGAATGAGTTCCTGTGGCATGGGAACCTCTTTTGGGATCACCTGCTGGCGTTCTGCGGGGGGAACACATTTGGCGGGATAGCTCCCTCGACGTAGCTTGACATTAATTCACCTAAGCTCTTTCATTTAATTATCTTTCTTGGAAAATATCTCTTCAAGAGTGAAATATTCATTATCATGGGGTGGAGGCGTTGGGTCATAGATAAGATTGGATTTATTTTTCTCCTTGTTGGAGTTTCGCATGGGAGGTAGCGACAGATTAACCGAGGGGGCATCCAAATTTAGGACCGCTCTCTGGTTTCGAGTATGCACACCATCAGGTTTGGTGTGGGATGCCTCCAGGAGGAAACCAACTTCCTTCAAATCCTATCCCCCTGCATCATTTCCTATGATATCCATGGGGTTGAAATTTACCATGTTCACTGAGGCATACCGCATTGGGGTTGGTGTACCCAGTGTCGAATGGTAGGAAGGATTCTTGTTCCCTTTTCTATACTTTATCCTTCCATTCTGCAATATTCTTCAGGTTTCTTGGTGAATATTGACCCAAATGGAACCCTGGTCTAACATTGTAATGCACCTTTGTCTTGGAGGGTGCGAACCACGAGAAAGGGTGGAATGGGTAACTCCTTTGTCCATCATTCTTCCTAGGCGGGAGAAGACAGACATCCATTGTGTGGGGACTTGAGGTAAAAATGCCCCCAGCCCTATAGGCTGGGGTTATTCCCTTTCTCTTGTCGATGCTCTACAGCTTGGATTTATTGGTCTTATAGGGGAATTTTGATTTAAAAATTCCCCTATCCCTATGGGTTGGGGTTGTTCCCGCATTACGGCTGTAGTCACCGCTATTTCCACCTTTTCAATTTCACATACCTCCGTGCAGGTGTGCGCTGAGTATGGAATTGGGATTGCATAGAACTTGTGGACTTTTGAAGACATGGGAACAACTTTATGGTTGTCTTCCCTATTGAGTCAATAAGGTTTCCTTATGACTTTTTCATTTAATCATTTTTAAAAATAACAAAGGGGGAGAAAGGAATGTTAAAAAAGAATAAAAAGTAAAATAAAAAATTTCCCTAAGTAAGGAGGAGTTCATCTAAGGGTGAATTCTTATCTAAGAAGATTTTTGTAAGCAATAAAATGCTAAGTGTCAATCCATAAATGAAGAATACGATCCATAGTGTTTCCAAATCCTAAGGGGAGTTAATCTTAGTCATTATTTCCCATGTGTTAAGGGAGATAATTTTTATTTTGAAAGTCTAGGAAAATATTTTCTAAGTCCTTATATTCTTTTTCGTAAAGATGTTTGTGCTTTCCAAAAAGGGGGATATTTTTGAGTGAATAAGGTTTCCTTATGACTTTTCCATTTCTTCTTGTTTTGAAAATCACAAACACTCTATCTTAAGGCAAATTTCTTTTCCCCTATGTTTTATCTTGATAAGAAAAATTTTCCTTAAAGAAATTTTCCTTCTTCAAGAAAATTTTATCCTTACCTAGTTTTTCTTTCATAAGAGAAATATTCCTTCCCTAAGGAAATTTATCCTTACCTTGTTTTAATTTATCATGGAATAATTTATCTAAACCTAACTCATTTTATTTCTAAGCATAAAATTCAGTTTCGTATCTAAAACCTCAGAATCTTATAAATATTTAGACATAGAGAATTCTATTTTTAGGATCCGAATTCAGGTTCTGAATTCTCTGAATTATGACTCTGAACTTTTTGAGTTTAGACTCTGAATTCTATGAATCCAGATTCCAAATCCTTATGAATTCAGACTCCGAAATTTCTAAGTTCAGACTCCGAATTCTATGAATTAAGACTCCAAACTTTCTGAGTTCAGACTTCAGAATTCTATAGAATTTAGGTTCTAAATTATTTTGAAGACAGAATCCGAATATTCATGAATTATAGACACTGAAATGTTTTTTGGTTAGGCTCCAAACCTTTTTTTCCTTACATTAAAAATAATTGATTTTGGTTAAGCAACCATTATTTTTCTTACACTTGTTTTAGTTATAAAATGATGTCGTGCATTCAGTTACTAACTTACCATTGTTTGAGTGAAATGTGTATAGGTCCCTCTGAAATTCAAGGAAAAATAGGATCGTTGGAGGGGGGATCCGACCATTAAAGATGTGCTTATAAATAGGAGATCATTTTAATGAGCTCGATGAGGTTGATCAATATAGAGATTACATGCTGCTGAATTGATTTCAAGAGAGAGAGAATTTTAAGTCTTTGTTCGTATTGAACATCTTGTTCATAATTTCTTCGTGCGATTCTGAATGTTGCTGAGTACATTCAAGGGCTTACGGGGATAGGAAGACAGAGGTGCCGAATAACTTGAAGTTTGAGGGCTTGTGGGGATAGCAGGACAGACTCCAATATTCGTATCGAGGGATTACCCTGGTGTGGGTAAGAAATAATTTCTTGATAGTATAAATCAAGGTACCTTTCTCCAAGGTTGTTGGATTCCCTTCTCTTTGGGTTAAAAGATTTACTACTTGTTACCTGTATTGTTTCAAGTTTTTTGCTGCATTTTGGTTGTTGAGGAAAGTATAACTATTTTATACTTTCTTATACTTGTACTCTGATTAGAAAGATTCTATACACTTTAATGTAGAATCTTATATTTGTAAACTTTTCTTAAGTTTTATTTTCAGAACCACATTTCCAAAATCAAGCAAGTTTATTGAACTAAGCGGTTTTGTGAATTTACCTTGTTTAACTTTGTTAAACATTACCATCTTTAAAAGTTACAAAGGAATTTTTTGAAGTATAAAATTCACCCCCCTCTTGTATATTGAGCATCTATATCATTATTTAGATACTACAATCAGTATCATTTTGATCCTACATTCCCTCAGGCGTGAATCCTGGTGGATGTTCCTAGTTTCCTAACTTAGAATCTTTTCAATGGCTTGATATCTTCGATCCTAAAGCTTTTGAGACTTAATCCGGGATGGTTTTTTTTAGTATCCCATATTTCTTGAGTAGGGGTTTCATTTTGTTGCTACCTTTGGTTGATGACGTTGCAGGATGTCATTTCCAATGGGGCCTGCTGGACTGGACGTGGGGTGAAGTATAGGGATCCATGTTCTCCCCACCTCAGAATTTGAACTCTAGCTGGGGCATTGCCAATGAGGAGACACAAATTATACAGTGCCCGGAGGCATGCCAGTTCAAGGTTTTTCTTTCACCTTTCTGATTATGGTTTCCTTGCGGACGGGAGGGCTTCCAGGTCGATTATACGGAGAAGTTCCCCTATCGTGCCGACATGGTCCGCATACCCTTTGTAGGGTAGGAATTTTTCTTTCAGCTGACGAAGATTGATCCATATATTGTGGCGAATGTCATGCATGCATTCCCCAGAAAATTCTCCAGGTATGTCGAAGTGAGAAGTGGTCATAGGCCAATACATCACTGGTATATTATCCATAATTAGTTTTCTTCTCACTAGCAACATATCCAACTATTTTTCTTTTGTAGGCTCCTCCACTTGATATGCCCATCTCGTCTACTTATTAATTATTTCATTCCAAGAAACTGGGCTGGTGGGAGGCTTATTGATTTATGGATGGCACATGGGTAGCTCAGAAGATGAGCATGGTCCCGGTCCATCCTCTGGTTGAGAATTAATATCAATCATTATAGACGGATTGCCTGATATGTATGACTCCATATTTCCGAGTTTCTCAGCATATGTGGACTTTATCACATTTTTTCTGGCGAGGGGAGGACCTTCTTTCCATCATTAATTTTGATTGTGGAGAGGACCTTCACAATTGGTGTTACAATGGTGAGGGCTACTATTGAAACTTGATGCCCGATCGTGAGAAATGTCCTTATGGTGTATACCCTGGGGAGGACCTTCAGGGTGGGATACAGTGAGGGGAGGACCTTCTTACTATTTTATGTCACTGTGGGGATGGCCTTCACAACAACTGTCATTGCAGGGAGGTTCTTTGCAATGATTGTCATCACGGAAAGGGCTACCATCATGAGTTGATACCTGGTTGCAAGGAGAATTTTTTTAGTGAGGGGAGGACCTTTATGATGTACTGTAATGGGGGGAAGACCTTCTCGTTGCTTGACATTACTATGGGGAGGGCCTTTATAGCAACTGTCATTGCTGGGAGGGCCTTCGCAATGACAATCATCATGGTGAGGACTACCATCATGACTCGATGTCCGACTATATGGAGAAGCATATCTGTAGTGTATACCCTGGGGAGGACCATTAGGGTGGATGACAGCAAGGGGAGGACCTTCTTACTATCTGATCTTCAGATCAAGGGGAGGGCTAACCCAATGCGCATCAGGAGATAGTCTCTCGTGATCGATCATTTCTGGCCCACAGAGTGAGCCCCCTTGGGTGCTCTGTAGAGGACCTTCAGAGCTTCTAGTAGTGACATTGCATAGAGGGACTTCTCAATTTCTACTTCCACTTCCACAAATTGGTAATGGAATGACACAGTCTTGATCTTTCATTAATATATGCTCGAGGGCATCAAGAACCCCAACTTCCAATAGAGTAGGATCATGTATGTGCTCTTCATTTTCTAGTTTCCTTTGGTGCTTTTCATTTTTGGGTGCTCTCTTGTAGGTAACCAGGGACATTTTCTATTGGTAATTGCCTTTATATATGATTCCATGTCTCTTTGGGAACCGTGATGTCATTGGGATACATAGACAGACATCTTGAGTTTTGGTAGAGATATATGCCTACCCTAGAGCGTCCACCACGTTGGACTGCTGTCCCCCAGTTGGAATGGGTGTTTGTTCCCAATACAGTTGTCCGTATATCGTGGGATATTGTTTTCAACCCTCCTGGACTAGAGCAGGGATGAATAACTATTCCGGATTGACTAACTCATTTTGTGAGTGAGTCATTCTGTTCGAGAAAATTGGGCTGTGGGCCCTATTCCTCACCTTTGCCGTCGATGCAATGATATCTTGGCATATTTGGAGGATATGGCCGGGAACCGACCTCTAATCTTCCATCATTTCCAAGATGTGCTGAGATATATTTTGGATGGAATGGGTATGTAGGGCCATTCTAAGGTTAGAGTAGGAGTTTGTGCCTACTCCAGCCCTCCACGAGTTGCCAGTAGATACTGGCAGTTATCCTGTGTCGGGATAGAGGAACGAGTCTATCACCAATTTTCTTCTCCTGTTTCCACCGCATTTGACTGGTGGTCTTCATATTCACGAGTGGAGATTTTCATCCACTCTCTTTCCACTGTATTTGTCTCACGGTCTTTGTATGCATCCGCATGAATTTTACTCTACTCATATTTTATTTCCACCCTATTTGGATGGTGGGCTTGAAATGTGTCAGCAGGTATTTGTGCCTACGTATATCTTGTTGCTGCCCTATTTGGATGGAAGGCTTGAAGTGAATCAGTAGGTGTTTGTGCCAGTGTGTAGCTAAGTGACACCCTATTTAGTTGACGGGCTTGTATTCTATTGATAGATATCTACATCTTCCTATAGTTTTCCACTCTTTCTGCATGGAGGGACCAGCAAGCACTAGCGGGAACATGCATGTGCTCATATTGTACAACCCTATTTCGGTGGTGGTCTTGAGTGGAAGGGGGAAATCATTATCTGTCTATTGAATGTCGTCATGTTAGTACGATAGAGCTGCTCCTTAGGAACCAGGGTGATAACGTGTTTCTAATCATATATTTACCTCCCTTGGAGGGCATTTCGAGGGGCCTGGGCCTCCTGGACTTTGGCAGGTGCCCTCGGAATAAGGTCCTCTTTGGCGGGAGGAGGCTTGGTCATCCAACATCGATGAAAACACTATTTGGAGGGAGCCCATGAGTAGGACCCCTGTTCAGTTTAGATGAATTTGTCAGAAATGTCTTTATCTGCCTCCCTAAGGTAAGGTAGGTAGTCATTGTCACGTTCCTAGGATAGGATCCCAAAATTGTTTGAGATGGCCATCGGGGCCGCCTTATTCTGGGGTGCCAATAGTGGCTGAAGAGGCAGCTGACAGACCTTTGCAGACTGAAGGTCTTGTCTTGAGACCTCTAGTGTGGGGAGAGTACCATTTCGGTGGTACTCATTTATCAGCGTGTTGGATACCCAGCATTGAAGACGCTGGGTAGGTGAGGGGGTCCTTCTCTTCATTGAGGCCCTGATCTCCTTTAGGATTGCTAATGTGCATGTCAACATGGGTCTTTGGGATTTTGTTTGGATAGAAGGTTGCTCTGCAGAAACCTACAATATACATATATGACATACAGACCACAAAACCTCATCAAAGTAGAATTCTTTTAAACATATCCAAATTTGGCGATTTAGCCTACCCCCTTCCCCTTTTCATTTGCTGCAGGGAAAAGGGGCTTGAGTGGGGTAAGACCACTACCTTGGTTAATGATTCACATCAGGTTCACCATTTTTGTTCCACCTCCAAGGTGACACGTTTTATGCGTACCGGGGTGAACAAAATGGTCCGACTCATAGTATCCTCTTGTGTCTGTTATCATTGGGGTAGAACCACCACATTGGTTAATGATTCACGTTAGGTTCTCCATTTTTCTTCTACCTCTGAGGTGGTGGATTTTTCATGTACCGGGGCAAACAAAATGGTCCAATGTGTAGCAAATTCTTGTTTTTGTTATCATTGGGGTAGAACTGCCACCTTGGTTAAGGATTCACGTCGGTTTCACTATTTTCGTTTTGCCTCTGAGGTGGTGTGTTTCTAGGTGGTACGGAAATGGCACGATGAGGATCATCACCTTTACCCTTTTCTATAGGGATGGGTTCTCTTCAAATTCATCATTCCTTTTGTTTCGACCCATTCAACGTCATTAACCTTTAATGAAGGTTGAATTAACCATATGGGAACTGTTGGTCCTAGTGGGCGATTGCATGGGGGTCGAGCACTCATGCAATCGATCCTTCTTGGATATAAATTCCTCGGTTGGTATTTAATAGGTTTATTCATGGAGATAAGAATTCCCAATGGCCCTGGTATCCATGATTCAAGGACCTTCATTCCAAAGGGAGGTGCTCATTGGCTGATGATTTGGCCAACAAAACTTAAGGACTCCATTGGTTGAGAGTATGGGAGGTCAGGCTCACCACACCCTTCTGGGGGAGGATTGTTGTCTATTATGAGACTCTCTTATAGATTTAAGTCATGTTCATATGTTCATCAATCCTTGGTTCATTCCCAAATAGCGTGTCCACGGGCTACCCTTGGTTTACAAGATCATTGTAGGCATGTATATATTTGATGATACAGAGGTGATACTGACTTGAGCCATATTATAAGGCACTCTAGAGTTTATCGTAATCTAGGGGGGATGAAAGGTGACTTGATTTTGGGATCATGCCCATAATAAGGGATTCCTACATATGCTTGAGAGAGGAATCAGAACCCACGTAATTCTGATTTGCCGGAGCTTACGCATGGGAGCTTCCCATTTGGTGGAAACATGATTGGGCAAACCCCTTTTGGACGGGCACCCTTTTGATCTCAAGCCTTCTGGTAGGTGTCCTACATATCCTGATTGGGTCAAGAATCATAGTTCTTGTAGTTTATATGGTGTGGATGTTTTAATCCT
This sequence comes from Viscum album, assembly GCA_963277665.1. Lineage (NCBI taxonomy): Eukaryota > Viridiplantae > Streptophyta > Magnoliopsida > Santalales > Viscaceae > Viscum > Viscum album. The sequence goes on from OY728155.1 coordinate 141,758,271, forward strand.
CACAAACCTCTAAGCCCATGTGAGTCATGATTAGCATGAGAAACAAGAGGATGTGAAAGATTCAACAATGCAAAAGCCTAATCCCCTGTTGGTTGGGGAGGGAGAGCCCAATGAAGAAGAGGCTGGGGTGATGGTGGGAATGGGCGAGGAGAAATAAACCCTTTAATGTGAGATGAAATTAAAGGTCATGTGGCCCAGCATTGGAATATTGGGTACTTACCTCAGTGGGAGGTCCCTAGTGCATGTTTTGGGAAGGGGGGGGGGGAGTTTCGTCCTCATCAAAAGAGGGATCAAACATAACCCTTTCGACTAATAAAAATTTCTCATTTAATGTAATATAAAGTGATCTCCCTTAATCCTTATAATGGGGAGGTTCACGTTGGCATCCCAAGGCTGGACTCAGGGTTACCATGGGAATGTAGACCCGCATGCATTCCCGAAGCCCAATCCATTGTGGGGAGAACCTTTGTCACTCTGCTTACCATGGGTATCTAGACCCAAAGGGATGCGTTGATGCGCCCGATGATCTGATGATATGAGTATTGTGGTTTTGGAGGAGGCTTTGGGCTGATGCCGGAGGACAGGTTAGCAGAGGGATCATGGAGGACTGGACGGTAATGGAAGGGTGAGGTCGGAACCGGGGGAAATGATACACGAAAACAACCCATTCTGTGTACTGGTTTCTTATGTGGGATGTGGGAGGATCCGCATACTGTAGTGGTATGCAGGTAGGAGGGTCGTCTATGTACCGATGTGGTATTTGGATCACCATGCCTCTTTGGGTTCCATCTGTATACCGATGTAGCACACAACATCGGGTTCATTCCACGTAGTGGTGCTCTTCGCGGAACATCATATTGAAGGAGGGTTCGAGGGATTACCATTCACGAAAAATTTATCTGTGAAAGGTACATGGTTCATGGTTCACCAATTAGGTTCGCAGTTCTATTATTATTATTCAATTACCCGGTTTTATGGTTCACAGTTAGCTGTACCTACGGAGGGTGCGGTTCATGATTTGGGCTTTGTCGATGAATCGAGATTGAAGATGGAGTCTTCTATGAACTCTTTCTTCCAAATTCGGATTCCACTTCAAGATTTTATTGTCCCTCCCTCATCCTTCTACTATGGTCCCTTTTATAGAGCATCAGGAAACTTGTATCTATTGGGTATGCAACACCATTTTTGGAGGCCCATGAAGATATCCTAACCCACAAAAGATTCGATCAACCAAGGTTTTCGGGTGTTTGGTTTGTGATCATGGTTTGTGGAACCCTTCTGTTGGGAAAAAATCCCTCAAGGTAACATTGCAGTTTTTTTGGGTTGATTGTGTTTGTTGACAAACCAGGTTTTCATGGATATTTGTTGAGTTCCCGAGAAGTTGTTGACAATCAATGTTGACAAAGAACAATGACAAAGGAAAGGACGATCTGGAGGCGGTACAAAAGAGCAGTACAAGGTGGCGCCGTTTCCCAGTGTTTGCCAAATTTTTGGGGTCCAAAAATTTGGAGTTTGGTGAGCATCGTGAAAAGTGGATTTCCATGAAGAGCATAATTTCATATAGAAAAGGCATGAATTTCGTGAAGATAGGATGCATGGTTTGGAAATCGCGAAGACCAGAATAATGGAGGCGGTGATGCTTCACGATTACGTCAAGCTTCGCGAACGGCAGAGGCAGAAGCGCATCGCGGCGGTGAAGGGCTTTGCGAGGGAGCTTCGCGGCGAAGGTGCAAAGAAATGTTGGGCTTCGCAAGGGAGCTTCACGGCGAAGTCGCGAAGGTATGTTGACGGTGATTCTTCGCGACTACGTCAAGCTCCGCGAAAGGAAAATTGCCGTGGAGCTTTACGATTTGGACAGAATTCTGGAAGAAACTTTGGAGCTTTGCGATTTGAGATGATGTGGCGTTGACTTTGCGCGGAAAGTTCGAGGGTCGGTGGAATCACCTATAAATAGAGGTCGACCCCTTCGAGCGAAGTAGAGAGAATTTTCAGAGAAGATCATTATCTCTCGATTTGTGAAAGAGCTTCGTGAGAGTGCTTCGCGAAAAGAGCTTCGTGAGAGAGCTTCACGAAAAGGCAGGAGATTCTTGAAGGCTTGTTTGAGCTTCGCGAAATTGGGATCCTAGCGAAGTAGGGTGCTTCGCGAAGGTCTTTCCAAAGGTAGTTTGCCCAGTGGATAGTGCCAAAGGGGTATTCATCTACGGGTGAAAGTTGAACTTCAACAGAGCATCTACATACAGAGAAAGATGAATGCCTTAATGGAAATGAAGAGACCTATAGGTCTATAAACTGTGAGTGAATCCCTTCTAGAGCAGTGAGCTTAGGAAGAGGAAGAAGGTGATCCTCTCCACCGGCAGTGAGCCAGAGAGAGAGAAACAGGGAGTGACCCTTGGGAAAGCAGTGAGCTGACCCTAAACCTTGTATAGGCAGTGAGCCTGGGCATAGAAGTGATCTATCCCAAACATTGTAATCCACAGCTAGTGAAGTCTAGTGGAATTTGGTACGAACCGGCAACTTGTCGGCGTATGCTCCTTGGACGTAGCCCTTAGCGGTGAACCAAGTAAAAATCTCTGTGTCTGCCTGCTTACTTCCCTGCATTGCATTCAAAGAATCATCATCAGTTAAAGGAGACAAGTGATCACAGTAACCACACAAGTGCAAACAAAGTGACCCTTGTAACAAAGAGGTCAAGATCCAGTGGGGCAGAAAGAACTTTGAAAAAGAATATCCATACCCTGATTCACCCCCCCTCTCAGGGTATATAGGCCCCTATTGGTCCTAACACCTTCCCATTCACTTCATCTACGATCTGATCAGTTCATGGTACATTACATGGATTGACTTTGCATGCACAATTCTTTTGGCGACATAGTTCATGACTGAATTGTTCGCTGGCCATCGCCTTATGGGATATCGGTTCGCGGATGGTTCCGCGTACCTATTGGTTTGTGATCTAGTTGGTCTGCGTACCTTTCCCGATGATGGTATGCAGGACACTTGAATTTCCTTGAAAACATGAATTCCTTCTGAAAATTTCAACTTTTTTGGAGTCCATTCACCTTTCTAGAATTGTAGGAGTACTTTCTTCCTTCTACAAAGTGATTGTGGGGGTATTTTCTTCCCTTGGTGGAATTTTCCGGACCCTAAAACACTATTCATTTAAAATAAATTTCACATGATTTTCTAAAAAACTTCATGCATTTAATATAAAATTCATGGTCTTCTCACTTCTTTATCACTATACTTTGCACAAAAACATAAATTACCAAGCATCACACTATTTTCAGGAAAGTGTAATTCCATGTGCATGAAAATATTGAATAATAAAAGAACACTTACACTAACTTAGTTTCCTTATCACTATTGTAATTCTTCTTCATGAAATGTTGTCACTTTGATTATACAAACTCTAATTGTATTTCCTTCATGCATTATTATAGTAAACATTAGAAAAACACTTATATGAAGCTATGAACTACTCCCGATACTTCTCCTACTTCACACAATCACAAACTTTCATTTCCATTTCACTCATGAATATAATCACATGAAATAGTATATTATTCACATAACCAATAGTAAATATCTTGTGTTTTTAATGAATCTATAAAGATTGTAGAACCAGACCTCACAGTCTCCTCACTGTTCCTTCTCATAACTTAGAAAAAATCATGGAAAATTTCACAGATTCTTTATAAAGCTTAGTGAATGTGTTTTACATAAGCACAAGCTCTTGAAACACATAATAATTCATATAGATTTCATAAAGGCTTTGGCATGTGCAACATGATCATCACATTGATCTTTATGCGAAACTAGATTAATCTTGAGTCTCTGTATTTTTCTATAAGTTTTCCTAGAATTTTATTAAGAATATTCTAGAAATAACATTAGTCAGGGGTATTTATAGATGTTTTACACTAACTTACTCCACCATATCAACACCCTACACGCACTACTATTCTTATCCTCATCACACAACCTCACTTATGTGTGCATTCAGATTTATAAAATCACTATATTTACAAAGTGTATCTACCTTAATTTTTATTGCATGAATTAGTTTCAGCCGCCTTAACTTTGAGCATCACACAATCTCATATGACTATCCATGCCATAATCAAGACCTCATTTTGATCTTAGTGGCTTTATGAGATAATCTGGTTCATACAAAACCCTCTGGCAAGGATCGAGGCTAAAGATGATTCATAAAAAAAATCAAATATCACCATTCATATGGGATGTGGTGCACATATGTTTATTTTTTACATTTTAATGATGGATGAATAGAGTAAGTGAATCTCAGATCTCACATAAAAAATGAACTCATAATTCCAAATCTGAATATTCAACTATATTCTATTCATTGGTCAACTACAAGTAATGGGGTCATCTCCTAGCTTCGGCTGGAATCGACCCATGCTGTCACTCCTCTACTTCCATGCTGCCCCACATGGTGGTGATATTTTCTCTTATACACATTGTACACGTGAACTTCTTACCTACTATTAGCCCTCCTACCACCATCGATTCCCATTCATGGGTTGGGTCTCATGTGGTTGAGCTTGCTCCCACATGGGGTTGATCTTTCTCTCCTTAGGTGGATTTGGTTAGAATAAATTTTAATAAACTCCCCTAAAACGAGTTATCAAAATTCTCTCCCAAGAAAAAAATACTCAACTTATCATTATTTCCAAACTCAAAGTAATTACCTATTTTTTTTTATTTTTTTATTCAGTAATAAATTCCAAAACCCATCAATCTTTAAATCAACTTCACTTATTCACTTATTTAGATGTTATAAAAAATGTGCACTCTCCTAGTGAAATTAGGACATGCCATTAGACATTACTAACAATTTAACAATCATCACAATAATATTGAGGATATTTCCATACCAATCCTCTATGAATAATCATTTACCTTGACACATATTGGAATCTTCTTACAACCGATTTATTCAACCATATTGACAAAAAATACAATTTTCCTAAAGGGAACCTCATATCCCCCTTTGTATTGCTTTTCAATACCCTCCAAACACTTTATATATCAATATATATACTTTTATTTCTCCTTTTATTAATAATGAATATAAAGAATGTATACAGGATTCCTATTATCATATACTACCCATTACACATCTTCATTTACATTTTCATTGATACCTCATATTTTAGTTTATAAATATTATTTATCTTGAAAACTCTAATTTGACCTGGGAAAACCCATTTTAGAAAATAAGTGTATAACCAAGGCAGTCAATGCTATTAATAAAAAAAATGCACATGATATCATTCTTAGATAACTCTAACTTTATACTTTGGAGTTTCTCAAAGAAATATATTTTTTTATCTTGCACTCATCTAAACATATAAATCATACATTTTATATGAAAAAACATACATGTCCCCCCTTTTAGCTCAATATGGACTCTCTTTTGACAACAGTTTTTTAAAAATATGAAAATTATGAATTTGGGAGTGATTATCATATTTTGAAAATTTTAGAATATTTGAAAACTTAAAATCATATATTCTCCCCCTTAAGGGATTCATCTATCTCATTTAATTACATACATGTCAGTAAAAGGCATATATATAATGGAATAAGGAGGGACTTGTTTGTTTGTAAAGACCTGTGTTTTTATGGGTTTTGGATTTTGAGAAGAATTTTGAATTTTTTGTTTTAGAGGATTATAAGGGATAAAATGGTCATTTTACACTGTTAGGTGATCTTAAATAATTTTTATGACCACTCCATTAGCTTCAAAATAGGTTTTTTACCCAAGTATATAAGTTTGGTTGAATTTTGAACCATTCAAATTTTAGTGTAATATTTAATTAAATTAAATATTAAATTATTCATGTTGGTTTGAGTGGAAATATATTTTAAATAAATAATAATATTGAGATTCTAACTCTACATTTGAGTCCGAAAATGGGGGGTTTTATTAAGTGACAAGTAAAGCCGATTTGGTTTCCAGAACATGGGATGTGTGTTTTAATTGGGCATTTAATTTAATTAACAAAACAATTCCCCCATTCCTTCCTACAAATGATAGAAGGGGGAGGGTTAATCCCTTGAATAAAATAGATGGACTGAGAGGGAATTGGGAATGAGTTGTTTCCATACTTTATCCATGTTGGTGTTAGATATAGAATCGAGGAGCAACAGATTTCAAGAGAGGATTTGGACTTGAAGCTTTAGTATTTTCTCCATGAGATAGGCCATTTTTTTGTTTTATTACCTAATACCCATATATGTGTTTTTTTAAGTTTTAAATCCCTTTTATGACTACTAAGTACCCCATGGGGGTTGATATGTACTTAATTGTATAAAAACAATGGTTTCTAGAGGTTTTTAGGGGTTTTCGTTTGGAAATCCAGATCACAAAGCATGTGGTTCAGAAACACATGATATATATTTTTATTTCATTGGGAAGATGGAATTTTTGGAGCTAAATTCTATGTATTGGGAGTAAATTCAATTTATTAGTACATTTCCATGTGGCCAAGTGCTTGGGAAGATGAAATTTTGGAACCACACACCATATAGTAGAGGTACACACCATGTAGAGGAACATGGTTGTGTGGTCAGGACATGGACAAACACCCTATATAGAAGTGAGGGGGGGGGGCATGGCCATGTGTATATAGATGGATAGAACCCAGGTACGACATGGCCATGTAGTAAAACATGGACATACCCCATTTTTTCCTTGACATGTATTAGTTTACAGACAAACTCAGGGTCTACCCAGACCATGTGGAAGTACATGGCTGGGTTGGAAGTTTTGGAGTACACACCATTTACTTAGGGTACCCACTGTGTAATTCCCCTTGGTTCCCTTTTAAGTATTTTGGGTGATTTTTCACCCCTGTGTCAGAATGGGGTATAAGAGGAGTCCATTTTGAGTATTTTTTCCATGTAGAAAATTAGAGTGGAGCCCTTGGGGTATTTTTAGGACTTCTAGGAGATGGTTTGGGGTGAGTAAGTTATGATAGAGATTTTTCACTCCATTAATTGAATTTACCTATCTTCTAAGAGTGATATATTAGATGAGATCTAGACGAGGGTCAAGATAATTATTAGAGTATGTATTTTGAGTTCATTGGAGACCTCGATTGGTATTAGAATGATACTATCTCTAGATAGTGAGACCTGGTTGTGACTTGAGGTGATGGATAAGTTAGGTTTTTATAGAAACCTAGGGTAGCATGAATAGGGGATGGGTTTAAGGCCATATAACTTATGAGGTATACTCCCTTTTTGTCTTATGTAGTCATGAGATGTTAGAGACTAGGTTTTAGGGAATGTGACCCCCAAGAGATGGGTGTTGTCCTAATATATTAGTTATAAACATGGATTGGGAGAGGAATGTATCTACTTATGTTTTAACATAGGGATCACATGAGGGATTCCATATCTTTCGTGCTGGTTCTAATGATCCCAAGAGGGGTACCTCTGTTTATGTGTTGACCCAAAGGGCCAAGTGATGCCCGATTAATAGACATAACCTAAGTAGGTACATGTTTTTGGGTAGTAATGGTTGCGGGTGTACCCTTGAGACTCGAACCAAGGTATGAGCCGATGGGGATAAGATTTTTATGATGGGTGTGGGAATTCGATCATCCCTTGATATATTTTCACTTTTAATTTATGGTGAGAGTTTGTTTATTCCATAAGGATATTGAGATATGGTCAAGTGGACACATTTTAGGGTCTGGTTTACATATATAGGTTTCCATCATTGAGATAGTTGTACATGATTATCCACATGTATGGTTCTACTTGTATAACAATAAAATTCCCATTCTAGGCTGATAGTGTAGGACATGAAACACTACATATATGGTTCCTGATGTCTGACATGATGTTCCACATCTAATCTTGATATAGTTTGACATGGCACTCTACATCGATATTGATAGTTTTATTCATGGTTTGGGTATTGTATTACGATTAAAGCTCATTTGATTTTTGGTATGGATGATATTGGTGGACATGTAATTCAATAGATATACTTGAGATTTGTGGACATGGTTATTGAAATATGTGTTTGAGATACTGGACTAAGTTTTCAGGCTTGAGAAGTGATGGAATACTATATGTAATAGGATGTTGCACTGATGTTCATCATCTTTGGGCTAGTTCTAGGTTGACACTCTGGGATCCACCAGTGTTGATGTATAGTTAGATTCCAGATTGATGCTTCAAGCCCATTTTTTTATGATAAATGGTTTATATGTCGGACTGACTCTTTCGGTATTGGTTGTACTCCATCATGGTACGAGTACTAGGAACTGAGGCGTCTAGGTTCCAAAGATGAGATAACGAATGGACTCATGAGTACATTATAGGTTATAAATTATATTAGGATTCTAGATGATAAGAATACCATGGGAAAGGTCCCCAATGTTTAGAGGATTATTTGGGGTTACCATGGATGTGTATCCCATATGTTACTTAGGATTCACAATCATCAAGACATTCTCGGAAACATTCAGGCACTAGCCGAAGAAGGTTTGTTCAATAAGGGTCAGGGACCATGGGATTGAGGGTGGTTTTATTTATCATTATTTCAGTTATGTTTTGGTTATACTAAGAATATTTCACGAGCATGCACTTATGTTAGAATGTTATAGGTTCACCATTGGGGGTGGGCTACTGAGATTTATTTCAAACCCCATTTATGTGCACCACAATGTATGTGAGGACCTTATGTCCACTTTTAGGTTTAGAATAGATGCATGGAAAATAGGATGGAGTCCCAATATTTCATGTTTGAGTTGATCCACTTTTGTAGAGTTTGATGATCAGACTGGAGAAACTCAACAAGGTATTACAGATCAATTATGTGGCACAAGTCGATGTTGGAAATAGAGCCTGATGTATTTATTTTTTATTTTTTACTTTGTATATGTGGTTATCCTAGTGTGTGATCAATGTTGAATGTCTGGAATGGTTGTTCAAGAATTTACTACATTCCATTTTATCACAACATGATTTGATTTTAGTTTATGTATTCTTTCTACATACTCTGATGTGTATAATGTTTGATTATTTATTTTTGGTTGTGCACTCTAATATGGGTGTATTGTCTCCTAATAGTACCACCTTAGACCCCCACTAATATTTTACATCCTCTAACATATGAGAAGGCACACTTGAGGTCTTGTGGTGAACCAGTATGACTACTATTCTTAGAGTGATATGGGGTGGGACATTTCAAAGTGGAATAAGAGGAGTTACTTTCCTATTGTTTCACTATCTGGGGGTTAGTAGACTATATATATAGGAATGTGTTAGATCCAGTGATGGATATCGAACTGTTGTGTCATGAACACCTATTTTGGTAGAAATTTTTGGTTACCAGGGGATAGGATTGATGTTATTGGTAATCAGTGTTATAATTGTATATGATTTTTTCTTTGGGTGATGCACATATGGTTTGGATTTTATGAGTTTTGTTGGATTTATGGATCTTGAACCATTGGAAATAGAACTGTGATTTTATTTTGATTCTTATCCTATAGAGGAATGAGGTATCTAATAAATCATGATAGGAATATAGGATCCACATGTCATAGGACTGAAAGTGTGTGATTTTGTTGACAACAATGGATTAATTGTTTGAAGTTTCAATAATTTCCCATAAAAAAATTTCTATATAAGTATTTGGTGGAATTCTACTCAGCTGGTCCAAATTGTATATGGATATTTTTCTGATGGAAGGTTATGTGGATCTATGGTGAGATGCTCGATTATGGGGATGCTAATGTGGTCCTTGTGCACATTATATGAAATGATCTTGGTGGGTCGACATGGTATTGGTATATTACTATTATACCCTTGTGGTTAATTGTTGTTCGAGGTTTTTTGTGTGGCTTGGTCCCCTAGGGAGTAGTCTGATATACAGAGGCTCATAGAGGATAGGTTCCTAAGTTGTGGATAGTTGGTTTGGCAGGTGATGTCCCTTGTATATGATACCCTATAGATAAGTGTTTTAGTATATTGATGTTGTGTGATGTTGGGATGGGTGTGTGCTTGGTTCCTTGTAAGTTGTATCCTTCTATGAGTGGGAATAGACCTAGGTGGTTGGACCTAGTGACTTGATGTGATACTTGACTGGTGGGGATAGGTGGGAGATCTTAGTGACCTTCTTGATGTGACTCTAGTTTAGTTAGTTGGTGCCATTTGACCTTTGAGGGTGAACCATGAGAGGGGTTGACTGGGTTATGTGTATGACTTCATGAGAGTGAGCCATGGGTGTATGAATTATAATTTTTGACAATATTGTATGAAGGGTGTAGCCTAGTATGGAGTTTTGGTGTGTTGGATTCCTTTTGTTTGAGAGGGAGAACTTGTGTGCTAGTGCTTCAGCCTCATTGTTGGTTTTAAGAGGTGTAGGTTCATTCAGATTCCTAGACCAGGTAATGGTTGTGTAGGTGGGTTGTTCCTGATTGTTATAAGATAGATCAAAATCATAAGAGGTGCTTAAGGTACTGTGGTTAGGGCTTGGGAACCATGTTTTCATGGGGAGTGACTTGTTGAAGTTGTAACATGTTCTATGGTTGGGTTATGTAAGAGTGTGTAATGCTTAATAGTTAATTGGATCTTGGATACATGAGAAATAGTGATACACTATGTCATTTGAATTATGGATCAAGAACTATGGAAGCATACACTATGATTCTTGAGTTAATTAGACAACCATGAGTAGGTTGAAAACTGATGTGGGTGTGATGCAAGGATTTTGGGCATGGTGACCCAAGGATCTCATGATAGAATCATGATGTTCGAGAAATGGATGGATTTGTGGTGGTATTCATTGAAAATATATTAGTGTACTCTTAGTCAAGAGATGATCATGACCAATATTTTGACATTTTCTTAAGTATAATGAGAGAGAACCAGCTATATACCTACCTACTTAGATTCCTTTTTTGGTTTGATAAAGAGCCCCATGGGAGGTTATGCTCATGTAGTGATGTATGTGAATCCATATGGTTGGAAGTGAACCATTAGAAATTTGTGAGTGGGGTCCTCATAATGGATAGGATGTCGAAGAATGTTGTGGGTTCTGTTCTTGGAAGCTGGGAATGAGAGATATTTGATGTTTTGAATCATCACTCTGGTGAGGGAGAGATGTCCATGTGTAGTTATGAGGTTTTATAGTGATTGGAGCATGGGCCTAATAGTTTTTTAAATTATGAGGAAAAAATAATGATACTCCTATGGAGAGAAGTATCTAATCAGTCATAGTCGTGTGACCCTTGTGAGAGAATGGTCAAGGATGTAGTGGGAACCACATCAAGCGGGTTGGTGTACCACAAGGGATGTGTTTTGATAGGGGATTCTGATGGTGGGAGGTGATTTGGAACAGAATCAACTATTGCAGGTTGAGTTATATGGTGGGGAGAACCACGAGACTGATGATGAGTTTTATATGACTCTAAGACATATTTAGATGAATGTATGTGCTTGGGAGTCATCTTGTTTGTTTCTTATTATGGAAAGTGGTGAGTTGACCTTTTGGGAATTGTGTGCCTTATCATTGGAGTTAGAAAGGGGAACACGTTTGTCATCTTAGTGTAGAATTCAATGAGTTGAGAATGAATTAATGACTGAGGTGGGTTGGGATGTGTGGTTGGAATATCAATGAGTCTTCTCAAGGATGATAAGTTTTATGGCGAAGAGGTTGTAAGGACCTGTATTATTTCGAGTTTCGAATTTTGAGGAGAATTTTTATTTTTTTTAGTTTTAGAAGCCCATGAAGGATAAAATGGTCAATTTCACCATAAAAGGTGATCTCATATAATTTTTTGACCACTACTTTGGTCCATAAATAAGTAATTTACTTTAGTATTGGAGTTTGGTGTAACATAAAGCCATTTGAATTTTGGATGAATATTTAATATTTAATATTAATTAAATATTAAATTATTCATGTTAGTTTGGATGGTGATATCATTTTAAAGGAGCGTCGAATTGAGATAATGACTTCATGGATGAGTCTAGAATGGGGAGATTTTCTTAAGTAAGGAATAAAGCCTCTTCAATTTCCAAGACTTGGGAAGTGTGTTTTAAGTGGGAATTTAATTAATTAATTAATTAAATTAATAAAATACTTCTTAGGGAAGATATAACTTTTGAAAATACACATTGTATAATGGGAGTAAACTTCTTTTAGTGAGACATGGCCATGTGGTTGAGTGCATATGTAGATGAAATTTTGGAAATAAATGTCATATAGTAGAGGTACACACCATATAGAGGGACATGGTCATGTAGTCAAGGACACAGGAAAACACCCCTTGTAGTGTGGGGGGGGGGGGAGACATGAGCATGTGGATGTACATGGCCAGCCCATAAGCATGACATGGTCTTTTAGTGGTGCATAGAAAGATCCCGTGTATGACTTAGATGTGTAGTAGTACACAGCCAGACCATGGGTGTACCCATAAAGTGTGGAAGTATATGGACATGTTAGGATTTTTAGAGTACATAGTGTGTTCTTCAGGTACATGTCGTGTACTACCCATTTGTTACCCTTTTGAGGATTATGGGAGATTTCCCCCATAGTGAGAATGGGACACAAGAGGATTCCATTTTGAGTATTTTTATACATAGAACACAAGAGTGGATCCATTAGGGAATTTTGAGAAATTCTAAGAGATAGTTTGGGGTGAGTAATTTATGATAGTGATGTTTCCCTATAGTAACTAAATTTAGATATCACTTAAGAGTGATACTTGGGATGAAACCCATGTGAGGGTCATGAGAATGATTGGAGGATATAACATGAGTTCATTGGAGACCTTGATTGGTGTTGGAATGGGACTATCCCTGGATAGTGGGATTTGGTTGTGACTCAAAGTGATAGATAGGTTGGGTGTTCAGAACAACCTAGGGTAGCATAGAAAGGGGATGGGCTTGAGTCCATTTTCCTTATTAATTTTACTCTCTTTTTGTCATGTGAGTCCATGAGATGATATAGAATGGTTTTTTTGGGTGTGTTACCATCGATAGATAAAAATTATACCAAGATACTAGTTGTGACCATGGATCTGGAGAGGGATGTATCCACTTATGTTTTGACTTAGGGGATCCTATAAGGGATTCCTCCACTTGAATACTAGTTATAAGGATCCTAAGAGGGATGAATCTATTTACATGTTGACCCAGATGGCTAAGTGGTTCCTTATTTATAGACTAACCTTGAGAGGGAATGTGTGTTTGGGTAGTAATGGTTGTGGGTATCCCCTTGGGATCGAACCGAGGTATGATTTTATGTGGCTATGATTTGGATTAAAGGTGTGGTCATTTGGCTAATCTTTGATATTTTTCATCTGTAGTATACATTTAGACTTAGTTTACACCTTGAGGATGTAGAGATATGGTTGAGTGACCACATTTCGTAGCTTGGTTTATAGATATGGGTTGACATCATTAAGATATTTGGACATGATGCTCCATATGTATAGTTTTAGATGTATGAAATGAAATTCCATATCCAATGCTGATAGAGTTAGTGAATATGCTCCACATTTTTGGTTCCAAATTTTTGAAATGATATTCCATATCCAAGGTTGATAGAGTTATACATGATTCTCTAGGTCAATACTAATAGTTTTGTTCATGATTTGGGTGATGGAGTGAGGTTCCAAGCATGTTTTATTTTTGAAATGGATGATATTAGTGGACTTGGTTTCCAAAAATATAGTTGATAATGGTGGACATGGAGATCCACATATGTGGTTGAGATGTCAGACTAAGGCTCCAGGTATGAGAAATGATGGAATAACATATGGAATATGATGCAGGACTAATTCCCCTCATCTTTGGGATGGTGTCAGACTGATGCTCTAGAAACCACTAGTTTTGATGTATAACTAGTGTCCATATTGATACTCTGGGCCCTTTTGTTTATAAGATATGAGTTATATGTCAAACTAATACTCTAGGTATTGGTTGTACTCCAACATGGTATGAGTACTGAAAACCGAGGCATCTAGGTTCGAAGGACGAGGTAACGAATGGATTCATGAGAAAATGAGAAGGGATACCTTATATTAGGATACCAAATGATAATATTGTCATGGAAAAGGTCCCTAAAGATGATAGGATTAGTTGGGGATGATAGAGATGTGGATATCATAGGTTACATAGAATGAATGACCATTGATATGTGCTCAGAAACACTATAGTACTGCCTGAGGTAGGTATAGTCAATCGGGGTCATGGACTATGGGATTGATGTTGGTATTATTTATCTTTATTTCACTTTTGTTTTATATAATATTAGAATATTTCATTAGAATAAACTTATAGTAGTAGGTTATAAGTTCACTGTTGGGGATGACGCATTGAGATTTATTTCTCATCCCCTATACGTGCACCTCCATGTGAATTCAGACTATATGTATTATTTTAGGTTAAACATAGATGCACAATGGATAGGTTAGAGGTCTAAGATTGGATGGTTAAGCAGTGATGCTCATGTGGAGTCTGATGATCAGGATAGAACATCTCGAAAGGGTACTAGAGATCAGGTATATGGCATGGGTCAGTGTTGGAAATGGTTCCTTATGTATTCATTTCTCAATTTTTTATATTGCATATTTGGTCGACCCAGTGGAAGATCAATGTTGTATGTTTGAAATGGATGTTCGAGCCTTTATTGTGTTTCATTTTATTATAGCATGCTTCTATTTTAGTTTATTTATTATTTTTATGTAATCTAATGGGTATGATGTTTGGTTATTTATTTGTGATTTTTCACTTTGATATGAGGGTATAGTCTCCTCACAGTAGCACCACAGGCCCCCACTTCTATTTAGCAGTCTCTGATGTACGAGGAGGTGCACCAGAGTTCCTATGATGATCTATTCCGACTACTATTCGTGGAGTGAGCTAGGGTGGGATGTTACATTGTTCCTCTGAAATAACACTCAGAACAAGATTTTCATCTCAACCTTTACTTGTCCTTCTTCTTTTTTATTCTCATATTTGGAAGAGTTCACCTTCTCATTCAAATTATTCATAGGTTTCATGTTCACATTCTTCCCTTGAATTAGTTATTTATATGGTACAACCTTCTACACATTTATAAGTAAATAAAATTTATTTTCTTTTGATTTCATAGACATTTTCATCAACTAGACTGGGAATATAGTCATAATATTCTTCACATCATGCCCAACTTATTCACACTAATTCTTTTGATTCTCTAGATAATAACCAGTAGATAAATTCTTATGATATTCAACATCTTCTTCAAAACTAATCATTTTAGCCTCATCCATGGAATCTATTTGATCTTTATCCATTTTTTAATCCATTTTCAGTTGATTGGGATAAAATTTCAAACATTATTTATTTATATACTCAACTTTATCAGGTGTTTCACACCGTTTATTAGATGAACATGAATTATTTTATTTTTTCTCTAAGTTTTCTTCCCTTTCATATCATAGTGAACTTCTCTAGGTTATTTGTTCATTCATACCTTAGCTCTATGACCTTCTAATCCAAATATTTCACACAATTCTTCTAAGAATTCATACCTATTTTATATTGGTGGCTAGGATAGATATATGGTAAATTATTTATTTCTTTAATAACCATTTCTCATCTATTCACTATGCCCCTATCAGTTTATGCCTTTATGGAAATGTCATGTTATACAAAAAAGAGTTGGATTTATGTCCATACTTTCCACAACAATATAAAAATACTATGAAATGTGATTTTCTATTTTTTATAAACCTATCCAAAAAATTTATGATTTCATATTATTGTAAACCAAGATTGCTTCTACCTAGGGGGAATTATATTCCTAGAGTATTTCATTCATCATTTGATCTTATAGAAAACTTCTCTCTTAACTTCTCATTCCACACAGATTCATATACACTATTAATGATAACATAACTATTTTGAAACTATTTAGGAGAATATGTCCCTTTTCTATAGGAACCCTTCATATCACCAGCATGAGAGGAATCAAATTTTACCTAAATAGGATTTTTGAATTCTTATATATTCTTGTTCAATTCATTCTGGAATATTTGTTACATTGATTGTGTCTCAGATAAATATTCCTCTTTGTGAGTTAGTTTCTCCTAAATACCACTCACCATATTCTCAAGCTCAAACACCTTCAATATATACTTATTATTCTCATCAATAAATATATTTATTTTATTACATGCTACTCTTTTTTATTAACTAATTTTTTATTTTCTTTATCTATCTTCCTCTTATAATTCTTGAGCTATGTGTTTTTCTCAAGAAAAAATTCCAACTATTATTTAAGACCACATTCCAGATCTATTCTTACTTCTCCATATCTCATAAAATTATCAAATATTCACTGGGAACCTTTCTCTAATACCAATTAAAGTACTTAAGGATGGATTAGGTACCAATGAGGGTGGGGGTGAAACAGTGGTACACTATTTTTACAAATTCGTTCTCTTTCGATTCAAACTCTATGACTAATTAAATTCTAGATCCATTTTCTTTAACTCTCATCCTCAATCTATAGAAAATAGTAATAAAGAGAGAATAATACAAAATGATTTTATAAGTTTCAGTCAAAATTCCCACTCCTTATGCAACTGTTTATCCCCCCAGTTATAGATTCTCCACTATATGTAGGTGATTACACCCATGGAAAGTCCCATTACCATCAACACTAAGTCCCACAGTGTTCCCACTCTAGAGTCCCATTAGAGAATACAAGTTCTTAGCTACACATGCAATCAACACAGAGTCCCACAATGTCTTATCCTGCTCTAGAGTCCAACTGAAGACTTCCAATTCTCTTCAAATATTATCCAATGATAGTAAATATTCCTATTGACTTCTAATAGATTCTGTAATTCCCTGAGATAAAATATCCATTCACTAATAAATTAGACCAATTGATATCTTCATGTAAAACTTTAATAACTTTTAAAACTAATAATAAACTACCTGATATTTCTTATTTTCCATTTATATTCAAATGATCTTAACATTCTCAATTCACTGAGTACTTGGGTATGAATTCCTTTTGAAATGCTTCCTGACTTCAATCTCAAATATCACTACACACTATTCATGAAAAATATATTACACGTACTTTTATCATAAACTTAATGCATATAAGATACAATGCATGGTCTTATCACTTCTTATTCATTGTACTTTTTGCAAAAACACAAATTCACAAGCATCACACTGTTTTCATGAAAGTGTTATTTCATGTTCACACAAATGTTAAATAATGAAATCACACTTACACTACCTCAATTTCCTTCTCTCTACTATTCTTACACTTCAAAATACGTTTTAACTTCAATTTAATGAACTCTCACTACCTTACTATATTTACTTCATGTATGTATATAGTATACATCGTGTAAAACACCTCTATGAATATATGAACTGCTTAGGATACTTCTCCTCCTTTGAAAAATCTCAAACTTGTAGTTCCATTTCACTCACACATATAATCACACAAAGAAATTTGTTATTATCTTAACTAAGAGTACACATCCTCTATTCTTCATGAATCTCAGAATCTCATGGAACCATACCTCACAATATCTTCACTATTTCTTCAAATATCTTAAAATAGATCATAGAATGATTCATAGATTCTTCATGAAGCTTAGTGATTATGTTTTACACTATAATAAGTTCACATAACTGATAATACTTCATGAAGATGTCATGAAGTATTTGGAATATAGAACACAATCATTACATGGATCCTTATGCAAAATTAGATCACTCTTGAGTGTTTTTTTTCACTCTTAGATCTCTTATATTTTTTCTAATCTTATTCTACAAATGGCATGAGTTGGGGGTATTATAGACATGTTCCACCAATTTACTCCACCACTTCAACACTCTACATGCACTGCCATTATTCTACTATGTATACTACCTCACTTATATGCACATTCAACTTTATAAAATAATCATCTTTGAAAAACATATCTGCCTTCATTTTTTTCATGCATGTATTCAGATTCCCTAATCTTTGAGTATATCACGATCTCATATGATCATCCAAACAACAATTGAGAGATTAGTTCAATGTCTATGGATTTAATATGTACTCTAGTTCCTAAAAAACCTTTTGGTGTGGATCAAAGTTTAAGATGAAATAAAAATAGTCCAAACGACATTGTTTGTGTGACAATTGGTGTGACTTTATTTAATCTGTAACTTTTAATAATGGTTGAATAGTGTCCTTGAATCTTAGACCCCACATCAAAAGTGAGATCATCCTTTCACCTCTTAATAATATATTTTTTCCATTCATCTTCCAACTATGATTAATGGGGTCTGGTCCCATATTCCAATTAAACCAACCCATAGTGCCACCCCACTCCTCCAATGTTGTGCCACCCCACATAGTGCCACCACTTGTTTCTATGCACATTGTGTTCACACTATGATTAACTTCCCTAAGGCATCCTACTTCCATGGATGCCCATGCATGGGTTGGCTCCCATGTGGTCAATCTTGCCCCCACATACGGTTGAGATGGCTCTCTTTGGGTTTCTTTGGTTAGACCATTTTTAATAAACTTCTATAAAAAGAGATAGAAAAAATTTTCATATATCTCCCAATCTAAAACACTCAACTTATCATTATTTTAAAACTCCAAGTAATTAAATATTTATTTTATTTTTGAATCCATTTATAAATCCCAGAACTATTCAATCTTCAAATCATCTTCACTATTTTACTTCTTTAGATGTTTTAAAAAATGTACACTCTCCTAGTGAAATTGGAACATGTCATTAGACTTTAAAAATAGTTCAAAAATTTCCATAATAAATTTGAGTGTGTTTCCATAACAATCCTCTAAGAATCATAACTTTAACATATTTTGTCATCATCTCACAACCAATTCAGTCAAACTTATAAAAAAGATACAATTCACTCAAAATGAACTTTAATATGAATCCAAATTACTCAGTTACATGCATTGGGATAAGTTCTTTGTCCTTATCTAATATATTTCATGTATGTTATGATGCATATACACATTTAGTCTAGCTAAGTGAAATGCATTTCCACTATGGTTTTCCTATATATGAGGTTGGATAAGTGTTATGCCTTAATCAGATATACTTCTTATTCTGGTGTGATGATAGATCCATTATCAGTATAGGTCGATGCAGGTGGGGAAATGTTTTATAGTGGTATAGTTAGTACATGTTGACTTGAAATGATTTATTTCATGTTGTATGTCACTATTTTAGTTATTTTCCTATATATTCTTAGACTATATATTGTGTAATATATGAGGAACCTCCTTTATGATTCTATAATGAGCATTATGCTCACATAATACACTAGTAACCTGGTGCACGTACATGCCATCATGCTTGAATTTCATGTGACAACTTATATATAAGATTTATTTGGAGTATTTGGATGAGGTTGGGAATTAGGACTAAGTAGGAGATCATATTTTTATATTAATGTATCCACCTATATTTCATTTTGGTTTTCTTTTGTACTCAATAATCCTAGTGGGAAATCCCTCTATTTTTTATGTATGATCAACATGGTCTCGTATTATTATAACTTATTGATGTTTATTTATTATTGATAGTTAACACTTTATTGTAATTCCTTATGTTTAATCTAAAGTTTTATAATGGTTATTGTTTAACTTATATTATATTTTGTGATACCAAGAGTATAGTCTCTCCAAAGTTGGTTATAGACTCTCGTCGCTAGTCAAAAAACTAAGACATATAGGGAGGCATGCCTAAGGTCTTGTAGTTCCCCTAGATCAGTTGAAATTTGGAAAAAACTAAGCTAGGAAATTATAAAATGGCATAAAAGCCTTTTTTGGGTAGTCTTACTATTTAGGGACTTGGTTGATGGAGTTAGGAAGGGTTGGAACTTAGGATGTACATAAACCTTGCGCATCAAGAACACCTATGTGATGGGAACCAAAGTTAACAAGGTTATGAAATTATTTTTATTTATCTTCACAATTATAATTTATATGTTTATACAAGTATGATGTTTTTGGTTTTGGTTGTTATTGAGTGTCTTACTCTTTCCTTGAGGTGGAAATAATATGAAAGTTTGTACATCATAACTAGGCATGTAGGAATTCCTAGACATGTTCATGGATTCTTGTGATCATGGAAATTGTTTTTATGAAGGAAAAGTTTTAGGAAAACATTTTTGGAAAGTGGTTTTAATTAATTTAAACATCCAAAATAAGCTATTCAGTATTTTTCTGAATAACTTATTGAGGGAGCATTAATTAATTAAAATTACTGTGATGGATTTCATGTGTTATTACTTTGATATTATTATATGACAGTCATGATTATATGGTAGACGATATCCTTACAGTGGGTATGTCTAGGTAGTTGATCCTTTATGCCAGGATTGGGAGATTCTTGTTAGGGGTATAGTTGGTTCTAATGTGAGATTGTTTTGTTAGATATAAACCATAAGGCGAGTCTAGTTAGCCTGTGGGGTTGTTTTGGAATAGTGAGAACTAACTCTTGTTGGTGTGAGTTGTGATGTTGGTCGGGTAAGGTATGTTTTTTTATTGGTTAGATGATCGATAAATGATGTTCTTAAGTGGACTAGTTAGTGGGTATTTTCTTATCATGTGAGGTGCATGGGATAATGTGACCTGGGTTAGGAGAAACACTAGAAGATGCTTCATAGGTTTGAATATTTCTCTATTGATGATAGATTGAGTGTTTAGTTTTATTTGGGAATTTCCTGGGTTATGTTAGAAACCAAATAATTATTGGTGCTCTATAAGGGATGTATTGACATTCAAAGAATGGGTAAAGTGAAAAGTTTTTCTTATGGGTTAGGGGTGGAAAAAAAATCTAACTATTAGAATGGCATGGAGAATATTTCTATGTCTTAGAGTTGTGGAATTCATGTGTGGAATGGCAGTATTGGGGAGTAGGATGATGTGACATGCTTTAGGTGGTTGACATTAGGGAGTAAGATAGTTAGGTCATTGAGGAATTACCATCAGATGAATAACTTATAAACAACAAGTGATTTCCAATAGATAATAACTCATGGTATTTCAAGTTTAGAAATGAAGTATCATCAATGGGTAGTTCATTGGTGAAAATACCCCTAGAGTGGGAGGGTTTTAAATTATTTCAACCTTTGGTATTGCATTCATGAAGGAAGATAAATGGTGGTATTATTGTTTGGGATTACCATGGAAATCCTACTAAGTCCTTGGAGGATTAGAGTATGTTCATAATAGATTTATAAATATATCCATGGTGGAGAAGATTGATTTTGTTGATAAGAGATAGTCGCATGGGCTAGTTCAAAAAAGGGAAGTTGGACCTTTGTATAGTGATGTACTACCCAATTGTAATATATAATTGTTGGATCGAATATGTAGATGTATATGGATATTAGATGGAACAATACAAGAGTGGGGGGGGGGGGGTGAATTGTAGGTTTAAAAAACTTTTTATTTAAACACTTAAGAGATTAGTTTAAAAGGTCTTAAACTAATACAAATACAAACACCCACAATTGTATTGAATATAAAAGGTATGATGTATTTTAATTCTAATGAAATGTAAAACAATTGTATTCAAGATGAACACAATAATAAGAGTAATATAAAGATGAATGATTCTACCTTAAATCATATAGAATCAATCAATACAATATGTAATAGAATGATTGTAATTGAAAAAAGTTCAATAGAGTATGTAAGGAAGAAAGGAAACAATACAAATTCCTTTCTAATACAAGCAGAAGCGGAAAAGTAAAAGTATTACAATTCTTTTGACGTAAAGAAAAGGGTTATCCTTTCACCTCGGATAAAAGGTATATCTCACCAACACCTTGGTAAGCCCACGATACGATGATCGGACTGTCTGTCTGCCTATCCCTGGCAGCCCTCGATACGATGATCGGAACATCTGTCTGCCTATCCCCGGCAGCCCTCGATACGATGATCGGTCTGTCCGTCTGCCTATCCATGACAGCCCTCTATTTTGTAGGTAATCGACACCTCTGTCTTTCAATCACTTGAAAGCCCTCGATACAATGATCAGGCGCACAAAGCAGATGAGAGAAGTCACAGTGTCTCTCTCTAGAACTTGATAGAAGTAGAGTATCACAGTTGTTCCAAAAGTCTCTCTTTCAGCTTCAAATGACCTCCTATTTATAGGCCTCAGGTTCCAACGGTCATGTTTCCTCCAACAGTCATATTTCTCCGAAAAACTCGGAGGTACTTGGACACCTGGCATCATAACGGTCATATTGAAATAGAAAGCACGACATCGTTTTGATTAGTTTGTAACTAACTCAACGACATCGTATCGGTTAATACAATATATATGAAGATGATAAACAATAGTACGATTAATATGAAACAAGAGTTTTTTACTAAGTACCAAAACAAGTAATGAAAATATGAATAGTAGAGTCAGTATGATTACAATTGATAGAGTCACTACGATACGATTGACAAAGTCAGTACGATACGATTGACAGAGTCAATACGATACGATTGACAGAGTCAGTACGATACAATTGACAGAGTCAGTACGATACGATTGACAGAGTCAGTACGATACGATTGATAGAGTCAGTACGATACGATTAAAAAGACATTTGTGATTTCTAAAACAAAATATAGAAGTCAAAAGATAACTTTTGACTCAACAATATCCCCCTTTTTGGAAAGAACAACACACTAAGTAAATATAACAAGAAATACTTATCTCCCCCTGAGTTATTGGAAACTCTTCTGAATATGAATTTGAATACAACTGACCCCCCCTTAGGTGTATACTTTACTAAGGATTGTATTCATAGATTTTCCTTGGTTTCGAAGAATTTTATTAAGCCTATCTCCCTTTGTAAAACATTCTTCCACTTTATAAAACATTCTCCCCCTTTATAAAACATTCTCCCCCTTTGTGGTTTACAAAAAGAATGGGATGAATTTGAGTTTCCTAAAAGGGTTAGAGAGAAGAATTGCAGGACAAAAAGAAAAGAATCATAAAAGTTATTACAAAACAAAAACAGGTTCCAAAAGAAAACAAAAACAAAAAACAATAGTCATTTGTTTTCTCTTTCTTTTTCCTTCTTTATGAGATCATGAAGAATAGATTTCATCTTCTTGATTTCTTTCTTGTCTTCAGAAATTGAATCACCCTGTGTTCTTAGAAGCTCTTGTTGGTCCACAAAAATCTCATCTTGATTCTTGACTCTGATTACTTCCTCAAGGGTATCAATTCTGTCTTGTAGATTCTTGTTATATTTGGATAACAAGGAATTTTGTTTCTTCAACAAAACCATTTCATCCTTGAAATATGAAACCTTCGACAATTCAGACTGAAAAGCATTCATTTTCTCTTGTAATTCTTTCACTGAAGAAATATCGGCTCCATGAGTTATCTGATTCATCCTTTCAACAGTTTCTTTGTAAAGCTTATTAAAGGCAATAGAAAGATCATTTGACAACCTTCTTATATCTTCAATTGCTATCTCATGGTCATTCACCGAGCTTTCTATTTTATATGACCACTTGGTTATCCTGTTGCAAGATTTCTTATGAGCAGCCGAGGTTTCAGAAAGAACTTTCAAATCGGCTTCAACTAACAAAACTTTCTTTCTCAACTCTCTTACAGAACCAAACATCTTTTTCTGATTGTCAGTAATGAAATCAATTTTCCCTTCTAGCCTGGGAAAGTAAGGAATGGTCTTTTCAACCCTTCTCAAAACATGGACAATATAATCACTCTTCTTGAGAGAGATTGTATGTTCTGAATCAGTATCCTCATCATACGAAGGCAATTCATTTGATCGGCTTGAGTCAACAACTGCCTATTTTCCTTTTCCTTTTCCTTTCTCTTTTCTTTCTTATTCTACTTTGTCACTAATGACAATAACTTTTTCTGTATGAGAAGATTGAGCACCTTTCTTTAATTGAGGGGGTGTTTTATCTGGAGTTTCAGAAGTTTCAAAAGGTTCTTGATCGGCATGAGGGATTTGTTGAACACCTTCACTCAGCTTTTGAACTGATTCCTCCCTACTCTTCTTCGAACTCTGAAGGAATTCTAAAAGAAAATCTCCTTCCTCCTCTTCCACTTCTTCTATCTCTTCCATCATTTGTTTCCCTTTTTCTTTCTCAGGAAGGATCTGTATGATAGGCTCTTGATGTACTTTTGTGGTAAGTTGAGCACTAGCTTCCTCAACTGCTTTCAAGAGATTTGAAGCATCAAATACCTATGCTTTTCTTTTCAAAAGAACCTTCTTCTTCTTTTCAGCCTGAAGGGTATACTCAACCCTTAATCTCTCAGCAAAGGCTTCGGCTGGATCAAGTCCAAACTTTGGATCACCTTCCTTTCTCTGTTCCTTATCCTTTCTCCACTTGGATACAACTTCCTTACTATACTTTGGCTTCTTCTTTGGCTTTGAGCTGGTTTGAGGATCAGACTTCTGAGGAACAACAAGAGAAGGAATGTCTTTGGCTGGCATAGGTGCCGATTGATTTTGAGCCGATTCAGCTTCTACATCTCTTATAAAAAGTTTTGAATTTGGATCAAAACAAACATTCATATTTTCCATCGTACTCTTACTAATCCAAGATGGCTTCAGATCTATCAGGTTTCCTTTCAAAGGAATGTTGCAAAACTTCATACTCTCAAGAATAAACTTTGTAAGGATGGATGGATACATAATCATTTGGGACTTAATCCCTCCTGTCTTGACATTCTTAATGGTTTCAAAAACATACCCCATGAGATTTACTTTTCTAATATTTACAAGATAGTCAAGCATAAAAATATCAGAAACTTTCAGAGTTTCTCTATCCCCTTTCCTTGGGATAAGAAAACCTTGCATCCATAAAGTCACAAACCAATTGTCCAGAGAAAGATGAGCCACTTTTCTCTTCTCTTCATTTATAACAAACAAAGACTTTTCAGAACTTTCTTTATTAAATGTACCGACTTCCTCTGGTAGTTTAGGAGATGGACAGAAAGAATCCCCTTCTATTGGGACATTAAGAAAATGAGCCGCTTGTTTCACAGACATAGACAAATTTCTATCGTACATAGCAAAATTGATAGTCATGTCTTTATCGAAAGATACGGTTTTGTAGAACTGAC
The DNA here is from genome assembly GCA_963277665.1 of Viscum album. NCBI lineage: Eukaryota > Viridiplantae > Streptophyta > Magnoliopsida > Santalales > Viscaceae > Viscum > Viscum album. Next base: position 141,783,431 of record OY728155.1, read on the forward strand.
TGAATTCATCAAAGAGAACCGGATCTTGAAAAACAGGTCTTTCAACACATAAATGTTCCTATACTTGAAACAGAATGATTCTTCTGATTTTGGAATCAAACGAATCAAAAAATTCTCGAGAAAATAACCTTTCTTTGAAAAAATCTTTCTCTGTAAAAGTCTTTTAAGACATTTTGCCGAGAGTGTTAGCAGAGGACTGAGACATAAAGGTGCTGCCGATGAAAGATTGTACGATGATTTAAAAACAATGGAGCAGATCTTCGCCTCAAAACCTGAAAAACCAATGTGGGTTTGGGGAGGGGGATATTTATAGGCGATACAGGGGTGACCGTTGATCTTATATGGTCAAGATTAGAGGAAAAAAGATCAATGGTTAGGATTAAAATGAAAAAGAAAAAAAAATTTTAAAAAATGAAAAGTACTTGCCGGAGAATGTAAGGTTATTGTTGGTTTTAGTAGAGTTCCAAAGAAAACACAAACGTACGAAGTAAAAGAATACCATCAATCGTCATACCGATGGAAAAAAAAGTCATTACCATTAACTGACAAGTGGATGGAAAAGAATATTGTTACCATTAACTGACAAGCTGATGGAAAACAATCTCGTTACCATGAACAGACCAGCCGATGGAAAACAATCTCATTACCATGAACTGACAAGTCGATGGAAAACAATCTCATTACCATGAACTGACAAGCCGATGGAAAACAATCTCATTACCATGAACTGACAAGCTGATGGAAAACAATCTCATTACCATGAACTAACAATACGATGGAAAACAATCTCGTTACCATGAACTGACAAGCCGATGGAAAACAATCTCGTTACCATGAACTGACAATACGATGGAAAAAATCTCGTTACCATGAACTGACAAGCTGATGGAAAACAATCTCGTTACCATGAACTGACAATATGATGGAAAACAATCTCGTTACCATGAACTGACAATACAATGGAAAACAATCTTGTTACCATGAACTGAAAATACGATGGAAAAGAATCTTGTTACCATGATCGGTCGATACGATGGAAAAGAAATTCATTACCATGATCGGTCGATACGATGGAAAAGAAATTCATTACCATGATCAGTCGATACGATGGTAAAGAAATTCATTACCATGATCGGTCGATATGATGGAAAAGAAATTCATTACCATGATCGGTTGATATGATGGAAAAGAAATTCATTAACATGATCGGACAGTACGATGGAAAGAAAGGTGTATAAAAATAAAACTGTCAATACGATAAATAGAAAAGTAAATGATACGATAAAACTGTCAATACGATAACCAGAAAAACAAAAACACATACCAGGAGATAAAATAATTAAATATCATAAGATAAAAAGAAACATAGAAAAAAAATATAGTTAGAAATGCCATCCCCCTTTCAAAGGGAGTTTTTTACTATAAGGAGAAAAAATTAAAACAGGAAGTGGATATGAATGATTATTTTAATGTAATCATTCCTAGCTTCTGTTTTATAAACTCAAACCTATCGGAAGGTATTGGTTTTGTAAAAATGTCAGCAAGTTGTTCTTGCGTTCTGATAAATTGTAAAACAATATCTCCTTTTTGTGTGTGATCCCTAAGAAAGTGATGCCTAAAATCTATGTGTTTTGCACGACAGTGATGTGATGGGTTCTTACTAAGAGCTATGGCACTAGTATTATCACATAGAATTTGAGTTTTGGAGAAACTCAATCCATAGTTAGTGCATGTGTGTTGCATCCACAATACTTGAGCACAACAACTTCCAGCTGCTACATATTCAGCTTTAGCAATGGATAGTGCTACTGAGTGTTGTTTCTTGCAGGACCAAGAAACCAGAGAATATCCTAAGAAATGACATGTTCCAGATGTACTTTTTCTATCCATTCTGCAACCACCAAAGCCAGCATCTGAAAAACTTTTTAAAACAAAATCATTCCCAGAAGAGTAAAAAAGACCTAACTCCATAGTGCCTTTTAAATACCGAAAGATTCTCTTTATGGATTTTAAATGAGACTCTTTTGGATTAGATTAATATCTTTCACATAAGCATATAGAAAACATGAAGTCTGGTCGACTAGCTATCAAGTGTAGCAAACTTCCTATCATACCTCTGAAAATTGTTTGATCTACTGGTTTCCCAGTTTCGTCAGGATCAAGTGTATATGAGGTACCGATTGGAGTGCTAATACTTTTAGTCTTGTCATAACCATAATTTTTGAGTAAATATTTTATATACTTGTGTTGAGATATATATGTTCCTTCTGGTTTTTGAGAAATTTGAAAACCTAAAAAGAATGTTAACTCACCCATCATACACATTTCAAACTCGGATTTCATTAAATTATCAAAAGAATTAGTTAAAGATTTCTGAGTTGATCCGAATATGATGTCATCAACATAGATTTTAACAATCAAAACATCTTTATTTTCCATTTTTATAAAAAGGGTTGGATCTGCTGTACCTTTTGTATAATTGTTTTGTAAAATAAATCCTTTAAGTCTATCATACCATGCTCTAGGGGCTTGTTTAAGACCATATAGAGCCTTGGTAAGTTTGAAAACATGATCAGGATATTTTGGGTCTTGAAAACCAGGAGGTTGTTCGACAAAAACTTATTCCTGAACAAAACCATTTAGAAAAGCACATTTTACATCCATTTGAAATAGTTTGAAATTGAAATATGCTGCAAAGGCTAATAGAATACAAATAAATTCAAGTCTAGCTACAGGAGCATATGTTTCTTCATAGTCTATTCCCTCTTGTTGATTATAGCCTTTAGCAACAAGTCTTGCTTTATTTCTTACAATGATTCCATTTTCATCACATTTGTTTCTGAAAACCCAATTTATACCAATTACAGTTGCTTCTTTAGGTCTATCAACTAAAGTTCAGGCTTGATTCCTCTCAAATTCATTTAGTTCATCTTGCATTGCTTTGATCCAATCATCATCACATAAGGCCTCACTTGGACTTTTAGGTTCAAATTGGGAAAGAAAAGAAAGATGTTCTACTTCATTTCTTAAGGATTTTATGGTCCTTACAGGTTGATTTACATCACCAATGATGTTATCACTAAGATGATTCCTAAGAAATAATTGATTTGGGTTTTGTAAAACCTATTCATCAACATATAGTAGAAAATATTCTGTGGTAAATGTTTCAGAAGTATCTTCTTGAATATTTTCTTTATCAGAAGGATCTTCTATCAAAGGTTGATAATCAGTTTTTGAAAACACATTTGTGGAAATAGGTTGGGATAATTTGAAACCAAAAGGATTAGATTCATCAAATTTCACATGTACTGTTTCCTCAATAGTACAAGTATTTTTATTGAAAACTCTATAAGCCTTAGAAGTTGTGGAGTAACCTAGAAATATTCCTTCATCAGATTTTGGTGCAAATTTGTGTAGATTATCTTTTGTATTCAGAATGAATACTTTGCATCTAAAAACTTTGAAGTATAAAACTTTAGGTTTTCGGCCAGTCCATAACTCATAAGGAGTTTTATTAAGAAATGGTCTAGTTAAAACACAATTTATAGTATAACAGGCAGTACTAATAGATTCAACCCAGAAGTGATTAGAAATTGAGTATTCACTCAACATGGTTCGAGTGATTTCCTGAAGAATACAATTTCTTCTTTCAACAACACCATTTTGCTGAGGAGTTCTTGGAGCTGAGAAATTGTGAATAATACCTTTCTTACTACAAAATGTTTCAAAATATGAATTTTGAAATTCACCACCATGATCACTATGAATAGTTATCAATGGTAGGTTTTTCTCATTTTTAAATTGGGCTCTACATGTTTTGAAATAGGAAAAGGCTTCAGATTTCTTTGTGAGAAAGTAGACCCAAGTAAATCTAGTAAAGTCATCAACTAAAACTAATACATAGTATTTGCCTCCAATGCTTCCAGTTTTTGTAGGACCAAAAAGATCCATATGCACTAGCTGTAATGCATTAAAAGTTGAAACTTCATTAATTGATTTAAAGCTAGTTTTATGTTGCTTGCCAAATTGACAAGGATCACAGACTTTTGAAGAATCATAGCTAAGATACGGTAGTCCCTTCACAAGTCTTTTCTTTGAAAGTTTACTAAGGTTTCTCATATTACAGTGTCCAAATATTCTATGCCATAGCCATGATTGGTCTTCTGTTGCACTTAAGTAGGGTATGTTTTGGCTCCTAAGGTCTTCTAAGTTAACAGTGTAAACATTCTCTTGCCTATGGGCAGATAGAATGAACTCATCCTTGGAATTTTGGACTAGACACTTATCATTTATAAAATTCACAAGGTAACCTTCATCACATAATTGACTTATGCTGATGAGATTGTGCCTAATACCTTTAACAAACAAAACATTTGAGATAATAACTTTTCCAAGAAAAATGATATTACCTATACCAACAATCTTTCCTTGAGCATTATCTCCGAAGGTAACTTTTCCACCTTTTTTTTTGATAACCTTTTCAAAGAGATCTTTTTTTCCAGTCACATGTCGAGAAAAACCACTATCTATGTACCAAATATTCTTATTGCTACACTTCTCATTTTCCTGAAAAAGAAACAATTAGTTTTTCGGAATCCAAACTTGTTTGGATCCAGAAGGGTTAGATAAAAGAATTTTTGGAATCCACATTTGTTTTGAAAAATGAGCTTTATGAAATCCTAAAGATTGAGTTCTATTAAGAGAACAATCTCTTCTCCAGTGTCCTCCACATTGACACTTAGAACAAAAAGAGGTTATTTGAGGAACAAAATATTTATTACTAAAAATAGGTTTGGAATGAGTATAACCAAGACCAGAACAATTTCTCAAAGGTCTAATTTGAGAATACATCTTGTCAAAGTTTTCCTTTCCATGAGTAAAGTTTGACAAACATTTTTTCAAGGAAAAAATTTCTGACTTTAATTTTAAAACTATGTTTTTATTTTCCAAAACATTTGAATTTGAACTAGAGTTTGGCTCTAAAATATTTTTATTTGAAAACATAGTTTCTAGGTCCTTAGAAAGTTTATCCTTATCAGATTTGACTTTCTCAAGGGTTTTTAAAATAATTTAAAAATCAGATGTTTTCACATTAAGATCTTTAGAAAGATCTGATACTTCTTTAGTCAAGATTGAAATTCTAGAATTTTCTTTCTCAAGATTATTCTTGAGTTTAGAATTTTCATTTTCAATTAATTTAGCAAATATAGAGACTTCTTCAAAAGAAGTTAATGTATCATCTTCTGATGATGAAGATTCATCATTTGAAGATTCATAATATCTATTATCAGTATAATTTGCATTCAAAGAGACATTTGTAATAGCTTCAGCATTATGTACCTTAGCCATGAGACAATGATCTTCAATTGGTAATCTGGCTATAAGTCCAATATTCCTCTGTCCTGAGGACTCATATTCTGAAGAATTATCTAAATAATCACTACCACTTGCACTCCAGGTATCATTTTCCTTCAATACTTTCTTTGTTTTATAAAACCTTTTCTTGTTTCTTTGAGAGTGTTTCTCCTTTCTATCCTTCCTCTTCAGTAAAGGACAATCAGGCCTTATATGTACTACTTTCTTACATTCATAACAGGTTACCTCTGAATCTTTTTTGTCCTTCCTATATTTCTTTTTGAGTCTATATTGGAAGTCTTTCTTTCCCACAATCTTGTTCATCCTTCGAGTAAGATTGGCTAACTCATTGTCTGAAAGATCACAATCACTGGAATCAGATATAACTTTCTTGGCTTCAGATCTTGTAAGCCTTTCATGTGTTTTAGCCTTAGATATAAAGGCTACACTTCCATTCCTATTCTTCTTCTTGTTGAAATCAATATCTCTTTTCATTCTTGTCTCGTGCTGTAGAAGAGTTCCAAAGAGTTCATCAAGAGTAATCTGGGAAACTTTTCTATTTTCACCAATTGCTGTCCTTTTTGACTCCCATCCATTTGGCATTATATCTATGATCTTATCAACAAGAGCTTCATCATCAAGGCCTTTTTCTCCCATAGATTGTCAGCTGTTGACAATTGTCATAAACCTTTGTTGCACTTTACATACTGGCTCTCTATAAGGAAAAATAAATCCATGATACTCTGCTTGAAGCATTGCTCTTCTTGTTTCTATAACCTTGGATGTACCAAAATAAGTGACTTCCAATTTCTTCCAAATACAGTTGGCTGCGTCACATGAAGATATCTGACTGTATATATTCCTGGTCATAGAGCATAATAAAGTATTGCGTACCTTGTAATTCAGTTGATATTCTTGCTTCTCTTGGTTAGTGAAAGTACTAACATCTTTGTCAGGAATTTTGTAACCTCCAGTAAGCATAATAAAATTTTCTACGCTAGTATTGATCACAAAAGCCTTCATACGATCTCTCTAGTACTCATAATCATTTCCATCAAAGATAGGTGGTCTAGAAGGATTCAGATTTTCTATTGACCCAATATTCATTCCTGCCATCTAAAAACAATAAACTTTTCCACTCCACACGTTAGTGTAGTCGGTAAAAATAGAACAAGAAATACAAATTAGTGGAAAAACTCCTATGATACCAATTGTTGGATCGAATATGTAGATGTATATGGATATTAGATGGAACAATACAAGAGGGGGGGGGGGTGAATTTTAGGTTTAAAAAACTTTGTATTTAAACACTTAAGAGATTAGTTTAAAAGGTCTTAAACTAATACAAATACAAACACCCACAATTTTATTGAATATAAAAGGTATGATGTATTGTAATACTAATAAAATGTAAAACAATTGTATTCAAGATGGACACAATAATCAGAGTAATATAAATATGAATGATTCTACCTTAAAGCATATAGAATCAATCAATACAATATGTAATAGAATGATTGTAATTGAAACAATTACAATGGAGTATGTAAGGAAGAAAAGAAACAATACAAATTCCTTTCTAATACAAGAAACAGCGGAAAATAAAATTATTACAATTCTTTTGACCTAAAGAGAAGGGTTATCCTTTCACCTCGGATAAAAGGTATGTCTCACCAACACCTTGGTAAGCCCTTGATACGATGATCGGACTGTCTTTATGCCTATCCCTGGAAGCCCTCGATACGATGATCGAAACGTCTGTCTGCCTATCCCCAGTAGCCCTCGATACGATGATCGGTCCGTACGTCTGCCTATCCCTGACAGCCCTCGATTTTGTAGGTAATCAGCACCTCTATCTTTCAATCACTTGAAAGCCCTCGGTACGATGGTCAGACACACAAAGCAGATGAGAGAAGTCACAGTGTCTCTCTCTAGAACTTGATAGAAGTAGAGTATCACAGTTGTTCCAAAAGTCTCTATTTCATCTTCAAATGACCTCCTATTTATAGGCCTCGGGTTCCAACGGTCATGTTGCCTCCAACAGTCATATTTCTCCAAAAAACTCGGAGGGACTTGGACACCTGGCATCATAACGGTCATATTGAAACAAAAAGCATGACATCGTTTTGATTAGTTTTTAACTAACTCAACGACATCGTATTGGTTAAAACAAGATATATGAAGATGATAAACAATAGTACGATTAATATGAAAGAAGAGTTTTTTACTATGTAACAAAACAAGTATTGAAAATATGAATAGTAGAGTCAGTATGATTACAATTGATAGAGTCAGTACGATACGATTAACAGAGTCAGTACGATACGATTGATAGAGTCAGTATGATACGATTGACAGAGTCCGTACGATACGATTGACAGAGTCAGTACGATACGATTGACAGAGTCAGTACGATACAATCGACAGAGTTAGTCGATATGATTAAAAAGACATTTGTGATTTCCAAAACAAAATATAGAAGTCAAAAGATAACTTTTGACTCAACAATAATGGGAGTATCTCAACTAGAATTTATTGGAAGACTATGGAATATCCTCAGGGACTCACTCACATTGATGATTGGTGGTGATGAGAAAGGGTTGACTAGATCAGGCATCGATTGTTTTGGATTTTTTACATTATAGAACCTAGGAGTAAGGACCATGGGTCAAGATTATTAGGGTTTGATGAGTGAGGATCATGTGTCACAATTCTTATAGAATGTTGGAATTCAGTCAAGATGATGCTTCAGAATGATGGTATATATAATCCTGTAGTGGGGAGCATCCCATTGATCTATTATTGAGTGATCTCTATGTTTGGAGGATAATGGTTGATATATAGGTTTATGATATGATGAGCATAGTTACTAAACATATAATTTTGGTATTCGTTCAAAGATAGTTATATGATGAGTCATATATAGTTAAAGGAAATACTAGATTTGAAGATTCAATTATAGTGTTTGGTGCAATTAGTGCTTTAAAAAACTATTAGGGAATTTGATTTAGAAAATGGACTGAGTGGAGATAATGTATTTTCATGATGTTGTTCAGTTAAAGGAATTGCTTTTTGTGCAAGGAGTTGATATCATGGGGAGACAATGCAATTTTTTTGGGAGTTAGTTTATAGAATATCTGACTAAATTTTTTAAATGTAATTGGGTATGTCCATATGTTATTTTGGTTAGGTATGTCATTTAGATAATTGTTGATGTGTATTGAAGGTCAACTTGGAGTTTTCGAAGAAAATATAGTTTAGCAAGATTAGATGTACACATGATGGAACTATATTCAATTTGGAATTAGGAACAAGCAGTGGTATTGTATTTTGATAGATGAATCAAGAATTCGGGGATCATAATGGAAATTTCTTAGGGATGAGAATCCCCATGATGGGGAGTTTGTAAGGACCAATGCTATGGGTTGGAAAATTCTGAGGTAATTTAAATTTTTAGGATCTAAAGTAGGGATGTTTTGAGAATTGGGATTCGTATTATAATTTTGAAAAGTTGAGACATATCTAGGGGTGTTTTTACATGTGTTTAGGTATTTTAGTGGTATTTAGTGGCATTGTTCTAAGGTAATAGTGGTGAAAGAGTTGGATACCTAAAGTAGCTAACTCCTCCAGGTACCTGATAGAGGTCCACTTGGAACTCAGTGAGGCCCTAGAGGTAGGGTTGTCCCTAGGTGGCCAATAGACTTGTGTCCTTCTAGGCTATTTTTTTATTTCTTATATTAATTAATAATTTTAAAAAAAATACAGCCACCCTATTTTTTCTCAACCCATAAGCCCCATCCCCTCTCTCATATTTCTCTCCCCATCTTCGCTTCTTAATCTCCCCGATCATCGAATCATTCTATATTGATGATCTATATAAAGTAGGAGGTTCATCTAGGAAATTATAAGGTAAACCCTAGGATCCCTCTCACTATTTATCTCATATCTTTTTTTATGTAAAACTCATTTTAGAACCTATTTTTCAGATTTATTGATTTTAGGTGAATACAGTCGAATCAATATGAAATATTTGATGAGTTAAATCAGATTAGTTTGAAGTATGTGATTAATTTCATATTTCATAGTATGTTTCATGTTTTTATGTCATTTTAATGTGAAATTACTGGGGTTAGTAATGAACAGACCTGGGTTACCCTCATCCATGGAACCCTACTTAATCTTCCACATACCCAAAGGGCATTCCGATCCCCACAAGTTGGAGATAAGCACCTGAACATCGAACAAAAAACTAGAGGGAACAATTTCACCCAACTTGAAAAAACACATGAAATATATATACACATAGAAAATAAAGAGACAACAGAAGTCTAATAAATATATTCCGTAACCATAAGAAGACAATGGAAAAAATAACTATAAAAGTAGTCAAAACTCCAAACGACAAGTGAAACTACAAAGAACTAAAACCAGACATCTACTCCATGTGATGGAGTGGACGGACTCCCACTATCCCACCAATAGCTACCCAACCTAGCTAATATGAAACCTCATTGCCTCACTATAGTGCATTTCCATTCCCTATAATTGAAGACATACAAAGGTATACACACCATTGAAGAGGTGCAGAAGGTGTGAGCTAATAGGATTAATAGGATCCCACCCAAGTGTTCCATAACAAGTCTTTGTATATCAATTATTGTATGATTATTTTAAATAAAACATGGCATGATAAGTAGAAAAATAGTTTTATAGAAAACATTTCCTTTTTTAACAGTTCTAAAACAGAAGAATGTATATCAATTTCAAAGAACATTTTTCCATATCATTTTTCACAAGCATAAACATTCATATCAAGTCTAAAACAAAAAATACAAGAAACAAAACAGAATCACAGGTATCAACACTAAGGATCACTATATGTCAAACTAGTAGACTAATCGTACCACAAATAATTAAGTGCACAATCTGGTTCCAATAACACATGCCTAGGAAGGAGGGGAATACCCCCTGAGTAATCCCACCACAAATGTCAATATCTGTCCCCAAGAACAATGGGCCTAGGAAACATAGGAAAGACCCATGATCAAACCTCTTGATAATCAAAAATAAATGTACAATGTCTTCAAGCTAAAACTTCCACCTAAGTACCCAAGGTAACCCATGTTCTCATTTTCACAATTCATTCCAATTATTTAAAAACCATTTAAAAACTATTTCACAAATCCATTTCAATGATTTGAAAATACCACTTTTCTTTGCATTTATTAACAACCAGAGAAAAACCCATTTTTATTTAAAAACACTTTTAAACACACACAAAACAATCATGCTAATTCCTTTTATAAATTAGTTTATAAAACAAGAACAATAAGGTTTATCAACATAGGATATAGATAGAACTGCCTACCTTGAAACTTGGGTTTCACATGCCCCCAACGGGATCCACCAACAACAAAAACCTGAAAAAAATAACAAGACCCCATAATCCAATCCACACATCTCGAAATTGTTCCAATTGAGATAGTGTGTCAGTGGAGAATAGGAAATACCACATACCTCAAGAACGAATGCTCGTAGCACCATGACTAAAAAAGGAACAGACTCCAGAATGAGATCACATAATAGATCTAGAAGATGACACAAAGAAACACCAATTTATAATAACGAATTTGATAACGTAACCCAAGGGCACCACTATGATCAATGGAAATGAAAAAGAGAGGTCGCTTACCCAAAGAGATGCACGACAACTATAATGGAGTTCGAACACCGAATGGATCAATATAGAGGGATAGAAGTCTCCCAAAACTACCTAGAAATTGACCTGGGTTGATGGAAATGATGTCTACAGAAGGAACCAAAATAAAAATAGCGGCATGCCTATTTTAAAAATTTTACGCAGGCTGTTACATGATGTATAACGCTATTACACAACATGTAACTCCCAAAGTCTCATATATACTAGAAAACCCATCACTTATTATTAAAAATAAAAAATTTTATTAACTCATTACGTGTAATGGATCTTCATGTGTGTAACCATTCACAGTGAAAAGCCTTTCAAGATTTTCATCCATCAACTCTTACACATCGTCTAACCTAGTTACACAGTGTGAAATCCTCCTATATCCTATAAAAAAAGCTTGTAAAAGATGAGAGTCCAAAAAATACGTGACTTCACCATTATAGGTATCCTAAAAATTCCTTCTTGGCCCTATATAGACAATAAAAAATGGAAAACCATGATGAGGTTAAATACTTTTGGGAAAAAATCCCTCAAGGTTTCATTGAAGCATTTTTGAGGTGATTGTGTTTGTTGACAAAGTGGACATCTGAGTGGTAATTGTTGAAAAATCAAAACATTGACATAAAAATTTGTTGACAAAGAGGATTTAATGAGGGAATGTTGAGTTCAAGAGCTGAGGTCAATGATCCATGTTTGATTCAAGAACGTCGACAAAAGGAATGAATGATCTGGAGGTGGTACAAAAGAACAGATACAAGGTGGCGCCGTTTTCCAGTGTTTGCCAAATTTTTGGGCCTGAAAATCTTCAAATGGAGAAAATTGGTTTTTGGAAAAGGGACTTGCGTTCCATGTACTTGAAGACTTGGAAACTTTCCCGCCATATGTTTTTCAAGATCAGATCATCAAAATATGGCAAAGGGACAAGGGTCACGCAAGTATTGAGTTGGTCGTGCAAGTGACTTGCGCGTTGTGAAGAGACTTGCGAGTCGATGCCTAGGAGGCTTGGGAACTTGTGCGCCTATTGTTTTTCAAGATCAGAAGATCAAAATATGGAAAAGTAAATAGGCTCACACAAGTATTTGGTTTGGTCGCGCAAGTGTCTAGGAGGACAGAATACTTGCGCGCCGAAACTTGCACGCCGAGGGGTGACTTGCGCTCCATCCCGTAGGGTATTCACAATGCCTATAAATACTTGACCACCTCTCCTCATTTCTCACCGGAGTTCAACAATTTGAAGATTCAGAGCTCTCATCACACAGGTGTGGTGGTCGCGCAAGTGGTGGTGTGTCGCACAAGTGGGACTTGCGCGCCAGTGTTGGAAGTTGCGCGCCAAGTGTTAGTTGCACGCCTGAGGTGGTTTAGTTGAGGAAGGAATTGAGTCGCGTAGGTTTGGAGTTGCAGAATCTTGAGTCATGCAAGTGGTTGAGGAAGACTTGTGCGCCAGTTGTGACTTGTGCGCCGATACTTGTGCACCGAGATAGGCTTGCGCGCCGAGTAAGGTTTATTTCCATCAGTGTTTTTCGGGCTGTGTGGAAGCTGGAATATTGACCGATACCTTTGGTGCAAAGTTAGATTCATCTACGGGTGAAATTTGGGCTTCGACAGAGCATCTAAATAAAGAGAAATATGCATTCCTTCATGCAAATGAAGAGACCTACAGGTCTATAAACTGTGAGTGGACTCCTTCTAGTGCAGTGAGAAAAGAAAGAGGAAGAAGGTGATCCTCTCCACCTGCAGTGAGCCAGAGAGTGAGAAATAGGGAGTGACCCTTGGGAAAGCAGTGAGGTGGCCCTGAATATTGTATAAGAAGTGAGCCTGGGAAAAAGTGACTATACCCGAACCCTGTAATCCACATCTAGTGAACTTTAGTGGAATTTGGTACAACCGACAACCTGTTGGTGTATGCTCCTTAGACGTAGCCCTTAGTGGTGAACCAAGTAAAATCATTGTGTCCTATGCATGCTTTACTTTCTGTCTATATTGTGCAACGAGAAAGAGAGAGAAGATTATTTTGCTTAATATAGAAACAAGATCATAACGAGATTTTTTTTTAAATTAGTCATACCCTGATTCACCCCCCTCTCAGGGTATTCAGCCTTGTGGACCTAACAATTGGTATTAGAGGGAAAGGTTGATATTTTTTCTTCTCTCAATGGAGGTCACTAATCATAAAGGTATTCCGATCTTCGACGGATGTAATTTTCAGATATGGAAGAATCGAATGCAACACTATTTCTGATCTTTGGTAATTGAAGTGTTTTCAGTAGCTATGCATGGTATCACAGTTGATATTAATAGTGGTGCATTATCAGAAGCTGAGCATAGAGAGTTGGATGCTGATGAAAAAGCAATCAATGCCTTAGGGGGAGCCCTTTCCAATCCTATCTACACAAAGGTTCTGTAATGAAAAACGTCACATGCCATGTGGGAAAAATTATTGAATATATATGAAGGAGATACAAAGGTCAGAGAGGCAAAGCTGCAAGTGTTGTGGAATAAGTATGAAGATCTGAAGATGAACCCGAATGAGTCTGTTGATGCATTCTTTGACAGGGTAAATATTGTTGTGGAAGATATTCGAGGACTTAGTGAAGTCATTGAAGACATAAAGACTGTAAAGCACATCTTGAGGAAGCTTCCACCTCGGTTCAATCCGAAAGTTTTAGTACTTGAAGATAAAGATCCCAAAGAGCTGACATTGGACAATTTGCACAGTACCTTGGTTGCATATGAGATGAGGAATGGTGATAAAGAGGCTGTGGAAAAGGGGAAATCTAATGAGATGGCATTTAAGGCCATGAAGAAGCTCACCATTGAAGATTCTCAGGAAGAAGAAGAGACAGATGAGGTGATTCCATTCCTTTCTTCAAATCTGCAAAGAGGAAAAGGAAAGTTTAAAGGGAAACTTCTACTAGCATGCTTTCAATGTGGAAAGGTTGGTAATCTTGCGGCAAGATGCCCCAAAAAGTTTCAAGATAATGATAACGATGATGACGAAGTCGAAATTCCCAAGAAGAAGTCTTCAGCATTTTTGAATGGGAAGAAAAAATTGAAGAGAAATTTCTTCAAGAAGAAGAATCTTCTTTCACAAGAAATAGACAGTTTATATGAGTCTGAGGATGAAGAGGTTGAGGAGTTTGAAAATTGTAAAGATCGTGGACAAAAATAAATGGTGGCTGTTGTTGGTAGTTCTCGAGAGAAGAACGAAACAAAAGGTGATGATGAAGGAGAAGAAGTCGAGGGAAGAGTTGACATGCAAGCTGAGTTAGAGGCTGCTCTTGAAGAGATAGATGTTTGGAGAGCCAAAACAAAGAAAGCTAACAAAGTTGTTCGTAATGCCAGACTCTATATGCCGTAGCAAGAAGAAGAGAAGTCTGAGTTGATGGAAGAAATTGAGAAACTCAAGACATCAACACCAAAGAACTCAAAATCAGTTAGTGAGTATAAGCACAAAATTGAATAACAGAAAAGGGAGATCGATGGCTTGAATAGAAAATTGAAAGATCAAGTCAAGTGCATCGAAGAACTTGAAGAAGAAGTGGTCAGACTACGACGAAAACTAAAAGATCAAGAAAAACTATTGACCCTCAATGTGATATCAGAAAATCTAGCCATTCAGAAGACAGAAAAGATGAAAGAGAAGGCTAGTATTTCAGCAGGAGTGAAGCAACAAGTGAGCTCAAATGCTAAGGCTGATTCAGCACTTGATAATCAGAAAAAATTTGTGGCAATTGATGTCAGACCGCAAGCACCCATACCAAAATTTAAGGTTGATTTGGGCACAAAGAAGAATCAGAATATTCAGATATCCCAAAGGGAAAATCATAGTGCTGATGTAACATGAAGGAATTCACCTTATATCAGGTGTTATTGTTGTGGAAATATGGGACATTCACAATATGTGTGTTTGTTGATGCTCCTTTTTCGTCACATTTTCTAAAAGAATGGAAAGGGAAATGACTTAGCACAAATTAATTCATCCTTTGAAGAAAACATCAAAAATTGACAAAGGCATGAACAAGGCTTCAAAATCACATGCGTCGCGCAAGTTCCATCATTGTCGCGCAAGTCCACTTGCGCGACGCCTAATGGTCGCGCAAGTGACTTACGTTCCCTAAGTGATAACCGCTCGGGCTCTTATCCAGCCTATAAATAGAACCTGTGGGCCCCCCATTTGAGAGAAGGATTTTTTCCAGAATTCACATATAGAGCTATGAACGCCCAAGTCTCTTCTTCAGGTCTTCCGAACACTTCTAAGGTAATTCTTTACCTAGAATGGAAGGTCTAAACAAGAGGAGTAAGGTCTAAGTGTTAGAATTCACTAACACTTGCACGCCTAAGGTGTTTTTACCCTTAAGGGAAATGGACACACTTGCATGTCACCCTACTTATTCACCAGAACATGCGTGCCCTCTTCTGGAAAGCCTCTAGGGATAATACCAAGGGTTTGAACCAAGTCTTTCCCAAGTATTACCCTAAGGACTGACAATCGCGCAAGTACCCATGTGCAGCGCAGGTGTACCTGTGCGACCAGGACTTGCGCGCCCACGCAGTACCTGCGTGCCTGCCTGGACTTGCGTGCCCTTCTTTCCCATTTAACCCTTATTATGCCATTCCACCTCTTCTATTCAAGATTTAGTCTTCAAGACACTCTTCAAAGCCATTTATGGCATTATTTCTTGATTTGAATTCCTTATCTAAAAGGAACTCCATGGAATATCTCTCAAAACCTAGTGATTTACACATCTTTATATCACTAAAGATTGAAATTTCATTCATTCAACCTCATCCTTTAAGATGAGAGAATCCCTTAAACTGGGCCTACTTTTCAGGAATAAGCCCCAGTCATAATTCTCAAATCTGGGCATCCTCCTTAGGAGTAAGCCCCAAAGTCCCCAAATATGGGACTCCTTTTTAGGAGTAAGCCCCAACCAAAGTTGTCATTAACCTGGGCCTCCTTTTTAGGAGTAATCCCCAATCTCAAATATGGGCATCCTCCTTAGGAGTAAGCCCGAAGTCCCTTAACCAGTCCTAATTTACTTTTGATCTAGACTTCCTTCTCAGGAATAAAACCCAATCATAAGTCCCCTCCTAACTTGGGCATCTTCCTTTGGAGTAAGCCCCAAGATTAGAGTATCTAAATCTCCATGAAGCACATATACCTTTATGGGCCTTGTTCCGGTATTTCTTCCCTAAATTAAATATTAATCCTCATTTCTTATGATTTCATCTTTCATGGCACAATTGTCTGGCTTTACCAATACCTCTTGTTTCTCACACCGAGCATGACTCACGTGAGCTTAGAGTGTAAAAGTAATTATGACATCTTTCTTTGACCCATAAATCATAAACATCATACTCCCTTAATTGAACTACGTGGGTTCTGATTCCTTTTCCAAAATAAAGGATACGTAGCCAGCCCATCTGTGGGTACGATCCCAACTTTGAAATAATTCATGTCCTTCTGAATGACAATAAACTTCAAGTGCCCCACTGAGTAGATTTAAAACCAGTATGGTCATCATAATGACCAAGAGACTTTTATGTATCAAAGTATTCCATTGACTAAGAATCTCTAACAAATACAGATGATTCTCTATCAACTAATAACCTCGAATACATATAAAAGATTCTCTAAATTTTCTACATATCAATCATTGATTGTCAGATCTAAAGGAAAACTCATTTTACACTTGGTAATGTAATAAGGATTCACAAACATAAGTTAATTCTATAAAGAGAGCCCTGGAGTAGAAAATAATTCCCCTAAAAAAGTTGGGATGAGTCTGACCTCCCATCCTCTCGACCAATGCAAATTCCTAAGCCTCATCAGTCTACAACTAATGAGCGCCTACCTTTGGAAAGTAGGTTCCAATGGATATGGAATCATTGGATGTTTCCGGTTCTACGAACAAACCCGTTAGAAACCACTTGGAATGTTTTAACGTTAAATAGATGAGGTCATCTCCAATTTCAGAGGGAAACAAAAAATCGTGAACCTGACGTGAATCCTTAACCAAGTCAAAATGATGTTTTACTTATTTCTTAGGCCCCTATTTAAAACTCAATGAGAGACCCAACAAAAACAATAATTGACATATGTAATCATCCAAAAGATGTAGTGGATGAATTTATCTTGATTACATATGTTATATCAAACAAGAACTCTTTTCCAAGATCTTCTGTATTTCCAGAATGGCTTCTCTTAAGTTCACATCCATGAATACGTCTGCTGTGAAAACTTCTGCTGCAAATGCCACTGCTGCTACTCTTGCTGGATCATCATCCAATCTAAGGACTATATCACCTACTCAGCATCTTCAACGCTGGGTATCAAACACGTTGGTTAAGGAGTACTGTCAACATGGTACTATTACAACTCTGGAGGCTACCCGACTAGCCCTCCAAGTGAACAACTAACACCGGTCATCCGGACAACGACGACTAGTGATCAAGAAGCAGGTGGTGTTAACCACCATCTCCAACTGTTTCGAGTCGTTATCCCCAGAACACAATCATCATTCGATCCCTTATTATAGGGAGGTGAATGAGCAGGTCCCTCAGTGTAACACCCTGAGATTTTATGAGAAATATTATTTTTAATGTTATTGATGTCTTGTATTGTACGTTACAACAAAGGAGTCTTGCACAACACGCAACCCTAACTTGGCTGCATTACACGCAATCGCGACCTTCCTCGATAGCATGTGTAATACACAATACCGAGTTTTACTAAACGAGTTATTATTATAATATTATTATAAACTAGCCGTTATGAATAGTAATACCCACTTTTTGAAACTTTATAAATTTTAACTTTCAAAATAGACTTCATTTTTGGACTCGGAATATCGAAATTAGCTTAGGGTAAAATTTTGGTACTTTTCGGATAACTTTCATTTTCTGATGAATAGTGAAAATTACTAAATTTTAATTAAAAACAACCTTTTTAATCAAAATAATTAATAGTGATAAATTATTAATTTGAGTGGTTTTAAAGTATATTTAGAATATATTATTACAATTTAATACAACGTTGGTCATTGGATGTAATTTCACATTTAAAACAGACATAAACAAGTGTCAATCTTTTCATAGTTATTATCTCTTAAGAACACGTTATTTGTTTTGACGACGGGAATTAATTTTTATATTAATTAATGCAACTGATATGTTTTGAATTTGGTAAAATAGACATCATTTTTGAGTTCATAATATCAAATATATCTTAGGCCTAATTTTTGGTATTTTTCTGGAAACTTTTATTTTTTGATGAATTGTGAAACCACTAAGTGGTAGTGAAAAAAATGATTTTTTCATAAAACTTAATTTTACTGCTTCTGTGAGTGGAATTTCAAAAATCCGAGAGACACGGTTGATGTCAGTAAGTAAAATGTGGTTCAATGAGATGAAAATAATTTTTGGTGAATAGTAACTTTTTACTTTTTTTTACAACGGTTAAAAGTAAATAGAGTAATTAAGGGTAAAAATGATATTATTATTACCCTAACACATGTCCTAATTCTATTGGATAAGTGTAATTCGACCAAAAACAACCTTAGGAATAAAATATGACCATTTAGGCCCACTTGTATTAGATTGGGACATTTATTATTAATTTATTTAAAGAAGGGATAAAATAGTTAAAATCAAAGTTTAATAAGTAGATAATTTTTAATATAGGGTTATACATAAGATAAATTAGACTATAAATATTCATTAGAAATCTAAAAATATTTCCTACATAATGGTATTTTATTTTTAATTTTTAGACATTAAATAATTTAATTTATTTATGACACAATGATGATGCAGTAATTGTCTTATTAATGAGATATTGACAGAATTGACGTTATAAATACCCAAATAAATGTAATTTGAGACTTTTTATGAATTACACTAATTTTATAGGTTAATATGACATGTTATTATTAATTTAATTAACTTGGTTCGAACTAATCATTCTGTTATGAGTTTCACAAAAATCAATTACCAAATAGTGTCAAAATTGACATAAAATAGTTTTTAAAACAAATATTTTATTATTAATTGATACTTTATTCCTAAAAATCTAAGGTTAGCCCAAATGACTTAGATAATGTTATATATATTAATAATTAACAACTTGGGGTTCGTTTGGCTTGTTATAGTAAGTTTATTAACCTTATAGTATAAAAACACAAGAAGACACGGTAAAAGTAAAATTATTTAACTTAATGTTAAATCTAAATGATAAGGTTAAAATAAGAACCTAAACTTGTCTAAATTATATTGGATGAGAGGATTGCGACCCATCCCCACCTTATCTTCGAAATAAATCAATTTTTAACTATTTAAAACTGAACTTGACTTTATAATAAAATAATATTTTTAGTTTTTCCAAAAGAGCCCCTCTCCTCTCGGCACCTCCTCCCTCTCTTCCTCACACCCCTTTGAGCCTTCAAGCTCGGAAAATCCCTGCCAAATTCTCTTCTCCACTTCCCCTAGAAACATCCTAGAGGTCCTGGTCATCTTCAAAGACCAATTTTAGTGCCCTAAGAGGAGGACTCAAAGAGGCGCTTCAAAAAAGAGGTAATGTCCGTTACCGATTCTTTCATCTTTATTTCTTCTTACACTTCTTCTTATTAGGTTGTTTCATTATGAAGTAATAACATCAGTATCACTAATATACTGATATTTTATTATAAGTATGAAACAACCCTATTTCACCATCTATCCATCCTACGGAAAACGAAATCACCGCGCATGCGTACGTACGGAATACCGTCTCCACGCCGTGGTGTAATCTATTTTCCACCACCACCTTACTTGGATGGGTATAATGGTGTGCATAAAAACTATATATTATTATTGTAAAGTGATATTGATACTGAAATAGTATACATACACTCCAATACAATTCCATGATCATGATAACGATATCATCGCTCGTGCGTACATACGGACTACCGTCTCCACGACGCGATGAGATTCATTCTCCACATTAACCATTAATGAATGATTATAAAGTATATATAATAAGTAATCATGAAATATATGAAATAATAATGATACTAGATTTATGTGTATATATATGTATGTCGTCTACTTAATTCCATTCAACTCAATAAGGAAACGAAAACAGCGTTCATGCGTACGTACGGCCTACCGTCTCCATGAATGGTGTATTTCTTTCCATTTAATGATCTATTATATATATGTAAATTATGAATATATATTATATATAAATCATATTTTATATTCTAGAATTAAGTAATCATGATCTAAGTAATCATATGAATATTTACAAGTCAAAACACAGACGACAAATGAAACGATTTTACCCAAAATGCTCTTTAACATGGAATTTACAAAAGAACAGGTAATATAAAGTCATAAGTGAACCATATATGATATCATAACAATGGGTATGATTCTGTAATAATTCAATGAAATTATTTAAATCATTATACATGAGTTTCAGACACTTACGAAGGAAATCAGACCTAAGGTAAGGGATAATTTTGCAATCTCATTCTTATCTGAGATTGTTATTCGTAAGTATTTACTGGGGTTATTGTTATCATCCATGCCCATGTTTTCTAAAAATGTTTTCATGTATGTTTAAAGTCAATTTTACCCATTTTGACTTTTTACCCCATGGTATGGATGGAATATTTCTTTTATTTACCATACAAGGTACTTTTTGACTTTTCCAGCCAAAGTACGAGAAGAATGTTATTTTTTAACTTATACGGCATGAAAGGATTTTTACGGTTTTATAAACTCTTATTTTCATGAAGCATCCTCCAAAATATTTCATGACTATTTTAAAAAAAATCTTTTTCTTTTAAAATTTCATGTCATTTTTTGAAAAGAAAATGATTTTGAAGAAGAAAGGATATTTTCCTCAAGAATTCATTTCAAGTGTTTTATCAAAACCATTTTCCATCTAAGATGACATTATTTCATATGTGTATGTTTCAAGTGTAATGTCTCTATGATTTACATGGTTTCACTTTTCTTATTATGAAATGATATCCATTTATTTTATATGGATTATGTGGTGATGGGATGATGTTTATGAATCCCATTTTATTCGTTGGGTTATTATGAATGATGTATGTTTATTTTGTGGCACAAGTAAGAATGATTTCATTATGAGATGGGTGGGACCTATATCTCCCTCCAATGCATTGGGTAAAGATTTATATCTCCTGAGATAGACATGGCTGGAATGGCAAGTTAAACCGGATCAGTTATACAGGACTGGAACGAGGAGTGAACTCGATTCAGAAAGGGACTTTGTCCACTAAGATGGTCTTGGCAGTAATGCCTTGGCTAATATGGAAATAATATCATGTGCTTAATGGTTGCCACAATTACATGTTTTATTCCCATGCTATTTTATCATTCTTAATGTTTCTTTATGATCTATGCCTTACGTACTTCCATGTTTTGTGTCATTTCTGAAGCTTTTGATGTTTAAACATTATGTTCATGTTTTTAAGTTCAAATGTATATGGTATGTTTTATTTTATCCATGCTTACCCTTACTGAGAATTTGAGCTCACCCTTTTTATGTTTTCTTTTCCCCAGGATATAAAGAAAGGTTTTAGGTAAGAAAAAAAGGGAAGATCTTTACGGGAGATGTTGAATATCTTTCACCACGATTAGAAGATTACATTCCAAGTTTCCAAAGACACTAAACTATTACGCTCCTTGTGTGTCTGTTTTTGTTATGTATTAAGTATTCCGCTAAAGTAATGTAATGTCCATGTACATCAAGCTTTGGGTCTCTACAGTTGGTATCAGAGGAAAGGTTTAGTCAACCTTTGGAAACTAGGATACGAAAACGTTAGTGAGATCCCTAGAGATATTTCTAAGGTATGTATAGGGATGTACCTAAGGATAAGAATACATATAGGATATAGTCCTAGAACTACGGTAACGATCCGAGAATTTAACCTAAGATTTTAGATATTGAGGGTGCTCCCCCTTTACTATGTTGTTTTCCCTAGCATGATTTTTGCCTCTCACACTATTCTTTTTGGGTTTTAGAGAATGGTTGGAAACATAAAGATTCATGATAATAGAGGATATGAAAAACAATGGAATGATATTCTTCATGAGAAACCAAATGAAACGGGATCTGGAAGTCCAAAAATTGTTATTATGCCTAATCAGCAATCTCATAATATGGTCAATAATCTCAACTTTGGTAAGTTTCCCGACTCAGATAATAAGAGAAAGATGGAGTTTCATGATGATCATAAAGGAAATAAAGTTCAATTTCTCTCATGTAAATCATGTGGGAAGAGGCATCAGGGAGATAGTTTCAAAGGAACTGGAAGATGCTTTGGGTGTGGAAAAGAAGGACACAAAGCCAGTAAGTGCAAAGGGAAAGGTTCAGTTAACACCATGGACAAGGATAATAGTATTGCTACGACATCAACAATGATTAGATGTTTTAAATGTGGAATGTACGAGCATTATGAAAACTAATACACTAATGGAAAATATCATGAAGAGAATCAGCATGGTCATATGGGTAGTGTTTATGTGGATGATGATGAGGAGACTAAAATGATATATGAGCTGAAAGAAGTGTTGAAGCTTAGTCAGTTGTTTTAGAAGGTAGTGGAATGATTGTATGTTTATCAAGAGTTATGTTGTATAGTTAATGGTATTATGGAATAAAGAATAATCTAAGGATTGTTACACTATTGTTTTTCCTAAAAGTATTTGAAAGTATATGTTGAATGGTACTAGTAACCATGGAAGGTTATTCCGATATTTTTGTAAAGTAGATGATATGTGCATAATGAAGGAATAATAAGATAATGAGATGTTTGATTGTATTCATGAGCTCATGATTGATATAAGGACTAAGTGATATAATGGTTTGAGTATATAGAATTTTGAGGACTTTGGTATGTGGAAAGTGTTAACTTTTAACTGCATTCATGTTTTCACTAAGGTTCAATGGGTATTCATTTTTCAAGAGAATACATGATTAAGGCCTTCAAATGTTTGGAATGTGACCAACAAGACATATCTTATGATATATGGGGATCAATGATGGTATTAAATCTCTGGTAATCGTTTTCACTATATTATGAGAGTGGATTGCAGTATTATGGATAAGCCTAAAGATTGGAATGGATTATGTTGGACATAAGTTAGTATTGTTTAAGGATAGAAGTTTTTTTTTCGATATTATTGATGGGATGTTATAGTAATATAGTTTTAGAAAAAGGACAACCTGCAGAACGGGCGACAACCCATCACGTCGGACAAGGTTGTGGGAATCGAACCCACAACCGAAGTGCGACTAGACTTTATCACCTACCACTGGCCTACAAGAAGTCCATGGTTGGTAGAAACTAGTTTTATTTTATTAAGTGGTATGATATATGAAGTATAAGTTCATTTTTGGAACCATATACAATTAATCTAACCATAAGATGTACTTATAACTTTTGCTATCCTTTTGTTTGAAACAGATGGAATGACCCAATCTGCTAACACATCACGAATAACAAATTCAACTTCATTTCTTTAAGGGATGAAATGGAAATTGTTCAATTCACGAACAACAGTGAGATTGTACCAAAATCATGTAAGTATTTCTTTTAATTCATCAACTTTAGGTAAATGATCTTGAAAACCAAAAATGTTGTCCTAGTTCCCTTATATCCGATGAATCAGATGGTACCTTAGATCATCACAAATCTATAGCTTTGTGATTTTTGTCTTTTTCATAGCCATGTCCTCTACCACTCTCCATCAGAACATGATGGTTAGGTTTCTCTTCCGTATCCATATTTTCACCTATGTTCTCCTATGTGGAAACCCAGTGATTAGTTAATTTGGGTAACTGTTATGTTTCATACTTTAGTTTTAAAAGATTGGTTTTGGTATTCCTTTTTACGTTGTGGGTTTCTATTAAAGAAAATTTTGAGTAGTAAACCACTTATAACCCCGACGAATTTCGAGGGAGAAATTCATTTTAAGGGGGGTAGAATGTAACACCCCGAGATTTTATGAGAAATATTATTTTTAATGTTATTGATGTCTTGTGTTGTACGTTACAACAAAGGAGTCTTGCACAACATGCAACCCTAACTTGGCTGCATTACACGCAATCGCGACCTTCCTCGATAGCGTGTGTAGTACGCAATACCGAGTTTCACTAAACGAGATATTATTATAATATTATTATGAACTAGCCGTTATGAATAGTAATACCCAATTTTTGAAATTTTATAAATTTTAACTTTCAAAATAGACTTCATTTTTGGACTCGGAATATCAAAATTAGCTTAGGGTTAAATTTTGGTACTTTTCGGATAACTTTCATTTTCTGATGAATAGTGAAAATTACTAAATTTTAATTAAAAACAACCTTTTTAATCGAAATAATTAATAGTGATAAGTTATTAATTTGAGTGGTTTTAAAGTATATTTAGAATATATTTTTACAATTTAATACAACGTTGGTCATTGGATGTAATTTCACATTTAAACTAGACATAAACACGTGTCAATCTTTTGATAGTTATTATCTCTTAAGAACACGTTATTTGTTTTGACGATGGGAATTAATTTTTAAATTAATTAATGCAACTGATATGTTTTGAATTTTGTAAAATAGACATCATTTTTGAGTTCATAATATCAAATATAGCTTAGGCCTAATTTTTGGTATTTTTCTGGAAACTTTTATTTTTTGATGAATAGTGAAACCACTAAGTGGTAGTTAAAAAAATGATTTTTTCATAAAACTTAATTTTACTGCTTCTGTGAGTGGAATTTAAAAAATCATAGAGACACGGTTGATGTTAGTAAGTAAAATGTGGTTCAATGAGATGAAAATAATTTTTGGTGAATAGTAACTTTTTACTTTTTTTACCACGGTTAAAAGTAAATAGGGTAATTAAGGGTAAAAATGATATTATTATTACCCTAACACATGTCCTAATTCTATTGGATAAGTGTAATTCGACCCAAAACAACCTTAGGAATACAATATGACCATTTAGGCCCACTTGGATTAGATTAGGACATTTATTATCAATTTATTTAAAGAAGGGATAAAATAGTTAAAATCAAAGTTTAATAAGTATATAATTTTTAATATAGGGTTATACATAAGATAAATTCGACTATAAATATTCATTAGAAATATAAAAATCTTTTCTACATAATGGTATTTTATTTGTAATTTTCAGACATTAAATAATTTAATTTTTTTATGACACAACGATGATGTAGTAATTGTCTTATTAATGAGATATTGACATAATTGATGTTATAAATACCCAAATAAATGTAATTTGAGACTTTTTATGAATTACAAAAAATTTATAGGTTAATATTACATGTTATTATTAATTTAATTAACTTGGTTTGAACTAATCATTCTGTTATGATTTTCACAAAAATCAATTACCAAATAGTGTCAAAATTGACATAAAATAGTTTTTAAAAACAATATTATATTATTAATTGATATTTTATTCCTAAAAATCTAAGGTTCGGCCAAATGACTTATATAAGGTTATATATATTAATAATAAACAATTTGGGGTTCGTTTGTCTTGTTATAGTAATTTTATTAACCTTATAGTATAAAAACACAAGAAGACACGGTAAACGTAAAATTATTTAACTTATTGTTAAATCTAAATGATAAGGTTAAACTAAGAACCTAAACTTGTCTAAATTATATTGTATGAGAGGATTTTGACCCATACCCACTTTATCTTTGAAATAAATCAATTTGGAACTATTTAAAACCGAACTTGACTTTATAATAAAATAATATTTTTTGTTTTTCCAAAAGAGCCCCTCTCCTCCCGGCACC
Source organism: Viscum album (assembly GCA_963277665.1). Lineage (NCBI taxonomy): Eukaryota > Viridiplantae > Streptophyta > Magnoliopsida > Santalales > Viscaceae > Viscum > Viscum album. The sequence goes on from OY728155.1 coordinate 141,809,341, forward strand.
TCCTCCCTCTCTTCCTCACACCACTTTGAGCCTTCAAGCTCGGCCAATCCCTGAAAAATTCTCTTCTCCACTTCCCTAGAAACATCCTAGAGGTCTTGGTCTTCTTCAAAGACCAATGTTAGTGCCCTAAGAGGAGGACTCAAAGAGGCGCTTCAAAAAAGAGGTAATGTCCGTTACCGATTCTTTCATCTTTATTTCTTCCTCCACTTCTTCTTCTTAGGTTGTTTCATTATGAAGTAATAACATCAGTATCACTAATATACTGATATGTTATAATAAGTATGAAACAACCCTATTTTACTATCTATCCATCCTATGGAAAATGAAATCACCGCGCGTACGTATGTACGGAATACCGTCTCCACGCCGTGGTGTAATCTATTTTCCACCACCACCGTACTTGGATGGGTATAATGGTGTACATAAAAACTATATATGATTATTTTAAAGTGATATTGATTCTGAAATAGTATACATACACTCTAATACAATTCCACGATCATGATAACGATATCATCGCTCGTGCGTACGTACGGACTACCGTCTCCACGACGCGATGAGATTCATTCTCCACATTAACCATTCATGAATGATTATAAAGTATATATAATAAGTAATCATGAAATATATGACATAATAATGATACTGGATTTATGTGTATATATATGTATGTCGCCTACTTAATTCCATTCAACTCAATAAGGAAACGAAAACAACGTTCATCCGTACGTACGGCCTACCGTCTCCTTGAACGGTGTATTTCTTTACATTTACTGATCTATTATATATATGTATATTCTGAATATATATTATATATAAATCATGTTTTATATTCTGGAATTAAGTAATCATGATCTAAGTAATCATATGAATAATTACAAGTCAAAACACGGACGACAAATGAAACGATTTTACCCAAAATGCTCTTTAACATGAAATTTACAAAAGAATGGGTAATATATAGTCATAAGTGAACCATATATGATATCATAACAATGAGTATGATTATGGAATAATTCAATGACATTATTTAAATCATTATACAGGAGGTTCATACACTTACGAAGCAAATCGGACCTAAGGTAAGGGATAATTTTGCAATCCCATTCTTATATGAGATTTTTATTCGTAAGTATTTACTGGGGTTATTGTTATCATCCATGACCATGTTTTCTAACAATGTTTTCATGTATGTTTAAATTCCATTTTACCCATTTTGACTTTTTATCCCATGGTATGTATGGAATCTTTCTTTTATTTAACCTACAAGGTACTTTTTGACTTTTCCGGCCAAAGTACGAGAAGAATGTTATTTTTTAACTTATACAGCATGAAAGGATATTTACAGTTTTATAAACACTTATTTTCATGAAGCTTCCTCCAAAAGATTTCATTACTATTTTAAACAATATCTTCTTCTTTTAAAATTTCATGGCATTTTGTGAAAAGAAAATTATTTTGGAGAAGAAAGGATATTTTCCTCAAGAATTTATTTCAAGTGTTTTATCAAAACCATTTTCCATCTAAGATGACATTATTTCATATGTGTATGTTTCAAGTGTAATGTCTCTATGATTTATATGGTTTCAATTTTCTTATTATGAAATGATATCCATTTCTTTTATATGTATTATGTGGTGATGGGATGATGTTTATGAAACCCATTTTATTCGTTGGGTTATTATGAATGATGTATGTTTATATTGTGGAATAAGTAAGAATGATTTCATTATGAGATGGGTGGGACCTATATCTCTATCCAATGCATTGGGTAAATATTTATATCTCAAGAGATAGACATGGCTGGAACGGCAAGTTAAACTGGATCAGTAATACAGGACTGGAACGAGGAGTGAACTCGATTCAGAAAGGGACTTTGTCCACTAAGATGGTCTTGGCAGCAATGCCTTGGCTAGTATGGAAATCATATCATGTGCTTAATGGTTTCCACAATTACATGTTTTATTCCCATGCTATTTTATCATTCTTAATGTTTCTTTATGATCTATGCCTTACGTACTTCCATGTTTTGTGTCATTTTTCAAGCTTTTGATGTTTACACGTTATGTTCATGTTTTTAAGTTCAAATATATATGGTATGTTTTATTTTATCCATTCTTACCCTTAATTAGCATTTGAGATCACCCTTTTTATGTTTTCTTTTCCCCAGGATATAAAGAAAGGTTTTAGGTAAGAAAAAAAGGGAAGATCTTTACGATAGATGTTGAAGATCTTTCACCACGATTAGAAGATTATGTTCCAAGTTTCCAAAGACACTAAACTATTACAGTCCTTGTGTGTCTGTTTTCTTTATGTATTAAGTATTCCTCTAAAGTAATGTAATGTCCATGTACATCGAGATTTGGGTCTCTATAGTTGGTACCAGAGGAAAGGTCTAGTCAACCTTTGGAAACTAGGATGCGAAAACGTTAGTGAGATCCCTAGAGATATTTTTAAGGTATGTCTAGGGATGTACCTAAGGATAAGAATACGTATAGGATATAGTCCTAGAACTACGGTAACGATATTAGAATTTAACCTAAGATGTTAGATATTGAGGGTGCTCCCCCTTTACTATGTTGTTTTCCCTAGCATGATTTTTGCCTCTCACACTATTCTTTTTGGGTTTTAGAGAATGGATGGAAACAAGAAGATTCATGATAATGGAGGATATGACAGACAATGGAATGATATTCTTCATGAGAAACTAAATGAAACGGGATCTGGAAGTCCAAACATTGTTATTATGCCTAATTATCAATCTCATAATATGATCAATAATCTCAACTTTGGTAAGTTTCCTGACTCAGATAATAAGAGAAAGATGGAGTTTCATGATGATCATAAAGGAAATAAAGTTCAATTTCTCTCATGTAAATCATGTGGGAAGAGGCATCAGGGAGATTGTTTCAAAGGAACTAGAAGATGCTTTGGGTGTGGAAAAGAAGGACACAAAGACAGTAAGTGCAAAGGGAAAGGTTCAGTTAACACCATGGAAAAGGATAATGGTATTGCTACGACATCAAAAATGATTAGATGTTTTAAATGTGGAATGTACAGGCATTATGAAAACTAATTCCATAATGGAAAATCTCATGAAGAGAATTAGCATGGTCATATGGGTAGTATTTATGTGGATGATGATGAGGAGACTACAAATGATATATGAGCTGAAAAAAGTGTTGAAGCTTAGTCAGTTGTTTTAGAAGGTAGTGGAATGATTGTATGTTTATCGAGAGTTATGTTGTATAGTTAATGGTATTATGGAATAAAGAATAATCTAAGGATTGTTACACTATTGTTTTTCCTAAAAGTATTTGAAAGTATATATTGAATGGTACCAGTAACCATGGAAGGTTATTCCGATATTTTTGTAAAGTAGATGATATGTGCATAAGGAAGGAATAAGAAGATAATGAGATGTTTGATTGTATTCATGAGCTCATGATTGATATAAGGACTAAGTGATATAATGGTTTGAGTATATATAATTTTGAGGATTTTGGTATGTGGAAAGTGTTAACTTTTAACTGCATTCATGTTTTCACTAAGGTTCAATGGGTATTAATTTTTCAAGAGAATACATGATTAAGGCCTTCAAATGTTTGGAATGTGACCAAAAAGACATATCTTATGATATATGGGGATCAACGATGGTATTAAATCTTTGGTAATCATTTTCACTATATTATGAGAGTGGACTGCAGTATTATGGATAAGCCTAAATATTGGAATGGATTATGTTGGACATAAGTTAGTATTGTTTAAGGATAGAAGTTTTTTTTCGATATTATTGATGGGATGTTATAGTAATATAGTTTTAGAAAATGGACAACCTGCACGACGGGCGACATCCCATCACGTTGGACAAGGCTGTGGGAATCGAACCCACAACCGAAGTGCGACTGGCCTTTATCACCTACAACTGGCCTATAGGAAGTCCCTGGTTGGTAGAAACTAGTTTTATTTTATTAAGTGGTATGATATATGAAGTATAAGTTCATTTTTGGAACCATATACAATTAATATAACCATAAGATGGACTTATAACTTTTTCTAACCTTTTGTTTGAAACAGATGGAATGACCCAATCTGCTAACACATCACGAATAACAAATTCAACTTCATTTCTTTAAGGGATGAAGTTGAAATTGTTCAATTCACGAACAACAGTGAGATTATACCAAAATCATGTAAGTATTTCTTTTAATTCATCAACTTTAGGTAAATGATCTTGAAAACCAAAAATGTTGTCCTTGTTCCCTTATATCCGATGAATCAGATGGTACCTTAGATCATCACAAATCTATAGCTTTGTGATTTTTGGCTTTTTCATAGCCATGTTCTCTACCACTCTCCATCAGAACATGATGGTTAGGTTTCTCTTCCATATCCATATTTTCACCTACGTTCTCCTATGTGGAAACCCAGTGATTAGTTAATTTGGGTAACCGTTATGTTTCATACTTTAGTTTTTAAAGATAGGTTTTGGTATTCCTTTTTACGATGTGGGTTTCTATTAAAGAAACTTTTGAGTAGTAAACCACTTATAACCCTGACGAATTTCGAGGGCGAAATTCATTTTAAGGGGGGTAGAATGTAACACCCCGAGATTTTATGAGAAATATTATTTTTAATGTTATTGATGTCTGGTGTTGTACGTTACAACAAAGGTGTCTTTCACAACACGCAACCCTAACTTGGCTGCATTACACGCAATCGCGACCTTCCTCGATAGCGTGTGTAGTACGCAATACCGAGTTTCACTAAACGAGATATTATTATAATATTATTATGAACTAGCCGTTATGAATAGTAATACCCACTTTTTGAAATTTTATAAATTTTAACTTTCAAAATAGACTTCATTTTTGGACTTGGAATATCAAAATTAGCTCAGGGTAAAATTTTGGTACTTTTCGGATACCTTTCATTTTCTGATGAATAGTGAAAATTACTAAATTTTAATTAAAAACAACCTTTTTAATCGAAATAATTAATAGTGGTAAATTATTAATTTGAGTGGTTTTAAAGTATATTTAGAATATATTTTTAAAATTTAATACCACTTTGGTCATTGGATGTAATTTCACATTTAAACCAGACATAAACAAGTGTCAATCTTTTGATAGTTATTATCTCTTAAGAACACGTTATTTGTTTTGACGACGAGAATTAATTTTTAAATTAATTAATGCAACTGATATGTTTTGAATTTGGTAAAATAGACATCATTTTTGAGTTCATAATATCAAATATAGCTTAGGCCTATTTTTTGGTATTTTTCTGGAAACTTTTATTTTTTGATGAATAGTGAAACCACTAAGTGGTAGTGAAAAAAATGATTTTTTCATAAAACTTAATTTTACCACTTCTGTGAGCGGAATTTCAAAAATCTGAGAGACACGGTTGATGTCAGTAAGTAAAATGTGGTTCAATGAGATGAAAATAATTTTTGGAGAATAGTAACTTTTTTACTTTTTTTTACCACGGTTAAAAGTAAATAGGGTAATTAAGGGTAAAAATGATATTATTATTATTATCCTAACACATGTCCTAATTCTATTGGATAAGTGTAATTAGACCAAAAACAACCTTAGGAATAAAATATGACCATTTAGGCCCACTTGGATTAGATTAGGACATTTATTATTAATTTATTTAAAGAAGGGATAAAATAGTTAAAATCAAAGTTTAATAAGTAGATAATTTTTAATATAGGGTTATACATAAGATAAATTCGACTATAAATATTCATTAGAAATATAAAAAGCTTTCCTACATAATGGTATTTTATTTGTAATTTTTAGACATTAAATAATTTAATTTATTTATGACACAACGATGATGTAGTAATTGTTTTATTAATGAGATATTGACATAATTGATGTTATAAATACCCAAATAAATGTAATTTTAGACTTTTTATGAATTCCACTAATTTTATAGGTTAATATGACATGTTATTATTAATTTAATTAACTTGGTTTGAACTAATAATTCTGTTATGATTTTCCCAAAAATCAATTACCAAATAGTGTCAAAATTGACATAAAATAGTTTTTAAAACAAATATTATATTATGAATTGATATTTTATTCCTAAAAATCTAAGGTTCAGCCAAATGACTTAGATAAAGTTATATATATTAATAATAAACAACTTGGTGTTCGTTTGGCTTGTTATAGTAAGTTTATTAACGTTATAGTATAGAAACACAAGAAGACACGGTAAAAGTAAAATTATTTAACTTAATGTTAAATCTAAATGATAAGGTTAAAATAAGAACCTAAACTTGTGTAAATTATATTTTATGAGGGTATTTAGACCCATACCCACCTTAGCTTCTAAATAAATCAATTTGGAACTATTTAAAACCGAACATGACTTTATAATAAAATAATATTTTTAGTTTTTCCATAAGAGCCCCTCTCCTCCCAGCACCTCCTCCCTCTCTTCCTCACACCACTTTGAGCCTTCAAGCTCGGCCAATCCCTGAAAAATTCTCTTTTCCACTTCCCTAGAAACATCCTAGAGGTCCTGGTCTTCTTCAAAGACCAATTTTAGTTCCCTAAGAGGAGGAATCAAAGAGGCGCTTCAAAAAAGAGGTAATGTCTGTTACCGATTCTTTCATCTTTATTTCTTCTTCCACTTCTTCTTCTTAGGTTGTTTCATTATGAAGTAATAACATCAGTATCACTCATATACTGATATGTTATTATAAGTATGAAACAACCCTATTTCACCATCTATCCATCCTACGGAAAACGAAATCACCGCACGTGCGTACGTACGGAATACCGTCTCCACGCCGTGGTGTAATCTATTTTCCACCACCACCTTACTTGGATGGGTATAATGGTGTACATAAAAACTATATATGATTATTGTAAAGTGATATTTATTCTGAAATAGTATACATACACTCCAATACAATTCCACGATCATGATAATGATATCATCGCTCGTGCGTACGTACAGACTACCGTCTCCATGACGCGATGCGATTCATTCTCCACATTAACCATTCATGAATGATTATAAAGTATATATAATAAGTAATCATGAAATATATGACATAATAATGATACTGGATTTATGTGTATATATATGTATGTCATATACTTAATTCCATTCAACTCAATAAGGAAATGAAAACAACGTTCATGCGTACGTACGACCTACCGTCTCCATGAACGGTGTATTTCTTTCCATTTACTGATCTATTATATATATGTATATTCTGAATATATATTATATATAAATCATGTTTTATATTCTAGAATTAATTAATCATGATCTAAGTAATCATATGAATAATTACAAGTCAAAACACGAACGACAAATGAAACAATTTTACCCAAAATGCTCTTTAACATGGAATTTACAAAAGAATGGGTAATATAAAGTCATAAGTAAACCATATATGATGTCATAACAATGAGTATGATTCTGGAATAATTCAATGACATTATTTAAATCATTATATAGGAGGTTGAGACACTTACGAAGCAAATCAGACCTAAGGTAATGGATAATTTTGCAATCTCATTCTTATCTGATATTGTTATTCGTAAGTATTTACTGGGGTTATTGTTATCATCCATGCCCATGTTTTCTAAAAATGTTTTCATGTATGTTTAAAGTCCATTTTACCCATTTTGACTTTTTACCCCATGGTATGGAAGGAATCTTTCTTTTATTTACCCTACAAGGTACTTTTTTACTTTTCCGGCCAAAGTACGAGAAGAATGTTATTTTTTAACTTATACAACATGAAAGGATTTTTACGGTTTTATAAACCCTTATTTTCATGAAGCTTCCTCCAAAAGAATTCATTACTATTTTAATCAAAATCTTTTTCTTTTAAAATTTCATGTCTTTTTGTGAAAAGAAAATGATTTTGAAGAAGAAAGGATATTTTCCTCAAGAATTCATTTCAAGTGTTTTATCAAAACCATTTTCCATCTAAGATGAAATTATATCATATGTGTATGTTTCAAGTGTAATGTCTCTATGATTTACATGGTTTCACTTTTCTTATTATGAAATGATATCCATTTCTTTTATATGGATTATGTGGTGATGGGATGATGTTTATGAAACCCATTTTATTCGTTGGGTTATTATGAATGATGTATGTTTATTTTGTGGCACAAGTAAGAATGATTTATTATGAGATGGGTGAGACCTATATCTCCCTCCAATGCATTGGGTAAATATTTATATCTCATGAGATAGACATGGCTGGAATGACAAGTAAAACCGGATCAGTAATACAGGACTGGAACGAGGAGTGAACTCGATTCAGAAAGGGACTTTGTCCACTAAGATGGTCTTGGCAGTAATGCCTTGGCTAATATGGAAATCATATCATGTGCTTAATGGTTGCCACGATTACATGTTTTATTCCCATGATATTTTATCATTCTTAATGTTTCTTTATGATCTATGCCTTACGTACTTCCATGTTTTGTGTCATTTCTCACGCTTTTGATGTTTAAACATTATGTTCATGTTTTTAAGTACAAATGTATATGGTATGTTTTATTTTATCCATGCTTACCCTTACTGAGCATTTGAGCTCACCCTTTTTATGTTTTCTTTTACCCAGGATATAAAGAAAGGTTTTAGGTAAGAAAAAAAGGGAATATCTTTATGATAGATGTTGAAGATCTTTCACCACGATTAGAAGATTATGTTCCAAGTTTCCAAAGACACTAAACTATTACGGTCCTTGTGTGTCTGTTTTTGTTATGTATTAAGTATTTCGATAAAGTAATGTAATGTACATGTACATCAAGATTTGGGTCTCTACACTCAGGGCCTTAATTCAAGGAGACATGAGTCCTTCCTGAGGGCTCCCACCAACAATCGCTGCCAGACTTGTGCGGCAGTGCGCCCTCAACATGATTAGGGTACCGACTCTAGGCATTCAGCTCAGGTTCCTCAAACCCGAGCAGGCAGAACGAATCGCCCGAGGCGAAGTCCGGTTAACAGAGAGCAGGTTCTCATCTCTGCCCTCTCTGGAGAAGTCCACCAACCTAACTTGGTGGCAAGCAACGAGCGGGCACTCACACCTTTCCGTTTTAATTCTGCTGTCCAGCAAACTCGTCTGGCAGCATCACGCCAATCCCACCAGGAAATTCCGGTGGAGTATTACAGACAGGAACATATACCTGTTTATACATCATCAGCTAGTTGGCATGCTCGTCTGACTACATATGATGGATCTCATCAACCACATTCGGCGAAGTGCAATCAGCATGCACATACATCTGCTAGTACTGATCAAGCCTACCAAAAGTCTTTCTTGGTAGCATTCGGAAAAGTCAGTGGGAAAGCTCCGGTGACAAACAGGAGGCAGACTCAATTCTTTTACCCCACACTTGAGTACTGTCAGGATTCACTGATATGAAAATAAGGATAGGAGCAGGCACATACACCTACTCCAAGCACGGAATGGACGTATATCCCCGTTCCGGCAGTTGAAGTCACCAAGAATATTCTATAAATGGTGAAAGAGCAGAAGAAAATCCCTACTCATATTCTGGATGCTTGCCAGGATATTATAATAGCTTCAACAACATCTCATGGAAAGACACATAAATCTATCCCTACCAGTGGAGCGACACATCAACAATTCACTCCGGAGCAGACACACACATCTGTTCCAGTCCAAGAGGGTTGTGGGGGGTACTCCCCCATATCATACGGACAACCAAGTTAGGCACATACACATGGTTTGAGCTGAGAACATCAGCCTAACCTGATCATTTCTCCTTAGCAGGCACACACACCTGCTTAATTGAGTAAGAAGGAGTCTAAGAAAAAGACCCGCCCAACACAGTCAAGAAATCAAGAGCCAATCTATAACAAGGCCTTGCTCGATGCTGGATTTCTTGAAGCCCTTAGACAGTTATCTGTTGGAATGAAAGATTCTAGTCCCTCATTTCCCAATAATGGGAATATTAATTCCGAAGGTCTTCAACAAACACTTCCTCATGAAGTCTTGCTTCATGACAATTCGATCGATCTCAAAGTTTCATCTTCAAATGAGAGCCACATGAACCATTTGTGTGGTCAGAAGACCAAGGAGCAAGAGATCTCATCTTTTGTTGTAACCCATCATGGTGGTCCTCCCCATGATGATGAATTTCGCTATGAAAGTCCTCTCCGCAGTAGTGATGCACATTGCCCAAAAAATGCTCCAGTGGACAATGTAGTGTCGAGAAATCCCTCTTATCTTGAGGCACTTGCAAATGAGAAACTAGTCATGTCTGATGCTTTATCGCTAGCAGGTGAAATAATTTCTCAATCAGAAGATAGCCCAGGGTGTAGGTCATTTTTTGAACCACCCCTAAGTCATGCATCTTATAGTTTGATCAGTGATTTCTCTACCGATCGTTTTGAATCTGATGAAGCAACAAGGAATCACCAACTCTGGTCAAATCAAGTAGAAGAATATTCATTTAATGATAAAGAGGAAATGATGAACATGAGAAAACAACTGGTAAAAGGTAAAGTTCCAGTCATGTTTTGGCCTCTACCTAACTCTTAGTATGACATTTCAGAGATGTTGACGGAAGATGGAATTCATGATATTCATCTCAACATATGGAAAACTCTTTTTCAGTTGAAAAAGAAAGTATTATCTTATGATGAATATGAAAATCATGTTAAGATAATATAAGGGTTACAATGCCAAATTGACTTGGCATCTCTATCAGTCTCTCGATATCCGAAGGCTGAAAAGCAGCAGAGATCCCTTCAGCATTCATGCCTTGGCGCACTAAGAAGATTGCACCAGTTAATTGACAATTCCTCATCTAGTATTCCTGTCAGAGGATGGGGTGTTCATGGAGCACTACATTTCACTGTGCTCTCCAGTCAGCAAAGCCCGCCGAAAATGGTCTCATGCAATGTTATTGTCCATGGCCGGCCACAAATACCTGGCTTTATTTGTAATAAAAAGCTTTTCCAAGAATAGGCTTCAACTAGTTCCTCTCAAAATCAAGAATACAGAGAAAACGTTTTTGAATTACTCCTACATCAAGAAAACAAGAATATTGAATAAGACTCTCGTTTGGAGCAAGCACATCACCAAGTGATAGAAGTGTCAGAAATCATCCAACGGTATTTTAAATCGGGTGATAAAAGTGGATGCAAATTGATGCATCCCGCTAATTTCTGGACCAAGGTCCGCAAGATTAGGAGAGGTTTTAAGAAAGTCTCAGACATAGCATGTCAAGAGCCGCCCCAGCTCACCAGACTGGGGAATTTTTTAAAACAACCCTCAGAATCAACAAATAGGATTCGAGGAGTTGAGTAAAGATAGCAAGAACAGCCCCAGTCCACCGGACTGGGGACTTTTTTAAAATCATCAATCCCCTCATCAGCGAAATTCGGTCTTCTCTCGATTGGGGAAGAAGCCATAGGAGGAACGAAGAGCCAAATTATCAAGAGATTCCCTCCAAATTATGGTTTGTCAAGAAGTTCCTGAGGGATCGAATCAACAAAAGGCAATGTATTATCAAAGACATGGAAGAAGACAATATCACAGAAATGCTGATAGAAGGGATGCAATGTGTTATGCATCAATCGATGTCATCGATGTCGTTGTTACTGATCCAACAGATGAGGCTCACTCAGGGGATTTAGATGAAGAGGTTCCTGCTCAAGAAGATGTACGCGCAAACACAAATGAAGAAGGTGTGCGTACACAAAATCAAAGGATTACTCAGAACCTAGGTAATCCTTCAAGTAACCCACTTCCCCCTCTCCGAAAGGGATCAAACAAGGGGAAGGGAAAGAATCAGGTTACATATCCTTCCTCTAGAGAAGGCCAATCACTCTCACTAGAGCAAAGGTTTGCACAACAGGAGGATGAGATGAAGGAATTGAGGAGGTTGAATGCAGAAATATTTCAGAAAATTCTTCTTCCTAAACATGTTGGAGTCAGTTAGATAAGAAAATTTGTTGCAGCTACTGAGATGGATCAAGAATATCCTCCTCTATCAGTACACCCTCACAGGTCTAATCTTACGGGTCAAGTACAACAACAGTTGGCAGTGCTGCTATCAGTTGTAGTACCAGCTGCTATAACTGTTCAAACTCCAGTCATTACACCTGCCTAGGTCCAAGTTCAACCGGATGTTTCTCAAAAGTTAATAACTACCATTGATTCATTAACAGCTCGGTTAGAGACTATGGAAGGGAAGCGTGCACAGGTTCAACCAGAAAAGAAAGCTTACCCTGAATGGGTAGATTCAGTATCTCCCCCATAATGTTTTGGGAGCCCTGTATTCCCTATTTTTAATGGATCAGGCGATCCTGAATAGCATTTGACGCATTTCGTGTCTTGTTGTGATCCTATGATGAGAACTACAGAGCAGCAAGAAGTAGTGAAACTTAGATGCTTCGTGCGAACCTTACAAGGACCATCCTTTGTTTGGTATACAAGCTTGCAATCTTGGTCAATTACTGGATGAGAAGATCTCCGTCAATGATTTCTTCTTCAATTCAGCTCAAATTTTCCAAAGAAAACAGTTTTCGATCTTACAAACTGTAAGCAAAGGGAGAATGAAAGGGTCTCAGATTTCATTACTCGCTGGAAGGGATTAACATATTCCCTAAGCTTAGCACTCCCTCAGGAAGAATTATTGCCAATCTGTGTGGAAAATTTGCATGATGAGTTGCGCACACCACTGATCCCTATGAAATACAAAGGAGGGTTTTGAGACCTTACTTCAATCACTCAACAGATTGAATATTCTCTTATACAGACTAAGGCTAAATCTCGTGTAATTCCATCAGCTCCAGGAAGGAAAATGGGTAAAGCAGAGACTGCCACAGTTATGCTTAAGAAAGCACATGTACCTGCTTCTACTTTAAAACCTTCATCTTCCCGAAGGGCTCCACCTTCTGAGTGCCAACAACAGAGGCTGTTTCGTCAAGATAATCAAAGAGATCAAAGACAAAAACAATTTGAGGATTTGAAAAGAAAATTTTACTCTTTCTGAAATGAACAAGTTCCTGGTTATTTCATTTTGGCTCTGGAAAATAATTTGGTTCAATTGCAAATACCCAAGAGGCCAAACAAGGAAGGAGATGAAGATCGTCCCAACTATTGCCCATTTCATCAAATGTTGGGGAATCCCATCCAGGAGTGTTTTGTCTTCAAGGACCTTCTGAAAAAGATGGTTGACTTGGGAAAAGTCAAACTGAAAGGTTCTTTAGCTCAGGTAGCATGTGTTACTGCTGCAGTTCTAGAGGAGGAAGGTGAGTGGCAAGAAGTCAAAAGAAAAAAATGCACAAAACTATGATGATTGTATGGTCAAAAAGATGATCAACCGAACTCATGCTATTTTGCGAACACAATTGAAGAAACCAATTGTTCCTTCTGCCATGAATGCTGTAGAAAAACCCTCTTCATCAGAGGGAAAATCCTCAAAGAAACGACACAATTCCAAGGAGGAACAATCAGAAGAAGATGATTATGTGTCAAAGCCTAAGTTGTCTTTGACTTTGGCAGATTTCATGCCATCTACTTCAAAGAAAAGGGCATCGTCCCACCAAACAGCACAGCCTAAACAGGCTAATCAGATAGAGTCTTCATCAGACGAATAGTTGATTTTTGGTTCTGTTAATATGATTCAATTAACAGATCCATATGTCAGTCACAGTTTCAATTTCGATGAGCCTGAATTCCCTGTATCAAACAGAGGAATTAGAGGAAGTTCTAGAGGCTTAGGGTACAGGTGAAGACGTGGATCTTTCAGAAGCCACTATTCCAATTCTACCCCTGCTAGAACTGTGTACCCAGCAGAAACTCGTGGTAGAGCCCTTCAGCGAGCTCAAAAAGAACAAGCAAGTTCTTCTACCAATAGCAAATTTAGTCATGGAACAGTTATTCTGGAAGACCGGTTGAAGGTTCCATCTTCTTCCTCTCAGCAAGTAAATGGATTTAATCGGTCTAATCTTCCAAAACCAGGAATATTGCCAACTCCTATCCCGATACAAGATGCATCAACTTCCAAAGCATCTGCTTCCAAGGCACCTGCTAAACCACATGTTCATGTTGGGAAACGCAGACCTCTGGATCAAAAGTATGATGTATTGAAACACCTATCCCAAGTATCAACTAATTTATCAATTCTGGATGCTTTGAATTTATTAAAGGATCTTCGGGAAGCACTCATTGAGGCTTTGTTAATTCCTCAGGAGTTTGAAACTGAAATTGCTTCAGCTGAAGTCCATCACATAGAGAATAATTCTGCAGAATACCATGAAGTGATATCTTTCACTAATAAAGATGAAGATGATGTCGTGCATGGACATATAAGACCTTTGTACTTATCTGGTATGGTCAATGGCGTAGACGTTCGAAGAGCTTTCATTGATAATGGTTTAGGAGTCAACCTCATGCCCATTCACACACTTCGTCGATTAGGCCTCACAGAATCTGATTTATCTCCTTCTACCATGATGTTACAAGGATATGATAAAAATGAACAAGAACCACTGGGCGAAGTTACACTCAGAACTCAGTTTGGAGATCTTGTATCCAATTCATATTTCATGATTGTTGATCAAGATTCAGCCTTCAACATCTTTCTTGAAAGACCCTGGCTACATCAACATGCGACTATCCCTTTATCATACCATGAATGTCTCAAATATTGTTTCGATGGTCAAGTTGGGACATTGTATAGTGATAAGGCCCCGTTCAAGACATGTTAGTCTCAATACATTGAGGTGGAATTCTGTCACATGACGGGAAAGGATAAATCCACAACAAGGGAGCTTACCAAAGTTAATGCTCCATATGGTTTGGAGAAGATTCCAGTAAATCCATTTACACATGTGAGTACAGATTATGTGTTGCCTATCAGTCAAATTGACAAGATAGACCCAAATCAAAATACTCTTATGGAAAGATCCATAATGTCAATTATGACAATCGATCCAGACAACACGAGAGAAATTGGTAACCCACCAAGCAATGATGAATGCTCAAATGGAGATGTCTTTGTTTCATCTGCTGAAATCCAGCAAGTCTATACTTCTCCAATTAGGCCAGAAGAAGTTATAGCAACATCGGAGGTGAACTGTGATGTCGATTCTCAATCCATCATCTCCTCTTTATTTCCCAAGGAAGACCCTTCATCATCAATTGGGTCAGAAATGGAAGCTTCTACTTCAAAATGTTCAAATTTTAACATCTCTTATGATCATGGAAATTCTGCTTCATCGTCTACTATGCAAGTAGAAATGGAAGAAATAACACATAATGAAGAAGAAGAGGAAGATCTCAGAGATGCTCCTCTAGAATTTGAAGAGGGTATATCTACCACTGTGGATGAACTCAGAGAAATAAATCTGGGTACAAAAGAAGATCCACGCCCCACTTTAATCAGTGCGGCCATGACTCTTGAAGAACAATAGATGTATATTTCCTTTTTAAAGCAAAATCGAGACATATTTTCTTGAAATTATACAGAGATTTCTGGGCTTGATCCTGATGTTGCTACTCATCATTTGGGTTTACCAGAAGAATATCGAGGATTTAAGCAAGCCGTGAGAAAAACACACCCAACTTATGCTTCCAAAATTGAAGCTGAAGTGGATAATATTATCAAAGCTAACTTCTTCAGAGAAGTTCAATATCCCATGTGTTTGGATAATATTGTCCCTGTAAATAAGAATAATGGAAAAATTAGAGTTTTCATCAATTTCAGAGATCTTAATCGGCATTGTCCTAAGGATTATTTCCCAGTTCCGATTATAGAACTTTTAATTGACACAACAACTGGCTATGAAGCACTTTTCTTCACGGATGGATATTCCGAATATAATCAAATCTGAATGGCTTTAGAAGATGAGGAATCCCCAACCTTCAGATCCCCTCAAGGTGTGTTTTGCTACCGGGTAATGCCCTTTGTCTTAAAGAATGCATGTGCAACATACCAACATGCCATGCATCGTATCTTCAAACCCTTTTTAGAGAAGTTTGTTGAATGCTATGTGGATGATTTGGTGGTCAAATACAAACAACATTCTAATCACTTGGCTGATTTAGAAGTCATTTTCCGCAAAATTCAGCAACATAATTTGAATATGAACCCCTTAAAATGTGCTTTTGGGGTAACCTCAGGAAAATTTCTCGGCTTTGTTGTACGCCATCGTGGTATTGAAGTCGATCCTGAGAAGACAAAGTCAATCCTTGATATTTCACCTCCAAGAAATTTGAAATAATTAAGAGGACTTCAAGGACACTTAGCCTATATTCGACGTTTCATATCCAATTTGGCAGGCAAAAGTTTACCCTTCACCAAATTGATAAAGAAGGGAGTCACTTACCAGTGGACTCAAGAATGTCAAGAAGCATTCGATATTCTCAAGAAATAACTATTGAGCCACCAGTACTCATGCCACCTGTTGAAGGAAGACCACTTATCCTCTACGTGACAGCTTTAGAGAGATCATTGGGTGCCTTTATTGCTCAGAAAAATGACGTTGGGAATGAAAACAGCCTCTACTACCTCATTCGGACTATGCTTGAAGCAGAAAACCGGTATTCAAGTATTGAGAAGTGCTGCCGGGCATTAATATTTGCAGTTCAAAAATTGAGACACTACCTGCAACATCATGAGGCTTAATTGGTATCTCACAATAACCCGCTCAAATTCATCCTTAGTCGTCCAATGATTACAAGACGTATGGAAAGGTGGGCAGTTATTTTGCAGCAATTTGACATTCAGTATGTGTATCAAAAGGCAATAAAGGGACAAGCTCTGGCTGATTTCCTGGCTGAACACCCTTCAGTGGAAGACACATCTTCAGATATTGAACTCCTTGATGAAGAAGACTTCTCTATTCAAGAAAGTCCCCAGTCATGGGAAATGTATTTTGATGGTGCTTCCAGAAGTCCAATAGGAAGGAAAATGGAAAATCCAAAATTCAATAAAGATGGCTTAGAAATTATGATCATTTCTCCAGAAAAGGAAGTTTTACCTTATTCCTTATTATTATAGGAAGGTAGTACCAATAATGAAGCAGAATACCAAGCTCTCATCGCAGGCATGAAATTGGCACTTCAAGCACAAGTGAATCACTTAAAGGTGAAAGGTGATCCAGACTTGGTAATCAAACAAGTCAATGGGGATTATGCCATCAGAAAAGAAGAACTAATCCCTTTGTATGATTACGTCAGAGAGTTAATGGAGGAATTCCCTTCGGAACCGACATTTTCTTATGTCCCACGATCACAAAATGCTCAAGCTGATGCACTGGCTAATATAGCCATAGCTCTGGAAGATCCAAATCGGGACGAGACAACCATCACTATTGCCCACCGTCGTGCAATTTCACCTTATGTTCGAATCAGAACAGAGGAAATTAATGAAATTAGTCCCATTACTGAACCGTATGGTCATACTACAGGATGGATGTCACCTATTAGTGAATACCTTCAAAATGGAACACTTCCACCTGATAGAGCCGAGAAATAACAAATCCGGTGATGTGTGGTCAATTTTACTCTTTATGATAGCCCAAATAACTTAGAGAAAATTCTCTACAAATGTGGTTTTGATAGAGTTCTCTTCAGATGCATTGATGGTGAAGAGACAATGGTTGTCATGAAAGAAGTGCATGCAGGAATCTGTGGTGCCCACCAGTCTGGACATAGACTGTCTGATCAGATTCGAAGGCTTGGATACTTTTGGCCTTGAATGATACAAGATTGTTTTTATTTCACAAAGAAGTGTCATTCATGCCAAGTACATTCCAACTTCATTCATTAACCTCCAGAGTTGCTTCATACAGATAAATACTCATGGCCATTTGCCACATGGGGAATGGATGTGGTGGGACCTTACCCTTCAGCTACGGCCAAGCAGTTTAAGTAATTCTCACTGAAACTGATTTATTTTCCAAATGGGCAGAGGCAAATACCTCTCAAAGAAGTCAATTATAAATGAATTGTTAGCTTCATAAAGTATAACATCATTACCAGATTTGGTGTCCCTCATACCATATTGACGGACAATGGCACCAACTTCTGTTTATCCGAGGTGAAGATGTTATATCAAGAATATAACATCAAATCCAATCATTCATCTCGGTATCATGCACTGTCCAATGTCCAGATAGAAGCCTTCAACAAGACTCTTTCCAATATACTGCAAAAGATGGTGGATAAATATAATAAGTCATGGCCAGATAAACTCTTTCATGCTTTATGGGCTTACCGAACTACCACCCGCACTATAATGCGGTCAACTCCATATTCACTGGTATATGGAACAGAAGCAGTCTTGCCCATTGAAGTTCAAATATCCTCGCTCAGAGTAGCCATTTGTGATCAATCATCTACAAATGAACAATCTCAAAAGCAATTGAATGAATTGGAATGGTTATATGAGAAAATATTGTGCACTTTTCACCACTTGGAAGTCTATCAGAATCGAATAACACGAAATTTCAACAAAAAAGTTCGTCTTCGTTCATTCACTCAGGGAGAATTGGTATTAGTTCTCAGAACTATAATGATATGAGGAAAGAAACCTCCCAAGATTGAGCCAAAATGGGAAGGACCTTAATCAATACATAGGGTCTACTCCAATGGATCTTATTCATTAATCTCGATGGATGGATAACTCATCACTACTCCAACCAATGCCAGATTTTTGAAGAAGTATTTTTTATAAACAAAAAATGAATCACTATGGTCCAGTATAACCTTAAACTGCACTATGGTCCAGTATGACCTTAAACTGCACTATGGTCCAATATGACCTTAAACTGCACCATTGTAACACCCCGAGCTTCCACGATACACCTCCCTTTCATAATGAAATAGCTTTCATTGTACGCAAGTTCGAGATTCTAACAAACCGCGACCAATCAAAATAGAAAGTATGAATAGTAATATCCACCTTTTGAAATTATATATATTTTATATTTCAAAATGGACTTCATTTCTTTATTCGGAATATCGAAATTAGCCTATGTTGAATTTTTGGTATTCCAATTTTTTATGAATAGTGAAAAATACTTAAAAACAACTTTTTTAATAAAAATAATTTATAGTGATAAATTATAATATTGAGTGGTTTTAAAGTATAATTAGAAAATATTTTTACCATTTTATCCAATGGTGGTCATTATAATTAATTTCACTTTGAAATTGGACATAAACAATTGTCAATCTTTTGATATACATTGTTTCTTAAAAACACGCTATTTATTGTGACAACGGGAATTAATTATAAAATTAATTAATGCAACTTATATGTTTTTAATTTTTTAAAATAGACATCATTTTTTAATTCGAAATATCAATTATAACTTAGGGTGAAATTTTGGCATTATTCTGAAAAACTTCAATTTTTGATGAATAGTGAAACCACTAAGTCGTAGTTAAAAAACTGATTTTTAGTTTAAATGAAAAATTACCACTTTTGTGATTTGATTTCAAAAAATATTACATACATGGTTGTCATTAAAATGTAAATTCTGGTTCAATGTGATTAAAATAATTTTTTTGTGAATAGTAACTTTTAAGTTTAGTTAATCGCGATTAAAGGTAATTAGTGAAATTTAATGTAAAAATGGTATTATAAAAATATGAAAATACCCTTACACTTGTCCTAACCCTATTGGATGAGTCATGACCAACCAAGAAAATCCCTGGGTCAACTTGGGGACCCCATGGAGCCACTTTGGTAGGAAAATGACATTAAAAACTTTTTATTTAATGTTAAAATAAAAATGTCACAAACATGAGTTGTTTTACTAAAACAATTTTTAAATGGGGTTATACAAGTAATATTTTTTTCTTTAAATATTAATTAGAAAGATAAAAAGATTTCCTACATCATGATATTTTTTTTATAATTTTCATACATTAAATAAATTAAATTATTTATGACACCATGATGATGCAGCGATTACCTCATTAATTAACGATTTAAATAAAATGAAAAGATAATGTAAAATCTAAAACTTACACTTGTCAAAAACATATTGGATGAGTATATTTCGAACCCTTATCACCTTATCCTTGAAATATATAAGTTTGAGACCTTTAAAATCTGAAACTCATTATATAATAAAGTAACATTTCATGACATTCCAAGAGTGCCCCTCCTCTCCTCTTATAAAAGTCCCCCACCTCTACCACCTTACCCACACCTCTCAAGCCTTTTGGCTCGACCAAACTCTGCCCAAATAATCTCTCAACTTCCCTCTCTTACTCCTAAAAGCCTCACTTTGGGCAGAATTCTTCCCAAGGAAGCTTTTGGCTCAAATCAAAAAAGAGTTACCTGACTTTAAGGTAATGTCTTCTCTTATGTTATTTTGTTTTATTTTGCTTATCCAACACCTTAAACTCTTTTTATTACTTTATTTTGTAACAACACCAGTATCTTCAATATACTAGGATTTTTTATGAGAAGTATTTGATTTAAAATTACACACAACTTCGTCTAATGGTTAAAGAACATACTGTTTCTGTGGTTGGCGAATTTATGCCTCATGAAATGATGATTGTTCAATCTTCTTTTAACACCTATCATGGTGGCCATTAAGATGAAAATATTTCTATATATGATATATATTATGTTTATTTTTTCCTTATTCTTCTGTATTTCTCATTTATTGCATACCTTTATGATTTCCATTATGGGTAAATGCGATAATTTAATTTTAGGAAGTGCGGAATACCGCCCCCTCAAAGTGATTTGAATCATTGATGCCATATGTGGGATGTATAAAGGATGGAGTAAATGATACTATATATTATATTATACTGGAATTATAATATAACTTTATATCATTATTATTTCATTCCATTAAATACGAAATAAAATGAAAGTAGCGTTCATGTGTACGTATGGCTTACCGTCTCCATGAACGGTGCATTTCATTTCTTACCTTTAAATGTTACGTAATATTATGAAAGAATGTATATAATGGATATATATGATATATATGATATATACATTATGAATATAATTCTGGATATAATGGATATTTTACCACATGAACAAATTGTAATTATAAGAAGTTTATTTTTGACTCAAGTACCAAAGATCGACAAAACAACCGTTATTAACTTAAATAATTACATAATGCTCATAACATGGTAATAAGTGATATAAAAGGAATAATGAACTTGAAAAATGTTCTTAGGCAATTATAAATTAACTCTAGTTTATTATTCAAGAGGTTAAAGAATGGTCGAGTCAAGTCGGACACGAGGTAAGGGAACTTCTTAACCCAATTTCCATTCTTTGGGTTAATCTTCTACTTTCAAATTATGTCATAATATTATTATATACTATCTTTTATTTGTACTTTCTTTATGTGTACTTATAGTGAATACACATAATAGATCTATTTTATTTAAAAAATTATCTTTTTAAGGGAACTTCTTAACCCAATTTCTATTCTTTGGGTTAATCTCCTACTTTCAAATTATGTCATGATATTATTATTTCCTATCTTGTATTTTTTACTTTATTTATGTGTACTTATAGTGAATACACATAATAGAACTATTTTATTTAAAAATGATCTTTGTAAGGACTTTGTCTCAATATCTTTTCATTGAGGCATATTTTGTTTTATACACAACTTTCTTTTATATGGTGTATAAACCCCTTTGACATTTACGTTTATTCAAAAGGAATCTTTTTATACGAAATGTTTTACTAAACGAAAAAAAAGAATGTTTTTCTTGTCATACGTATGCGGTGACAACAACTTCTCCACCGCCGTGACCATTATTTGAGTTTCGACTTCCTCTACAAGGCATAACTTTTTTTTAAATGAAAAATAAATACCAAGTTTTACTTTTCTTTTATTTTGGTATTGAAAATGGTTTTGATAATGTTTTTATTATATCAATGTGTTGTATTGATATCTTGTGATTGAAATGTGGAAATTTTATGTTTCCTTTATGCATGTTTTATGTGATACGATTATGTTATGGTTTATGATATGTTTAAACCTGTTCATATGAGGAATGCATTGGACTTAATAAGTGACGGGTGGAGCCCGCTATAGCTCCTCAATGCATCGGCAGGTCTCATAAGACAAACTAGTGTCTTGGCACGAGGACTTGACAAAATCTTATTTTTAGAATTGGCACGAGACCTTGGCTACGTGGTTAAGATAGTCTGGCATTATGCATTCCATCATTATGAAAGTGGTTATTGATATTGCATGTGATTATTCGACCAGTAGAATATCCATGTGAATAAGTAAATGGAATTATCTCATTTTAATTTTTCCATATTATACTGAAGTTCAAGTTTAAAAGGATTTTTTTAGTTATACATTGCCTTAAATGTTAATGTTTATTTATGAAAGCTTCCGCTATATTTTTATCCTTATTGAGCATCTGAGCTCACCCCTTTTAGTGTTTTAATTTTTCCAGGATGTGAAGAAGTATTTTATGAATGACCTGAAGGGATAATATGAGGGCATATGAAGACAAGA
Source organism: Viscum album (assembly GCA_963277665.1). NCBI lineage: Eukaryota > Viridiplantae > Streptophyta > Magnoliopsida > Santalales > Viscaceae > Viscum > Viscum album. The sequence goes on from OY728155.1 coordinate 141,831,850, forward strand.
TATTGTTGTAGTTTTGTATTACATTATGAAGTAATGTAAAACTTATGAATGTATCTATTGTTTCAAGGATACTAAACTAATCAGTCTTTAGAGACTTTATCTTTGTGATCATGCCAATGTTACACAATAATGCACCGACTCTGGGTAACTGGGGTCAGGGTGTTACAACCATGGTCCAGTATGACCTTAAACTGCACCACCGTCCTTTATGACATTAAAACTGCTCATCATGTCCAGAAAGATGACGTTAAACTGTGTCCCCCTTCATTGTCCTTGCTATATGATGTTAAACTATACAGAAACGGTCCATGCATAGGACCTTAAACTATTTTCACGTCCTTTACGTCTAGTATGATGTTAAAATGCATCATCCAGGTTCAATGCATACAGCCTTAAACTATTGACACTTACTTCCAACATGATGCTAAATTGTATCATCCCTTTTTCATCCAACATAACGTTAAACTATGAAAAAGTCCCTAATACATCCAACATGACATTAAATGGTGTACTCTTTTGTCCTCATTGCATGACATTAAACTACACAGTCCTCTTTTTTCCAACATGACATTAAACTGTATTGTCCCCATCGTCCTAACTACATGATGCTAAACTGTACAGAAAGTCCTTTGATACGTCCAACATGACATTAAACTATATTTTGTCCCTGCTACATGACACTAAACTGTGCATCACCAATAGTCCTAACTGTAAGACTTTAAATTGCATAGTCCCTTCATATGTCCTATATGACATTAAGCTATGCATTGTTAAGGTTGTTGCTACCTCTTGTTTCTCTCACCGAGTATGACTCACATGATCTTAGAGCAAACTTCAACCATAACACTCTCTCTGGGCTACTAACCATGTGTAAGTCCCAACATTATTTTTTAGATCGTTGTCCCCAAGAACAACTTGATCACTAATTCATTCTTTAATTGAAATACGCAGACTTTGATCATTGCCTTCTAGGATGGGTACGTAGGCAACCTCCCAAGGTTAAATCCCAAAACCAATCTCTTCACATCAGTTCACCTCCATCTCATACGATGTTGATTCGTGAAACCGCCCCTAGAATAAATATTTTTTACAATTGTTCACTTTCATCCTTGCTATACGATGTTAAACTATATAACACTTTTGTCCAGTATGACAATAAACTACAATATTCTTTGATACCCTCACCTGATAGGGAATCATTATTTATATTGATTTTCAATCATGATTCATTTCAAAGACTATGTGCATACATGGCAACGCTTGAATCTTTTATCTTGGGTCAAACCATCATTGCACTAAGGTCCCCTTTCATCCTTCACATGTACGAACTGAATTTGTATAGTGGGTAGTTTTAGAACTACATGGGCTTGATTCCCATCCTTATGAGATACGTAGGAACGTTCGAGTGTCCCTCGAATCCAGCCCCAAGACTTTTGGGCCTAACCCCAAACTCCACTTTCAGTCCCTTGACTGAAAAGTCCCCATTAAAACACACACTGTGTATTTCTTATGATGGTCCGAGCTTTATGACCCTAAACTAAGATCTCCAATACTTTTGTCCCACACAACGTTAAACTCTAGTTCAATAACTACGTATGTCTTGATTCCCATCCTTATGGGATACGTAGTGAAGTCCAACATTTCCATTCAAGACCCAGCCACAAGATGATTATGGTTAGTATTGATTTTTGTATCTCTGTACACATCGGACAATACCCATCTTTATGTGTCCTAATCCCAACCTTAAATATTTTCAGATCTTCATAACCCTTTTCTTGACTTCTAGTCACAAAAATGTCAAACTTCTGAGAATTCATTTGCCTAACTATGTAGTACGTGCCCTTAGGCGGCCTTGCATACACAGTCTCCATAACAGATTTGTTAGCCAAAAGATGCTATTATTTGACTATGCAGCCAATTCCCTTAGGTGGACCTACATAATTCAACCCCCTAATGGGTTTTTCGGATACTGGTAACTTCATTATTGGGAAGAAAATGACAATATGTTGGGATCTGAAAAAATAGTCATCCTTAACATATTTTTCCCATATCCTTTTTCATGATCTGAAAGTATTCAAGCCTATGGTTTATATTCTCCTTCCCTACGTTTGGGTCAGATCTTCGTAGGAGTGATATCCATCCAGTTCTTCGATAATCTTGTTTGGAAATATCTTCTCCATATTCAAGTACCTCTTTCCATACAGAAAAATCTATACTTTGGAAAATTTGAATATCCATAAACTTTCACTGGCTTTTAGCACTAGGAAAGTAAATTTCTGAGAGTTCTTTTGCCTGACTATGCAGCACATGCCCTTAGATGGCCTTGCATAAGTAATCTTCATAACGGACCTATCAGCCAAAAGATGCTATTTATTTGACTATGCAGCCAATGCCCTTAGGTGGCCCTGCATAATTCAACCCCCTAATGGGTTTGTTAAATAATGGTAACTTCATTCTTGGGAACTACTTCTTTTAATGCCTTTTATCTCTTTTTCATATCATTCCTCAGATTCAAATATTCTTAAGTCATAGTTTACATATTTTCCCTCATACTTGAATATGGTAATATGTTTCTAGATGAATTGTCAAGGAATTGAGTCAATTTTAAATCCATTTCGGTCAAAGATATTTCGACCTTAAACATTAGCCTTTTTATGTCTGACATGCATGACTTTAAACTGCCAGATTTCTTGTTTTTATTTTCACCTCAGAGTCAAATCCTCTTTTCTTTCGGATCCAACTCTGAGGGGGGAATTTTTTTGATGATCCTTTTTCATCACATTGTCTAATAGAATGGAAAGGGAAATGATTTAGCACAAATTGATTCAGCCTTTGAAGAAAACATCAAAAATCAACAAAGGCGTGAACAAGGCTTCAAAAGCACATGCGTCATGCAAGTTCCATCACTGTCGTGCAAGTCCACTTGCGCGACGCCTAATGGTAATGCAAGTGACTTGCGCACCCTAAGTGATAACTGCTCGGGCTCTTCTCCAGCCTATAAATAGACCCTGTGGGCCCCCCATTTGAGAGAAGGATTTTTTCTAGAATTCACATATAGATATCTGAACGCCCAAGTCTCTTCTTCAGGTCTTCTGAACACTTCTAAGGTAATTCTTTACCTAGAATGAAAGGTATAAACAAGAGGAGTAAGGTTTAAGTGTTAGAACTCACTAACACTTGCGCACCTAAGGTGTTTTTACCCTTAAGGGAAATGGACGCACTTGTGCGTCGCCCTACTTCTTCACCAGAACTTGCGCGCCCTCTTCTAGAAAGCCTCTAGGGATAATACCAAGGGTTTGAGCCAATTCTCGCCCAAGTATTACCCTAAGGACTGAAAAACACGCAAGTACCCATGTGCCGCGTAGGTGTACCTGCGCGACGAGGACTTGAGCGCCCACGCAGTACCTACGCGCCTGCCAGGACTTGCGCGCCCGTACCTTTTTGGGTTCCCTTCTTTCCCATTTAACCCTTCTTATTCCATTCCACCTCTCCTATTCAAGATTCAGTCTTCAAGACACTCTTCAAAGCCATTTATGGCATGATTTATTGATTTGACTTCCTTATCTGAAAGAAACTCCTTGGAATATCTCTCAAAACCTAGTGATTTACACATCTTTATATCACTAAAGATTGAAATTTCATTATTCAACCTCATCCTTTAAGATGAGAGAACCCCTTAAACTGGGCCTCCATTTCAGGAATAAGCCCCAGTCATAATTCTCAAATCTGGGCATCCTTCTTAGGAGTAAGCCCCAAAGTCCCCTAATCTGGGCCTCCTTTTTAGGAGTAAGCTCCAACCAAAGTCCTCATTAACATGGGCCTCCTTTTTAGGAGTAAGCCCCAATCTCAAATATGGGCATCCTCCTTAAGAGTAAGCCCCATGTACCTTAACCAGTCCTAATTTACTTTTGATCTGGACTTCCTTATTAGGAATAAAACCCAATCATAAGTCCCCTCCTAACTTGGGAATCTTCCTTAGGAGTAAGCCCCAAGATTAGAGTACCCAAATCTCCATGAAGCACATATACATTTACGGACCCTGTTCCTGGATTTCTTCCTTGAAGTAAATCTTAATCCTCATTTCTTATGATTTCATCTTTCATGGAACAATTGTCTGGATTTACCAATACCTCTTGTTTCTCACACCGAGCATGACTCATGTGAGATTAGAGTGTAAAAGTAATTATGAAATCATTCTTTGAGCCATCAATCATAAACATCATACTCCCTTAATTGAACTATGTGGGTTCTGATTCCTTTTCCAAAATAAAGGATACGTAGGTAGCCCATCTGCAGGTATGATCCCAACTTTGAAATAATTCATGTCCTTATGAATGAAAATAAACTTCAAGTTCCCCACTAAGTGGATTTAAAACCAGTATGGTCATCATAATGACCAAGAGACTTTTATGTATCAAAGGATACCATTGACTAAGAATATCTAACAAATACAGATTATTCTCTATCAATGAAGAACCTCAAATACATATAAAAGATTCTCTAAATTTTCTACATATCAATCATTGATTGTCAGATCTAAAGGAAAACTCATTTTATACTTGGTAATGTAATAAGGATTCACAAACATAACTTAAATCTATAAAGAGAGTCCCAGAGTAGACAATAATTCCCCTAAAAAAGGTGTGATGAGTCCAACCTCCAATCCTCTTGACCAATGAAAATTCCTAAGCCTCATCAGTCTACAACTAATGAGAACCTACCTTTGGAAGGTAGGTTCAAATGGATATGGAATCATTGGATGTTTCCGGTTTTACGAACAAACCCGTTAGAAACTTCTTGGAATTTTTGAACCTTAAATCGATGAGGTCATCCCTAATTCCAGAGGGAAACAATGTTCTATAGCCAAGAGATATAGAATGGAATAAGAATAGAGGTGGAATCCAGACAGAGAATGGTTTTCCAGAACATATTTCAAAGAAAACTATTTTTGGTGCGGAGGATTTGGGCACATGGCTAGGTACTGCACTTCAACCATTCAGATAAATGTGCCAAATCAAGATCAAAATATTCGCAGGCAGAAGATCAATAAACCGATAGGTGAGTTAAAAATTCATAATATATTTGCGGCTTTGCAAGATGAAGCTGGTCAATCATACTCTGAGAAAGAACAGAAATCTCAATCCATGCCGAGTGTGAAGGAAAAAGTATGGACCAAGAAGAAGAAAAATGAGAAGGCAGTTGTTGTGGAAATTTCCCTTAAAGATTCAGATCGTTCAGGAGTATGGATACTTGATTGTGGTTGCACATACCATATGACAGGGAAGAAGGATCTCATTACAGGCATAAAATATGACAAAGAAGGAGTTGTCAAGTTTGGGAACGATGAAGGGCTGAAGATTGTTGGTTTTGGAAAGGCCAAATTCGGGGGAAAAGAAATGAGACGTGCTGATGTCTTGGTAGTAGAGGGTCTCAGTCATAACTTACTCAGTGTCAGTCAACTATGTGACTCTGGGCACTCTATCTGATTTACCAAGAAAATGTGTGTTGTGAAAGGAAAAGATGGAGCAGTTGTTCTACAGGGAAAAAGGACAAAGGGAAATATTTACCTTGTAAGTGGGGAAGAAGATATATGCTTTTTATCCAGAGATGAGGAAAACCCATTGTGGCATAAGCGACTTTCCCATCTATGCCAACCATCCATGGAAGATCTGGTAATGTGTGATTCTACTAGATACCTTCCCAAACTATCACGTGATTGTACTCACACATGTGATGCATGTCAACAAGGGAAGATCATCAGAAAGACATACAGGACAAAGGAATAGAAATCAACCAGAGCGCTCGAACTGGTACATGCATATGTTTGTGGACCAATCTCACCACGAGCCATAAATGGAAAAAGGTACTATGTCCTTTTCATTGATGATTATAGCAGAATGGCCTGGGTATTTGTCATTACCCATAAGACAGAGGTGTTTAGTTACATAAAGCAGTATATGTGGGAGTCAGAAAGGATGCTTGGGCAGAAGATTCAGAAGATCCATACTGATAACGGTATAGAATTCACAAACATTCAAGTTGAAAGCTATCTCGAGAAACACGGGATAAGGCATCAAGTTTCATTAGTGAGAACTCCCCAACAGAATGGATTGGTTGAAAGGAGAAATAAGATCATCAACAACATGTCCAAAACAATGCTTATTGATAAGGACCTACCCGAGAAATTTTGGAAGGAAGTAGTTTTGACATCGGTATATGTTTCGAACAGATTTCTGTTGTGTCCAAAGCAAGGGAGGACTTCATATGAAATGTGGTATGGAAAGAAGCCAACATTGAAATACTTTCTCATTTTTGGAAGTAAGTGTTTCATTCTCAACAAAGAAAATCACAGGAAGTTTGAGTCACAAGGCGATGAGGGGATATTCCTTGGCTACTCAGGGAAAGTCAAAGCATATAATTGATTCAACAAAGGGCTGGGAAAATTTTTTGAGAGCAATGATGTCACTATAGTTGAAAATGAACAGAATGCTCAACGACCCAGTGAACAGTTTTTGGATGAAAGTGATGATGAGTTAAGCAACACAGGGGGAGTAGAAGTGGCAGAGGATGACTCAGAAGAAGATACTGATGATGAACAAGAAAGTGTCAGCTCTGTGTCTGAAAGGAAGACAAAGAGTCGAGCTGAAATTGATAGGCAGAATATCATTGGAGATCAGACAGCTCTAATTCAAACTCGAAGAATGAAGTCACTACAGAAAACATCATTTTTATCTTAGGTGGAGCCGAAATGTTTTTCTGATGTAGCTGAAGATGAAAACTGGGTTCAGGCTATGAATGAAGAGATTGATCAAATTGAGAAGAACCAGACGTGGGAGATTGTTTTGAGGCCAGCAGACAAGAATTTCATAGGGACCAAATGGGTCTATCATAACAAGATGAATGAAGATGGAACAGTGATTCGGAACAAAGCACGAATAGTGTGCAAGGGATACTCCCAGATAGAGGGAATAGATGTTGATGAGACATTTCCACTGGTTGCAAAGTTGGAGACAATCAGATTATTTTTGGCCCTAGTAGTGCAAAGAAAGTTCAAAGTGTTCCATATGGACATCAAATCTGCATTTTTGAATGGGGTTCTGGAAGAAGAGGTTTAAATTGAGCATCCAGATGGTTTTCTCATTCACGAGGATGTGAACAAAGTTTGCAGGCTGAAGAAGGCATTGTATGGGCTGAAACAAGCACCAAGAGCATGGTACTCAAGTCTTGATCAGTACTTGAAGAAGCTCGGTTTCCAGCGAGGGGGAGTTGATTAAAATCTCTATTTCAACAACAATAGTAATCAAAGGATGATGGTGCTGGTTTATGTCAATGACATAATTTTTGGTGGATCAGATGAAGCTCAGTGCCGACAGTTTTCTGAATTCATGAAAAATGAGTTTGAAATGTCAATGATTGGAGAGCTAACTTTTTTCATTGGTCTTCAGGTGACACAAGGAAGTAATGGAACATTCATTTCTCAATCAAAGTATTCTAAGGAGGTTCTGAGAAGATTTGGAATGGAAAATTACAAGGTGATGAAGACTCTGGTTGCTACACAGATGAAATTATCAAAAGATGAGGATGGCAAGGTAGTTAATATCATGGAATATAGGAAAATTATTGTAATTTTGTTGTACTTGACCGCAACAAGGCCTGATATTGTTTTTTCCACATGCCAAGCAGTGAGATATCAGATTAATCCCAAGGAAAGCCACATGCTTGTAGTGAAAAGAATACTTCGGTATATCAAGGGCATGGTGGATTTCAGCTTGACATATAATGACAAATCTCAGACAGAGTTATTGGGATATACTAATGCAGACTAGGCTGGATCAGTAGATGACAGAAAATCAACGTCAGGAGGTGCATTCTATCCTGGTGGACTATATATTTCTTGGTTAAGCAAGAAGCAGGATTGCATTTCATTAAGCACCGCAGAAGCTGAGTATATTTAGGCCACTCAAGCATGTACACAATTATTGTGGATGAAGCAGCAGCTTGAAGATATGCGAGTTAAAGTGAAGTCTCTGATCGGAATTCAGTATGATAACTCAAGTGCTATCAATCTTAGAAAAAACCCCATTCATCACTCAAGGACCAAGCACTTTGATATCAAATATCATTTTATCAAGGAGAAGGTTGAGTAGGGAATTGTGAAGTTGGAGTATGTTCCTACAGAGCTACAGGTTGCAGACATTCTGACAATGGCCTTACCCAAGGAAGCTTTTGAGAGGCATCGACTGGCTCTGGGAGTTCAGTCGACTCCCCGCACATGAAATAGTGTGGATGTGGAACCCCCCCTCTCCCTGAGGTATGATGTCTTTTCCCTAATGTCCTGACATGTGTTCTCTACTCTGTTACAGACTGCAAAGGAGTGCCCTTTGGGTTCGTTGACAAAGTGGGAGAAAATAGTGATTGTTTAAAGGGGAACAATGTGGCTATTTGATAAATCATGGATGCTATAGGGAGAAGCTGACAGGTGGAGCAGCGAGATAGGGGGAGCATTTAAAAATTTGACGATGCTAGAAGTGATCGATCAAAGAATAGATATCATGACAGCTGAGGATCGTGATAAAAGCAGAAGAGTGGTGTTGGAAAGTGGTAAGGATATTTCCAAAAATTGGTATTAGTCATTTTTCAATAGAGGGTGTCAGAGTTGAAGTGATTCATTGATGAGCTTTTCACTTACTCTTGTTTCTCACACCGACCATTGCTCATGTGGGCTTAGAATATGTGTTGAGTAAATCCTTGATTGCTATTAGAATCACAATGAGGCGAATGGTGGATGAATAATCAACGACGTATCTTTTTATGGAAGAGTTTTCAACAAACCCAAAGGGGGAGATTGTTGGGAAAAAATCCCTCAAGTTTTCATTGAAGCATTTTTGAGGTGATTGTGTTTGTTGACAAAGTGGACATCTGAGTGGTGATTGTTGACAAAGAAAAACATTGACATAAAAATTTGTTGACAAAGAAAATTTCATGATGGAATGTCGAGTTTAAGAGCTGAGGTCAATGATCCATGTTTGATTCAAGAACATCGAGAAAAGGAATGGATGATCTAGAGGCGGTACAAGAAAACAGATACAAGGTGGCGCCATTTTCCAGTGTTTGCCAAATTTTTGGGCCTGAAAATCATCAAATGAAGAAATGTGGTTTTTGGAAAAGGGACTTGCGCGCCGTGTACTTGAAGACTTGGAAAATTGCGCGCCACATGTTTTTCAAGATCAGATCATCAAAATATGTCAAAGGGACAAGGGTCGTGGTAGTATTGAGTAGGTCGCGCAAGTGACTTGCGCGCCGTGAAGAGACTTGCGCACCAATGCCTAGGAGGCTTGGGAACTTGCGCGCCTATTGTTTTTCAAGATCAAAAGATCAAAATATGGCAAAGGAAATATGGTCACGCAAGTATTTGGTTTGGTCGAGCAAGTGTCTAGGAGGACAGAATACTTGCGCGCTGAGGGGCGACTTGAGTGCCGTCGTGCAAGGTATTCCAAATGCCTATAAATACTGGAGCACCCCTCCTCATTTCTCACCGGAGTTCAACACTTTGAAGATTCAGAGCTCCCGTCGCGCAGGTGTGGTGGTCGCGCAATTGGTGGTGTGTCACACAAGTGGGACTTGCGTGCCAGTGTTGGAAGTTGTGCTTCAAGTGTTATTTGCGCGCCTGAGGTGGTCCAGGTGAGGAAGGAATTGAGTCGTGCAGGTTTGGAGTTGTAGAAGCTTGAGTCTTGCAAGTGGTTGAGGAAGACTTGCGCGCCAGTTGTGACTTGCGCACCGATACTTGCGCACTGAGATAGACTTGCGTACCGAGTAAGGTTTATTTTTGATAGTTTTTTCGGGCTACGTGGAAGCTGGAAGATTTCCCAATACCTTCGATGCAAAGTGAGATTCATCTACGGGTGAAATTTGGGCTCCAACAGAGCATCTACATAAAGAGAAATATGCATTCCTTCATGCAAATGAAGAGACCTATAGGTCTATAAACTGTGAGTGGATTCCTTCCAGTGCAGTGAGAAAAGGAAGAGGAAGAAGGTGATCCTCTCCATCGGCAGTGAGCCAGAGAGTGAGAAACAGGGAGTGACCCTTGGGAAAGCAGTGAGATGACCCTGAATATTGTATAGGCAGTGAGCCTGGGACAGAGTGACTGTTCCTGAACCCTGTAATCCACAGCTAGTGAAGTTTAGTGGAATTTGGTACGACCAACAACCTGTTGGTGTATGCTCCATGGACGTAACCCTTAGCAGTGAACCAAGTAAAATCATTGTGTCCTGTGCATGCTTTACTTTCTGTCTATATTGTGCAACAAGAAAGAGAGAGAAGAGTGTTCTTCTTAATAGAGAAAAAAGATCATAATTGGCTTTTTTTTTAAATTAGTCATACCCTGATTCACCCCTCCTCTCAGGGTATTCAGCCTTGTGGACCTAACAAAGAAGTACATGACAGATCAGTAACAAGATGTTACAAAATTTCCACCATAAAGACTTTCCATCCCGAAGAAGTCATATGGAAGATGTAATACTTGGAAAAAGATGAGGACATTACCCCCCTCATCAACAACTCATTTTCCCAAGTCTCATGAGAATCTGATCCATGTTTCCATAGTACCCTAACCAATGGAATCAACTTCCCATGCAAGAATTTCACTTGGGAGTCAATGATATCAACTAGTTTCTCCAAAACCGAAACATCTGGCTCCACCTCAATTTCTTCCCAACTCAGATGGTGATCGGGATCATGAAGGTACTTCCAAAGATAAGATATGTTTAAAAAATCATGAATACTTTTCAACTAAACTTTTAACTCTTAACGATAAGCAACCTGCCCGAGCTGATCAGTTACCTAAAATAGTCTAACATATCTCAGAGCCATCTTTCCCTATTTTCCCAGCCGATAGTGACCCAACCAAGGAGAAACTTTCAAGAAAACCAAATCACTAATAGAAAACTCCATAAGAAGATACTTACAATCCACATATGATTTCTATCGACTCTGGGATATAACCAGATGTTGATGTACATCTTAAATCTTTTTTGATGTCTCCTGAACCAAACATGGTCCAACCCTATTTTTCAAGCCGATGGTGACCCAACGAAGGAGAAACTTTCAAGAAAACCCAGTCACCTATACAAAACTCTAGAGGAAGACACCACCAATCCACATATGATTTCTGTCGAATATGGGATGTAACCAATCATCGATGTAAATCCTAAATCTTTACTGACATCTCCTAAACCAAACTTGGTCCAGCTAAATACACTTTGACCACCTCTACCCAACAAAGGGGCAATTTTCATAGGTGACTATACAATCCCTCAAAGGGATACATTCTTATCAACAAATAATAACATTTGTTGTAAAAAAACTCAACCAGCCCTATATGGCTATCCCACAATCCACCGAAATCGAAGACACATGCACGAAGCACACCCTCCAGGATCTGAATCTCACACTTTTTCTGAACATCTTTTGATGGATGGTAAGTTGTGCTCAACTTGAACTGAGTTCCCACTACCTCATGGAGACTCCTCCAGAACCTTGAGGTAAACTTAGGATCCCTATCCAAAATAATTTAAATTGGACTCCCATGTAACCTCACAATCTCTTGAACATACATCTAACCCATATTTTCAACCTTAGTGGCATCCTTGATCAGAATGAAATGAGAAGACTTCATAAACCAATCAACAATTACCCATATAGAATTTTCCCTTGGGGATTACATGGTAATACAATAATAAATTACATGGATACCTTATACCATTTATAGAATAACAAAAATATATTTTAAAGAAAACTAGATGGTTTCAAGTGCTCTGCCTTTATTCACTGGCAGGTGTAACAGTGAGACACATAATCTACAATGTTACACTTCATAATCGGCCACCAGAATCTTCATCTCATGTCATAAAACATTTTTTTCATGGATTAATGAAAAAAAGAGATATTACAATTAAACAAAACAAAACTCCTCACAGATGCTGGGATGAAAACCCTCTTATTGAAGTGGAGCATACTATCTGAAGAGAGAGACCAACCAAAAATGGTATCCACACCATAAAGTCTTTCTTGAATTTTTCTAAACTCATCATCTTGCTATAGAATATGAAAAACAGACTCAAAGAGATATGATGATAACTAAACACTGGTCAGAACCATACCTAAAACATCTTCCTTCTCATCTAGGTGAAACTGATAGAGGAAACCTTTAGGATCCACTCCTCCTTCGATTCTAGAATATCATGTGATGATACTTTCCTACTAAGAGCATTTGGAAGAACATTAGCCTTTCCCATGGTGTTGGAAATGTTGAAGACAAATGTTTGAAGGTATTCTACCCATCATCTCTATTTTATAATCAAGAATTTTTTATAAATGATATATCCCAGACTTTTTTGATCATAAAAGATGGTGAACCTCTCTCCAAAAAGATAGTTCCACCTACATTTAAGAACATTCAAAACCACAACAAGATATAAATCATGATTGGGGTAATTATTCTCATGAGTTCAAAGATGAAAATAGTTGTAAGCTACCACATGGTCATCCTGTATAAACATTCATCCTAAACCAACACAATAAGAATCCCAAAACACCACCTACCCCTTACTGGGATTAGGTAGGATCAAAATAGGAGTCTATTTCATAAGTCATTTCATTTCATCAAAACAAAACTGACACTTTACATCCTATGTGAATTTAACCACTTTCCTGGTAAGAGTAGCCAAAGGAGACACCATATTAGATAAATCCTTAACAAACCGTTGATATTATCTAGTAAGACCAAAGAAGATCCATATCCCAGAGAAGTTATGTGGTTCATTCTGTGACAAGAAATAGTTTACCTTATATGGATCAACTAATAAGCCATGTTTGGAAAAAAAAAGTTCCCTAATAACTTCAATTTTTAAATAAAAAAACTACATTTTGAAAGCTTTCCATATAAGTGGTGACTTATCTAAATTTCCATAACCAAACTCAGATGGTACTCATGCTCACACTAGGATTTCTAATAGACCAAAATACCATCCTTGAACACTACCAAAAAAGTGTTGAGATATTGATGGAATATCTGATTCATAAAATTCATAAAAATTTCAGGAGTGCTAGTCTGACCAAAAGGTGTCACAATATATTCATAATGACCATACCTTCTCCTAAAAGTTGTATTTGGTATATCAAACTCCCAAAATTTGAGCTAGTGATAACCTAACTGAAGATCAATCTTTGAAAACCCATTTCCCCCTTTAACTGATCGAACAAATCATCCACACAAGGCAAATGATATTTATTCTTAACTGTTACTTGATTCAAATTCTGAAAGTCCACACACAACTGGAGTGAACTATATTCTTTCTTGGAAAAGACAATAGTGACTATCCAAGATGAAAAAATATGGAGAATGAAACCTTTTTTCAAAAGGTTATCCAACTGAATATTGATCTCTTTTATATCTCCTGGTTCCATATGATAAGAAGGTATCGATATCGGCTGGGTACTTGGAACCAGGTCAATCATAAAATCTACCTATATCTATAGAGGAAGATCAGAGAATTAATCTAGGAAAATGTTAGGAAATTCCTGAAACAAAATGAGAAGATTAACAACAGGAGAAACATCATCAGACTCAAATGAAGTAGCAGACAAAAAACTTCTGAGATCTAGGTGGGAAGGCCCTATACAACCTGATTTCGGATCCCACTCCCCCTGAAACACATGAGAGATCCCATAAAAAACAAGAGATAAAACAAACCAATGATAACAATCAACCTCATCTTGATGAGAAACAAGAAAATTCATATTGATGATAACATCAAATAGATCTAGATCAAGAATAAGAAAACCCCAGACCAACTCTACATTATCCATCATTAACAAACAAGAAGGACACTAAAACCCCTTCTCTTTCAACTTTTCAATAGGTGTCACTAACTCTATTATAAAGTATATACATTCTATTTTAATTTTAAGTATATCAACAAAATGTGAAAAATATAAATGAGTGGGAGGCAATAGTATCAAAGAAAGTAATCACCATTTAAGATGAAATAAGGATAGTACCTCTCACTATTTCCAGAGCTGCATCGACTTCCACTGGACACTCATCTACTGTGTGAAAGTGATTCAATCCTAAGGCTTGTGGCTGGAACCTTATAGTCTTTTAAGCTTATGACTTCACCACAATAGTCTTTGGAGTTGATGAACCCTAACCATAATGAGGCATAGTCATAGCCTGAAAGAAGCATTGTAAATGACCAACACATCCACAGTTGTTGCATGTATTCATGAGCATATGACAAGAACTTATTGTGTGTACAGCCTTTACACAATGATAGAAAGTTAAAGTCACACTGCTAGCTGTAGCATATGGTGCAGAGGAGGCTTGATGTTGAGACCCACCTCTACCACTCATGTGATGATCCTACCACTTCCTCTTCTTCCCATGCGCTCTAATGTAGGTTCCAGTGGATGGAAGATAAGAGGTGGAAAATAAAATATTGAATTCCATATTCATCTCTACCATCATATATTTTTCTTCCATTTCTACATAGGTATAAATATTTAATATAAAAAACTATGATATGATATCCGATCGCAAACCTTGCAAGTACTTTTGAGCCTTCAACTGGTCATTCTTCACTACGTCCAGAGAAAAACAGACAAGCTTAGAAAATTTATTGGTCTATGATGACACTAAACACTCTCCCTAATGAAAATATAGTAATTATAGAGACTTATCCAACATCATGTACTTTAGGAAAAATTACTGGAAGAATAGGGGTTTGAAACCCTTCCAACTCAGGTCCAAGTGTCTGTCTTCCTAGACCATGAAATCCCACCATCCCTTACCAGAACCCTCAAGCCTGAACACTGGACACTTCACCTTGATATTATTAGGTGTCTACAGGAAGTCGAAGATTTTATTGATCCTATACATATAGTCCTTCGACTCTTGTGTTTCATTCATTCATTTAAAGGATGGTGGCTTCTTGTGTAATAATCACCGCAACCGATCTCTTTGTCCTCCAGTTCTTGGTTGTACCTCAATAACCATATTATGAACTCATGGAAAATCATGATAAAAAAATGAACTTCGTGTATGATAGTCTTCATGAGATTATGATCCACCAATATATTTCTTTGTGGATCATCAACTACACCTTCCTGATGAACTCACAGAAGACATCTCAGAGGCATACTGCTACACACCGAAACAGAAGGAACGATTAGAAAATAGAGTAAATTTCAGTTTAAATGAAAAACACATAAGAATAAACTAATATTAAAAAAATCCAAAAACTAAAGACACATATCTCAACATACCATGATTACTTGAGTCTAATCATGATATGAACTGACCATAAACTTATCGCAACATACCTCTCAAGTCCTAAAAATCCTATATCCAGTCCAATAAATGTTCTAAGATAAGGAATCTTGGGGACTACCTAGCTCTAAATCCATTTTGTAATGAACCGACCCAGGTTACCCTCAGACCTAGAACCCGACTTGATCTTCCATATACTTGAAGGGTTTTCTCAATCCCCACGGGCTGGAGACAAGAACTCGAGCATCAAAAAACAAACCAAAGGGAACTATTTCACCCAACATGAACAAACACATGGCATATATATACACATGGAAATGAAAGAGACAACAGAAGTCTAATAAATATTTTACATAATT
Organism: Viscum album; assembly: GCA_963277665.1. Classification (NCBI taxonomy): domain Eukaryota; kingdom Viridiplantae; phylum Streptophyta; class Magnoliopsida; order Santalales; family Viscaceae; genus Viscum; species Viscum album. The sequence continues at coordinate 141,847,537 of OY728155.1, forward strand.
GTAATAAGACAACAAAAACAAAAATACTATAAAAGTATCTAAAACTCTAAAGGATAAGTCCAAATACAAAGGAACAGAACCAAATAGCTACTCCATGTGATGGCATGGATGAACTCCCACCATCTCACCACCACCTACCCAATCCATCTAACACGAAACCTCATTGTATCACTATGGAACCTTTCCTTTACCTACAATGGAAGACATACAATGGTCTATGAACCACTGAAGAGGTGTGTAGGGTGTGAGCTAATAGGATCAATAAGACCCCACCCAGGTATTTCATAACAAGACTCTATATAAAAATTCATATATGCTCATTTTAAATAAAACATTTCATGATAAGCAGTAAAGTATTTTTATAGAAAACATGGTAAACATTTCCCTTTTTCAAAGTTCTAAAACAGAAGTAGATATGTAAATTTTAAATCACATTTTCCATATCATTTTTCATAAGCATAAACATGCATATCGAGGCTAAAACAAAAAATCCATGAAAAAAAACAGAAGGACATGTATCAACACTAAGGATCACTATAGGTGATACTAGTAGACTACATGTACCATAATCAATCAAGTGAATAATCTGGTTCCTATAACATAGTCCTAAGAATTATAGGAATACCCCATGAGTAAATTCCCCAAAACAATGTCAATATCAGCCCCCAAGAACAATGATTCTAGGAAATAGAGGAAATACCCATGAGAAAACCTCCCAATAATCACAAAAAATGGACAATGGTCTCATGATAAAACTTCTAACTAAGTACCCAAGGTAACCCATGTGCTTGTTTTCACAATTCATTCCAATGATTTGAAAAAAATTTCAAAACCATTTCAAAAAACCATTTCAATTCTTTGGAAATACCCCTTTTCTTTCTATTTATCAACAACCAGGGAAAAAACTATTTTTCTTTAAAAACTATTTTCAGAACACAGAAAAAAATAATTCCAATTCATTTTATAAATTAGGTTATAAAACAAGAATAATAAGGTTCATCAACATATACAAGAGACAGAACCACCTACCTTGAAATTCGGGTCATACACACCCACAATGGGATCCACCAACAACGAAAACCCAACAATGACAACAAGACCCTAGAATCTAATCCACATATATCAAAATTGTTCCAATTGAGAAAGAGGGTCAGCAGAGAAGAGAAAATAACACATACCTAAAGAATGAATGCCCACTGAACCACAACCAACAAGGGAACAACCTCTAGAATGAGATCACACAACGAATCTAGAAGAAGACATGAATAAGAACCAATTTAGACCAATGAATTTGATAATGTTACCTAAGGGAACCACCACGATCAATGGAAATGAATAAGTGGAATGTTCTCTTACCTAGAGATATGCACCATAATTGCAATGATGATTGAACTCCAAACAGATAGATATAAATGGAGAGTAGTCTCCCAAAATCACCGAAGAATTACCCTAGATCAAGGGAAATGAAGTCTGGAGAAGGAACTGAAAGAAAAACATCCATGTGCCTATTTTAAAAATAGTAAATGGGCCATTACACGACGTGTATCCCAATTACATGACATATAACCCGGTTACATGACATGTAACCTGATTACACGATATATAACTTCTAAAATATCATATACACTAAAAAACCCATCTCCTTGGATTAAAAACCAATCCTTTTATTAACTCAAGACATGTAAGGGCTCTTCATGTCATGTAAACTTTCATAATATGAAGCATTTCATGACTTGTATCCAGCAACTCATACACGTCGTGTAACCTAGTTATACAATGTCAAATCCTCCCACAGTCTATAGAAAAATCTAGTTAAATTTGAGAGTCCAACAAATCTATGACTTCACCATTATAATTATCCTCCCAATTCCTTCTCGGCCCTATACATACAACAAAAAGGGGAAAACCATGATGAGTTTAAATATGTACCTGATAGATCGGTAATGAGATGTTACATGGTCCAGGTTAATTCTTTTCAAAGGGGTTAGGTGAGTTTATAATTGTGTAATAGGCTAGGGTAAAGAATCCTAGGAGTATAGATATATTTTCACACATGTTTTGGGAATTTTAAATAGGCCCAATTACTATAACACTGAGGGTAATGACCACTAGTTATGCTCTTTGGACCCCAAAGTGATTTCAGTTCATGTAATAAATTATGAATGGCATAAAATATCCTTAGAAAGTGGGTAAAAGGGCTTCCAATGGTAAGTCATCAAAGAATGGTTATGGTTAGGGTCAATCAATGTGAATTATATTAGAAATTCAATGGGAATACTCTTAAACCTTGATGCTCCCTTAGATAGATGGGTATAATGATACTATTAATACTAGTGAACTATGATTTTTCATTGAACATGAGGAATGATTATTGTAGGGTTTTTAGAATGTTTAAAGAGTTTTATCACTCAGCTTGGTTGTTCCTAGTTAAACATGAAGATGGTAAAGTGAGGGAATGGTATTTCTTGTGCATAAATATCCCTTTGAGTGAAAAATTAAAATACAATGAAAGTTGACCTCTAACTGAAAGCCTTATGAGGCTTGGATTGTATAAGGAAATTTGATACATGTAGGTATATTGATGTATGATTATATTTGGTTCCTCTAGATTTCTAGGTAATGGTGAGTGTTTATGTTGGATTGGATTGTATTTTCCATAGAGTATAATTACTTGAGTAGATTAAAGTGGAACAACCCTTAGTTCACTTATGGGTTTAGTGTATGGGAAGTGTGGAAAGGGGCCTAAGCATCATTTAAAGAACCATAGAGTGTTATTTTGAAATTAGTGATGTACTAATGATGTTGATAATGGATGATGTGAGATCCATGATGCCCTATGGGAAGTCTTATTTCCTAAGAGGGGTATAATGATTTAGTGTTACATAGTAGGATCAATATGCTGAGCTTTCTAGATTGGTTATGGATTAAGGGATTTAGGAAAATATTGGGTTATTTTTTAGCTACATGTTTTGTTGAGATGACTAAGTAGAGTGATACTAGTTAGGGAAGGTTATGTTGAGTTATTCATGTGTTATTATTTATAAAAGTGCTAGGTATGGATCTGTGGCTAGTTGAGTGCTAGTATATACACCATATCTACCATGTATTACTTATTTTAACCCATCTATATTCATGAAATTTATGATAAGGTTAAGACATAAAGAGATACAGATTGAGTTGTGGTGTTACACCATCTAGGTCATAATTCTTCTTGAGTTCTAGGAAGATCACAATGGAGTGATATGATCCACAATTTCTCTTCTAGGGGATTTTTTGCTAAGTATTATGACCTACTTGGATGCATTTTCAATACGGTACTATGGTTATGCTGATGTAGTTTGATATGGGGTGGAATGGGAACTTAGGGATTAGGGAGTGGAGTTACACCACCCAGGTTCTCATTATCCAAGTGCTGGGAGGATCACAATGGAGTGATAGGATTCTTAGTTACCATTTATATGGGTTAGACTATGTGTTACACCATTACTTGATGAATTTTTTATATGTATTGATGTAGATGCATTAGGTTATGGATAAACAGTAATCCATTATATGTGTGAGGTTGGTTAAGTCTTACACCTTACTAAGACTTGCTTCCTATTTTTGGTGGGGAAACAGATCCATTACCGACATAGGCTGAAGTAGGTGGGGTCAGGTGTCCCGGTGGTCTGGTTATCACACGATTGTTTTCTTTATGTGTGTTTTTATTTTAGTCATTTTAATATACATACTAACACTACATATTGTGTAATATATGAGGAACCCATTGGTGGTGCACTACTGAGTGTTATGATCACACCCAAAATAGGCACCCTGGTGTGCATGTGGACTCTCATGTTTTACTTTTAGCTGAAAAATTGTATAGTGGACCTAGATAGAGTAGTTTGATAAGGTTAAGAGATAGAATGAAGGAAAGTATTGGGTTTTCATAGTAATTTATCAACCTATATTTTGTTTTTTTTCTTTTATACTTGATTACCCCAGTGGGTGGTCCCTTAGATATATGTATGTATGATTAACATGGTCTAATATTGTTATAATATATCAATTTTTATTAATTGTTGATGGGTATAACTTCACTATAATCACTTTTTCTTATTATGATGTTGTTTGATGGTTGTTATTTACCTATTATGGGATATTATGAAACTAAGAGTATAGTCTCCCCAAAGTTGTTATAGAAATTATCTCTAGTTTACAACCTATGGAATATGGGGAGGTGTGTTTGAGGTTATGTGGTACTCTTGGTGCAACCACGGTATGGGAGGAACCGGACTGAGGTATTGCAAAATGGAATTAGTGATTTTTGGCTATTTTACTATTTAGGGCCTTAGTAGTTAGAGTTAATAATGGTTAAAAGTTGGGATGTACATCAACCTTGTGTTTCATGAACACATATATAGTAGAAGATTAATTTACAAGGGTAATGTGATTGTTATTTATTTCTTTTCGATGTCACGATTGAGATATTTATAAAAATATGTTTTCTTGGGTTGAGTCTTCTATTGATTATTTTACTCTTAACCCTAGTGGTAAAAGTGTGTGAATTAATTCATCATTACTAGGAATGTCGGTATACTTGAACGTGTTCCTAAACAATTATGACTACAAAAATGGCTTTGGAAAACAAATATTAGGGAAAAAATCTTTTGAGAAAATGTTATGTGAATTAGGTTTCAATTAATTAAAATGTAAAAAATAAGTTATTCAGTGTTTTCTTGAATAAACCATTGGCGATTCATTAATTAATTGAAACTTTTTTGGTATTGTTTTTGGGTAATTAATTTGATACTATTACTTCATAGTCATGATCATATGGTAGACGATAACCCTATAGTGGATATGTCTAGGTAGTTAATCCATTAGTTAATTGAAACTACCATGATATATTTTATGAGTTATTTATTTGATATTATTACATAATATTAATGATCATATGGTACATGAAAACTCTATAGTGAATAGGTCTGGGTAGATGATCCTTTATATCAAGATTATTTGATGGTTTTCAAGGATATGGTTGGTATTGATGTGAGATAGTTAAGTTGGATATAGACCCTTAGACAGGTTAGTTTGGTATGTGGTGTTACTTTGGGATTGTGAGATATGACTCTTTTTTGGTGCGAATTGTAATGATAAGTGGGGTAAGGTTCATGTTTTCCTTGGTTAGATGATCATTAAAGGCTATTGGTAAGTGGGGTAGTTGATCCTCATCTTATATAGAGGAAAGTGAGTGGTTATTTGTTTATAATATGAGGTTCTTGGGAATTTTTAACTTGAGTGGGAGAATAATGTGTAAATGATTTTTTGGTTATAATAACACTCAATTGATGAGGGATCAAGTGTTTAGTTTTATTAAATCATTTCCTTGATTATATTAGAAGCGAAAAAACTATTGGTGTTAAGTGAATTATGTGTTAACATTCAAGGAATGGGTAAAGTGAAAAGTTTGGATTATGGTTTTTGGGTGAAATTTAAATTGAGCATTAGACAAGGATGGATCCTATCATTATGGCCTAGAGTTGTAGAATTCATGTGACTCTTAGTGGTATTAAGGATTAAGATGAAGTGACATACTTGGGAGGCATGATTTGAGTGATTTATCTCTAAGAGTAAGATGGATGGGTCATTGAGGTATGCACATCATGTAAATAAATTAGTGCCAATAGTGATATTTGATAAATAGTCTCTTAGGGAATGTTATGTGTAGAAAAGAAGTATCTCTACTTGTTAGTTTCCTAGTGAAACAACCCTTGGAGTGGGAAGGATGTTATTTATTGGAACCCTCTATAGTGGGATCATAAAGTTTTATAAATGGTGGTTATATTATTTGGGTTTCCCATGGAAGTCCTACCAAGTCCTTGAAGGGTTTGAGGCTGTTCGTGACAGATTTATAGGGTAATCCATGGTCAAGTGGATTGATTTTTTAGAGAATAAACACTTGTATAGGCTAGTTGAAAAAAGGGAAGTGCAGCCTCTATGTAGTGAAGTGCTACCAGATTATAATTGATTATGGGAGTATCTCAATAGGGGTTTATTGATGGAGTGTGGACCGACCTCAAAGAATCTATCATGTTGATGATTGGTGTTTATGACCAATGGATATTCATATCAGTCAATGGATTTACATGACAACCTAACATCTTAAAATCCAAGAGTAGAGCCTGTGGTTTGATATTGATGGGTTTTAAAGCTAAAGGCTCATTCATAATAATATTTTTGGAATATTAGTATTTATTCAAGGTGATATCAGTAGAATGATGGTATGGATAACTTATTAGTCCTGATGAACTGGCGGAGACACACCTGGGGGGTGAATCATGTGTGACTAATTTTTACAAAAAAAAAAATTTCTTCTTTAAAGTTATTTCCACCCCTTTGGTATTATGAAAATATATGGTTGGTTAGGACACAAATGGATCTTTTTAACCTTTACCCAGTAATCCACAACCACATGAAATAAAAAATATAAAAAGGAAATCAACACAAGGTATTTTTACAAGGTTCAACCTTGATATGAGAAATCTACTCCTTATAATTTTCAAATCCCATTTAGAAGCATATTCTCCACTATTTTATCACTTATAATGGGTGTCCATGGATTATACTAAAACTGGGTTCACTATATTACATTGGTGGGTTCATAATATTTAATATTCAAACCAATTACTATATCACATAGCTCATTTATACTGATATACCATTAGGTATTCCTCAAAAAACTTCCCCTTAAAGTATGTAAACACTAATGAATATGATATCACTTCATTCAAAGAATATACCAGCTTCCTCACCTCATAAACTTTGATTCACTATAAGTCTTTAATAATGATCACATGAAACTTAGTTTTAGTTCTATTCACATCTTTCTAGTTATTTTCAAATTTTATTATCTAAACACTCTTAGCTTTGAATGTTAAGAATTCAATACTATAATATATATTATCTAGAATATATACAAAGAAATGAAAAAAATATTCAAAATATTACTCTATGATATAATATATTAAATACATTGGTCTGTTCCTTGTTCACAACATGGAGTACCTTATAAGTTATGTTACTCCTCTCTTCTTCTTCTTATTTTTCTTATTCTTTGTTTTCGATCAAAAAAGTATCATGTTCACTACATCTATGGTTGATTGTGGGGGTTTAAATGTTGCACAATCATCCATGTGGGCCTTACTATTTTCGAACGGCTTCTAACTAGTTTTGTTTGTGGAGTCAGAAACACCCAACAGTCCCCTTATTTTAGATTTTTGTGAACCTTCTTTCCAAATATAGGTGGTTGTTGAGAAATGGTCCAAAATTTCTTAAAGAATCACATTGGTTGTGAGGGTGTGAGGTCGGGGTCATCACAACCTTTTTAAGGGTAATTATTTCCTACTCTAGGACTCTCTTAAAGATTTACGATATATTTGAAAATCCTTCATTCATTCCCAAGTATAACATGGGTTTCCCTCAAGTTAACAAAAAATTATTAACATGTATGGAATTTAGAATCATCTGTATATATCTAAGGTTCTTCATGACCCTTTTATGAGTGGATTAAATATTCTTTTGTCACTTATTACTATGATACTGGTTTTAAGACACACTATGGGGTGCTCTAGATTTTATCATCCTTGTGAAAGTAATCAAAACCCACATAGTTTAGGGAAACTTAATAGGACACATCATACATTTTAAGGTCATGCGACGAGGACTAAACTATGTAGTTCTACGTCATGTGGAAACAATGTCTAGGAGAAAGGTGCCTAGCAAAATTTTAGTGTGGTACTTATACTAAGGTGGGCCAAGGAACCTGGAAGGGAAGTTAGATCCCAAGTTAGATACAACCCTACTAGGAATGTGTCCCATATAGTATTATGGTTGATTTTGGGGTGTTGGATCTAGGACACATGGAGGCTTCCTAGATATCCCATTTGGATGTGAATCAAATCCCGCATAGTTCAGTTGTGAAGAACCATGCTTATGAATGTCCTATGAATATTTTTATCGCAAGGAATATAGCCCCTTTAGAGGATTCTGTTAGGTATTATACTGAATATGAGACCCTTTTACTTTTTTTTATTGGGAATATGGCCCTTTTGAAGTTCAAAGAATGATTTTGGGGATTACATCATATAGGGGGATTCCCTTTAGAGTGAGGGCCATGAGTAATGTCTTTAAACATGGTAATTTTGATATTTGTTTGGAGATTACACGAATATGGATGAACTTTTTGGGTTGGATACATGAATTTGGGGACCCATGCCTATTAAGGATATCCGAAGGAAGGTGAGAGGAAGATCCAAAAAAATATTCTCTACCAAGACATGTGTTTTACTGTGTGGACATCATGATCATTTCTAAACACTAAGCCCATGTGAGACATGGTATAATGTTAGAAACAAGAGGGAAAAAAATATCTCACAACCCACACAATTCCGATTTTGCTGGTGGAAGAGGATGGGGCTATGAGGGAAGAATAAGTGGCTTTGATGTGCCTATTTCCTCACCCTTTTTGGTAACTAGGATATTCACACCTGACTACCTATCTGTATATGGACCTATAATAAAGAATAAGGGATTACTACAGGAGGGATTCCCTAGTATTGATTCTAGGTAAAGAGGAGTAAAATCCACTAATCCTTAAAGTAAAATTCAATCATTATCCTCTCCCCTGCTTGGAGTTGGGGGTCCCTGGTCTTAGATACAATGAGGGAAGGACATGGTCCTAGACCTCGAATCTGTAACCAATAGGTCTCTAGAACTACACCTAGGGCCAGGGTCCTCATGACCGATGGGATGCATAATTTCATTCACCCTAAGGACCCTACCTGTCAGTTTGATCAAGTGAGGGATACCTCTAAATGATGGAACGAATAATGAATGGGAGACACACTGGTGTGTCTCTCTCCATGGTCATGCAAGTTCATAGGTTTTGGCCGAGGCTTCAATTTGGTCCCCCTTAGATGATGGATCTAAAGGGGCCTAGGTGAAGGGGTTGCATGACCAGAGCTTCAAACCTTCTTTCGTGTTCCATTGTTTTAAATAAGCTACCTCAGGGTCTTATTTATAGGCAAACATGGGACCCTTGTTTTAGGAGGTCACCCATGTAGGTACCCAGCATAGGTACCCATTGTAGGTACTTCACAAAGGGGTGGATTATCCTTCATAACCACATATGGGGGGCTGCAAGAGACTTTTAGTGTACTAGATGAGTGAACACAGGATGACCTAGGGGAACCCTCTACTGCATACCACAAGGGATACACCCCCCACACCCCTTCTCAGGATCAGTGTCGAGCTGCAGTCATGACCCACTGAGCCAATCCCTTATCTACCATCACTCACCCAATGAAAAATGGTGAGTTTTATTGTATTCTTTTTGGATCGAGTTGAGGATGTTTTGGGTTGTGATACATACAACCCCACCTCTCATTCTAAGCCCATAGCCTACTCTCAGAGGAAGGTTCTCACCACAGTGCAGTTGGATTGGGAAATGTTTCAGAAGAATCTTCATCCCTTGATGTGTGAGAATTATTATGACACATGGAAATCCAATATGATCAGTCTGTAATAATGATTCATTCCTAATAAAACTAAAAATTTGGTATCTAAGTGAGGATAAAATCATGAATTATTTATTAAAGTTCATCGAACACATTTTTTGATGTTACAAAATCCCCCCTTAGAATTGGATTTATTCAGAACAAAAATAATCTAGTCATAAGGTAATTTTAGGGAACTTTGATGCATTCAAACATCATTTTGTGGGATTTAGAGCTATCTCAGGTATGAGAGGATGCTCCATTTTTTTTTTAATCCATGGGGCCTAGAGAGAATAGTTTGACTATTTATAGGGTTATATGGACCACCCTACAAACTTTTTGTATTTTGTGTCATCACCCTAAGTTTTTACTAAGTCCAATATGAAGAAGACTTAGCAGGTGAGACTTAACTTTTTCTTAGGCTACCCTTTGCAGGTTTTTAGCCTAACAAGTGTTGTGACTCTTATCTTTTCACTTCTCAATTCTTACATAAACCTTTAATATAATCGGTCTATCAAGATAAGACTCAAATTTTACCCAGGTTTCCCCTTATGGGTTTTCAACTTGGTGAGTATTGTGTCTCTTTTTGTGGGAAGTTTGAAGTTTTTCAAGACTGACTGATATGACTGGTGTTTTAGTTTGAATAGATTTGATCATGAGTTTTGAAATGATTACCCAAACAAGGATTGTTATCCAATAGTGTTCTACCATTATTCAGATACCTGAAGGGGAATTTTGAGTCATGTTTTTTTGATTTCTGAATCTGAAACATGATGCGAGAAAAACATACAATGAAAGGCTTCCAACCATATTTGAAAAGAATTTTCAAGTATGTTGTTTTTGTTGGGACTTACATTGATAAAAGTGGTCTCTTCTGAAATGTAAGTATGGTTGACACGTTTTTTTTGTAGGAATCTTATGTAAGGACAACTGGGATGTGTTACTTCATAGTCAAATAGTGGAATCCTCTGGATGATAGGCCCTTTATATGGGTGACTTATGCAAAGATAATTGGGACATATTATTACATACTAATACAAAGGTGTATTCAAGATTCTGACATTCCATTACCAATGTCTAGGTTGTTTATGAAGATTGGATTTCTCAAGACCATGAAGGGTGGTTTACTAAGGGAATATTTTTGAGAATTAAGATAGAATCTGTATTGGAATTTTCCATGAATGGGAGATCACTCCCACATGAATTTGGCTTGTGTAAATGAGGTCACATTCTATTAAATGATCAACATCATGGGGAGGGACCCTCCCTAACAAGAGTTGAAGCACCATGTTGTTTAATGTTGTGTGACCAAGAAATGGACCTTGTAGTTTAACATATTATAACAAGGACTTTGGGGTTATAGTTTATGTCCATTTATCTCTAACAAAAATATTATCAATTTCACCCTTTCATGGTAATATGTCCAAGAATTACCCATCATTTTCAGGTATGATGGGTAGAGGGTTGTAAGTAATATGGAGGTTTCTAGATATGAAGAGTGAGATGGGATGAAAATTTAATTAGGACTTATAGAGATAGAATATGTCTCTCTTGGGGATGAATATACATTTGGTTGATATGCCCTTTTTGTGGGATATTTATGCACAATAAACTAGGTAATATTACTACAAAGTAAAATAGTGGAATCCTCTAAATGATAGGCCATTTTGGTGGGTTACTTATACAAAGCCAACTGAGGTGCATTACAATACAGTTAGACAAAGGAATCCTCAAGAATATAAAATTCCACTAATGATGGTTGTGGAAAGTTTATGGAGATTTTGTTGGAGGAAAGTACCTGAATACAAGATGAAAATTTCATATAAAAATTTTGAAGAATGGAGAGAAATAATTTTCTCATGTGGGTATGACCCCTATGCGGGAAAAGATGATTTTATTTTATTATGTTGTGGATGGTCCAAGTGATAGGTTCTAGGAATCTCTACATATATCATCGAGGAGAGAATCATTCCACATGTAGTTCTAGAAAATATTCCCCATACCGATCAAATTCTTGTGTGGGTAAGGGTTTTTTTTCTATCTGAATATGAGCACACTAAGGGGGTAAGATCCCATATTAGATCCTATTATACTAATATGAGTCATTGACCGCATTGTTGTGACACGTCAAATTGATTATATTTTTAAGGTTGATTTATAGTCTAGGGTAAACCCTAGGTCGTCTCTCAAGGAGCGTTGGTAGGTTTAGAGTGTGTATTTTTAATAAAAATGACTAAGAGAGGGGGTGGTTTTGAAAACAGTTTAAAACAATGACTTAGTTGAAATAGCTTAAAGGATGAGTGCCCAAGTGGATTTTGAGAAATATGAGATAAACGTGTCGATGTGATTTCACTACACACATATCAAGTTCATTGTTCATAGAGATTCATCTTAGGTTTAGAGTAATTCTTTGGTTGGAATTAATTGGAATCCCGATTAATTCCTAAGCTTTTATTTCTATGCTTTAAGGACCAAACCTTGATGTAACAATCGTATTGTCAAGGTCCAGCACTTATGCATGAAATAAGAGCTTCCAAAGCATATTGAAATCTCAATAAGTTGGGTATGAAAAGGATTCTTGTGATGTCCAATCGTAACAACACAAGTCACGCACTCAAAACCTCACACCGATCGGTTAGAAATTAAGAGCATAACACTCACATGTATCAAATCAAGCATTCAAATCTGAAATAAAATAAGATACATGGACTGAAATGTTTAAACACCCAAATTACTCCAAATCAGTAGCTAGTTTATGCATCAGAACTCCCTTGACATGTGTGTAGCTCCCTCACAACGAACACCCAACTTTTAGCTCGACATCGGGAGGAGGAGGAAGCTTGAGTTGAACTCCTTCTTCATTGTTGATCCCCCTATGAGGATAGGGTCCTCCAGAACCTCCAAGTTGATTAGGGGACTCCTATGGGACTCCAAATTGGCAGCACTTCACTCCTTGGCCGAACTTGCAAATGAGGAGCCCAAGGTGCCCTTTTATAGGAAATGTGGGAGGTGGTTTTTGGCACACAGATTTCATCAATCCACTTGCACGACACGTTTTGGCCTTCAAACAGTCTTATCTCGCTTTGGAGAAAATAGAAACGTTGTAGCCCTACCTCTTGACTGTCTCCACCGAAATGTTGGCACCATTTGGACATCTACATCTCAAGATATTGATAAAATACAGAACACTGCATTTGACTTGGTCCAGATTCGGTGGCTTGGACAGATAAGTTCGGATGGGCTCCATAAAAGCTGAATCAGGATTGGGTTACTTCATATGAAATGTAGCCTATTGAATTTAGACAGGCCCACAAAATTTCATCCCATTTGGATGCACAGATTTTGTGTACTATTCAACACAGTGGACAGATGTCCATGGATCCATGCAATTTTGGCCCAGTTTTCTTTCACTTCATTAAGGGCCCTCCAAATCACCTCCACCTACATTGTAATTTTCAAAACAAGTATCATTTCCTTATTTAATATTGATAAACACAAAATTATTGAATCAAACATGAAGCACAATTTGATAGTATTTTTATAATTTTTAATACAAAATATGTTTAGCACAGCGGTGTAAGGGTGAAAATGAAACAGTGAATCGTGGTACGATCACACCCCCACACCTAAACATTTGCACTCCTGGGCAAAGTCATATATCCAAATACATTGATGCATAATATATATACATTTCCAACATCCTGAAGATTTATCATTTGAGGAAATTTTATTTATCGATGCATGAATCACACCAAGGAGTTCTTCCTAGTGAAAATAGAAAAAGATGTCTCATAAATCATATCATAGCGAAATTCAAAAGGATTCATGATACCCAATTGAGAAAGGAATTAATAAGTAAATCATGACACTAACTCTCCATGTGTGTGTGTGGAAACCATTCCATGCTATTTTTTCCACTTGCTATCCAATAAATATATGTTATTTTAACATTTTTCAGCTTAAATGATTTTTTCACCGAACCTGTCCTACATCCTTTGCAATCATATTTCAAGACCCACTCATTTAAGCATTCCCAGAAGTCAAACCATAAGCTCCCGACCTAGATATCCCCATATGTTTCACATTTCATCACTCCCCCCATTTATTATTTTTTTGAAGTTGCAATTGGAACAAATCTCACACTCATCTCTCAACCCTTGTTTGATCTCCTCACGACACTAATTGCAATAGTTATAACAAGATCAAAGGTTGAGGAGGAGTGGTTTCTGACCTTCCCAAGACACAACAAATATTTTTTTTGAGGGCGTACAACAGTCGGACATTAGGTACACACGCTTAGGTCAATATGGTACAGTAATGAAACAGATCGATAAGGAACGAACGTATGGAAATATCATTTAAAGCTGAAAAAATATTAACCCAACATATATTTACTTTATATTAAGTAAGAAATAATCACACTTTGTGGTTTGGTGCAAAATGTTTTGGAGATATTAGTGACACAGTTTTTCCAAAAACTACTCACACAATGGGCATCAATCATCTCAAAGGTTTCACATAGATATGACCATTTATATCATTGACAGAAAACCAATTCACTAAAAATCACTCCCTGATGTTAAATTCATACAAATATTCTTTTTAGCCTTCGTTATGGTATTTTTACTTTCCCCACTCTATGGTCGACATATCATGGAATTTCGAAATTGTTTGGAAAAAATGAAAATACCATAAATAAGGCAAAAAAGAGAAAAAAAAATGGAGAAAATGATGAAAATTCCTAACTAACCTAGGAATGTATCCACCCCCCCACACCTAGAGTATGCAGTGTCCTCACTGTAGTAAGAGAGAATGTGGGAAGGAAGGATAAAACCTAGTTGATGTCATTCATAGTTTGCTTCTTGAACTTGGAGTTCCTCCATTGGGGACTCCGGAATGGCTTCATGGAAGTGCTTCAAACGCTGCCCATTAACAGTGAAGGTTTGCTTGGTGTCTTCATTTTGAACCTGGACAACACCAAATGGAGAGACATTAGTAACAATGTAAGGTCCAAACCAACGGGAACGAAGCTTACCAGGGTGCAACTTCAGCCTTGCATTGTAGAGGAGGACCTTCTGCCCGATGTGGAACTAACGATGAAGGATAAGACGGTCATGGGCAGCCTTGGTTCGCTCCTTATAAATTCGGGAGTTCTCATATGAATCTCTTCTCATTTCCTCCAACTCCTGAATCTGCAACTTCCTTTGAATACCTGCACCAGAAAGATTAGAATTGCATTGTTTAATAGCCCAGTAGGCCCGTTGCTCTACCTCAACAGGGAGGTGACAACTCTTCCCAAAAACTAGCCGATATGGTGACATGCCAATTGGAGTTTTCAATGCAGTACGGTAAGCCCATAATGAATCATCAAGTCTAAGACTCCAGTCTTTTCTATTTGGCTAAACCGTTTTCTCAAGAATCTGTTTTACCTCTCTATTTGATACTTCGGCTTGACCATTTGTTTGTGGGTGATAAGCAGTAGACACTCGATGCCCAACCCCATACCTGCACAAAAGAGATTGCATTGTGCGGTTGCAGAAATGAGAACCCTGATCACTGATGATAAACCTAGGTAACCCGAACCTACAGAATATTTGGGTTCTCAAAAATTCCACAACTGTCTTGGAATCATCTGTCCTCGTGGCTCGTGCCTCTACCCACTTTGAAACATAATCCACTGCCAGAAGAATGTAAAGGTTCCCAAATTAATTGGGGAATGGTCCCATAAATTCAATGCCCCAAACATCAAAAATGTCATAGGAGAGTAAGGGTTGTTGAGGCATCTCATTTCTTTTAGAGACATTCCCAATTCTTTGACAGTGAGGACAAGATTAACAGAATTCATGGGCATCCCGAAACAATGTGGGCCAAAAGAGACCAGAATCTAAGACCTTGCGAGCAGTCCGTTGGGGACCAAAGTGGCCCCCACAAGCAAGTGTGTGGCAGAACCTAAGGACAGACTGAAACTCACTATCGGGAACACAACGCCTAATAACTTGATCACTACATGTGCGCCAGAGGTAGGTGTCATCCCAAATGTACCAACGAGACTCATATTTTAGACGACTGTCTTGGTTTTTGGTGAAATCAGCAGGAATTCAAGACGCTACCAAATAATTTACAATTTCAGCATACCAAGGAATAACATCTTGCACTCGGTACAATTGCTCATCAGGAAACAATTCATTTATGAGAATACAGGGGGATGAGTCAATGTCCGAGGATGGGAGAATCCTACTGATATGGTCAGCAACCACATTCTCTACTCCTTTTTTATCCCTAATTTCTAGATCAAATTCCTGAAGGAGGAGCATCCAGCAAATGAGACGTGGTTTGGCTTCTGGTTTCTTTAGGAGATAACGGAGGGCTGCATGGTCTGAGAACACAATGACTTTGGACCCTAAAAGTTATGACCTGAATTTATCCAAGGCAAACACAATGGAAAGAAATTCTTTTTCAGTGGTGGTGTAGTTTGCTTGGGTAGGGTCCAAAGTACGTGAGGCATAGGCAATGACATGTGGAGCTCGGTCGTCCCTTTGTGATAAGACTGCCCCAACTGCATAGTTAGAGGCGTCACACATGAGCTCAAATGGTAAATCCCATCGAGGTGGTTGGATTACCGGGGGTGACGTGAGACTCCATTTTAATTTATTAAAAGCTTCCTCACATTTTTTATCAAAATCAAATTCTTTTTCTTTTTGGAGTAATCGGTAGAGGGGGAGTGCAATTTTACTAAAGTCACAAATGAAACGACGATAAAATCCAGCATGACCCAGGAAAGACCGCACATAATGAACATTTTTAGGGAATGGTAGGGAGGAAATGATATATACTTTTGATTTTTCCACTTGGATACCTTCCCCAGAAATGACATGTCCCAAGACTATGCCTTGTCGCACCATGAAATGGAATTTCTCATAGTTTAATACGATATTATTTTCAATACAGCGACGTAGGACAGAAGCAAGACTACTCAAAAATTCATCAAAAGAGGATCCATAAACAGTAAAATCATCCATAAAAACCTCCATGAAATTCTCCAGGTAATCCGAAAAAATACTAACCATACATCGTTGGAAAGTACCTGGAGCATTGCACAAACCAAATGGCATCCTTCTATAAGCAAATGTACCAAAGCGCCAAGTAAAGGTTGTCTTTTCCTGATCCTCAGGGGAAATATGGATATGAAAGTATCCAGAATACCCATCAAGGAAACAGTAATGGGGCTTCCCTGCTAGCCTCTCTAGCATCTGGTCAACGAATGGCCATGGGAAATGGTCCTTCCTAGTGTGTTGGTTTAGTCGGCGATAGTCTATACAGACATGCCAACTATTCTGCACACGAGTTGGAACCAATTCATTGTTTTCATTTTTAACTACAGTAAGGTCAGTTTTTTTAGGAACTAGTTGAACGGAACTGACCCATTGGTTGTCAGAGATAGGGTAAATGATTCTAGCAGCCAACAATTTTGTTACTTCTTTTTTAACAACACCAAGTAGGTTTGGGTTTAGTCGACGTTGTGACTGCCTCACTGGTTTAGCCTCATCATTTAATAAAATATGATGTCTACAAATTGATGGGATAATTCCAGGAATGTCAGCAAGTGTCCATCCCAAAGCTTGTTTATACTCCCTCAAAAGATCAACCAGTCGCAATTCATGCGTAGGAGGGAGTGAACTAGCAATGATGACGGGCAACTTGTTTCCATTCGCAAGATATAAGTATTTTAAATCTTGAGGCAGTTGTTTCAGTTCCAATTCTGGGAGATTTTGGATTGACGGAAGTGTGTGTGAAAGTGAGAAGTCACTGATCTCATCTAACTGCTCAATGGTAACATCCTCAGATGAGGAATGAGCTTTTACAAGCATAGAAGTATCATCGATGTTCATGTGATCCTATGTGTTCAAGAAATCATCAATTAACAAACACGCATGACATTTCTCTAGACCGCTACAACAATCAATGCATGATTCATTTCCTAACATTTCAGTCAATGAAGAAAACTTAGAAAGGGGATCAGGGGAATGAAAATAAGTTGTTTCAGGGGAAGGGAGAACATCAATTGAATTGACAGAGAAAGAGGAGTGTTCTTCTAAGGGGTGCTTCATGGCATCAAGGATATTGAAGTGGACAGTATTAACACCAAACTCTATAGATAATGTACCATTATGGACATTAATTATGGTTTTGGCAGTTTTCAAGAAAGGTCGCCCCAATATAATAGGGGCATGTCCATTCATCCTATCATCTTCCATTTTAAGCATGTAAAAATCAACAGGAAAAATTAAATTTTTCACCCTCACAAGAACATCCTCTAACACACCAGAGGGGTGTGCCGTACTCCGATTTGCTAGCTGAACGAAAATACCAGTGGGCTTTAGTTCACTGACCTTCAATGAAGAGTAAATAGAGTGAGGCATCACATTAATAGAAGCACCCAAATCAAGCATAACGTTGGAACATGAATACTACCCTATGGTGCACAGAATCAAGAATGTCCCAGGATCATTGCACTTGGTGGGAAGTGATGGTTGTATCAATGCTAAGACGTTCCTCCCCAGGCTCACCTTTTCATCACCTCTAAGTCGCCTTTGGTGGGTACACATCTTCTTTAGAAACTTGGCATATCTCAGAATTTTCTTGATGGCATCAATCAATGGAATGTTAACCTGCACTTTTTTGAAAGTCTCCAAGATTTATTTATCAAGTTCAGTTTCTTTTTGTTTCCTAGGATGTGCAGCCCTTTGAGGAAATGGAAGAGGAATGGTTGGGATAGGTGGCTCATCAACAGCCACACTCTTTCCTTTGGTAGGACTTCTCTCAAGACAAGGTTCCATCTCATTTGAACCTTTTTCAATGGTTGGGACGGTGGTTTCCTTAGGAGAGGATGACTCTAATGGAGGGTTCATTTGGCTTTTAAGTTGTGTTCCACTCCTAAGTGTGATGGCACTAACATTTCCCTTATCCCTAGGGTTGACAAGTGGTTGAGAGGGTAGTTTACCAGACCCATGGCTTTGGATTTCACCCACTGAGTTAGCTAGTTATCCTAATTGGGTTTTGAGGTCTTGTATGGCTGCTTGGGTGGTTTGTTGGAATTGGAGATTATTGGCAGCCATGTGTTTCATCATATCTTCTAGGCTAGGCTCGGTTTTTGGAGGGGGTGGTTGGAATGGCCTTTGGGGTGGTTGAGGATTTCTGGGTGGTGGTGGATGACTACTCTGACCCTGTTGGTTCCATTACTGTTGAGGTTGGTTTGAATACCCCCCTTGCCTATAGGCTTGGTTGTCCTTCCACCCTTGGTTGGATGGATAGTATGGTTCTTGCCTAAAGGGTTGGTTAAAGGGGTGTCCTGGAAATATTGCCTCACAACTTTCAGGAGTTTCTCTCAATTGGGGGCATTGGTTAGAATAGTGGGTGTCAGAAGAGAAGATTCCACAATGGATGGGAGGAGGAGATTAAAATATTCCTTGGGAGAGAGCAAGTTGTCGTAGAAGGGTACTTACCTCTTCAAACTTCGTGTCCACCTTCTTCTCAAACTCAGTACTTTGCACCTCATGGACACCTCGAATGGGAACACTGGACCGTGTACCAAATTGTTGAGTGTTCTGTGCCATGTTCTCAATGAGGGTTCTTGCAGCAATTGGGGTCTTATCTACCAATGCACCACCTGCAGCAGCATCAATCATATTTCGATCAATAGGAATCAAACCTTCATAAAAATATTGAATTAAAAGATGATCACTTATTTGGTGGTGTGGGCAACTTGAACAAAGCCTTTTAAATCTTTTCCAATATTCATGAAGTGTTTCCCCTTGAGATTTTCTTATACCACATATTTCTTTCCTTATAGTTGCAGTTCGAGAGGCTGGGAAGTATTTTTCAAGAAAAAGGCGTTTCATGTCTGCCCAGCCCCTAATTGGTGAATTGACATAGTATAACCAATCTTTTGCAGTGTATTCTAATGAGAATGGGAATGCCCTAAGCTTCACTTGTTCTTCATCCACATTAGCAGGTTTTAAGGTTGGACACACAGTATGAAATTCTTTTAAGTGCTTATGAGGGTCTTCTCCAGGCAACCCATGAAATCTTGGTAATAAATGGATTAGACCGGATTTTAGTTCAAAATTGGGTGCCTCGCCTTGTAATTGAATGTAAGTGGGTTGGATATCAACATCAGGTGAGGTTAGTTATTTTAGTGTTCTATTATTTTCAGCCATGTTATACAAGTTATGTTCAATTTTAACTTTGGTTTCAGAAGAAGAAGAAGGATCAAGAAGAATTTTAAGATTTGATGTCTCCTCCTTCAAAGTGTGGTCTTGTGTGTCTCGGTTTCGTTGATGTAGGATCCTCTCCGGTTCGGGTTCGAAAGTTTGTAGGTCTCCCGGAGTAGAACGCTTCATAAAAATAACCTACACAATAAATAAATTAGAACACAAAAACAAATGAAAATGTAGAAGATAAAACAAAAAAAAAATATTCACAAAAATTACAAAAATTTTATCAAAAACACGCACAAAAAACCAAAGCGCTCCCCGGAAATGGCGCCAAAATTTGACCCCGTTGTCGTGACACGTCAAATTGATTATATTTTTAAGGTTGATTTATAGTCTAGGGTAAACCCTGGGTTGTCTCTCAAGGAGCGTTGGTAGGTTTAGAGTGTGTATTTTTATTAAAAATGACTAAGATAGGGGGTGGTTTTGATAACAGTTTAAAATAATGACTTAGTTGAAATAGCTTAAAGGATGAGTGCCCAAGTAGATTTTGAGAAATATGAGATAAAAGTGTCGGTGTGATTTCACAACACACATATCAAGTTCATTGTTCATAGAAATTCATCTTAGGTTTAGAGTAATTCTTTGGTTGGAATTAATTGGAATCCCGATTAATTCCTAAGCTTTTATTTCTATGCTTTAAGGACCAAACCTTGATGTAACAATCATATTGTCAAGGTCTAGTACTTATTCATGGAATAAGAGCTTACAAAGCATATTGAAATCTCAATAAGTTGGGTATGAAAAGGATTCTTGTGATGTCCAATCGGAACAACACAAGTCACACACTCAAAACCTCACACTGATCGATTAGAAATTAAGAGCATAACACTCGCATGTATCAAATAAAGCATTCAAATATGAAATTAAATAAGATACATGGAATGAAATGTTTAAACACCCAAATTACTCCAAACCAGTATCTAGTTTATGCATCGTAACTCCCTTGACATGTGTGTAGCTCCCTCACAACGAACACCCAACTTTTAGCTCGACATCGGGAGGAGGAGGAAGCTCGGGTTGAACTCCTTCATTGTTGATCCCCCTATGAGGATAGGGGCCTCCAAAACCTCCAAGTCTATTAGGGGACTCCTATGGGACTCCAAATTGGCAGCACTTCACTCCTTGGCCGAACTTGCAAATGAGGAGCCCAAGGTGCCCTTTTATAGGAAATGTGGGAGGTGGTTTTGGGCACACAGATTTCATCAATCCAATTGCACAACGTGTTTCGGCCTTCCAACAGTCTTATCTCGATTTTGAGAAAATAGAAACTTTGTAGCCCAACCTCTTTACTATCTCCACCGAAATTTTGGCACCGTTTGGACAACTACAGCTCATGATATTGATAAAATATAGAACACCGCATTTGACTTGGTCCAAATTCGGTGGCTTGGACAGATTAGTTCGGATGGGCCCCATAAAAGCCTAATCAGGATTGGGTTCCTCCATATGAAATGTAGCCTATTGAATTTGGACAGGCCCACAAAATTGCAGCCCATTTGGATGCACGTATTTTGTGTACTATGCAAAACAGTGGACAGATGTCCATGGATCCATGCAATTTTGGCCCAGTTTTCTTTCACTTCATCAAGGGCCCTCCAAATCACCTCCACCTACATTGTAATTATCAAAACAAGTATCATCGCCCTATTTAACAGTGATAAACACAAAATTATTGCGTCAAAAATGAAGCACAATTTGATATTATTTTTATAATTTTTAATACAAAATATGTTTAGCACAGCGGTGTAAGGGTGAAAATGAAACAGTGAATCGTGGTACGATCACACCCCCACACCTAAACATTTGCACTCCTGGGCAAAGTCATATATCCAAATACATTGATGCATAATATATATACATTTCCAACATCCTGAAGATTTATCAATTGAGGAAATTTTATTTATCGATGCATGAATCACACCAAGGAGTTCTTCCTAGTGAAAATAGAAAAAGATGTCTCATAAATCATATCATAGAGAAATTCAAAAAGATTCATGATACCCAATTGAGAAAGGAATTAATAAGTAAATCATGACACTAACTCTCCATGTGTGTGTGTGGAAACCATTCCATGCTATTTTTTCCACTTGCTATCCAATAAATATATGTTATTTTAACATTTTTCAGCTTAAATGATTTTGTCACCGAACCTGTCCTACATCCTTTGCAATCATATTTCAAGACCCACTCATTTAAGCATTCCTAGAAGTCAAACCATAAGCTCCCGACCTAGATATCCCCATATGTTGCACATTTCATCACTCCCCCCATTTATTATTTTTTTTGAAGTTGCAATTGGAACAAATCTCACACTCATCTCTCAACCCTTGTTTGATCTCCTCACGACACTAATTGCAATAGTTATAACAAGATCAAAGGTTGAGGAGGAGTGGTTTTTGACCTGTCCAAGACACAAAATTTTTTTTGAGGGCGTACAACAGTCGGACATTAGGTACACACGCATAGGTCAATCTGGTATAGTAATGAAACATATCGGATAAGGAACGAACGTATGGAAATATCATTTAAAGCTGAAAAAATATTAACCCAACATATATTTACCTTATATTAAGTAAGAAATAATCACACTTTGTGGT
Organism: Viscum album; assembly: GCA_963277665.1. Lineage (NCBI taxonomy): Eukaryota > Viridiplantae > Streptophyta > Magnoliopsida > Santalales > Viscaceae > Viscum > Viscum album. The sequence goes on from OY728155.1 coordinate 141,869,944, forward strand.
TTGGTGCAAACATTTTTGGAGATATTAGTGACACAATTTTCCCAAAAACTACTCACACAATGGGCATCAATCATCTCAAAGGTTTCACATAGATACGACCATTTATATCTTTGACAAAAAACCAATTCACTAAAAATTACTCCCTGATGTTAAATTCATACAAATAATCTTTTTAGCCTTCGTTATGGTATTTTTACTTTCCCCACTCTATGGTCGCCACGTCATGGAATTTCGAAATTGTTGGGAAAAAATGAAAATACCATAAAGAAGGCAAAAAAGAGAAAAAATGGAGAAAACGATGAAAATTCCTAACTAACCCAGGAATGTATCCACCCCCCACACCTAGAGTATGTAGTGTCCTCACTGTAGTAAGAGATAATGTTTGAAGGAAGGATAAAACCTGGTTGATGTCATTCATAGTTTGCTTCTTGAACTTAGAGTTCCTCCATTGGGGACTCCGGAATGGCTTCATGGAAGTGCTTCAACCGCTGCCCATTGACAGTGAAGGTTCGCTTGGTGTCTTCATTTTGAACCTAGACTACACCAAATGGAGAGACATTAGTAACAATGTAAGGTCCAAACCAACGGGAACAAAGCTTACCACGGTGCAACTTCTGCCTTGCATTGTAGAGGAGGACCTTCTGCCCGATGTGGAACTGACGATGAAGGATAAGACGGTCGTGGGCAGCCTTGGTTCGCTCCTTATAAATTCGGGAGTTCTCATATGAATCTCTTCTCATTTCCTCCAACTCCTGAATCTGCAACTTCCTTTGAATACCTGCACCAGAAATATTAGAATTGCATTGTTTAATAGCCCAGTAGGCCCGGTGCTCTACCTCAACAGGGAGGTGACAACTCTTCCCCAAAACTAGCCGATATGGTGACATGCCAATTGGAGTTTTGAATGCAGTACGGTAAGCCCATAATGAATCATCAAGTCTAAGACTCCAGTCTTTTCTATTTGGCTGAACCGTTTTCTCAAGAATCTGTTTTACCTCCCTATTTTATACTTCGGCTTGACCATTTGTTTGTGGGTGATAAGCAGTAGACACTCGATGCCCAACCCCATACCTGCGCAAAAGAGATTGCATTGTGCGGTTGCAGAAATGAGAACCCTGATCGCTGATGATAAACCTAGGTAATCCGAACCTACAGAATATATGGGTTCTCAAAAATTCCACAACTGTCTTGGAATCATCTGTCCTCGTGGCTCGTGCCTCTACCCACTTTGAAACATAATCCACTGCCAGAAGAATGTAAAGGTTCCCAAATGAATTGGGGAATGGTACCATAAAGTCAATGCCCCATACATCAAAAATGTCATGGAAGAGTAAGGGTTGTTGAGGCATCTCATTTCTTTTAGAGACTTTCCCTATTCTTTGACAGCGAGGACAAGATTTACAGAATTCATGGGCATCTCGAAACAATGTGGGCCAAAAGAGACCATAATCTAAGACCTTGCGAGCAGTCCGTTGGGGACCAAAGTGGCCCCCACAAGCAAGTGTGTGGCAGAACCTAAGGACAGACTGAAACTCACTATCGGGAACACAACGCCTAATAACTTGATCACTACATGTTCCCCTGAGGTAGGGGTCATCCCAAATGTACCAACGAGACTCATATTTTAGACGACTGGCTTGGTTTTTGGTGAAATCAGCAGGAATGCAAGACGCTACCAAATAATTTACAATTTCAGCATACCAAGGAATACCATATTTCACTCGGTACAATTGCTCATTAGGAAACAACTCATTTATGGGAATACAGGGGGATGAGTCAATGTTAGAGGATGGGAGAATCCTACTGATATGGTCAGCAACCACATTCTCTGATATTTTTTTATCCCTAATTTCTAGATCAAATTCCTGAAGGAGGAGCATCCAGTGAATGAGACGTGGTTTGGCTTCTGGTTTCATTAAGAGATAACGGAGGGCTGCATGGTCTGAGAACACAATGACTTTGGACCCTAAAAGGTATGACCTGAATTTATCCAAGGCAAACACAATGTAAAGAAATTCTTTTTCAGTGGTGGTGTAGTTTTCTTGGGCAGGGTCCAAAGTACGCGAGGCATAGGCAATGACATGTGGAGCTCGGTCGTCCCTTTGTGATAAGACTGCCCCAACTGCATAGTTAGAGGCGTCACACATGAGCTCAAATGGTAAATCCCACCGAGATGGTTAGATTACCGGGGGTGACGTGAGACTCCATTTTAATTTATTAAAAGCTTCCTCACATTTTTTATCAAAATCAAATTCTTTTTCTTTTTGGAGTAATCGGGAGAGGGGGAGTGCAATTTTACTAAAGTCACGAATGAAACGACGATAAAATCCAGCATGACCCAGGAAAGACCGCACATCCCGAACATTTTTAGGGAATGGTAGGGAGGAAATGATATCTACTTTTGATTTGTCAACTTGGATACCTTCCCCAGAAATGACATTTCCCAAGACTATGCCTTGTCGCACCATGAAATGGCATTTCTCATAGTTTAATACGAGATTCTTTTCAATACAACGACGTAGGACAGAAGCAAGACTACTCAAACATTCATAAAAAGAGCATCCATAAATAGTAAAATCATCCATAAAAACCTCTATGCAATTCTCCAGGTAATCCGAAAAAATACTAACCATACCTCGTTGGAAAGTACCTGAAGCATTGCACAGACCAAATGGCATCCTTCTATAAGAAAATGTACCAAAGGGGAAAGTAAAGGTTGTCTTTTCCTGATCCTCAGGGGCAATATGGATCTGAAAGTATCCATAATACCCATCAAGGAAACAGTAATGGGACTTCCCTGCTAGCCTCTCTAGCATCTGGTCAATGAATGGCAATGGGAAATGGTCTTTCCTAGTGTGTTGGTTTAGTCGGCGATAGTCTATACAGACACGCCAACTATTCTACACACGAGTTGGAACAAATTCATTGTTTTCATTTTTAACTACAGTAAGGCCAGTTTTTTTAGGAACTACTTGAATGGGACTGACCCATTGGCTGTCAGAGATATGGTAAATGATTCCAGCAGCAAACAATTTTGTTACTTCCTTTTTAACAACATCAAGTAGGTTTGGGTTCAGTCGACGTTGTGACTGCCTCACTGGTTTAGCCTCATCATTTCATAAAATATGATGTGTAAAAATTGATGGGCTAATGCCAGGAATATCAGCAAGTGTCCATCCCAAGGCTTGTTTATACTCCCTAAAAAGATCAAGCAGTCACAATTCATGCGTAGGAGGGAGTGAACTAGCAATGATGACGGGAAACTTGTTTCCATTCGCAAGATATAAGTATTTTAAATCTTGAGGCAGTTGTTTCAGTTCCAATTCTGGGGGATTTTGGATTGACGAAAGTGTGTGTGAAAGTGAGAAGTCACTGATCTCATCTAACTGCTCAATGGTAACATCCTCAGATGTGGAATGAGCTTTTACAAAGCTTAGCCGTATCATCGATGGTCATGTGATCCTCTGTGTTCAAGAAATCATAAATTAACAAACATGCATGACATTTCTCTAGACCGCTACAACAATCAATGCATGATTCATTACCTAACATTTCAGTCAATTAAGGAAACTCAGAAAGGGGATCAGGGGAATGAAAGAAGTTGTTTCAGGGGAAGGGAGAACATCAATTTAATTGACAGAGAAAGAGGAGTGTTCTTCTAAGGGGTGCTTCATGGCATCAAGGATATTGAAGTGGACAGTATTACCACCAAACTCCATAGATAATGTACCATTATGGACATTAATTCTGGTTTTGGCGGTTTTCAAGAAAGGTCTCCCCAATATAATTGGGGCATGTCCATTCATCCTATCATCTTCCATTTTAAGCACGTAAAAATCAGGAGGAAAAATTAAAATTTTCACCCTCAAAAGAACATCCTCTAACACACCAGAGGGGTGTTCTGTACTCCGATTTGCTAGCTGAACGACAATACCAGTGGGCTTTAGTTCACCGACCTGCAATGAAGAGTAAATAGAGTGAGGCATCACATTAATAGAAGCACCCAAATCAAGAATAGCGTTGGAACATGAATACTCCCCTATGGTGCACGGAATCGAGAATGTCCCAGGATCATTGCACTTGGTGGGAAGTGATGGTTGTATCAATGCTGAGACGTTCCTCCCCAGGCTCACCTTCTCATAACCTCTAAGTCGCCTTCGGTGGGTACACATATCCATTAGAAACTTGTAATATCTCGGAATTTTCTTGACGGCATCAATCAATGGAATGTTAACCTGAACTTTTTTGAAAGTATCCAAGATTTCTTTATCAAGTTCAGTTTCTTTTTATTTCCTAGGATGTCCAGCCCTTTGAGGAAATGGAAGAGGAATGGTTGGGATAGGTGGCTCATCAACAACCACACTCTTTCCTTTGGTAGGACTTCTCTCAAGACAAGGTTCCATCTCATTTGAACCTTTTTCAATGGTTGGGATGGTGGTTTCCTTAAGAGAGGATGACTCTAATGGATGGTTCATTTGGATTTTAAGTTGAGTTCCACTCCTAAGTGTGATGGCACTAACATTTCCCTTATCCCTAGGGTTGAAAAGTGGTTGAGAGGGTAGTTTACCAGACCCCTGGCTTTGGATTTCACCCACTGAGTTAGCTAGTTTTCCTAATTGGGTTTTGAGGTCTTGTATGGCTGCTTGGGTGGTTTGTTGGAATTGGAGATTATTGGCAGCCATTTGTTTCATCATATATTCTAGACTAGGCTCGGTTTTTGGAGGGGGTGGTTGGAATGGCCTTCGGGGTGGTTGAGGATTTCTGGGTGGTGGTGGATGACTACTCTGACCCTGTTGGTTCCATTGCTGTTTAGGTTGGTTTAAATACCCCCTTGCCTATAGGCTTGGTTGTCCTTCCACCCTTGGTTGGATGGATAGTATGGTTCTTGCTTAAAGGGTTGGTTAAAGGGGCGTCCTGGAAATATTGCCTCACAACTTTCAGAAGTTTCTCTCAATTGGTGGTATTGGTCAGAATAGTGGGTTTCAGAAGAGCAGATTCCACAATGGATGGGAGGAGGAGATTAAAATTTTCCTTGGGAGAGAGCAAGTTGTCGTAGAAGGGTACTTACCTCTTCAAACTTCGTGTCCACCTTCTTCTCAAACTCAGTACTTTTCACCTCATGGACACCTCGAATGGGAACACTGGACCGTGTACCGAATTGTTGAGTGTTCTGTGCCATGTTCTCAATGAGGGTTCTTGCAGCAATTGGGGTCTAATCTACCAATGCACCACCTACAGCAGCATCAATCATATTTCGATCAATAGGAATCAAACCTTCATAAAAATATTGAATTAAAAGTTGATCACTTATTTGGTGGTGTGGGAAACTTGAACAAAGCCTTTTAAATCTTTCACAATATTCATGAAGTGTTTCCCCTTGAGATTGTCTTATACCACATATTTCATTCCTTATAGTTGCAGTTCGAGCGGTTGGGAAGTATTTTTCAAGAAAAAGGCATTTCATGTCTGCCCATCCCCTAATTGGTGAATTGACATAGTATAACCAATCTTTTGCTATGTCTTCTAATGAGGATGGGAATTCCCTAAGCTTCACTTATTCTTCATCCACATTATCAGGTTTTAAGGTTGAACACACAATATGAAATGCTTTTAAGTGCTTATGAGGGTCTTCTCCAGGCAACCCATGAAATCTTGGTAATAAATGGATTAGACCAGATTTCACTACTGGAAAACTAACCTTTACCAACGGTTTGGAACCGTTGGTATAGGCCTCCAAACCGTTGGTATAGCCTATACCAACGGTTTGGAGAACCGTAGCCAAGTAAGCCGTTGGGATAGGTCTATACCAATGGTTTTTGGAAAACCGTTGGTATATAAATTCCAAAAATAAAAAATCCGCTGGGATTTGATCCCAGGACCCCTCGTTTATAATCGAACGACTTAACCACTAAGCTAACATCACTTTTGTAAACATAATTTCATAAATATATATATATGTATTATCATAATTATTTAAATTTTTGATTTATATAATGTTCTCGGTTAGTAGATCTGGAAAAAAAATAAAGAACCTATCCCAACGGTTTTCAAAACCATTGGGATAGGTTAAAGGTGGGTTGAGTTCTGTAGGTCGAAGGTTGATTTTCTGGGTGTTTTTTCCCAACGGTTTTGGTGAACCTTTGGGAAAGAGTGACCTTTCCCAACAATTCACCAAAACTGTTGGGAAAGAGGCTCAAAAGACAGCCTTTCCCAACGGTTCACCAAAACCGTTGGGAAAGAGGCTCAAAAGATAGCCTTTCCCAACAGTTTTGGTGAACCATTGGGAAAGGGTGGGGAAATCTATAGACTTCCCAACGGTTGTGGTGAACCATTGGGAAATGGTAGCTATACCAATGGTTTTTACAAACCGTTGGTATAGAAGTGTTGGGAAAGATCATCTTTCCAGTAGTGTTTCAGTTCAAAATTGGGTGCCTCGCCTTGTAATTGAATGTAAGTGGGTTGGATATCAACATCAGGTGAGGTTAGTTCTTTTAGTGTTCTATTATTTTCAGCCATGTTATACAAGTTATGTTCAATTTTAACTTTGGTTTCAGAAGAAGAAGAAGGATCAAGAATAATTTTAAGATTTGATGTCTCCTCCTTCAAAGTGTGGTCTTGTGTGTCTCGGTTTCGTTGATGTAGGATCCTCTCCGGTTCGGGTTTGAAAGTTTGTAGGTCTCCCGGAGTAGAACGCGTCATACAAAGAACCTACACAATAAATAAATTAGAACACAAAAACAAATGCAAATGTAGAAGATAAAACAAAAAAATATTCACAAAAATTTAAAAAATTTATCAAAAACACGCACAAAAAACCAAAGCGCTCCCCAGCAACGGCGCCAAAATTTGACCGCGTTGTCATGACACATCAAATTTATTATATTTTTAAGGTTGATTTATAGTCTAGGGTAAACCCTATTTTGTCTCTCAAGGAGCATTGGTAGGTTTAGAGTGTGTATTTTTAATAAAAATGACTAAGAGAGGGGGTGGTTTTGAAAACAGTTTAAAACAATGACTTAGTTGAAATAGCTTAAAGGATGAGTGCCCAAGTGGATTTTGAGAAATATGAGATAAAAGTGTCGATGTGATTTCACTACACACATATCAAGTTCATTGTTCATAGAGATTCATCTTAGGTTTAGAGTAATTCTTTGGTTGGAATTAATTGGAATCCCGATTAATTCCTAAGCTTTTATTTCTATGCTTTAAGGACCAAACCTTGATGTAACAATCGTATTGTCAAGGTCCAGTACTTATGCATGGAATAAGAGCTTCCAAAGCCTATTGAAATCTCAATAAGTTGGGTATAAAAAGGATTCTTGTGATGTCCAATCAGAACAACACAAGTCACGCACTCAAAACCTCACACCGATCGGTTAGAAATTAAGAGCATAACACTCGCATGTATCAAATCAAGCATTCAAATATGAAATAAAATAAGATACATGGAATGAAATGTTTAAACACCCAAATTAATCCAAACCATTATCTATTTTATGCATCGGAACTCCCCTGACATGTGTGTAGCTCCCTCACAACGAACACCCAACTTTTAGCTCGACATCGGGAGGAGGAGAAAGCTCGGGTTGAACTCCTTCTTCATTGTTGATCCCCCTATGAGGATAGGGGCCTCCAGAACCTCCAAGTTGATTAGGGGACTCTTATGGGACTCCAAATTGGCAGCACTTCACTCCTTGGCCGAACTTGCAAATGAGGAGCCCAAGGTGCCCTTTTATAGGAAATGTGGGAGGTGGTTTTGGGCACACAGATTTCATCAATCTACTTGCACGACGCGTTTTGGCCTTCAGACCGTCTTATCTCGCTTTGGAGAAAATATAAACGTTGTATAACTACCTCTTTACTGTCTCCACTGAACGTTTGGCACCATTTGGACAACTACAACTCATGATATTGATAAAATATGAAACATCGCATTTGACTTGGTCCAAATTCGGTGGCTTGGACAGATCAGTTCGGATGGGCCCCATAAAAGCCGAATCAGGATTGGGTTCCTTCATATGAAATGTATCCTATTGAATTTTGGACAGGCCCACAAAAGTTCAGCCCATTTGGATGCACGGATTTTGTGTACTATTCAAAACAGTGAACAGATGTCCATGGATCCATGCAATTTTGGCCCAGTTTTCTTTCACTTCATCAAGGGCCCTCCAAATCACCTCCACCTACATTGTAATTTTCAAAACAAGTATCATTGCCCTATTTAACAATGATAAACACAAAATTATTTAATCAAACATGAAGCAAAATTTGATAATATTTTTATAATTTTTAATACAAAATATGTTTAGCACAACGGTGTAAGGGTGAAAATGAAACAGTGAATCGTGGTTCGATCACACCCCCACACCTAAACATTTGCACTCCTGGGAAAAGTCATATATCCAAATACATTGATTCATAATATATATACATTTCCAACATCCTGAAGATTTATCATTTGAGGAAATTTTATTTATTGATGCACGAATCACACCAAGGAGTTCTTCCTAGTGAAAATAGAAAAAGATGTCTCATAAATCATATCATAGCAAAATTCAAAAAGATTCATGCTACCCAATTTATAAAGGAATTAATAAGTAAATCATGACACTAACTCTCCATGTGTGTGTGTGGAAGCCATTCCATGCTATTTTTTCCACTTTCTATCCAATAAATATATGTTATTTTATCATTTTTCAGCTTAAATGATTTTGTCACCGAACCTGTCCTACATCTTTTGCAATCATATTTCAAGACCCACTCATTTAAGTATTCCCAGAAGTCAAACCATAAGCTCCCGACCTAGATATCCCCATACGTTGCACATTTCATCACTCCCCCCATTTATTATTTTTTTGAAGTTGTAATTGGAACAAATCTTACACTCATCTCTCAACCCTTGTTTGATCTCCTCATGACACTAATTGCAATAGTTATAACAAGATAAAAGGTTGAGGAGGAGTGGTTTTTGACCTGCCCAAGACACAAAATTTTTTTTGAGGGCGTACAACAGTCGGACATTAGGTACACACGCATAGGTCAATCTGGTACAGTAATGAAACAGATCGGATAAGGAACGAACGTATGGAAATATCATTTAAAGCTGAAAAAATATTAACCCAACATATATTTACCTTATATTAAGTAAGAAATAATCACACTTTGTGGTTTGGTGCAAATTTTTTTGGAGATATTAGTGACACAGTTTTTCCAAAAACTACTCACACAATGGGCATCAATCATCTCAAAGGTTTCACATAGATACGACCATTTATATCATTGACAGAAAACCAATTCACTAAAAATCACTCCCTGATGTTAAATTCATACAAATATTCTTTTTAGCCTTCGTTATGGTATTTTTACTTTCCCCACCCTATGGTCGCCACATCATGGAATTTCGAAATTGTTGGGAAAAAATGAAAATACCATAAAGAAGGAAAAAAAGAGAAAAAAATGGAGAAAAAGATGAAAATTCCTAACTAACCCAGGAATGTATCCACCCCCACACCTAGAGTATGCAGTGTCCTCACTATAGTAAGAGATAATGTGGGAAGGAAGGATAAAACCTGGTTGATGTCATTCATAGTCTGCTTCTTGAACTTGGAGTTCCTCCATTGGGGACTCCGGAATGGCTTCATATAAGTGCTTCAACCGCTGCCCATTGACAGTGAAGGTTTGCTTAGTGTCTTCATTTTGAACCTGGACAACACCAAATGGAGAGACATTAGTAACAATTTAAGGTCTAAACCAACGGGAATGAAGATTACCAGGGTGCAACTTCAGCCTTGCATTGTAGAGGAGGACCTTCTGCCCAATGTGGAACTGACGATGAAGGATAAGACGGTCGTGGGCAGCCTTGGTTCGCTCCTTATAAATTCGGGAGTTCTCATATGAATCTCTTCTCATTTCCTCCAACTCCTGAATCTGCAACTTCCTTTGAATACCTGCACCAAAAAGATTAGAATTGCATTGTTTAATAGCCCAGTAGGCCCGGTGCTCTACCTCAACAGGGAGGTGACAACTCTTCCCCAAAACTAGCCGATATGGTGACATGCCAATTGGAGTTTTGAATGCAGTACGGTAAGCTCACAATGAATCATCGAGTCTAAGACTCCAGTCTTTTCTATTTGGCTGAACCGTTTTCTCAAGAATCTGTTTTACCTCCCAATTTGATACTTCGGCTTGACCATTTGTTTGTGGGTGATAAGCAGTAGACACTCGATGCCCAACCCCATACCTGCGCAAAAGAGATTGCATTGTGCGGTTTCAGAAATGAGAACCCTGATCGCTGATGATAAACCTAGGTAATCCGAACCTACAGAATATATGGGTTCTCAAAAATTCCACAACTGTCTTGGAATCATCTGTCCTCATGGCTCGTGCCTCTACCCACTTTGAAACATAATCCACTGCCAGAAGAATGTAAAGGTTCCCAAATGAATTGGGGAATGGTCCCATAAAGTCAATGCCCCAAACATCAAAAATTTCATGGAAGAGTAAGGGTTGTTGAGGCATCTCATTTCTTTTAGAGACATTCCCTATTCTTTGACAGCGAGGACAAGATTTACAGAATTCATGGGCATTCCGAAACAATGTGGGCCAAAAGAGACCAGAATCTAAGACCTTGCGAGCAGTCCGTTGGGGACCAAAGTGGCCCCCACAAGCAAGTGTGTGGCAGAACCTAAGGACAGACTGAAACTCACTATCAGGAACACAACGCCTAATAACTTGATCACTACATGTGCACCAGAGGTAGGGGTCATCCCAAATGTACCAAAGAGACTCATATTTTAGACGACTATCTTGGTTTTTGGTGAAATAAGCAGGAATGCAAGACGCTACCAAATAATTTACAATTTCAGCATACCAAGGAATAACATCTTGCACTCAGTACAATTGCTCATCAGGAAACAATTCATTTATGGGAATACAGGGGGATGAGTCAATGTCCGAGGATGGGAGAATCCTACTAATATGGTCAGTAACCACATTATCTGCTCCTTTTTTATTCGTAATTTCTAATCAAATTCCTGAAGGAGGAGCATCCAGTGAATGAGACGTGGTTTGGCTTCTTGTTTCTTTAGGAGATAATGGAGGGCTGCATGGTCTGAGAACACAATGACTTTGGACCCTAAAAGGTATGACCTGAATTTATCCAAGGAAAACAAAATGGAACGAAATTATTTTTCAGTGGTGGTGTAGTTTGCTTGGGCAGGGTCCAAAGTACGTGAGGCATAGGCAATGACATGTGGAGCTCGGTCATCCCTTTGTGATAAGACTGCCCCAACTTCATAGTTAGAGGCGTCACACATGAGCTCAAATGGTAAATCCCACTGAGGTGGTTGGATTACCGGGGGTGACGTGAGACTCCATTTTAATTTATTAAAAGCTTCCTCACATTTTTTATCAAAATCAAATTCTTTTTCTTTTTGGAGTAATCGGGAGAGTGGGAGTGCAATTTTACTAAAGTCACGAATGAAACGATGATAAAATCCAGCATGACCCAAGAAAGACCGCACATCCCGAACATTTTTAAGGAATGGTAGGGAGGAAATGATATCTACTTTTGATTTGTCCACTTGGATACCTTCCCTAGAAATGACATGTCCCAAGACTATGCCTTGTCGCACCATGAAATGGAATTTCTCATAGTTTAATAAGAGATTCTTTTCAATTCAGCGACATAGGACAGAAGCAAGACTACTCAAACATTCATCAAAAGAGGATCCATAAACAGTAAAATCATCCATAAAAAACTCCATGCAATTCTCCAGGTAATCTGAAAAAATACTAACCATACATCGTTGGAAAGTACCCGGAGCATTACACAGACCAAATGGCATCCTTCTATAAGAAAATGTACCAAAGGGGCAAGTAAAGGTTGTCTTTTCCTGATCCTCAGGGGAAATATGGATATGAAAGTATCCAGAATACCCATCAAGGAAACAGTAATGGGACTTCCCTACTAGCCTCTCTAGCATCTGGTCAATGAATGGCAATGGGAAATAGTCCTTCCTAGTGTGTTGGTTTAGTCGGCGATAGTCTATACAGACACGCCAACTATTCTGCACACGAGTTGGAACCAATTCATTTTTTTCATTTTTAACTACAGTAAGGCCAGTTTTTTTAGGAACTACTTGAACGGGACTGACCCATTGGCTATCAGAGATAGGGTAAATGATTCCAGTAGCCAACAATTTTGTTACTTCTTTTTTAACAACATCAAGTAGGTTTGGGTTTAGTCGACGTTGTGACTGCCTCACTGGTTTAGCCTCATCATTTAATAAAATATGATGTGTACAAATTGATGGGCTAATGCCAGGAATGTCAGAAAGTGTCCATCCCAAATCTTGTTTATACTCCCTCAAAATATGAAGCAGTCACAATTCATGCGTAGGAGGGAGTGAACTAGCAATGATGATGGGAAACTTGTTTCCATTCGCAAGATATAAGTATTTTAAATATTGAGGCAGTTGTTTCAGTTCCAATTCTGGGGGATTTTGGATTGACGGAAGTGTGTGTGAAAGTGAGAAGTCACTGATCTCATCTAAATGCTCAATGGTAACATCCTCAGATGAGGAATGAGCTTTTACAAGCTTAGCAGTATCATCGATGGTCATGTGATCCTCTGTGTTCAAGAAATCATCAATTAACAAACATGCATGACATTTCTCTAGACCGCTACAACAATCAATGCATGATTCATTACCTAACATTTCAGTAAATGAAGGAAACTCAGAAAGAGGATCAGGGGAATGAAAATAAGTTGTTTCATGGGAAGGGAGAACATCAATTGAATTGACAGAGAAAGAGGAGTGTTCTTCTAAGGGGTGCTTCATGGCATCAAGGATATTGAAGTGGACAGTATTACCACCAAACTCCATAGATAATGTACCATTATGGACATTAATTATGGTTTTGGTGGTTTTCAAGAAAGGTTGCCCCAATATAATTGGGGCATGTCCATTCATCCTATCATCTTCCATTTTAAGCACGTAAAAATCAGCAGGAAAAATTAAATTTTTCACCCTCACAAGAACATCCTCTAACACACCAGAGGGGTGTGCTGTACTCTGATTTGCTAGCTGAACGACAATACTAGTGGGCTTTAGTTCACCTACTTGCAATGAAGAGTAAATAGAGTGAGGCATCACATTAATAGAAGCACCCAAATCGAGCATAGCGTTGGAACATGAATACTCCCCTATGGTTCACGGAATCGATAATGTCCCAGGATCATTGCACTTGGTGGGAAGTGATGGTTGTATCAATGCTGAGACGTTCCTCCCCAGGCTCACCTTCTCATCACCTCTAAGTCGCCTTCGGTGGGTACACATCTCCTTTAGAAACTTGGAATATCTCCGAATTTGCTTGACGACATCAATCAATGGAATGTTAACCTGCACTTTTTTGAAAGTCTCCAAGATTTATTTATCAAGTTCAGTTTCTTTTTGTTTCCTAGGATGTGCAGCCCTTTGAGGAAATGGAAGAGGAATGGTTGGGATAGGTGGCTCATCAACAGCCACACTCTTTCCTTTGGTAGGACTTCTCTCAAGACAAGGTTCCATCTCATTTGAACCTTTTTCAATGGTTGGGATGGTGGTTTCCTTAGGAGAGGATGACTCTAATGGAGGGTTCATTTGGCTTTTAAGTTGAGTTCCACTCCTAAGTGTGATGGCACAAACATTTCCCTTATCCCTAGGGTTGAAAAGTTGTTGAGAGGGTAGTTTACCAGACCCATGGCTTTGGATTTCACCCACTGAGTTAGCTAGTTATCCTAATTGGGTTTTGTGGTCTTGTATGGCTGCTTGGGTGGTTTGTTTGAATTGGAGATTATGGGAAGCCGTTTGTTTCATAATATCTTCTAGGCTAGGCTCAGTTTTTGGAGGGGGTGGTTGGAATGGCCTTTGTGGTGGTTGAGGATTTCTGGGTGGTGGTGGATGACTACTCTGACCCTGTTGGTTCCATTGCTGTTGAGGTTGGTTTGAATACCCCCCTTGCCTATAGGCTTGGTTGTCCTTCCACCCTTGGTTGGATGGATAGTATGGTTCTTGCCTAAAGGGTTGGTTAAAGGGGCGTCCTGGAAATATTGCCTCACAACTTTCAGAAGTTTCTCTCAATTGGGGGCATTGGTCAGAATAGTGGGTGTCAAAAGAGCAGATTCCACAATGGATGGGAGGAGGATATTGAAATTTTCCTTAGGAGAGAGAAAGTTGTCGTAGAAGGGTACTTACCTCTTCAAACTTTGTGTCCACCTTCTTCTCAAACTCAGTACTTTGCACCTCATGGACACCTCGAATGGGAACATTGGACCATGTACCGAATTGTTGAGTGTTCTGTGCCATGTTCTCAATGAGGGTTCTTGCAGCAATTGGGGTCTTATCTACCAATGCACCACCTGCAGCAGCATCAATCATATTTTGATCAATAGGAATCAAACCTTCATAAAATATTTAATTAAAAGTTGATCACTTATTTGGTGGTGTGGGCAACTTGAACAGAGCCTTTAAATATTTCCCAATATTCATGAAGTGTTTCCCCTTGATATTTACTTATACCACATATTTCTTTCCTTATAGTTGCGGTTCGAGAGGCTGGGAAGTATTTTTCAAGAAAAAGGCGTTTCATGACTGCCCAGCCCCTAATTGGTGAATTGACATAGTATAACAAATCTTTTTCAGTGTCTTCTAATGAGAATGGGAATGCTCTAAGCTTCACTTGTTCTTTATCCACATTAGCAGGTTTTAAGGTTGAACACACAGTATGAAATTCTTTTAAGTGCTTATGAGGGTCTTCTCCAGGAAGCCCATGAAATCTTGGTAATAAATGGATTAGACCAGATTTCAGTTCAAAATTGGGTGCCTCGCCTTGTAATTGAATGTAAGCGGGTTGGATATCAACATCAGGTGAGGTTAGTTCTTTTAGTGTTCTATTATTTTCAGCCATGTTATACAAGTTATGTTCAATTTTAACTTTGGTTTCAGAAGAAGAAGAAGGATCGAGAAGAATTTTAAGATTTGATGTCTCCTCCTTCAAAGTGTGGTCTTGTGTGTCTCGGTTTCGTTGATGTAGGATCCTCTCCGGTTCGGGTTCGAAAGTTTGTAGGTCTCCCGAAGTAGAACGCGTCATAAAAAGAACCTACACAATAAATAAATTAGAACACAAAAACAAATGAAAATGTAGAAGATAAAACAAAAAAATATTCACAAAAATTACAAAACTTTTATCAAAAACACGCACAAAAAACCAAAGCGCTCACCGGCAACGGCGTCAAAATTTGACCACGTTGTCATGACACATCAAATTGATTATATTTTTAAGGTTGATTTATAGTCTAGGGTGAACCCTATGTTGTCTCTCAATAAGCGTTGGTAGGTTTAGAGTGTGTATTTTTAATAAAAATGACTAAGAGAGGGGGTGGTTTTAAAAACAGTTTAAAACAATGACTTAGTTGAAATAACTTAAAGGATGAGTGCCCAAGTGGATTTTTAGAATTATGAGATAAAAGTGTCGATGTGATTTCACTACACACATATCAGGTTCATTGTTCATAGAGATTCATCTTAGGTTTAGAGTAATTCTTTTGTTGGAATTAATTGGAATCTCGATTAATTCCTAAGCTTTTATTTCTATGCTTTAAGGACCAAACCTTGATGTAACAATCGTATTGTCAAGGTCTAGTACTTATGAATGGAATAAGAGCTTCCAAATCATATTTAAATCTCAATATGTTGGGTATGAAAAGGATTCTTGTGATGTCCAATCGGAACAACACAAGTCACGCACTCAAAACCTCACACCGATCGGTTAGAAATTAAGAGCATAACACTCGCATGTATCAAATCAAGCATTCAAATCTGAAATAAAATAAGATACATGGAACGAAATGTTTAAACACCCAAATTACTCCAAACCAGTAGCTAGTTTATGCATCGGAACTCCCTTGACATGTGTGTAGCTCCCTCACAACGAACACCCAACTTTTAGCTCGACATCGGGAGGAGGAGGAAGCTCGGGTTGAACACCTTCTTCATTGTTGATCCCCCTATGAGGATAGGGGCCTCTAGAACCTCAAAGTTGATTAGGGGACTCCTATGGGACTCCAAATTGGCAGCACTTCACTCCTTGGCCGAACTTGCAAATGAGGAGCCCAAGGTGCCCTTTTATAGGAAATGTGGGAGGTGGTTTTGGGAACACCGATTTCATCAATCCACTTGCACAACGCGTTTCAGCCTTCAGACAGTCTTATCTCGCTTTGGAGAAAATAGAAAAGTTATATCCCTACCTCTTTACTGTCTCCACCGAAAGTGTGGAACCGTTTGGACAACTACAGCTCCTGATATTGATAAAATACAGAACAACGCATTTGACTTGGTCCAAATTCGGTGGCTTGGACATATCAGTTCGGATGAGCCCCATAAAAGCCGAATCGGGATTGGGTTCCTTCATATGAAATGTAGCCTATTTCATTTTGGACAGGCCCACAAAATGTAAGACCATTTGGATGCACGAATTTTGTGTAATATTCAAAATAGTGGACAGATGTCCATGGATCCATGCAATTTTGGCCTAGTTTTCTATGACTTCATCAAGGGCCCTCCAAATCACCTCCACCTACATTGTAATTTTCAAAACAAGTATCATTTCCCTATTTAACAGTGATAAACACAAAATTATTGAATCAAACATGAAGCACAATTTGATAATATTTTTATAATTTTTAATACAAAATATGTTTAGCACAGCGGTGTAAGGGTGAAAATGAAACAGTGAATCGTGGTACGATCAGTCATACATAGGAGAGTATGGGAATTTACCATATTGTTACTAGACCAATATATATGATTAATGCATCATTAAATATCTTTTGGGAATGATAATCAAGCCCAATTTAGTTCTTAAGGAACCATGTAGTTTAAAGTCGTGTATCAAGGATGTGGTTCCCCAATGTGAAAAGGAAATATTGCAGCTAAACCCAAAACTAAAGACCTGGGTGTCACATTGTTTCTTGTGATGGTGGGAGTCAAGCCACACATAGTTCTTGAGTTTGCATCAACCATTTAGTTTAACACCATATGGTAAGGACATTTGGTGCACCTTTTAAAACCTTGTGACCAAGACCATAGTAACCCTGATGTGAATTAATATTACCTGATTATTTTTGGAATCCTTTACCAAAACTCCTAATACCACGTGATCTATGCTAAGTTGTGAGAAAAAAGGAGTGGAAAAGGTTCCTTCAACCACAAAAAGGTGATAAAAATAAAGGACAATGATAATTTTATTTTGTTGTGGATAGAATAGGATATAAGATCCATGCATCACTATGTATCTCATTAGAGTGAGAATAAATCCATACATAGTTCTAAGAAACTGTGTAGTTTAGTGTCATGCAGTGAGGATATCATCCATGTAGTTTAACGTCATGTGGTAAGAATGATGGTGTCTTGTAGTTTTAGATCATATTGCTATGACCATAGTAGCCACAATGTGAATTTATATTCCTTGATTATGCAGGGAATACATTACCAAAACTCCTAAGACCATGTGATCTATGATCATTGTGAGAAACAAGGAGTTACAAAGGTTTCCTACACTGCAAAAAGACAATAAAAATAAAGGATAGGGCAATATTGATTTTTTTTATAGTGGTGGCTAGACCAGGATGTGGGATCTTGGAATTACTACGTATCTATTTATTGTGATAATCAAGATAAACATAGTTCTAGGAAACCATACAGTTTAGTGTCATGTGGCAAGGATGTCATCCATGCAGTTCATCATCATTTGGTAAGGATGAAGGAGTATTGCAATTTTATGTCATACAGCCAGGACCATTTTTTCATGGGAACGGGGAGTGATGTAAGGCCTAGCAAACTAACTATACTCCAGAATTCTTTATATGTAAATGGAGAAACTATAAATAATGATCTTGAGGGTTCTTGGATCTAAAGAGTGATATGGGATAAAAATGTCATTTGGGCTTATGGGGATAGAAGAGGTATCTCTTGGGGACTAAATTACCTCCGTTTGATAGAACCTTTTGTTGGGAGACTTACACAAAGACAACTAGGAAATATTACTACATTTTTAAACAATAACATCCTATGGATGATAGGACCTTTTGGTGGGTGACTTATGAAAATCCAATGAGGGAGTATTACTACATAGTTAGACAAAGGAATCCATAAGAATCTAACATTCTATCATCGATTATCAAGGAAAACTTATAGAGATCCAAAATTTCCTAGGTCAAGGAGTATGATGTGAGAAAGGTGTTCGGTCGGAAGAAAACGGGGAATGATGGCAAGAGGGGGGGTGAATTGCCTTTTAAAAAATTGATTAACAAATTAAAAATCAAAGTAAAGATGCAGCGGAAATAAAGGAGGCAATCACACAAGAACTTGATAACGGAGTTCGGCCAAAACCCGGCCTACGTCTCCGCTCCCAACTCAACCGTTGAGAGATTCCTACCGCTTGCTTTTCAATGGTTTTAGCAAGAAACCCACTAGGCTTTGAGGTAGCACTAGGACCTATTACAGCTTGCTTTTTGTGGTTTAGCAAGAACCCACTTGCTTTTGATGGTTTAGCAAGAACCCACTAGCCTTTTTAACGGGTGAAGGCTAGCTCACCGACAACTCAAGCCTTTTAAAAGGAAAGGCTTAAGGAAACCTCTTCACACCTTAGTGGTGGTGTGAGAACCCAAGAGAAAGGGAGGATGAGAAAAGTTTGGGGTTTGTAGGCACAAACCCAATTTTAAGCTCAAAATAAAATAAACAATAAAACCCGTAATTGAGGAAGACTTGGGCGCCAAGGTATGATGGAGTTGATGTAGCGTGCACTCCTAAGCTTCTTGAGATGCTCCTTGGATTGGAAATTGGTTGGAGCACTTGAGTATCCTTGAAGGTGGAGCGCCGGAGGTTCGCCAAAATGATCAACAATGTGTCCGGTGGCTTGGGTGAAGTTCCGGGGCTTCCTAGGCCTTTATTTATAGGCTAGGAACCTTCAAGTATCCGTTGGAGGGCTTTGGAGCCGTTGGAAGGGCTTAAAGAGCCGTTGGGAGCCAAGTGG
The DNA here is from genome assembly GCA_963277665.1 of Viscum album. Taxonomy (NCBI): domain Eukaryota; kingdom Viridiplantae; phylum Streptophyta; class Magnoliopsida; order Santalales; family Viscaceae; genus Viscum; species Viscum album. The sequence continues at coordinate 141,889,018 of OY728155.1, forward strand.
GCCAGCCTGGTCAAACTGCAACGGCTAGTTTGACTGGCTCCACCGGCTGGCCGGTACAGTCCCACCGGCTGGCCGGTGTGTGCAAAAAGGCATAGGATTCTTGTCCAGGGGCCACCGGCTGACCGGTGCCAGAGCCACCGGCTGGCCGGTGGCAAGACAGTAGCTTGCCACTCTGTGCAGGTGCCACCGGCTGACCGGTGGAGGAGCCACCGGCTGGCCGGTGGCAAGACAGTAGCAAACACTATTTGGGCTGGATGCCACAGGTCGACCGGTGACAGAGCCACCGGTCGACCGGTGGAACCTGGCAGTGGGCAATGCCTCTGCCAGTTCCACCGGCTGGCCGGTGCTATCACACCGGTTGGCCGGTGGACTGAATTTCAGTCCACTTCTTGTCCATTTTTGGGCCAATCCTTTGGCAATCTTTTTCCTATCATCCACAACACTTAAAACACAATGTTAAACACATATGAAAGTGATTGTGATCATGAAAATCAAAGAGTGTGGGGTACAACAATCTCCCCCTATTTTGATGATCACAATCACTTATCTAAGCAATGTAAAAACTTAAAAGAAAGGAATGTTTTAAATGATAAATTGAAAATAAATACTAAGCATGAGAGAAAAGATTCTCCCCTAATCAATCAAGAAATTTCTCCCCCTTTGTGATTATCAAAATAGAATGGGGCATAAAACTTGATTGAGGGATATACTTTGAAAAACAAGATAGAGATTTTTTAAACCAAATGAAATTTGAAATTTGAATTGAAAGTTTTGAATCAAAAATTGAATTGAAAAATTGAATGAAAAATTGAATAACAGTTTGAATTGAAAGTTTTGAAATCAAAAATTGAAATTTGAAATTTGAAACCAATAGTTGAAATTGAAAGTTTGAAAAAATTTGAAATTGAAAAGCTTAATCAATCCTAACTCCCCCTAAATAAAAACAATAAATCACCGGGGAGAGGGATTTTGAAAAGAGATGATTTTAGGCCCGGAGAGACTCGCTAGAAGGGATTTTTCAATCCATACTTGTCTCATGGCGGGTCTTCTCCTATAAAATTCTTCACTATAGTAAATAGACTTGGGTTGGCCATAACGGGCATTTTTACAATTACATTCATAAATAAGGTGCCCGGGTTTTTTACAATAGTTACAGAATTTATAATCGGAGCTCCCCCTAACAAAAATAGTGGGAACATGGGAGGAGGAAGCTACATTGGTGTAGCCAAGTCCATTGGTGGTTCTAGATACTCGTTGAGAACCTAAGAGTTTGGACAAATTTTGTTCACCTTGGGTGAACTTGGCTAGGGATTCCCTAAGGTCCTTAATGGTTGATTCCAAAGAATCAACATTGGGGAAATTTTGGATTTTTAGGGAGAGTTCCTCCTTCTCTTTGAGAAGTTGGTCTTTTTCGGAGGAAAGTTTTTTGAAATTCTTTTTCAAAGAAATAAATTTAGAAGAGAGTTCATGAAAACCATTTTCTAATTGGTCTCTAGCATGTTGGAGTTCTTCATATGATAAATGATTAAAAGAATTAGAAGAACTAGAGGATGATGAGGAAGAAGAGTCGGAAGATGATACCTCATGTTTTGCCATTAGGCATTTTTTACCTTGGTCGCTCGAGGAGAGGGAGGAGAATGAAGAGGTGGAGCTATCACTCCATGTTGCCTTTGAAGCCTTCTTCTTCTTCTTCTTGGCCCTTTTCTTGTGGAGTGAGCAATTGGGCACGGATTCTTCATCGGGTTCCTGCTTTTGAGCGGGTTCTTGCTTTTGAGCCTTCTTAGTGCCTTCATGGGTAAGTTCTAAAAGCTTCCAAATATCATGAGAAGATGTGCAAGAAGAAATATGATCAAAAACATTACGATCTAACCCACAATGTAGAGCATTCATGGCTTTGCCATCAAGCTCAGAATTTGCAATGTCTACGGGGGTCCATTGAGACTCATCGGGAGAAGAGAGCGTAAAACCATGCATAACAATTCTATAAATTGGAAATCTAATGATTTTAAGAAAAGTTGACATGCGGGTTTTCCAAAAAGTATAATCGGCTCCATCAAAGAATGGAGCACGATCCAAAGAAAAGCCTTCGGGGGCGTAGGAGGTTGAAGCGGTAGAAGCCATCAAAAAGGATAGGATCTTTAAATTTGAAACCTTTTAAGGTATTACTCAAATTACTGCTCTGATACCAATTGTTCGGTCGGAAGAAAACGGGGAATGATGGCAAGAGGGGGGGTGAATTGCCTTTTAAAAAATTGATTAACAAATTAAAAATCAAAGTAAAGATGCAGCGGAAATAAAGGAGGCAATCACACAAGAACTTGATAACGGAGTTCGGCCAAAACCCGGCCTACGTCTCCGCTCCCAACTCAACCGTTGAGAGATTCCTACCGCTTGCTTTTCAATGGTTTTAGCAAGAAACCCACTAGGCTTTGAGGTAGCACTAGGACCTATTACAGCTTTCTTTTTGTGGTTTAGCAAGAACCCACATGCTTTTGATGGTTTAGCAAGAACCCACTAGCCTTTTTAACGGGTGAAGGCTAGCTCACCGACAACTCAAGCCTTTTAAAAGGAAAGGCTTAAGGAAACCTTTTCACACCTTAGTGGTGGTGTGAGAACCCAAGAGAAAGGGAGGATGAGAAAAGTTTGGGGTTTGTAGGCACAAACCCAATTTTAAGCTCAAAATAAAATAAACAATAAAACCCGTAATTGAGGAAGACTTGGGCGCCAAGGTATGATGGAGTTGATGTAGTGTGCACTCCTAAGCTTCTTGAGATGCTCCTTGGATTGGAAATTGGTTGGAGCACTTGAGTATCCTTGAAGGTGGAGCGCCGGAGGTTCGCCAAAATGATCAACAATGTGTCCGGTGGCTTGGGTGAAGTTCCGGGGCTTCCTAGGCCTTTATTTATAGGCTAGGAACCTTCAAGTATCCGTTGGAGGGCTTTGGAGCCGTTGGAAGGGCTTAAAGAGCCGTTGGGAGCCAAGTGGGCCAGCCTGGTCAAACTGCAACGGCTAGTTTGACTGGCTCCACCGGCTGGCCGGTACAGTCCCACCGGCTGGCCGGTGTGTGCAAAAAGGCATAGGATTCTTGTCCAGGGGCCACCGGCTGACCGGTGCCAGAGCCACCGGCTGGCCGGTGGCAAGACAGTAGCTTGCCACTCTGTGCAGGTGCCACCGGCTGACCGGTGGAGGAGCCACTGGCTGGCCGGTGGCAAGACAGTAGCAAACACTATTTGGGCTGGATGCCACAGGTCGACCGGTGACAGAGCCACCGGTCGACCGGTGGAACCTGGCAGTGGGCAATGCCTCTGCCAGTTCCACCGGCTGGCCGGTGCTATCACACCGGTTGGCCAGTGGACTGAATTTCAGTCCACTTCTTGTCCATTTTTGGGCCAATCCTTTGGCAATCTTTTTCCTATCATCCACAACACTTAAAACACAATGTTAAACACATATGAAAGTGATTGTGATCATGAAAATCAAAGAGTGTGGGGTACAACAAAAGGGACATGTCTGAGCACAAAGGAAATGTTTTGAACGAAATTAGACATAGAGTGTGAATATCCCTAGCATAGATATTTTTTTATATATGGGAGAGGAATATTTCTATTTCCATGAAGGGACCTTGAATAAGGGAACCAGAGTTAATGTCTCCTGCATAGATTATTGTTTGTCCATAGGAGAGGGGGAATTTTTTTATTTGTGGTTGGGCTTAGGACATAGGGTCTAGGTGTCACTATGTATCTTATGAGAATGCGAATTAAGCCACATGTAGTTCTGGAAAGGTTCCCTATGTAGGTCTGACCCATACATAGGGAGGGGGAATTTTTGCCACAGTTGGACCCATGATTGGAGATCCGGACATTACTATGTATCTTGTCATGATAGGAATAAAGACACATGTAGTTATTAAATAAAGGTGCAATGGGATACCAACACTAAAGATTATTATCTTATCAAGCATGGATTAAAATGTTATATAGTTTTGCATCATAAAACAAGGATGTGAACACTGCAGTTTTATGTTGCGTGATAAAGACATTTTCGTACAATTTAATATCTTGTAACTAGGATGTTAGGATATGTAGTTTAAAATCTTATAACATAGACTATGATGTCTTGTAGTTTTGGGCCATATGACTAGGACCATTTGGCGTGCCTTTTAAGGTAGTTCATATAAGACCATAGTGCTTTGTAGTATAATGTTATATATTAAGGATGTTTCTGTCATACAGATTATCATATTATGATGTAGACACTTTTTAAGGTCATGTGACGAAGACCAACTATGTAGTTTAACATTGTACAACAGTGACTTCATGTGATCTTTTATCACATGAAGCATTTCTTGAGAAATATTGCATTGGTAGGGGTCTTAACGAGTTCTCTATCCATCGATATTAGAGAATAATATCCATTAGAGTTGACCTAGTGTATGGAATAAGGTCCCTCCTAGTTTGGCTCAAGATTTGGAGGCTTCTTCCCTGGTATCATTGAAGTTATTAGGGCCGATACCATTTCTCCTTAGATGATTTAATGAAGGTGAACCTTCTTGTTTAAAGAATGTGCTATCTGATTTTTATGGAACTCCAAGTGATGAAATGTATGTAGTATTTTCTCATCAATTCGATCCAATCCATCAAATCATTCCTGGGATTTCTCATCTATGGATAACTTATCCCAGATGGAAATATAGAGTGAGGGAAATTGAAACTAAATGAGTAAGTCTGCTTCTGTTCTATAAACAAGTGAATATGAGGTTTCCCATGTGGTGGTATGGGTGGTAGTCTGGTAGGCCCACAAGGTGTGAAAGATATTTTCAATCTAATAATTTTTATCCTTATACACCATATTCTAGATTATGTTATATGGGGTATTGTTAAAGAACTCTATTTTTCCATTTTCCACTGTGTGATAGCGGGATGAGTGGTTGGATTTGATATTATACTCCTGATATAGCTTCTTCAACATACCAAAATAGAAATTAGTGTTATTGTCTATCAGTATTGTATGAGGTAAACCAAATATGGTAATTATGTTGGATTTCATGATTCTTATGATGATTTTGGACCCAAATTCTTTGAGTGGTATTGCCTGAACCCATTTAGAGAAGAATTCGGTAGTAGTTAAGAAGTATTTGTACTGTTTGTCTATAGGTTGAGGATATATTTTTAAAATATAAACTCCCCATATAGAAATTGTCTATGAGTATTTGGATTTATGTAGAAACTCCGAAGGTTGATGAATGAAGTTGGTGTGCACTTAGAAGGAATGAAATTTTGTGGCGAATTTTGTGTAATCCTACATTATTGAAGGATATAAATATTCAATCCTTCATATTGTATGGGTAAACCAGAACCCTGAATAGTGATCATTAAAGAATCCGATATAAACTTCTCTCATGATATTATAAGTCTCTTCTCCATTGATGCATCTGAGAATGACCCCATCAAAGAATCATTTATAGATGAATTTATAGTGATTTGGGAAGTCATAAAGAGAGATGTTGGTTGATCACTATTGGATATTCTGTTTTCTAGCTCTTTCTAATGAGAGAAATCCATTTTGGAGGTAGTTCACAATGGGTATAATCAAACTGGTGGTAGGACCTTCTGGTTTCGGGATAGGACTAACCTCAATAATCTTTTCCATGATGACACAAGAAAAAGATGATACCATTCAGAAATGCACAATGTTGATGACTATTTCATCCTAATCTAGATCTACTAGGGTTGTGGCTACATTATTCAATGCATCAGTCTTGGAAATCTGCGATCATGGGATATGAGTAGATGTTTTCTTTGAGGAGAACTCTACCATGAGTCCTCAAACATAATCAAGAAAGGGGATTAGTTCTTCTTTTATAATAGAATACTCCCCATTGATCTGTTTGATTTCCAAATCTTAATTGGATTTCACCTCTAGATGGCCCACTAGCATTTGAAGTTCCAGTTCTAGGCCTGCAATGGGGGCCTGATATTCTTCTTAATTTTTTGTACAGAATAAAACTATAACGAGTAAGGAGAGACTTCCTTTTCTAGAGAGATGAGAATGAATGCCAACCCTAATTTTTTGAGCTTATGGTCTTTCCTTATCTTCCCTATAAGGATTATATATGCACCTTCAAAATAAATTTTCCATATCTAGTGATAATCATAAATAAAAAATATATCTTCATTCAGTAATTTATAATTTAACAATGTTTCTTGGGTAGATGGGTGTAGGATCCCGGGACACCCTGAGAGGGGAGGGGTGAATCAGGGTGGAAACTTTTTCTTCTTTTAGTTGTGGATCTTGTTCCCACGTTGGTAGGAACTACTTAAACCTGTATGATGGATATGAACAACAATTAAACATTCACATGCAGAGAGATGACACAGCAATTTTTACTTGGTTCACCACTAAGGGCTACGTCCAAGGAGCATATGCCGACAGGTTGTCGGTCGTACCTAAATCCACTATGCTTCAATAGGTGTGCATTGAAGTTCTTCGTCTCCTGTTCAGCATAAGACATTGCTTGCATCAGGGTTTAGATTTGATGCTCTTTTTAGTTCAATCCTTCTTCTTTAGTGCAATGAATGAATGCACTAGATCCCCTTGTCTTCGTTTGCCTGAATCACAATCACTGATGTGATTGATTAATGAAGCTTAGCTTACTCGGTGTTGTCAGAATCTGTTCTCCATGTATGCATGAGATCATGCATGTATCATTTAGATTTCTTCTTCAATCTCACTTTGCACCAGAAGTATCAGGCAATATTTCAGCTCTTGTGCAGCTCCAGAAAGGCGGGCACGCTTTAACAATATCTGGCTCTTATTTTCAAGACCAGCGCGCAAGTCTCCCCCGGCACGCAAGTCTTAGGCGCGCAAGTATAAACTGGCACGCAAGTGTCACAAAAGCACCTGCGCGACTCTGCCTTCTTGAACTTTAAACCTGCGTGACTCACTTACTTTCTCGCCCAAATTACCTAGGGCGCGCAACCATCAATCGGCACGCAATCACCACTTGCGCGGTTCAACCACCTGCGCGAAGAGAACTCGAACAATCTATAAGTATTGAGCTCCGTGAGAAATGAGGAGGGGTGGTCCAGTATTTATAGGCAAACTGGACCCCCTGCGCGACGGCGCACAAGTCATCCATCGGCGCGCAAGTCTCGGCCCCTGCTAGGCACTTGCGCGATCAACATCCAAACTTGTGAGAACATCTTGCCTTTGCCAAATTTGGATCTTCTGACCTCGAAAAACCATAGGCGCGCATGTTATAATGCATTCAAGGCATCAGCGCGCAAGTCTCTTCCCGGCACATAATTCACCTGTGCGACCTCACCAAAACTTGCGCGACCCTTATCCCTTTTCCATATTTTGATGGTTTGATCTTCAAAAACATATGGCGCACAAGTTTCCTATCCTCCAAGAGTATGGCACGCAAGTCCCTTTGCCAAAATCACTCTTCTTCATTTGTTGATTTTGAGGCCCTGAAATTTGGCAAACACTGGAAAACGACGCCACTTTGTATCTGCTCATTTTGTACCGCCTCCAGATCATCCATTCCTCTGTCGATGTTCTTGAATCAAAAATAGATCGTTGACCACAACTCTTGAACTCGACATGTCACCATGGAATCTCCTTTGTCAAAAAATTTGAATGTCGTTTGTTTGCTTTGTCGACAAGCACGATCACCTCAACAACACTTCTTCTTGGTGATCTGTATCCTTCAACAACTCTTTTGCTTTTATCACAAACTCCACAATTGTGATATGTATTCTTTGAAGGAACAGCTTTAGTACCATCATCTTCTATGACAATGTGATGTGCATGGCCATTTCATAAGTCAACTCATTGGCACATTGCCTCCTTCATCAACTGTCATGATCAACTTCATGCAAACCATGTGATTCAATCCGTCAAGAAGTCTCTAGCATGGTTCTCACGCAATCATGAGTAATTGCATGGTCTTTATCAAAACCCATTGTTCTCATGCAATAATGAGGAATTGCATGGTCTTCATCAAAGCCCATGGTTCTTATGAAATAAGGAAGAATTGCATGGTCTTCATCCACAAACACCTTCCTGCATTAATCATCCTTGGATGGATTACTCCTCACATTCTTCATTGTTGTAAATAATGTATCACCTTTGTTGTGAGCTTCCATTCCTCCATTTTATCAGAGTACTTCTTGATCTCTTTCATTTTGATATTCCATTGACAACTATTGACAACAAATACAAACCTACACACAAAGTGGTTCCAACAATCTCCCCCTTTGTATTTTGTTGTCAATACCTTATACATTTTCTGAAATGAATTTTTCAATGTCAAAATGAGAATCTTCTATTCAGTCAACTTTTCTTTTCAAATGTTCATTTCACTTTCTCTCCCCCTTATTGACAAGAAATACAAAGCACATGGTAGGGAGGGTATCAATCCACACTTAAGCAATGTTTCATTAATCATTTCACTCTAAGTCTACTTGAGAAATGCTCGATGTAGAAAACAAGAGGATTTGATTAAGTCAACAAGGCTGTCCATTATCCACAGATCATGATACCAACATGAGATGATAACTCATGTATCTTGTCTTCAAGGGTTTACCAATTTAATTCCAGGTAGAAGAAGATCAACTATGATAGAGAATAATCAACCTGAAACTCCTGCACTCACATCAGCAAATAGATCAAAAACATTCAAGTGCAATCGGCAGGATAAGTGAACATGGGGCACTTCCATTCTCTTTATGTCACTGATCAATTCAGTTACTCCCCCTTTGTAAAATAATCTTTGATCTGAGTAACCAAGGGATAGTGATTGAGAAATGACATACCTTCTCCATTGGCGTGTTCTTCAAGAAATTCACAGAGTAACTGCTTTTGAGTCCAGCTGGAGTTTATATTGATTGAAACAGTGATTATGGAAGCTTCTTCATTCTTCTCCCCCTCAAGGGAAACACTCCTCATCATCTTCATAAAGAGTGATCCTTCATCATCATAATCTTTGAATATCAATTGAAGAATCTACTAAGGATGAAAACTTCTTCAGCTTGGCTATCAAGAGTTGACAACATTCACTACTTCTCAGGTTCTCCCCCTGAGAGCATGCTTCACCTTCAATTCCCTGCATTATTAGCACAAATACAATACACAAATGATTACGGGAATAAGGTGGCTCCTTCTTGCTTCATCAATAAGACTTGTTTGGTTGAGGTTCTTTTCTCAACCAAGTTCCTCTGTTCACTACAGTCTTCATGCCTGCACATTTGAACATATGTTCTGACATCTGTCGGTGTGGCATGGCTGTGTTCACATTCTCTTCTGCTTTGTGTGGATAATTGTTCTGCTTAGAAGCCATCATGAATGATACATTCTTACTCCTCTTAAGGACTACTTCTTACTCTGGTATTAAGGTTAGGAAAACTTTTGCAATGTGACCAGATTTCTTGCATCTATCACATAGAACTTATTTGACACGTGTGTTTCTCTTTGTTTCCAATCTCTCCTGCATTGTGTCTTCATCATGTGAAAGTTTTCCTTTTCCTTTGTCACCAGCCTTGGCCTTCTCATATTCAAGTTTCCTTATTCTTTTCAAATCTTCTGGCCAGATGACCAATATGTCATTTGGAACTTTTGTAGCTGGTTTAGATCTTCCACATGGGTTCATCCGAGATTCATCCCACTTAGTGTTTCTTTTGGATGAATGACCCTTCAATTTCATGGATCTAAAATTCTGGGTCTTCTCAGCTTCCCTACTTGAGATCTTCTTGGGGAAATGTGTGTTCACAACATTCTTCTGATTTCTCCCTAAGGTAGCTGCTTCATTCTTTGACGGCATCAGAGGTCTTCTTTTCTTTTCAACAGTGAAAGCATGTTGATATGGACATGTGCCTGAATTGTGACCGCTGCCTTTGCATACATCACAGATGTTATCAAGAATTCCAAATCTATTTGCAGTAAACAGATGCTTCTGGACCTGCTGATGTTGCTTCTTTTTCTCTGGCTTCCTTCTCTTTGATATAGGCATTCTCTGTGCTTTTCCATGTAAGGGATTATAAAGACAATCCAGTGCACAGTACCCAAATCTGTTGCAGCACCAACATTGAACCACAAATCTTTTCTTCTTTGTGTCTTCTGTATTAAGTTGTTGGGCCATCTGCTTAATCTTTTGTGCTCTATTTGAGGAACCCACTTCCTCCTTTTTCTTCCCATCCACCCTAGCCATGGTGGTAGGTTTCTTCTTCTCACATTTCCTCATCCATACTTGTTTAGAACTTTTCTTCCCACCTGCACTGATTGTAGGAGTGTATTTAGAAATATGAGTACAAGATGGTTTGGATGGTACCTTCACTTTCTTAGTTTCTTGTGATAGATCAAAGAGTGAATTCATGATCTTCTTATCACATGTTGGAGGTCTTTTGACAATAGAATCCTCCAGTGAGCATTGAGTACCAGCAGCAACTGATTCTTGATGTGGATAATCAAGAGTTGTCATAATCTTCTTATCACATGATGGAGGCATTTCAGCTTTAGACTGCTCTAACGAACATTGAGTGCAAGCATCACTCATTTCATTCTTTTGTGAAGTCTCAATATGTGTGTTCTCAATCTTGGTCAACTGAGCTTCCAATTTTTGACCCACAATATTGAGGATGATCTTTTGATCTTCAATCGTGATCATCTTTTCTTTACAAGTCTTCTTCAACCTTTCAACCTCATCTTCATGCATCTTAACTTTGTTTTGTAACAAAGAGTCAAGTTCCCTGAATTTAATAGAAGTTTCTTCCAAACAAAAATTCTTGACTTCATTACTCCTCTTCAGCTCAGCTTCAAGTGCATGGATCCTTTCTTTTAGAGTCTTATTGACTAGATCGTTTTCTTCAAAGACATTAACCTGTTTGGTGAGCTTTATACTTTCCAGAACTTTTCTTTCCAGCCCCTTTTCCATATTGTCTGCTTCCCTTTCAAGTCGAGTGATCTCAACCTGCATAGAATGAAATAGGCTACAAATAATAGCAGCCCTTTCTTCAGGAATATCATGCAGATATATTTTGAGTTTTTCTTGAAAGCGTGAATTGGGGGTGTCATACTTTCCTCTGGAAGAATTCTGAGTCACCTGCTCGATACTTTCCATGCCTGATGTTTCTTCATTTTTGGAATTGCATGGAGAACAAGACACTGCATCTTCTTTGGATATGAGGGACTTCTTTAGCTGCTTCTTGTCTTTCTTCTTCCTGTTTGTCATGGTCTTGCTAGATGTAGACGTCTGCTTAGAAACTTCATCAAGACTGCTCTTCATTGTTGACTTTAGGAAAGAAACTCAAATCCTCTTCTCAATAGAATTACTGGAGAATATCCAACATACGTTAACCTTTCCCTCTGATACCACTTGTAGGACCCCGGGACACCCTGAGAGGGGAGGGGTGAATCAGGTTGGCAACTTTTTCTTCTTTTAGTTGTGGATCTTGTTGCCACGTTGGTAGGAACTAATTAAACCTATATGATGGATATGAACAGCAATTAAACATTCACATGCAGAGAGATGACACAACAATTTTTACTTGGTTCACCACTAAGGGCTACGTCCAAGGAGTATACGCCGACAGGTTGTCAGTCGTACCTAAATCCACTATGCTTCAATAGGTTTGCATTGAAGTTCTTCGTCTCCTGTTCATCATAAGGCATTGCTTGCATCAGGGTTCATATTTGATGCTCCTTTTAGTTCAATCCTTCTTCTTTAGTGCAATGAATAAATGCACTAGATCCCCTTGTCTTCGTTTGCCTGAATCACAATCACTGATGTGATTGCTTAATGAAGCTCAGCTTACTCGGTGTTGTCAGAATCAGTTCTCCATGTATGCATGAGATCATGCATGTATCATTTAGATTTCTTCTTCAATCTCACTTTGCACTAGAAGTATCAGGCAATATTTCAGCTCTTGTGCAGCTCTAGAAAGGCGGGCGTGCTTTAACAATATCTGGCTCTTCTTTTCAAGCCCAGCGCGCAAGTCTCCACCAGCGCGCAAGTCTTAGGCGCGCAATTATAAACTGGCGCTCAAGTGTCACAAAAGCACCTGCGCGACTTTGCCTTCTTGAACTTTAAACCTACGTGACTCACTTCCTTTCTCGCCCAAATCACCTAGGGCGCGCAACCATCAATCAGCACGCAATCACCACTTGCGCGGCTCAACCACCTGCGTGATGAGAGCTCAAACAATCTCTAAGTCTTGAGCTCCGTGAGAAATGAGGAGGGGTGGTCTAGTATTTATAGGCAAACTAGACCCCCTGCGCGGCGGCGCGCAAGTCATCCATCGGCGCGCAAGTATCAGCCCCTGCTAGGCACTTGCGCGATCAACATCCAAACTTGCGCAAACATCTTTCCTTTGCCAAATTTGGATCTTCTGATCTCGAAAAACCATAGGCGCGCAAGTTATAATGCATTCAAGGTGTCGGTGCGCAAGTCTCTTCCCGGCACATAATTCACCTGCACGACCTCACCAAAACTTGCGCGACCCTTATCCCTTTGCCATATTTTGATGCGCTGATCTTCAAAAACATATGGCGTGTAAGTTTCGTATCCTCCAAGAGTATGGTGCACAAGTCCCTTTGCCAAAATCACTCTTCTTCATTTGTTGATTTTGAGGCCCTAAAATTTGGCAAACACTGGAAAACGGCGCCACCTTGTATCTGCTCTTTCTGTACCACCTCCAGATCATCCATTTCTCTGTTGATGTTCTTGAATCAAACATAGATCGTTGACCACAACTCTTGAACTCGAAATGTCACCATGGAATCTTCTTTGTCAACAAATTTGTATGTCGTTTGTTTGCTTTGTCGACAAGCATGATCACCTCAACAGCACTTCTTCTTGGTGATCTGTATCCTTCAGCAACTCTTTTGATTTTATCACAAACTCCACTATTGTGATATGTATTCTTTGAAGGAACATCTTTAGTACCATCATCTTCTATGAAAATGTGATGTGAATGGCCATTTCATAAGTCAACTCATTGGCACATTGCCTCCTTCATCAACCGTCATGATCAACTTCATGCAAACCATGTGATTCAATCCGTCAAGAAGTCTCTAGAATTGTTCTCATGCAATCATGAGTAATTGCATGGTCTTCATCAAAACCCATTGTTCTCATGCAATAATGAGGAATTGCATGGTCTTCATCAAAGCCCATGGTTCTTATGCAATAAGGAAGAATTTCATGGTCTTCATCCAAAAACACCATCATGCTTTAATCATCCTTGGATGGATTACTCCTCACATTCTTCATTGTTGTAAACAATGTATCACCTTTGTTGTAAGCTTCCATTCCTCCATTTTATCAGAGTACTTCTTGATCTCCTTCATTTTGATATTCCATTGACAACTATTGACAACAAATACAAACCTATAAACAAAGTGCTTCCAACAATGGGTGTTCTACAAGAAAATATACCAAATCCTAGTGTTTTTCCACTTTCTATGGCATGAAATGTATGTAAAACTATTTTTGGATAACCAACCCCATATCAAACATCCAATAAAAATATAACAGATGATGATATATTTGAGTGGGTTATTGCGGGAGACCAAATAGACCTTATGATGCTATAAGTAGTGCCTCAATTTCTGAACTATGAAGATTAATTCTAGGCATCTCCTCTCAATATCTGAATAATGAGTCTCAGTTTCTATCATGGTTCGACTGGGATAACAATGGGTTTTTTCATTTCTCGTGTTGTTTTTTTGTTCAAGGAAAGAACCTAGTAATCATTCCAAGGTCATCACTTATAGAATGAGTGAATTCCCTTCAATGGATGGCATTAACACTAGTGGACTCAAGATACATTTCTTGATACTGTCGAATGATTCTTGATAGTCATTGGTCCACTAATATGTGACCCCATTCTTCATCAACTTGGTGAAGGAAAACACTTGTCTGTGAGGTTGGCTATAAAATAAATGTTGGCAAGGTTTCCTCGAAAAACTCACAAATCATTAAGGATATGAGGTGGTGAAATATTGAGGATAAACGTTTTCTTCTTAGGGTCAACTTCAATGCCATGATGGAATATTTTGAAGTTGAGAAACTTCCCTAAGGTGACCCCAAAATCACATTTTAGGGGGTTTATCTTTAGGATGTGTTGTCACGTTTTACTGAAGATGGTCTCAATATTAGTTATGTGGTTAGAATATTTTCAATACTTACTTCCCAGGTAATTGATGTAACATTTAAAAAACTTTCCCAAGAATTATTTAAATATAAGATGCATGGAATGCTGACATGTGGTATTGGAATTCTTCAAGCCAAAGGGAATTACCCGATAGCAAAAAAATATTTGAGGGTCACTAAAGGTGGTGGCTTTTTTATATTATCTTACAATTTAGATTTGATTACACCCTAAATAGCCATCCATGAAGGATAGGTATTGATATTTGACTGTTGTATCAATCAGTTGCTCCATGATCGAGATAGGAAAATCATCTTTCAGATAGTGTCAATTGAGATCTATGAATTCAATGAAGACCTTGATTTGGATATTATTATTATTTATCAAAACTCTGTTTTCTAACCATGTTATATATTAAACATCCCTAATGAATTTATCCTTTATAAGTTTTTCAACTTCAACCTCAACTTTGGAGGCTTGAGTCAGGTGTGTCCTTCTAGCTACCTATTTGTATCACCTATGGTTATCTGGTAAGCCCAAGTGGTGAGTGGCCACCTCAAGATTGAGTCATAACATCTCTATGTAATTCTAGGAAAATACATGCTGATGTTTCTTAAAATAGATGTATATGCCTCTTGTTCTTTGAAACACATGGCCACACTAATCAAAGTGGTATGTAGATCTTCTTCCATACAAAGATTTATTTCTCTGAGTTTATCTAGAGGGGAATCCCTAAGGTCTTCCTCCTCTTCCTATTCCTATTCTCCTTGATCTTCCTCTTCAAACTTACTCTAAGGAGAAGTGGGTAATGGAGTAAGATCTCTCAATTTAAAAGGGACTTCAACATTTTGACATTTTGAAGATGAAGTTACTTCCTATGACTCTGATGAAAATGTGGGGTCTTTTTAAAGATCCAAACGGAATGGAGTGAGGGATGAAGAAGGATCATCTTCCTCCTCTTTTGGCTTATCTGATGTGGTAGGGATCTATTGGGGATTTTTGTACGGAATGAGGGAATTTTCATCGATGATTATACCACTTTTTAGAGAATTCATGAAATTTTTAGTGCTACCAAGCTAAGATATCATGACTAATATCATGAAGGTTGTTGAATATGAACTTGAATTTGGGCCTATACCATCAATTTGATGGATAGGTAGCACATATTCATCACTAATTAGTTTAAATGGATTGGTAGGGGTCATTTCTAGACCATTCGGGTCTGTGAACCAAGAAACACCATTGGTCATGGGTTTCTTCCCTTCCCTCTAATAGAACCCCTTAGTAATATACTGAGTTTCATAGGATTTTAATGGGGATTTATCACCATATAATTTCCCAAATTTTCTATTAATTAAATATTGGAGGCATTGGTGATATGAAAAGGGGATTGTTGTATGTTGGTGAAACCACTGTCTACCAAATAGAATGTTGAAATCCATGTCTTTCTGAATAACCATAAATTATGATTTTGATACAAGGTCCCCAAATCGGGCCTTGAACTTGATTCTATTGAGATGATTTTTCTCACTCTCATAATAAACCTGTAGTGTTAAATCGGAATGGGAAAAGTGGGCCTCATTTTAACAAAGTCGATGAATTGTTCATATCAGAATGAGGTTGACTTCTAAGCCATTGTCCATGAAAGATCATCGGCTATCGATTCCATTTATCCTGCTAGATATATACAAACGTCTGATTTGTCCTTGTATAACAATATCTTTTTCTTGCTCTATGAAATAGATGATTATGTTTCATTATATAGGATCTATCTCTTCATGTGATACTTCAACAATATAAACTCCCACTTCGAATTCCTGATGGCTTAGAAAAGCCTATATGAGTATTTTTGGAAGGACTTTTGATAGACTCAAAGAATCCAATATTGACAACATGGCTAGAAACATGTCCAATTACTTTAAGAAACCATAATTTTGAGGTAAAGGTCTACACTTCCCAGCATAAGGATGCTCTTTTTAAGGAAATTTAGGAACTTAATTACTTGATGTTCATGGAAAAACCCTTGGAACAGAAGTTGTGGGAACTTCTATCCATGTTGGGTTTGGTTAACTAGGTTTTCCTGCACGCCGAGGTTGATTTAGAAACAACATCCCCTCTAGTCGATCTTCCAGGATGAATGGGTCAGGGTGAACATTGGCATGTGTGGGGGTTATTTCTTACTCATTATGAGATTGCTAGTGGGTTATCCCATGAGTTTCAACCACATAAAAGATCCGAGTGGGGATGTGGCTAGAGTTTTGATTTTTACCGCAACCGCGTCTTCCCCTGTATCATCGACCCCCCACGACCTCTTCCCCTAACTCCCCTATCATATATGGATAATTCAGGTTCATAATCACGCTAATCATCTGACAAGGTATCCATTAAGTGAATGAAATTAATGGAACCAATGATCAACTCTACTTCTGATGAGGGTTTTGTTTGGTAGGTCAACTCTTATTGTACCATTTTGAGGGGTGGTGATCATTCATTTGGGATTGAAAGCATGAAGTTTGATAGAGTCAAATCCAACTTTGGACATGATATAGTTTCAACTTCCTATGTTTTATTCCCACTCTTCCATATATTTCATTTCTTAGAAGACTATATTTTAGAGGACTGTAGCATCGATTGAGTTGGTTGTGTCATAGTAGAAATAGTCATGGTCATAATTATATGTTTCAATTATGCTTGAAGGATAACATGAATCTGGTTGATCGTATTTCTGACCATCCAATCACTTAACTTCCATGTACCTTTTTTAGTAAGTTCATTCCATTCAACCGCTTCTTTTATATTGACGTTTGAAACACATGATACTACCTATCTAGAGTCCACCATTTTTTGTAGGATATTTTTGAAAACAAAGAATTATTGAATAGTGTTCCACAATGTTTGGTGGAAGGGGAAATAGTTTGGGAGATCTTTGAGACCAGCCTGATCAGACCTCTAGGATTTGAAACTTGAAAAAGTTCTTCTCCAAATCTGTAATGATGTAGCCAGAGAATTGGTCATCTTAGAATGAATAAACCTTTTTTTCTCAACAAAGTGGTTTCATATTTGATTCCTTCATTCATCATGACAAGGAATGAATCTTTGATAATGATTAGGAGGAGGCAAAACCTGATATAGTGTAGGTTTTAGAGTTGGATATGGGGTAGATTATGGCTTAAACGTAACAATGAAAACCTCTTCTTTCCCCATTCTCTTCCCTTGAGCTAATGAAATTACTTGGGACTTGGCCTTGGTGAACAAGATGGCATATTCCATTTTCTAAGATACTATGGAAAGAACCTAAAACCCTCCTATATATTTTATATGAATAAGTGGTGTATAAAACTCTTAGAATAGGTTCTCTATACAGATAGAAAAAAAATATTCATGGGGAAGCTATAGGTTCAAAGAGTAGTTCAACCCTTCCCATAAAAAAATGAAATCCAATGCACTCTCGTTCTCCTAATATTTTCAGTTTTAAAGGTCTAGGAATTTTTTCTTATGCAGTTATGAGCTAAATTGAAAGATAAATTTTTGATGGAGGCCTTCCCATCCTGTGATTAACCAAGCTAGAAAATGGGTGTACCATATGAATGTTGGCCCTTGGTGTGTTTTTATAAAGCATCTAAGTTTCATTGCTTCTTATTATGAAGGGGTCCCCATCATGGGATCATAACCAGATATGAAACGTGTCAAATGTTTCTCTAGATCCCCCGAACCATTAAAAATTGGACATGTGGGGTTCCCAAAGTCTGGTCAGGGAGGGTTCAGATCCACCCATTCAATGTAAGGCTTTTTTTGGATACAATGGTGCATGAAATTCTTCCATAGCTTCCAATTGAGATATCAAAAACTCAATATTATTGATAATAACTTGATGGATGTCTTGTTGAATAGAAGATTGATCATGGGAAATAATAAGTAAATACATTTGTGGAAGTTCTACTCATACCCATGGTGGGTAATCTGTAGGGGCTGGCCCATGAGGATAAATATGATCCAACATCGGTTGTGTTTATAGGGGAGGGAAATACTAATATCTCACTACCATGGGGTCCAAATATACTGGTCCTTGATCCTTCACATTGAGTGGATGATCTGGTTTGATTTTAGATGTTAGGAAGAACCCTCTTTGTTGAGGTACTTCTGTTGGGAATACAAGTTGAGGCTCTAATTATAGACCATATCCAGTAAGAATGTTTCCTCAGAGTAGTTCCACATTGAGTCTTATCAACTCTTTCATCTCTTCCTCTTGCTGAGAAAATATTTTCTTTGAGTGTGAGAGGTTCAACCTCTTTAGGAGGTGGGAGAGGCACATCTTTACCTTTTTCCTTTTCTTTTGTGGATTATCACTGAGGGGGAAGTAATGGAGTGTTTGATAGAATACCCAAATTTAAAGAGATCCTATGGTTCTGGGTACTCACACCTCCTTTGATCATTTCAGTGTGAATTATATTATGAATTGAAACTTGCTCCTATTACTACTCTATATTGGTCTCCTGTTTTGTAGGGTCTATAAAGATGGGGTTAATGACATTCACTAATGAGTAATGCATTTCAGGCATTTCATTAGTCTCTTTATGAGATTTCCTTTGTTTGCACCCTCCATGAGGCCTAGTCATCTCCATAGTTAGTCCTTTTGGGACCATTTGGAAGATGGTAATTTGAACACAATCATCAAACAATTTGTTTTTGTGTGTTTCTAATGAGGATACTAGATCATCGGATGGGATGAACTAAGAGGATTCATTCTATAGTGTTCCCACTAATTGAGAGAATACTGACTTCTATTGAGGTGGAGGTTGTTGAGGTAAAAAAATCCCCCAACCTTGTTGGTTGGGGATGTTACCGCTCCATTTACAGAACCTTTAGAGCCTATTTTACTGATCTTAAGGGTTGTGTTAAAAAATCCCCAAGCCCTACCGGCTAGGTTTTCTCTTAGATTGTTGCGGCTACTACTACTATGACTACCTAATTGATTTTTTGGAGTCATGTTCAAACATTGGTTGAGTGAATTTTTCAGTTTTTACATGAAACATCTAATTATGAATTAATTTTTCTATTTTTTACATTTTTTCTATTTGATTATTGACTCCCCTTAAGCCGGAGTCTTGCTCGATATTTTCAGATGCCTGATGAAAAGTATTTCAATTGATTTCTCTCTTCTAATTTGACATTGGTGAGACTTGATCATGGCCTATTTTTGTTGAGCATATTATCTATTGTGGAGATATTCCATTTGTTAGAGTTATACTTAGGCTATGAAATTACATGATGTCCCCTTTAGAGAGATTTTATGATAAGGGATAGTGGTGAAATGCAATGCCCTATGTTCACCCCATCCTCTGATATTAATACTGCAAGGGGAATCTAAGATCAGATGATGCAGTTCTTTTAATGCTCTGAGACATGCACACTAAAGTGATCCTTAATATTTTCTCAATTTTGGGTGTAGTGCAGCTAGGAGGGATGAAAATTCAAATTTGTAGCGTATCCCTTCTATTACCTTGAAATTTCTTAGATATTCGTCATAAGGTAATAATTTTTATCTTAAATGATGTAGAGTTTTCTTTATATTTAGGAAAATTTCAAATAGAAAATCATCTAAAAATGCCTCTAGAATGCTGCATTGGGGAGTGTGTAAAGGTTAGAGCATGACTGGTATGTTGTCTTTTTTCAACTGTCACCTAATGTTCAATATGTCTTCTTTGTGTTTTTCTTGAGGTTGTTCAACCTCATCTAACCAAAGTGGATGCTTCCCCACTACTTTATTATAAATAGAAAGATTGGTAGGGAATTTCTCTGTCTCGTTGTATGGAAGATGATCCAAGGGTGGTTGGGAGAGTGATCATCACCTTGGGTTATATTTTGGTTAAGAAATGATTTAACTTGTCAATGAAAAGGCATCAGACATGACTTGACTCATTTTCCCATGTGACTCTTCATAAGAGCTATTTCTCATTGTTAAATCTCCAAGGGTAGTACCTTATTAACGGAGTGAAATTCCATTAGGGAGAGGAATACCATCATGACTTGATGTATGACTGTGAGGAGAGTTCCTACAGTGTATACCCTGGGGAGGACCTTCAGGGAAGATCATAGCAAGGGTAGAACCTTTTTTGTTTGATCTTATAGCCTTGTAGTGGGATGCCATGGATCTCATCAGGAGATTGGCTCTCAAGATCGATCAGGTTCTGGACATGAAGAAATCCTTTATGGTGAAATGTCTGCGGAGGACCTCCAGAACTACTACTATAATTCCCGTAATTTGGTAATGGTAGATTATGATTCTGATATTCCATAGATAAACGTATCAGGTATTCAAGAACTCTAGAATTAATAATATCGGTATTTTAGACTGAATCTTAATTTTCCAGTTTTCTCTGGTCGGACTTCTTTTTGGATGCCTTCTTGTGAGTGACTGGGGTCGCTTGATGGGGAAAGCAGTTTTCATATATGGAATCGTTTTTGATTAGATACTATGTTTTTTCCTGAATTTTATGAAAGTTTTCTAAATTTTGGATAGGGGTATATTCCTTACTTTTAGAGGTTATTAAAATAGGTTGATTGATTCCAGCCAGAACAGGGGTATGGACCCAATTTAGTTTTCTATATATCATGGAGGAATTTGGTTCGTGACCCTCCTGGATAGAAGCATAGGTGTGTCTCTGATCTAGAGTGACATGTTGATGATTCACCCCATTCATGGGGATAAAGTTGTGTGTCTACCCTAAAATGGAATTTTGAGGATCTAATCAAATTGTGGGTGTGGAGTTGTGTGTTTTCCCCCTTCCACTACTGCTACTGTTATTATGTCCTAGAAATTTTGTAAAATGTGGGAAGGAATTTTCACCCTCCCTTTCACCATTGTCAGGATGTTTTTGGTAATTAGAGTAGTTGGAATGGGGATGTATTCCCATTTTGTGGTTGGAGTAGGGGTTTGTTCCTACTCTTATCCTCTATTTTCTACCAGTGGATACTGACAGTACTTAGGAGTGGGGGAAGATATTTGGGTCAAACCCTGGTTTGTTACAAAGACTTTCTAGCTTCTTTATCTAATGATTTCAAAAAAGGATACTTCCAGGTTTGATGGATGCAGATAGGTGTGTGCACCTTCTCACAGTGTGCCTATGAACTTGACTGGCAGACTTGATAGGTGTGGGCCTGTGTTTGTGCTTGCTCATGTTTTGCTACCGAATTTGACTGGTGGAATTGATTGATGTGGGAAGGTGTTTGTGACTACTCATGTTTTTCCTTTCAATTTGACTGGAAGGATTTTAATACTTCTTGAAGAGGATACTGGAAGGCTTGGTTGGCATGGGTAGGTGTTTGAGTCTATTCATGGTTTGCCATTGAATTTTACTGGTAGGATTTTTGGGTGTGGGTAGGTGTTTGTTCCCACTCGTTATTTATCACCATATTTTGTTGGAAGGATTATATGGAGGGGACATAGGTATCAATCTATCCCTATTGAATTTTCCTTTCCCATAGTATTCCATATTTTATTCCTGGGTCTGGATGATCTATGCCAAACTATCGATGATGAAACCCTAATCATGCCGAGGGTTTACTACCACACAACATTATCATTGATGACTATCAGAAGGATCCATTTTATAGGACCCTGGTGTCTTTTGGGTGATTCCATTTTGGCCTCATGACCTAAATTCCTAAGATAAGGGAGGATATCATTGTTGAGTTTTGGGGATAATCTCCCAAAATGGTTGGAGACGATGATTGGTACTGCCAACTTCTAAACCACCAAACATAATTGAGTGGACAAATGGTGGGGATTTATGAGCTAGAGGACATGTCGAGAAGCCTCTAGGGTCTGGATGGTACCATTTTAGTGGTACTTCCAGACCAATGCATTTGAGACCTAGATTTGAATATGTTGAGTGGGTTAAAGTGTCCTCTGTTTGGTCAAGGACCCAACTTATACAATGGTTGATGTGCACGTCTCTAAGAACTGGTATGATGCCATTTGGATAAAAGGGAGTCCTTGTAAAAGTTTCTTGAAATATAGGTGAAAAAAATAAGAAAACCCCATCAAATAAGCATCTCAATAAACAAACACATGCATAATTGATTGTCATTTTGGACATATTTATTTTGAGGGATAAAGGGGCCTATCGTGTGGGTGACACCATCATCTTGGTTAAAGATTCATGCTGATATCACCATTTTTGTTTCTGATAAAAAACATATCATTTTGTGACCTTAAAGTTTGATTATGGGGGTTTGAATGTTTCAAAATCATCCATGTAAGGCTAACTATTTTCAAATGGCTTCCAATGGGTTTTGTTTGTGGGGATGGAAACACCCAATGATCCCCTTATTTGAGATGTTTTATAAACTTGATTTCTAAAGATAGGCAGTTATTGATAAATGGTCCAATAACACTTGGCGAATCACACTGGTCTAGAGGATGAGAAGTTGGGGTTATCACACCCTTGGGGGGGGGGTATTATTACTTACTATGAGACTCTATTAATGATTTACTACATATTCACGAATCCTTCATTCATTACGAAGTATAACATGTTCTTCCCTTGAGTTAACAGTCAATTATTTTCCTACATGGAATTTAGAATCATCTTTATATATATGAGGTTCTTCATCGATGGAGATATCTTCTTGTATTAAATGTTCTACATAAATGAAACCCTTTTATGAGTGGATTATATATTCTTTTTTCATTTATTACTATGATGATGGTTCTAATCCACATAGTAGGGAGACACAGATTTTATCATTATTAAGGGAGACAAGAGTTTTTTTGATGTTGGGATGGAACCCATAAGACAAGTTCCAATATATCCTTGTGAAATGAATTAAAACACACTTAGATCATTTTTAATTAATGGGACACATTATTCCTTTTAAGTTTATGTGACGAGGATCAAACTGTGTAGTTTAACATCAGTGGCAAGGACATCTATGTGGAAGGTAACTAGGCAAAGTTTAGTATGTGACTTATTCTGAGGTGGACCAAGGAACCTGGAAGTTATGTGAACTCCCAGGTTAGATAAAAACCCACTAGAAATGTATCCCATAGATAATCAAGGTTGATTTTGGGGTGTTGTATTTGGACCTCATAGAGGACTCCTACATATCCCATTTAGATAGAAATCAAAGCCCACATAGTTCAGTTGTGAGGACCCATGCCTATGAAGGTCCTATGAAAGTTTTTTATCATATGTAATGTGGATATTTGAGAGGATTGAGTTGGGGATTATACCGAATAGGAGGCCCTTTAACTTTCTTCATTGGGAATATGGACCCTTTAAAGATCAAAAAACGGTTTTGGTGCTTACACAATATAGGAGGATGCCCTTTGAAGTGGGTCTGTGAGGAATGTATCAAATTAAGGAAATTTAGACCTTTGGTTGGGGATTAAACCTTGGAGGATGATATTTTTTGGCTTTGATAGTAGCATTTGGGGACTCACACCTATAGAGGCCCTTCGAAGGAAGGATAGAGGAAGATCCGAAAAAAGATTCTATATTGATACATGCATCTAATCCTGTGGATGTCATGATTACTGCCAACCTATAAGACCACATGAGTCATGATGAAATGTAATATAAAAGAGGTAGTAAAAGATTTGGAAACTAGCGTGATTCCTCTATAGCTGGTGGAAGAGGATGGAGCTATGAGAGAAGAATAAGGGACATTGAAGTACCCATCTCCTATCCTATTTTGGTAACCAGGATAGTTACATCCAACCACCTACCTAGATATGGACCTATAATAAATTCTAGGTGATTAATCAAGTAGGTATTCCCTAGTATTTATTCTAGGTAAGAGAGGAGGATAAACCACTAATCCTCAACGGTAAAGGGAAGCGTGATCCCATCTCTCCTCACTTGGAACTGGGGGTCCCTAGTCTTAGAGAAAGTGAGGAATAGACATGGAACTAGCCCTAGAATATGAGAATGAGAGGTCCCTTGCAGTGCCCCTAGGTTTGGGGTCCTTGTGACTAATGGAATGCATAACTGAATGCACCCCGAGGACTCTACCTACTAGGAAGGACAAGTGCAAGACTCCTCTAACTGATGGAATGCATAACCGAATGGGAGACATGATGGTGTGTCTCTCTCCATGGCCATGTAAGTTTGAAGGTTTTGGTTGAGTCTTCAATTTATCCCACCTTCAGTGTGGGATCCAAAAGAAGGGGGTCCCTATTTTTGGTGGCTTGAAAAAGGTATTATAATGTGTCTCGCATAGGTCAAGGATTTGCGGGCAGAAAGTGATTTTCATAGGGTGACCTAGGGTTAACTAGAAGTGATTCACACATGGGTATACCTGTGTGATTTTAATATTCCTTGGGTTATGGAAAACATAGGAAAAAACATGGGTGAGGCCTTTCTCTAGGAACCAAGGTTTTCATTAGGTGTCTAAGAAAGGGTCTCATGTAGGTCCCAGATTTGGGGTGGGACCTTCATTCTAGTTCTTGTCAACAATGGGGAAGGATTCATCACATTGGTGTCTTGTGTTTCATACTCTAGAGAGAATTTGATCCTATTATACCCCTTAATTCTATCTTCTCTTAGGTTTTTGAGTTCTACCCAAATATTTTTTAAGGGCCTGGGTGAAGGGGTTTCATAAACATAGCTTCTGGGCTTCTTCCATTTTTCCAATGTTTTAAATGAGGGGCCACAAGATCCTATTTATAGGAAAACATGGGACCCTGGTCAAAGGAGGTTTTCCATGAAGTCACCCGACATAGGTATCTGGTGAAGGTACCAAAAAAAGGGTGGATATTCTTTTAGATCCACATAGGTGGGCCTGCACGATCCTTTTGGTGTGGTGGCTAAGTACACGTAGGCCAACCTAGGTGAACCCACTGCTACATACTTGCAAGGGATACACCCCCACACACCTACTCAGTATTAGTATTGGGATACAGTCCCATTCCTCTGACTTGGTACCTTCACTATTTTCACTGACCCCATGAAAATTAGAGAGTTTCACTACTCTGGGAAATATTGAAGGTGTTTTGGGTTGAGATATATACAACCCCACCTCTTATTCGAAACCCATGACCTACTATTAGTGGGAGGTTCTCACCACCTTGAAATTTAATTGGGTAACATTTATTAGGAATCTCTATCCCCCTGGTGTGTGATAATTATTATGGAACATGGAAATAAAATATTCTCCTTCCAACATAATGATTCATTCCAAATCAAACTCTGCATTTTGTGTCTAAGTGGGGATAATATCATGAAATCTATATTGAATTTTCTGGAACAAATTTTATAGAATCAACATTCTTTTTTTCTTCATCATCATCTTCTTATTTTTCTTCAAAAAACTCAACTTGGACAACTTCTTCTTTTCTTCAAAACCTAACTTGTCTTCAGTTCTCTGTAGGATTATCAGCTCAATTATTCCTCACTATATAATACAGAGACTTATCCTTATTATTCTTCGGGATTGCTTCTTATTAATCTCAGTAGACACAGTGGAAAATCATAAAACACTTACTTTCTCCATGAGTATATATTATTCAAGATATATTCATTTATTCATAGTCTTATATGCCTAAAATATATAGGTAACTCAATTTATTTCTATGGGGTCTTCTCACATTTCCCATAAATTGGAATATGTGTATGTTAATAACTTCACACACACAAATACACACGCAAAAAAATCTCCCATAACATATAAATCCCATTTTCAAATGGAATCACATGGGGTATCTCCACATTCTACTATTTTTATATTTAAGATGCTTGTTTCAAAGTCAAAATACAATTGCAGCCTTTTATTTTTCTTCTTCGCATTTTTAATTTTCTCTAGGCCGAATGTATCTAAAGTGGCTTTGAATTTGGGGAAGTTGAAATACATTTTTTTTCAATTAGTGGGAGTTAATTTATGTTTATAAGCTACCATTGTACATGAAAAGGAGATCTATCTCATGTTGTGAAAGTAAGTGAGAAGTCCACCCATGCATTTGGGTAAAGGTGAGTGAAGTTGTTTTCTTGATAAGAAACCCATAACTTGTGATAATTTATTGAGATATTATTCATGTAAAAGACAAATTCCATGGTTTTGGAGCACTATATACAACATTTGGTAAGTGATTTGGAATAATCTGATTAGTGGGGAGATTGAAGTGTATTCATTCAAGGAAGAAAGCTAGCTTATATTATTGAGAAACCATCCAAGGAGTGATACATGTGAGAACTAATATATTTAGTGTTATATACTCTTTGATAAAGGGTTAAGAAGGATATAAATAGTTTTAAAAGGCCCAAAACCTATATTCGCAAATTCTGAAAAATATGGATAAGTATTAGACTCTATGTAGGGATCATAAATGTCCCATGTAACTATTATCCAGTGCAGTTGAGTGAAAAAATGTCAAGTTCTTATCCTATGTAAGTATCATTATTTTATATAGGAATGAATTCTTATCTATGTAAACATTATTCTTTAAGCTCCATAACCATCAGTCTACTATTACAAAAACACCATCTAGTGTTGCATGTTCATGAAGACTATCCCATGTAAACTTCACGAAGAGTTTCCTAAGAATCATCTAAGCCCGTGTAACCATCAATCTACCCCACATAAACATGATTTGGGTCTGCATAAACATGATTTTTGTCTGTGTAACCATAATTTTTCACTATATAAGAATCATATAGATCTATGTAAACATCAAAACTTAAAGAAAGTTATATGTTTCTACCAACTAAAAATTAGAGTTTCCAAATTTAATATTTGAAGAAGGAATTCAAATGTGATGAAGCCTAAAATAGACTAAAGTATTCTAAACACCATATACATATATTTAAACTCCTTAGTAAGACAAAAAAACTATTAAGATGTCCCCCAGATATTTCAAAGTCTCAAGAAAAATCTCAATGAACTAAAATGAATAACAAATTAGAGAGGACCCACATGAAGGACCTATGCGATAGACTTGCGCCAAGAAGCCATGCGCCATAGCTACGTGACAAGATGATTTATGTACACCTATATGAAGGAGATACATGAAAGAGATATGTGGTTGACCTACGCTGATAAACTACTTTCAACTAGCCCCCTCATTTCCTATAAAATGGACCCTTGGGCTCCTCATTTTAGAATCAAAAAAGTAGGAAGAACTCTTAAATCTCTTACTGCAAAGCCCTTTCACCCAGATCCCTCAAATTTTCTCAAGTACCTCTCTAAAAATACATGAGAAGTGAGAATTAAATGGGATAAGAACATATTGAAGTCCCTTAAAAGTTTTAATCTTCCATAGGCTTGGTTCTCCTATGTTAATCACTTTTTTTCAATCATCGCTAAGGCCTGCACGGTGCACCTATGCGGGGTACCTACGTGGGGTACCTACACAGTATACCTATGCTGTATAACTACACTGCATAGCTTAGCTAAATAACTGTGCACATGGCCTACACATCATCCTATAAACCCTCTTCAAAGCCCCTCATGGCAGGGTACCTCCTTCCTTGGTTCCCTTATCTGAAAGGGACTAAGTTGAAGCCTCCACCAAAACCTTCTGACTTATCAAACTTTTCAGAAAGGAAACTTAGCGTGTCTCCTATTTGGGTTTATATATCCATAGTCAGAGGTTTCCCAAATTTGTTTTTAAGGGGTTTAGGATTCATGGAGTGTATTTGGGTTTGTATATCCTCATTCACATGGACCTTTCTTCTAGTAACAGTGTTGGGAAGATCCTGGTTTGGAGGATTAGGGTTTGGGTCATGACCTACCCATCTCATATCTAAAACTCGGAGCCTCTGGTTCTTAATAGAGAGAGTGAGGGTCACACTTTCTTTTCTGCTCATACAAAGGGAAAGTCTCCCTCCTCTTTTGGGATCCACAAGGTCACTCCCACTGAGGTAAGTCCCTAATCCTCTAAGAGCTAGGCCGTATGACCTCTAATGTCATTACACATTAAAAGTTTCATCGCTCCATGCCCTCTTCCATAGTCTCCTCATCCTCTTCCACCCTCGCTGCAATAGGCATGTCCTCCTCCACCAGTTTAGGAGGAATATTATCTGTGCCTTTGTTGAATCTTTGACATCATCTTGTTTCTCACTCCGAGCATGACTCATGCGGGCATAAAGATTTGTCATGATCATAAAATTGGTACAAATAATTCATCCCAATAAACTACAAGAACTCTGATTCCTATTCCAACTTGGATACATATGGCACATTCTTGAAGGCCCAAGCTCAAAGGGGTGACCTTCCAAAAGGTTCACCAATTGTGCCCCCAATAAATGGGCCTCCTCCCAGGTGTAAGCCCTAAGTTCAATGAACTACAAGAACTCTGATTAACACCATAATCGGGACACATAGGAAGCCTTCCTAAGGCCCGATCTCTATCTCATTTCATCCATAAAGGCATACTTTTTGGGAAGTAAGCTCAAAATCCTCTCTCTCAAAGGAATATACTCTCCTATGAGACTCATAAAACTACATGGGCTTTGATTCCCATCCAAATGGGATATTTAGGAAGACTCTTTCAATTTCAAACCCAACACTTCAAATTAACCACGTTGTTCTTGGTACATATTCCCAATAGGGTCTAATACAACATGGAAACCCATATTCTTTCCAATTTCCTTGGGATGCTTAGGCATAAGTCCCACACAAAACCTTGACTAAGAACCTTTCACTTAGATGTACTCACCACATGACATTAAAATATATGGTTAGGTCCTTATCACATGACCTTAAAAGGTATGATATATCTCATTAAGCGGCACCTAACTACAAGGGTTATGATTCCTTTCACAAGGATATGTAGGTATCCCATTTATGGGTATGATCCTAACATAAAAAAACTTTCATCTCCATGGAAAAAAATAAATTTTAGAGTGCCCCACTGAGTGGCTTAAAAACCATTATTATCATAACGATGGTTAAAAGAATGTCTAAATAGCTTATGAGAGGATACCATTGATGGAGAACCCCGAATACATACACATATCTCCATTAATAAAGAAACCTGAATACGTACATATGATTCTAAATTTCACACATGATAATAATTGACTTCAAACTCCTTGGGAAACCTATGTTATATTTGGTGAATTAATAAGGATTCATGAAAATATGTCAAATCTATAAGAGAGTCCCAGAGTAGGCAGTAATTTACCCCAAAAGGGTTTGATGAGTCTGACATCCCATCATCTTGACCAATGCATGTTCTTAAGTATCGTAAGTTCAAACATAAAGAATGCCTACCTTTGGAAAGCAGGTCCCTTTGGATAAAGATCCATTGGATGTTTATATTTCCATAAATAAATCCAATGGAAACCGCCTAAAAGCAGTGATTCCTTACCAGAACACATGTTCCGAGGGACATGAAACAAAAATGGAGAACCCAATGTGAATCCTTAACCAAGTTGATAGTGTTACCCATCTTTCAGGCCCCTATAAATTGATAAAAGAAGGCCAGAAAAAGGAATAAATCATGCATGTATCCATCTAAAAGATGTTTCTTTAAAGTTCATTATTCTTCTCAAGTTTTCTTAGAAATACCTTCAGTCTAAATGGGTTCCTTCATGTTTGCACCCGTGAAAGCCCCAACTGCTGCTCAAGATGGATTCTCATCCATTAGAAGGACGTCATCACCAACTTAACATCTTCGTCTCTAGGTATCAAATGTACTAGTATAAGAAAACCATCAAAATGGTACTATCCTGACCCTGGAGGCTACTCGACAGGATCTCTAAGTTTACAACAACCATCAATCATCTAGACAACAACAACCAATGGTCAAGAAGTAGATGATTCCAACCACTATATTCAACCATTTCAGGCCTTTATCCCTAGAATGAAAAAACCAGTCCCTCCCATACTATATGGAGGTAGATCAAGAGGTCACTCATGGCCTCAACTAAAAGATGCAGGGGTATTTCCCAATGTCTTCTACCAACAATCACTGTCAGTAGAATCGTGCGGTAGTGAACCCCCAATATGATGGGGGTGTTGCCTTCTGTTATTCGGATTAGGTACCTCAGACTCAGGCATGAAAGACGAACTGCTGGGGACAATGTCCGACCAATATGGAGTAGGTTCTTACCTTTAACCCCCTCCAGAGAAGTCCATCATCCTACCTTAGTGGAAGACAACGAACATGCACATACACCCGTCTGTCCCAATTCTGATGGCTAGCAGACTCATCTGGAAGTGAACCACCGATCCCACTAGTTAAATCTAGTGGAGTACTGTGAACATGCACATACACCTATTTAAAAACTATATTCTAGTTAGTAGGCTGATTTGATTGTATTCAAGGAATCCCACCAATCAAATGTAGTGGAAACTAGTAAGCATGTATATACACCTAACTACACTCACCAATTCTACTAGTAGTCTCATCTGTCACCATTGAAAGAATGATTTCAACCATTCTTGGTGGAAAACAACTAGTAGGTACACATGCCTACTAAAATCCATCAATCCTACCAATAGTCTCATTTGGTGTCACCTAGAGAAGTAAGTTAGAAAGCTCTGACGACAAACCTAGGGCAAACTCAAATCTCTACCCCTATACACGAGTACTGTCAAAATACACTGATAGGAAAGGGATGACATGATTAGGCACATACACATACTCTAGATATAAAATGGATGTATATTCTCATTTTGTCCCCTGAAGTCACCAAACAAAATTTAACAATGGTGAAAGGGAAGGCACAAATTCCTACCCATATTCTGGAAGCTTTCTAGAATATCATAACAACAACATCATCAGTACTAGGGGAACATACACATAATTATATCCCCACAACTAATATGACTCATCGACATGCCATCCTAGAGAAGATACACACCTCTATTTCAGTTTAGGAGGGTTATGGGTAATACTCCCCCATACTATATGAACAACCGGATCAGAAAAATACACCCTTTCCAATTAGATACAATCAGCCTATTCTGAGGACCACTCCAAGGCATGCACATACACATACCCATGATAACCACTTCTCCTAGAATGTTTCCACAACTACATGTAAAAGATCATCTAAGAAGATTCTCACCAAACACAGTTGGAAAATCAAGATCTAATCTGGGATCTGGATCCTCTTAATGATGGAGTTCTTGAAGCCCTAATACATTTATGTGTTGTAACTCAGGATCCTACCCTACCATTAGTAAATTATGGGAGTAGTAGTAGTAATTTTGAATTTCCACATCAGACACTTCATCATGAATCCTTGCTTGATGAAAATTCAGTCAATATAGAGATCCTATCTCTGGATGAGAACCACAAAAACCCTCAGTGTTCCCAGAAGACAGAGGATAAAGAAGATTTATCCCTTACTGTAATCCACCATGGTGTTCCTCCCCATGATGGAATTCACTACAAATGTTCTCTCTATATTAGTGTTTTACATTGTAAAGATAATTATCTAATTGAAAATATAGTAATGAGAAATCCCTCTTATCTTGAGGTACTAGCCAATATAAGGCCAATCATGTCTCATGTATTATCACTAACAGGTGAAATAATTTCTCAGACAGAAGACATCGTAAGGATATGGTCATTCTCTAAACCTCCCATGGGTCATTTTTCTTCTAATATAGTAGATGAAAATGAAATTTATTCCATTGTTTGTAATAAAAAAATCGAGAAGCGTCCACTCTGCTCATACCAAGTGGAGAAAACTCTAGAAAAAGATGATGAAGATATATTTAATATGAGAAAACAATTCGCTAAAGGTGAAATACAAATCATGTTCTGGACTTTGGAAACCTCTCAAAACAACATTACAGAATTGATGGAAGAAGATTGCATTCATGATATCCACCTGAAATTATGCACTACAATTTTTAATTTGAAAGAAAATGTTTTACCATATGATGAATATAAAAGTCATGTAAAGGTAATAGAAGTGTTGCAACACCAAATTGACTTAGAATCTCCCTCAGTTTCTCGAAATCCAAAAGTTGAAAAGCAGTAGATAAACCTTCAACATGGATGCCTCAATGCACTAAATAGGCTACTCCAGTTAATTACTGATACCCCATCTGGTGTTCATATCAAAGGATGGGGTGACCACATAGAATTACATTGCACTATGATCTAAAATAAAAAAATCCCACCAAAAGTGGTCTCATGAAATTTTATTTCCCTTGGCTGGCTACCATCAACATATTTTTTGTGAAATCAATGATACACTCAAGAAAGTCCCTTGACTATCTCTCATCAGAGTCAGGCCCAAAGAGAGAAAACTGTTGAGATACTTTTACATCAAGAATATGAGAACATTAATAAGTCCTTTCACTTAGAGGATGTCAGCCATCAGATTTCATGAATTCCTAAAATAGCACAACGGTCTTCTAAAATAGGCAATTTAAATGGTTGTCGGATAATGCACCCAACCAATGTTCGGACAAAAATTCACAAAATCAAAAGAGCAGCTATGAGAATATTAACTATAACAGTTCATGATCCACCCCATCTTGGAGGGTTAGGAGATTGTTTAATTCAACCTTCAAATTCAATAAACAAAGTTCAAAGTTTTGAAGAAAAATAAAATGAATAGCCGCATCCTATAGGACTGGGTGATTTTTTACATATATAATCCCTCCTCAATGGAAGTCAATTTTCTCCCGATTAGGGAAGAAGCCACAAAGTGAACACATAACTGAACTATCCAAGGATTTCCTTTAGGTTACTATCTATCAAAGAGTTCCTATGAATTCAGTTTATAGGAGAACAAAGTGTCATGGAGGATGTAGAAGGAGACAATCTTACGTAGATACTAAAAGAATGCTATCATTTCATTATGCGTCAGTGAATGTCATTAATTACATTACTGAACATCCTCTAGAGAATGAGTCTAGTTCAAGGGAGTCAGAGGATGAAGTTCTTACCCATAATATAGTACACACTGAAGCAAATGAAGGAGGTGTGAATACCCTACATCAGAGACTTACCCCGAATTTGGGTATTCTTATAAGTAATCAACTCCCACCCCTTCAAAAGGCATCTAACAAGGGGAAAGGTAAAGTTTAGATCATGTATCACTTTTCCAATGGAGAAGGTAAATCTCTTTTTCTTGAAGAAAGATCTGAAAAACAACAATAGGAGATGGAGTTGAAAAGACTCAATAAAAAGTTACTTCGAAGCATCATTTCTTCCAGGCATGCTCCCCAAGCAGATCATCAACTTGCACATCCTATAGGAACTCCTCAGCAAAGAGGGTTTGTTGCAAATACATATTTGGATAATGAATTACCTCCATTGGGTACTTAGATAGGCAAGGATAATAAACATCCTTATAGGCATGTCCCCATGGGTTATCCAAGACAAATACTAGCAGCACCACCACCAGTGGTTTTTTTAGTCATCACGCCAGTTCAAGCATTAGCAATTGTACTTGTACATGTCCTAGATCATCCAGATATTCCCCAAATTCTTATGAATACAACCAAGTCATTAAAAACTAGATTGGAAGCTATGGAAGAATGACGTTCACCAATACATCCAAAAAAATAAAGCTTACCCTAAATGGGTAGATCAGATCCCCCCTCAACAAACTTTGTGAATACCACATTTCCAATATTTAATAGTTTGTGGGATCTAGAGTATCACTTAACACATTTTATTTCTCATTGTGATCCCTTGATGGGGACACCTCAACAAAAATAATTAGTAAAGCTCATATGCTTTGTGAAATCATTACAGGGCCCATCCTTTGTCTGGTATACAAGTTTGCAGTCTCGATCAATTACTAAATGGGAAGACATCCATTAGAAATTACTTCTATAATTCAGCTCAATGCTACCAAAGACAATGGTTTTTGATCTTAAAAATTGCAAACAAAGGGGGAATAAAAGAGTTTAAGTTTTCATTACTCGATAAAAAAGATTAACATATTCCTTAAATCTATTACTCCCTAAAGAAGAGTTTCTTCCAATTTATTTGGAAAATATATGTGATGAGTAATGCACACCAAAAATCCTTATGAAATACATAGGAGGGTTTCAAGACTTTATTTCAATCACCCAATAAGTGGAGGATTCCATTATGGAAACCAAAGATAAATCTTGTGTAATACCATCAGCTATGGGAAAGAGAATAGGGAAAGTAGGGGCTATTACAATCATACTCAAACTAGCACTTGTTTCAGATTCTACTTCGATACATTCATCATACTGAAGGTCTCCACCTCCTGAGTGTCAGCATCAATGATCGCCTCATCAAGATGATAAAAAATATGAATGTTAGAGACAATTTGTGGAGTTAAAGAACAAAGTTTATTATTTTTGGAATGAACAGGTTCCCAGTTACTTCATTTTAGCTTTGGAAAATAATTTGGGGCAATTTCTAAGGTCGAAGAAAACAAATAAATAAGGAGATAAAGATCATGAAAATTATTTACCCTTTCACCAAATGTTGGGGCATCCCATTCAAGAGGGTTTGTTTTTAAAGACCTTCTACAAAAAATGGTAGACTATAAACAAGTGAAACTGAAAAGTTCATCAGCCCAAGTAGCATGTGTTACTACTACCAATATAGAGAAAGAAGATGAATTGAAAGAATTCAAAAGAAAAAATGTGTAGAAGTATGATGATTGGATGATTAGGAAAATGATCAATCAAACTCATGCTATTCTATGAATACAGTTGAAACAACTGATTGTGTCTTCTATCACTTTCATTATAGCAAATACATCTTTTTCAAAAGATATGTCCTTAAAAGGTCAATACTCAAAGAAGCAATGTGATTAGAAAGATAAAGAGCAGTCAAAAGAGGACGGGCTCATGTCAAGGCCAAAGTTTTCCTTGACTTGGCAGATTTCATGCCATCTATCTCAAAATCATGGGAATAACCCTGCGAAACGGCGCAACCAGAACCGACCTGTCAAGAAAAATCTTTATCAAATGAATAATTGATCTTCAATTATGTTAATTTTATCCCCTTAATGGACCCCTATGAAAAAAATGATTCTGGTTATGATGATCCTTAATTCCCTATACTTGATTGGGGAATAAAAGGAATAAGCTAAGTTCGAGGATATAGGGGGAAATGTGGATATTCTAAAAACCACTATTTTAACTCTACCTCTTCTTGAACCATTTATGAAGAAGAAAATCATGGGAGAGCCCTTCAGTAGGCTTAGAAAGAACAAATAAATTCTCCCAAACATGAAAGTATCAGTCCTCACATGATTATCTTAGAGGATATATTAGATGTTACACCATATTTCTCTCAAGAAGTAGATAGACCTAATCAGTCTAATCTACTAAAAAAATAAGTATTTATAGCTTCTACCCCAACATATGGTACATCTATGTCAGGAGCATAAACTTCCAATGCACCTACAAAACCACATCCCCATGCTAGAAACCATAGACCTTTGGACCACAATTATGATGTTTTGAAATAGTTAGCCCATGTACCATCCAAGTTATCAATCCTGTATGCCTTGAATTTGTCAAAATATATTTGATAAGCACTTATTGAGGCTTTGTCAAGTCCTCAAGAGTTTGAAACTGAGGTTGTTACTACTAAGGTGTACCATATAGAGAATTATCCTATATAAATTCATGGAGTCATATCTTTAACGGATGAAGATGAGGATGATGTTGTACATGGACACATCAGAACCATGTATCTATATGGAAGGGTTAATGATACAGACATCCGATGAGCCTTCATTGATAATGGATCAGGAGTCAACCTCATTCCAATTTGTACACTTCTTTGTTTGGGTCTCACTAAATATGACTTATCTAATTCCACTTTAATATTTCAAGGTTATGAAAATAATAAACAAGAACCTCTAGGCGAGATTACACTCAGAACTCAATTTGTGGATCTTGTATCTAATTCAGACTTCAGGGTTATTCTTCAGGACACAACCTTCAAAATTCTTCTTGGAAGGCCTCAGCTGTATCAACATATGACCATTCCTTTGTCATATCACCAATGTATCAAGTATTTATTCAATGGTAAAATTGGGAAATTTTAGGGTAACAAGGTTCCATTCAAAATGTGTGAATCTTAGTATATTGAGGTAGAATTCTATCACACAAAGTGAATAAGGCCTGTGATAAAAGATGTAACAAGAATCAATGCTCTGAATGGCCTGGAAATGATCCCATCTAACCCATTAAAACATCTTAGTAGAGATTATGTGTTTCCTATCAATCAAATTGAAAGGATAGAAACAAATCCAAGAATTCATCTAGTGAATTCCATAATGTCAATCGTGGAAATTGAACCTGAGAACATGAGAGAAATTGTTGATTTACCAAGAAGTGGTGAAATCTTAAATGAATATGTCTTAATTTCATCCACTGAACTTCAACAAATCTTTTCTTCATTAAGCCGACTTGAATAAGTTGTCATAATACTATAGGAAGACAAGGATGTCGATTCCCAACCCATATTATTTTCTTTAATGCTCTAGGAAGATCCTTTATCATGAGTAGGGTCAGAAATGGTTGCCTCTTCTTTAGGTAGTTCAAATAATGACTCCTCCCCTAGCTCTGAAAGTTTTTCTTCATCACTAACTTTGAAATTAGAAATATAATAAGTGACATGTAAGGAAGAATAATAATAAGATCTCAAGGATGCTCCTCCAACATTTGAGGAAGACATCTCCACCAACGTGGATGAGCTCAGAGAAATAAATCTGGGTATAGAAGAAGATCCACACCCCACTCTAACTAGTGTGTCGATGACTTATAAAGAGAAAGAGATGTATACTAAATTTATAAAGCAACATCGAGATATATTTTCTTGTAAGTATAAAAAAATTCTAGGACTTAATCCCGATGTAGCCACTCAACATTTGGATTTTCCAGAAGAGCATCGAGGATTCAAGCAGGCAGCAAGAAGAACTCACCCAACTCATGCCTCTAAAATTGAAGCTGATGTCTACAAGATTATCAAATATATATTTATTTGGGAGGTGAAATATCCCAAATGGATGGATAAAATTGTCACAGTGAAAATGAAAAATGGGAAAATTAGAGTTTTCATTGATTTTAGATATCTTAACCAGCATTGTCCCAAATATGACTTTCTAGTTACGATCACATAACCTTTTATTGATGCATTAGATGACTATGAAGATATCTCCTTCATGTATGGATACTATGGGTACAATCAAATCTAAATGTCCCATGAGGATGAGGAGTCTATAGCCTTTATATCCCCTCAAGGTGTGTTTTTCTATCAAGTAATGTTATTTGGCTTAATGAATGTAGGTGCAACATATCAACATGCCATGAACCATATCTGCAAACCCTTACAGGTAAAATTTGTGAATTATTATGTGGATGATATAGTGGTTAAATCCAGACATCATTTTGATCATTTTACTAATTTGGAGACCATATTAAATAAACTTCAACAACATAATTTGAATATGAATCCCTTGAAATGTTCTTTCAGGGTAACCTCAGGAAAATTCATTGGCTTTGTTGTACACCATCATGGCATCAAAGTTGATCCTGAGAAGGCAAAAGAAATCCTTAGCATGTCACCTCCTCGAAATTTGAAAGAATTAAAAGGACTTCAAGGAAACTTGGACTATATTCAGTTCTTTATCACCAATTTGGCAGGAAAGTGTTTACCCTTAAACAGATTAATTAAGAAGGGAGTTATATATCAATGGACCAAAGACTTCCAAGAGACATTTGATACCCGCAAGAAATATCTCTTGAGTCCACCAATATTAATGCAACCTTTTGAAGGAAATCCACTTATTCTCTATGTGATAGATTTAGAGCCATCACTAGGTTCCTTCCTTACACAAAATAATGATGATGGTAATGAAAATAGCCTTTAATATCTCATTTGAACTATACTTGACACATGGACTTGATATTTATGTATCGAGAAGTGTTGTCTAGCATTAATCTTTAGATTTCAGAAGCTGAGGCACTACCTGCAACATCATGATGATCACTTGGTATCTCTCAATAACCCACTCAAATTATCCCCAATCGTCCTATGCTTACAGGATATTTTTCATGCTGGGCAGTTATTTTCCAACAGTTCGATATCCAGTTTGTTCCTTAAAAAGCAATAAATGTCCGAACCTAGGTAGTCTTCCTTGCTGAGAATCCATCTACAAAAGATACATCATTGAATACTGCACTTCTTGATGATGAAATTTTCTCTATTCAAGATAATCCCCACACATGGGAAATGTACTTTGATGGGGCTTCCATAAGTCCAATTGGGAAGAGAATGGAAAAACCTAAAATCAACAAAGTTAGGTTTGGAATTGTACTTATCTCCCTAGAAAAAGTTGTGTTTCCATATTACTTTATGTTATCAGAAGGCGGCACCAACAATGAGGTAGAATATCAAGCTCTCATTATAGGACTAGAATTGGCACTCTAGGTACATGTAAACCACTTGAAAGTGAAAGGTGATTCAGAGTTGGTAATCAAATAGATCAATGGGATTATGCTTTTGAAAGGAATAGTTAATCCCTTTATATGATTATGTCAGAGGATTAATGGCTGAATTTCTCTTAGATCCAACAATGTATTATATCCCATGATCACAAAATGCCCAAGCTGATGCACTGGATAATGTAGCCACAACCCTAGAATATCCAAATTAGGATGATATAATCATCAGTATTTCCCATCATCGTGCATTTTCACATTTCATTAAAACTAAAATAGAGGAAATTAATGAAATCAACACTATTTCCAAGATGTATGGTCAACCTACGGGATGGATGACACCCACCATGGAATGACTTCATAATAGAGTACTTAAACCAGATAGAGTTAAAAAAGAATAGATCTGATGATGAGCTTCCAATTTCACTCTTTATGATAGTCTAGATCACCAGAAGATCCTCCACAAATAAGACTTTGACGGAATCCTATCCAGGTGTATTAACGGAGAAAAAACCACAACTTTCATTAAAGAAGTACATGAATGAGCTTGTGGTGCTCACCAATATAGTCATAGAATTTCTAATCAAATCTGAAGGCTTGGGTACTTCTGGCCTTGAATGACACAAGATTGTACATATTTCATCATGAAATATCATTCCTGCCAAGTGCATGCCAACTTCATTTATCAACCCCCAGAGTTACTACATATAACTAAATACTCCTGGACATTTTCAACATAGGGAATGGATGTAGTAGGACCTTATCCTCCGGCAATGGATAGGAAATTCAAGTATATTATTACTTCTACTGATTTCTTCTCCAAATGGGATGAGGAAATACCTCTCAATGTACTCAAATCCAAAAGCATTGTTAGATTTTTCATATCTAATATCATTACTAGATTTGGTGTCCCTCATACTATATTGATGGAAAATGGTACCAATTTTTGTTCTATGGAAGTAAAAAAGTTATATCAGGACCACAATATCAAATACAACCATTCATCTCACTATCATGAAGTAGCCAATGGACATATAAAGGCTTTCAATAAGACCCTATCAAATATACTCCAGAAAATGGTGGATAAGTATAAGAAATATTGGCCAAATAATTTTTTTCATTATTTATGGGCTTATCAAACTAGTACCCATACTGACACTCAGGAAACTCCAAATTCATTGGTGTAGGACACAAAAGCAGTTTTTCCATTTGAAATTCAATTACCTTCACTCTGAGTTGCAATATGTGATAAGTTATCTGTGGATGAAAAGTCCCAGAAATGATTTGATGAGCTGAAATGATTAGAAGAAAAGAGATTGCATACATTTTATCATTTTGAAGTATATAATAACATAATATAATGATATTTTAAATTTTTTTTGCCTCTTCTCATTTCTTCAAGGAGAATTGGTATTAGTTATCAGGACTCCAATGATACCAGGAAAGAAGCCTCCAAAACATGAGCCAAAGTGGGAAGGACCTTACTCTGTACATAAGGTATACTTTAATGGAGATTATTACCTAATCTTAATGGATGGAGAACTTATTAAAACTCCAACCAATGCAAGATTATTGAAGAAGTAATTTGTGTAATTGCACATCATGTCCTCACTGCATGACTCTAAACTACACAGCACAAAGTCCTAGTTGCAAGATATTAAACTGCATAACAACCATATGCATCCATGATGCATGATGTTAAAATGTGTAGCATCTTTTTCCTTGTCACACGATGTTGAACTGTATGACATCATTTCTCCTCGCTACATGACATTAAACTATACAGTTAATGTCTTCTTTATTTGACGTTAATAGATTCCATGTGATAGCATCACTTACATCATTGGTACTCCTTAGTGGAACATAATTTACATTTCTCCCTATGTTGGAATCAGATCAACATAGGGAACTCATTTCAAGAACTACATGCGGCTTGATTCTCATTACAACAGGATATTTAGAGACACCAAGATATCAATTAGTGTGGGAAATGATTGTTTCAAGAAATACATTTAGCTTGATTCTAATCCATATGAGATATATAGAGATGACAAGATCTCCAATATTATCGCCAACCACCATTAAAAACCACCCTTTATTCCCCGTGTATGAATTAAACCTGCATAAAAAGTGTTCAAAGAACTTTGTATAGCTTGATTCTCCTCTATATGAGATACATAGTGACACCTGGGTTTGATTCCCTGGTCTAGCCGCAATATTACTTTTTAACATCAGAATCACTTCATGTTCTCACTGCATGACTCTAAACTTCACAACATAATGTCCTTGCTGCACAACATTAAAATGAAAAACACCCAAAGAAATATGTATGGATTGATTCTCATCCCATTGAGATTCATAGTGAAAGCTAGGCCTTAGCTCTTAGTCCCATCCACATGATAATTTTTTTATCTCTCTTCCACATATAATTAACAATCTAGGTAGGAGTCTTAATTTTAGGTCCTCTCCTTAGAGAGGTCACCCAAGAAACAAAAAATGCACCCATTTTACATATGAGTCAGATCTATGTAAGGGAATCCAAACTCCTGGACAATATTGATTCAAATATTTCTTCTATGTATTGAGAATTACTTGCTTTCATATTTCATACTCTTAATCTTGAATATTTTTAGATCTTCATAATATTTCTTACAGGTTTTGGTGGTAGATTTTAAGCTAAATAA
Source organism: Viscum album (assembly GCA_963277665.1). Taxonomy (NCBI): domain Eukaryota; kingdom Viridiplantae; phylum Streptophyta; class Magnoliopsida; order Santalales; family Viscaceae; genus Viscum; species Viscum album. Next base: position 141,930,209 of record OY728155.1, read on the forward strand.
GAATTATTTTGCTTGACTATGCAGTATGTGACCCTAGGTGGCCTTGCACAAGTTGCCTATATAACGGTCATTTCAGTCAAAAGATTCCACTATTTGGCTATGCAGCATATACTCTTGTTTTCCCTACATAATACAACCCCCATAATGGGGTTTTCAAATAATGGTAACTCTGTTCTTGGTTAAAGTGTCTTTTTCCCCTTGGAACATTGATGAAAATATACAAGAATCTTTATCTTAAAGTAGTCATCCATTTATATTAGTCCCACTACCTTTGTCTTGATCTAAAAGTATTCAGGATCATGGTTTACACATTTCCCCCTCTATGTGCTAAAATAAATATGAAATAACCTTGGATTATTTGACTAAATATCATATACTATTTCTATTTTGGTCATAGATGTATGACCTAAAACTATAGACACCATACTTCCTATGTTTGGATCAGACCTTCATTGAAATCATATTCCTCCGATTCTTTAGAAATCCTGATTGGAAATACTCTTACCGTATTCAGGTACCTTTCTCCATAAACTAAAGTCTATGTTGTGGAAAAACTAAATCTCCATAAACTTTATTCGGCTTATAGAAATAGAATGTAAAAGTTGTGAGAGCTATTTTTCCTGAATATGTAGTATGTTCCCTTAGGTGGCCTTGCATAACTTGCCTACATAATAGGCCTTTCAGTCAAGAGATGCCACTATTTGGATATGCAACATATTCCCTAGTCTACCCTGTATAATACAACCTCCATAACAGGTTTGTCAAATAATGGTAACCTCATTCTTATAAAATTCTTCCGCAAATTCCTTTTATCCCTTTTCACCGTATCATTCTTCGGATACAGAAATTTCCAAATCATAGTTTACAATTCTTCCCTTCCATACCCGAACATGGTGGCATGTTTCCAGAAAAATTATCAAGGAATTGGAGACTCATGAACCTTTGGTCAAAGCTAAAAGACCTTAAATTAAAACCACATAATGTCTTAATTACATGATATAAAACTGCACAATATAATTTCCTCACTGCATGACTTAAAACTATACAGTATAATGTCCTCACTACATGACTTAAAACTGCACAACATGATATCAGAAAGCCCCTTTCTAAAACTTTTTAACCATTCCTCACACACCAAATTTATGTAGGAATGGTTTCCCTATTCACGACCTATGTCAAAAATCATGGTCCTTTATTATTAAAATCTCTCTCCTTGGAAAAAACACCCACTGTTGTCTTGATTCACCCAAATATTATTTTTACCTTATCTATCAATAATAAGATATTAAATTTTTGAGAGCTATTTTTCTTGACTATGCAGTACATTCCCCTAGGTGGCCTTGCATATGTTGCCTCCATAACAAGCCTATTAGTCAAAATATGCCATTATTTGGCTATGTAGAATATGTCTTAGTTGGCCCTACATAATACAACCCCCATAATGGGTTCGTCAAATAATGGTAACATAATTATTGGAAAATAACTCCTTTATGTTTATACAAGTTTTAGATTTGGTAACCATAAAAATAATGACTCAAGATTCCCCTCATAAGTATTTAAAGAATATTAGAGTAATTCCTAGCCACTGATCCTTGTTTGAGATCTAATTTCAGAATTTATGGTCAAAGATATTCGACCTTAAACATTATCCTTTTTAGTATAACATGCATGACTCTAAACTTCCAACAACCAAGAGACATAGTAATCTTTAGATTGAAAACACAGAATGTGAACTCTGTGTAAAAGTCAAGTCTTAGCTCACCAGACTTACATTTTTTATGGTTTAGGAAATATTAAGCAATAAAAATTCAAAATATACAAAGTTTGTGGGGGGGGGGGGGGGTTCAAATAAAACTATAAAAAAAATAAAACTATTCTCATTAGGTCTATTGGCTTAAATAAGAAAATTTCAAGAATCCCCATTACTGTTATTTTAATAATGATTATCTGACATAAAATTTTTTATGTTAAAAAATCATCATCATAATTACCTTTAATATTTCAATTACAGAAATCAAGAATAGATACATATATGATTGGAGAAAAAATTCCTTTCATTCATATGGTAAAATCAGAGGGACATCCACAGAATAGAGCCTCTCTATAATGTGTTAAAAGAAACTCTCAGGATGAATCTTCATCTATTGAACAGCCTCATGAGCCTTATTAGCTGCTTATTGAAGTTGAGATAGTTGGGAAAAATCAGCCTCCTCGTCTTGATGGAGTTTTTCTTTGGTAGTTAAAATTGATGTTATCCCTTCTAAATAGGTTTCTTATAATTTTTAGCTAAATTTCTCAATGTTTTTATAAAAAACATCCATTTGATGTTGAAGATATATCATCTCCTTCGTCACCTCTTTAATTTTTTGTCTAATTTCAATTGGCCTTTTTCTATGGTCAGCCTCTACCTTAGCCACTGCAGCTTGGAACCTCTCAACATTAATAATTCGTTTATCCTTTTCAATATCTTTCCATAGATTTTGTTCCTACTCCCATCAGTGAATGGTCTCTTTCATTACATTGTTGACTGAGCGATAATTAAATCCACCAAATCCTTGTATGAAAAATATTGTTGGGAGTTTGAAAAAATGGGATAAAAACTCATCCAAAGGCTTCTTAGTAATAATTTTCCATATATGTTTCCATTTATTCATACATTCCATGCCAAGATAAAATTTAATATCTAAATCTCAATCTAAGTCACTACCATGGGGTAGAATTTACTCTAGAATCAGATCACTTAAAGAGGTGCCTTGCTCTACTTCTCTTGGAAAAGTGGATGCTTCACCTTCTACTGATGTCTGAGCCAACACAGAAGTTTCACCTTCCGATCTAGCTATAGGAGCTGATAAACCTAAATGGTGAATCATGATCATTGTTAGTTTCATAAGAACAGAAGAAATAGATCATGATTTAGACTATCGATAATATTCACCCAATGATAAGTCAACTTATTGATCCGATCTATCCCCAATCTTCCCAGTTTTAGCAACTTGAGAAAGTGTTTCTTGGGGAGGTACATTCTCTCATGTTTTCCTAGTTTCCATGATTAAAGGCTCTGGAGCATCTCCCAATATGGGGTCCTTAGTAGGTATTTCTATAGCTTCATCAGAAGAAGGATAGAGTAGAATGCTCTGTTCTTGAAGGGCCTTCACAACATTCTCTGCAGGCAAAGATGCAAAAGTGGAACTTTTAGGTGAAGTACCAAGTAAAAGAAGAGAAATTATGAATGAAAAATGAAAGAATGAGAATATACATCCTTGCAATTCTTCATGGAAATCCCCAAACTCTTTTATGGAATCATGAATATAAATGTTTGGATTAAGGGAATCCATCATTTCAGTGTACACGACTTGGAATGTTATAGAATCCTCACCATTTAAGGTATCCAAAAAATGTTGGTTGATGCCCAAATTAGCTCTGCTGATATTCTGTTTCGTCATTTATTCAACTGGTGAAACATCATCAGATCTTTCCAAGTTAGGATCAACACCAGTATCTGCTTTAGATTTCCCAGGAACTTCGTTCCTTCATTCTGGAGTGATAGGAATATTAGCATTGATTATTACCTGATGCATTGTCAAGGGAAACTGATCTGAGATATTTTGAGGAGAAGAATATTATAAAGTCATTTAATATTCAAGAGAAATGTATTTTAAATTACCATGGATTTTCTCTCTCTTAATAGAATTCAGATCAGATATAGCTGCACATTTTGATGTCTTATCTATCAAGGTAACAGATTCATCAACATGAACTTGTGTTTCTCTTAGGGTTTCCTTATCTGGTCATAAAGGATTAGCTCTTATTCCCTTAATAGAATAGAGATATGCAGATCCTACGAGAGGATAAACGTAATTAACAAATTGTATCAAGAAAGTCATAATGCTAGAGGACAGTATAAATACTTACTTATTTGACGTACACTTTGGACCAATCTCATTGCTCTCTCACATTTCATTTCATAAGATTTTAGAGAAATTGAAATACTCCTTTTAGAAGGAGAAACCCAAGGTAATGGATGAGTATTGTCTGTCACCATTACCCCAGTCATGATTTTCGCTCCTAGAGGATGTTTTGGAGACTTGAGAGGATAATTTAATATGTGGATGGGAGAACCTGTATGTCCATACCTTGGTGACCTGAGAACCGGCCTTGGGTTACCTTCTCTAAATTCAAGCTGAAAAATGCAATCTCATCAAGATTAATAATGGTGAATGACAAAGCAGAATTGAAACAAAAGAAAAGGAAAATACATTCTTAGTATTAACATAAATCCCCACTCCTCTTCAGGGTGAATAATTAACCCTTCATGTATCCCTATTTCCATCATATCGAATACTCGTTTAGAGGCTGGGAATTGTTCATTAGTGGCATATATAAAATTCTCCTGCTTCACAATATACTATTGTACTTCAACCAGGTTATTATCCAGATAACAATGAGAAGGTTCTATAATATCTCCCAGATCCAATATTTGAAGGCGATTTTGGAAGAATTCCCATTCATCCCTAAGTTCATGATTCAATCTCTCCCAAAATTGAATAGATGAATGTCATAAATAATTTTGTTTTGATATGGTTTGTTGTGGAGAAAAATCAACACCCTCTGACAGGTGAGCCTCTTCAGGCCTCCCTTCTTCTTCAGAAAGTTCAGTATATGGGATGGGAATCTCTTTCTAATGGCGGAGGCTAGATCACCTCAGTTCCAGAGGTATTTTTTCCTTAACACTAGTCTTCCTGGTATAACTTCTATGAAGATGTTTTGAAGGTTTTGAAACTTCTGAAGCCTCTATATCAACTTTGGATTTAGACTTATTACCATGATTTCTACACATAATAGTTTCCATGGCCACCACCCAATATATTCCTTTTATTAGAGCTTCCTAAGGGTATGAAGAAGCCCAATCTTTGGCACATCCAGCTTCCAATCCAATTGCTGCATCAGATAGAGGTAATATAATTGATAATTTGGATATCTCTAAATCCATCAAAATCTACAATTGTGTTGCTAACATTGGGTGTTTCTCATATCTAACATACATGTAAGGACAAGTGTTTGATTGTTGAAGACATTTGAATTGAAGAGAAAACCTATTGGGGAATTAAGCCTCACAGATAATTTCTCTATCAATCCTGGTCGATAATACACTATCCATGAATTCCATATTATAAGACCTTAACCCATAATTTCTTCTTTACCATCATCAATAAATGTTCCAGTTAGTGGGTTACCAAAAGGGAATAAGATAAATTTTCCTAATGCATTCAATCCCCTCAATACTACATCGGGTCTCAAGTTCTAAGGCTGAATACCAGAGACTTTCTGTAAAAATGGATTAAATCAACCATTGGGGATTCTAACTAAATTCAACCCTGAGTATGAAGAAAAGTGTGCCACAATCCAGCCCCACAATACTTGGAATGGCCATGCAAGTCTAAATAGAGCCTTCCTATTGTAAAAATGCAGTAGGGAATAATGAATTCTTTCTAATACCGATGTTGATAACCCAATATATTTTCCCTATACTAATTTGGCTGCGATAACAAAAGTCCATGGCCATACACCATTGTCGGACTCACAGACTGGAAGCAAGTAAATTCTTAGCCACATGGAAATAAATACAACTAAGTGTACCATTACATCAATATAATATTTGAATTTATATCCCAAGTGATTGTAGTCACCTCTCTCTAATGTGGCCCAATATGTGCCTTAAATTCCCCAGTTATCTATAGATGGAAAAATAGTAGGATGTCTGCAAGTGGGACCTTTCACAGTTGTTGGTTCTAAAAAATCTTCCATCCACACTCTTTCATGAATATATTTCTTTTATTTGGGAAAATAATTTTCTATTTTGAATAATTCATGATCCAGTGGTGGTGTCATGGTAACATCAACCCATGTTGTTGCTGGTGGAATGAACTCATCATACATTTCCCTAAGAATGGGAACCCTAGATATTTGGTAGATATCCCATAAACTAATGTCAACCTCACTGTGCATTAATTGGAAGGAATTTGTTTTTGGACTCCATCAGCTTAGAATTTTAGGAATGAAGTCTTATTTTATAAACATAAGTTTGTCCCATCCAGACAGCTTCATAAATGTGAACATCTTATAGCTCTTTCCGGAATTCTACACAAGTCTGACATACTCAAAACACCCACATCCATTTAGGTTTAACTCCTCCTCCAGAACAAACATCCCAGCCTTCCTTCCAACCATTAGATTGATCTATTTGCAAAGCATTAAATGTTTAATCATAACAATGTGGCCTTGGCACTACAACATGATCTTTCATATCAGGAGTATAACCACTATGATGTAGGATGCATCCAATAGGGATTGTTCCCTCCTGTACTAGCATATCCTTCACAGTAATATTCATGCAATAACAATTGGGGTATTGGAGAAACCAATTATTTGGAAAATATCTCTTAATAGACGAAATATGGGCAACATGTAAAATTCCATGTCCGTATAGGGGTAGATAGTGACTTTGTGGGTATTCACGTTGATATGGAATTAACCCCTTCAGTATCCGAGGGAGGGTACTTTCAACAACATCATAATAATCTGATCCAACAATTATCAACATCTCATTTTGATGTTCCCTAACTTCCTCAGTGGTGGTCATAAAGTGATCCATTTCCTACAAAATGGTTACCATGTTTTCCCTATTAGGTTGTTATTTTTACATAAGAAAATTCAAATCGCAACTTAAAGGAGTGTAAAATTTTGGCAAAGGAAATGCTCTGCGTAGGTCATTTGATGGGGTCATCCTCGTAGGTCCTTCCACAAGGATCCCATCACAAGTCCTTCGACGAAATACTTCTATGTTGATCCTTCACTCATATGGCTTCACCTAGAGAAAATTTCAGGGAACCTATGGGAGAGTACAATGCGGAAAGGCTAAACGAACAAGCTATGCAACGAGAGTGGAAAATATGAGATCTCTGGTGAAGAAAATTGATAAGGAATGGATATATTTATAGAAACCATTGACCTACAAAACATCCCTATGTGAAATATATATGTAGAATACCTACATGATATAGTTACATGGAAAAACCGTGTGGCTCAGAAATTACTCTGTAGTCTTTTCCCCATAATATTAACTTTGGACTCGAACCTCTTTCTAATAGGATCCAATCCTGAGGGAGGATTTTGTTAACACTCCTTAGTAAGACAAAAAAGACTATGAATACATCCCCCAGATATTTCAAAGTCTCAAGACAAAGTTCAAAGAACTAAAAGTCATAAAAAATTGGAGAGGACCTGTGTGGAGGACCTACGTGATAGACCTGCACTAAGAAGCTACATGCTAGAGCTACACAACTAGATGATTTCTATACACCTACATGAAGGAGCTATGTGAAAGAGCTGCATGACTGAACTATGCCAATGACATACTTTCAACCACCCCCTCTCATTTTCTATAAAAGGGACCCTTGGTATCCCCATTTTAGAATGTAGAAAAAGTTGGAAGAACTCTTGAAGCTCCCATTGCGTAGCCCTTTCACCCAGATCCCTCAAATTTTACTAGGTAGCTCTCTAAAAACATTAGATAAGAGAGAATTACATTGGATAATCATGTATTGAAGTCCTTTAAAAGTTTTAATCTTACATAGGATTGGTTATCATATGTTATGAACTATTTTTTTAGTCATAGCTAAGGCATGCGTGGTTCATCTACATGGGGTACCTTCGTGGAATACTTATGTGGGGTACCTACGTGGCATACCTACATGGTATAACTACACTACATAGCTCAGATGGATAACTACACATGGGGCCTATGCATAATCCTATAAACCCTCTTCGAATCCACTCATGGCAGGGTATCTCCTTCCTTGGTTCCCTTATCTGAAAGGGACTAAGTTGAAGCCTCCACCAAAACCTCCTGACTTATCAAACCTTTGGGAAAGGCACATCAGTGTGTCTCTTGTTTGTGTTTGTATGTCCATAGTCAGAGGTTTCCCACATTTGTTTTGAAATGGGTTTTAGATTAAAGGAGTGTCTGTGGGTTTGTATATACACAGTAACATGAACCTTTCTCTCAAGAATAGTGTTGGGAAGTTCCCAGTTTGGAGGATTAGGGTTTGGGTCATGGCCTCCCCTTCTCATCTCTAAAACTCAGAGACTCCGGTTCCCAATAGGGAGAGTGAGGGTCAGACATGCTTTTCTGTTCAAACAAAGGATAATTCTCCCTTCTCTTCTGGGATCCACAAGGGAACTCCCACTAAGTTAAGTCCCCAATCTTCCGTGATCTAGGCCGTATGACATATAATTTCATTCCACATTAAATGGTTCATTGCTCCGCACCCTCTTCCACAGTCACCTCAGCCTTTTCTACCCTCGCCATTGTTGGGTCATCCTCCTACACCAGTGTAGGAGGAAAATTGTTTGTGTCTTTGTTGAATATTTGACAACCTCTTATTTCTTAAACCGATCATAAATCACGAGGGCATATATATTTGTCATGATCATAACATTTTCACAATACATCATCCCAATGAACTATGAGAACTCTAATTCCTATTCCAATTATGATATGTAGGATTCCTGCTTGAAGGCCAGAGCTCAAAGGGATGCCCTTCAAAAAGGTTTATCCAATTATGCCCCAAACAAATGGGCCTCCTCCCAGGTGTAAGACCGAAGTTCAATGAACTATGAGAAATCGAATTCCCACCATAATTGGGATATGTATGAATACTTCCTGAGGTCCAAGATCCATCAATTTTAATCCATAAAAACGGAATCCATTTCAAGAAGTAATCCCAAACTCATTTCTCTAAAAGGACTATACTCTTCTATGAGACTCATCGAACTATGTGGGATTTTATTCCCATCCAAATGGGATACATTGGAAGCCTCTTTGAGTTTCAAACCCAACACTTCATATTAACCTCATTCTTCCTGGTCAATATTCCCAAGAGGGTCTAATCCAACTTGGAAGCTGATATTCTTTCCAAGTTCCTTAGGAATCTTAGGCATAAGTCCCACACCAAACCTTGACTAAGAACCTTTCACTTAGATGTCCTTACCATATGACATTAAACTGTATGGCTAGGTCCTTATCACATGACCTTAAAAGGTATGATGTGTTCCATTATGCAGCACCCAAGTATGAGGGTTTTGATTCCTTTCACAAGGATACATAGGTATCCTATTTATGGGTATGATCCAAACATAAAAAAAAAACCTTCATCTCCCTGGATGATAATAAATTCCAGAGTGCCCCACTGAGTGGCTTAAAAATTAGTATAATCATAATGATGGTTAAAATAATATCTAAATAGTTTATGAGAGGATTCCATTGATGGAAAACCTTGAATACATATAGATGTATCCATTAATGAAGAACCTAAAATACCTATAAATGATTCTAAATTTCACAAATGATAATAATTGATTGAAAATTCCAACGGTAACCTATGTTTTACTTGGTGAATTAATAAAGATTCATGAAAATATCTCAAATCTATAAGAGAGTCCTAGAGTAGGAAATAATTCCCCCCAAAAGGGGGTGACGAGTCTGAACTCCCATCCTCTCAACCAATGCATGTTCTTAAGTATCGTACGTTAAAACTTAACGAATGCATACCTTTGGAAAGCAGGTCCCTTTGGATAAAGAACCATTGGATGTTTCCAGTTCCATAAATAAATACAATGTAAACCGCCCAAAAGTAGTTATTCCTAACTAGAACACACGTTCTGAGGGATGCGAAACAACACCTTAAAGAGTTTCTGATCCAAGAATTGAATTAAAGAGAATCTAATTTTGAAGCATAGGAAGAATAAGATAAAAGCTAAATGAAATTGAAAGTTCTCATAATTTTCTTATTCCAATGAAAATAAAATTTGAAGATGCTTTATATGTGCTTTCAAGTTAAAATAATCATGATTATTAGTTAGCCATGATTCAAGACTATTTTGAGAAAGATCAAGGATAATTTGTAAGGATAGGAATTTAGTTAATCCTTAAATGATGAACTTAAATATTTAATTAAATATGGAAATGAAAAAATATCCTTCAATACATCTATTATGTTCCTCAAATATAAAAATAACATAAAATCAATTGTGATTCAAGATAATGATGAGAAAAGTATAATATTAATGATGATTTTATACTATTATGTATTAATTTAACTATAATATGTAAAAATATTCATTTAAAGCACTCAAGAAGGAAAATAAGAGAAGATCTAATCCACACATGATGATACTATATTTTATACATATTGGAGGAATAATTATTTTTGAATGTTGTGGAGTGTATTTTAGAAGAAGAAGGTTCCATGGTACTGTACATAAAACCTGAAGACTTATTTTGTCAAGATGTCAAGATGAGAATAGTTAATGAAGGGTAAATTTTTAATTTACTGAGTATAAACATTTTAAAAAGAAAATGTGGGGGCATCCCATGTGTATTCTTAAAAAAATTAAGATATAGAATTCATGGGATAAAGAAAAAAGTGAGTCGGTGCATGTAGTTTAGCTCACATGTAATCTTCTAAATATTTCAATTTATAGAAAATGAGAGAACCCAATTGAAAGAGTATAAAAAATGTACCTAAAATAAAGAGTATTTAAAGACAAAATAGGGTGATTTGTGGTTTTGTGATAGGATGTAACACCCCTAAATTTTAAAAAGAACACTATGTTCAATAGTGTATTCAACATGAAACACCGTGTTTTAATAAACAAAAAATATTACTATTTTATGACCATTATAACACAGTAATTGAATTTATAGGTATGAATAAGATTAAACAAATTATGAAATATATAAAAATCTCATAATAAATAAAAAATTATTGATAAATCCATAGGAAATGAGCACTCAATTTTTAGTAAAGTCATTTTATTCTTCAAAATACGTTTTTATTGTTTTTTGTGAGTAAATATTATAATTAATTTATAGATCATTTATAAATTGTATTTTATAAAAACAATATTATTTTTAAATAATCATATCAAAAATATCATACTGTTAATTTTAGGGATTTTTCTAAAAAGATTAAGTTTCTAGTGAATAGTGAAAAAATATTGATTTTTATTGAAAACTGTATTTTTGTTACAAGAATTTACAAAGTAATATTTTGTTTAAAAATGGTTTCAAAGTAAAATTAGATCTCATATAATATTAAAAATCAAATTAAGTTCATTTAAATCAATTTTATTGTTTAATATGATATAAACACATTTTTACACATAAAAAAGATTTTTTTTATGAAATACTGTTCTTCGTGGTGTTTTAAATTTTTATCTTAAATTAATTTCCACCACTTATATGAATTGAATATTGAAAAAAAAGAATAAATATTTTTAATAATTATGTACATATTTTTTGAATAGGTCCCTTTTTATTTTTCGTCATTGTGAACAGTAACCATAATAATGTTTTATTACCACAATAAATGTAATTTGAGTTAATTACCGTTAAAACTAATGTGATAAGGCTTAGAATTCATTTAAAAACTTTAAATTATTTCTTTTTATGAGTATATTTCATCCACAATCATCCAAAACTCTATAATTTGACATTTTTTCCATTTAACTTTGATTTTAGACTTTATAATATTTAAGTAAAAGATACAATAAAAATGTCACTTTCTTGCTTTTAAAATCTCTAATATTTTGCAACGGAGATAGAAAAAAAATTTCTTATGATATAAATATTTATTTTAAATATTAATGAATATTTGGTACCATTTAAATTCATTTTTAATTTTTATTTATCAAATAATTACCTTAAATTCTTATGCAACACTGACATAGTTCTTGTGCAAGTAGTAAAAAAATCAAGTAAATGATTTTAAAAACTCTAAAAGTAATGTTTTTTTGGATAAGTTAATTTTTCCATGAATTTTAAGATAAATATATAATATTATATATGTGTGAAAGTTTTATATTCTAATTCCATTACTTTAATGTTTTTTTTCAAAGTAAAATTATGTGAATAGTTTTTAAATGACATAAACAGTATTTTATGTTAAACATATTTTACTAAATTATTTAAAAGAATAAAAATATTTAAACAGGATAATTAGGATGAGAAATTGTATTCAATTTCATACATTTCCCATTTATGATCCAGTTTTTAACTTATAAGTAAAATTATAACCCTTTAATATTAAAAAGTCATTACCATAGTTAAGATTAAAATTGGTTAACCAAGGGGTCAAACAAAAAGATAAGGTTTAAAATGATATATAAAACTACAGAAAATCTGATTTTATGGTTTTATTAAAACCATATATTCCTTATATTTAATATATGTCATTTTGAAACCATTTTACACGAGTTAGACACATATTATATTATATTATTTTATATATTTCCAAAAATTAAGTTAATGATATTTTATAATAAACAATGTTTTATTAAATGATTTAAAATTAATAAAAATTATATATTCAACCAAGTGAATTGGATATGGTTTAAAATATCAACCATGGTATATTTTTGTGTCACTTTTATTTTTATGACAACTTTATTGACCCCTAAAGAGTAAAAAAAGTGATATCACAGTAATTTTAAAAAGGTTAACAAAGGGTTAAAACTAAGAGAAAAGTGTAAAAACATAACAAAAAACTATCAAAATTTTATTTCACAAGATGATTTAAAATCATAATTATCTTATATTTGAATTATATAAATTTGGATCCATTTTTTCATGAAAATTAATTTAATAATCTATGTAATTCGAAGAGTTCCCCTCTCCTCACTTATAAAAGGGAACCTCCTCTCCTTCATTATTCATTGATTTTTAGCCTTCTATACCAACCATAAACTGAAAAATTATCTTTTAAACTTCAATATTCATTAATTATATCTTATTTTCTTCTCAAAATACAATTCCAAGGGTCTTTAAGAAGGAATATAAAGGAAGCCTACTGAAGAAGAGGTAATCCTCTTACCCGACCTCTTTAAATTGATTTCATCTTATACCTCCTATAAATTCGTGGTATATATTATAAAATAATTATTTTTGTATATTAGATATAAAAAAGTATTATTATTATGGAAAAACCATAATCCACTTTTTTATATCTTTTGGAAAATGATAACATCGCTCGTGCATACGTGTGGACTACCACCTCCACAAAGAGATGCGATTCATTTTTTTGTACCTGTTTTACATAGATGGTAATAAGTATAGATTTAATTAATATATAAGATATATATGACATAAAAATTATCTAGTAAAGGTTAATTATTACTTATATCTCTTTTTTCTATATATTAAATATGAATATAACGTTTATACGTACATACAACCTACTGTTTCCACGAATGATTTGATTCATTTCTCTATCTCTATCTTTTATGAATGACTATAAATATGTGTATAATGAATATATATTATATTTATATCATCTTTAAAATTTTGGAGATGATTTAACCATGATCAAAGTAAAATTATTAAAACTAATTAACCAAAAATCTCATGAAAAATGAAATAGTTAACACCCATATTTGGAGATTTTAATAAGGATTTATTAGTAAATGGGAGTTAAAATTATATAAGTGGATCATATATGATATTACAATTATGTAAATTATTATGATATATAATTAAAATAAATTTTAATTTATTATACATTATGTAATATCACTTTCAATGTAATTCAAACTTGATGTAATAGTTTCTTGTCTCACTTTTAATTCTTTGAGACTTATGCCATATTCACCACTTGTTTCCTTTATGTAGTGTATATACTACACATGAATGTACTTTATGATCCTTTTAGGAAAATTTTGGGAATTTAAAAATCCATATAAGGTTCCCTCTTTCATGAGGTTTTGATATTGAGGTTACCAAAGCAGTAAGAGTTTTATGTAACAATCTGATTGTTTATTAAGATTGTATTTTATTAAGTTTTGGATGATGAAATTTCAATATTTAAATCTCAAGAAACTCATGAATTTTTTATTTTATGGTTTTTTTTAGATATTACATGTTTTTCTATCATTTTCCTCTCTTTAAGTACTAAATACATTGAAGTAATATTTTTATGAAAAACCAAATTTAGTTCTCTCTTTGGTCAAAAATCCCATTTCATGCTTATCCATGTTTTCTAAAACTATTTTCAAGAATGATTATAAAATTATCCTATAATTTTTAAAGCCATTTTTATGGATGATTTAATTTTTAATTTTTTTTTAAAATTCATTTTTTTATAATTTTTTGAATGAGTTACTTTTGACTTTTTACTAAAATTTTGAAAGGAATCTTTATTTTAATGTACAGGACATTCATAGAATTTACCACCATCGTGGTTGATCGAAGTTTTGAAGATTACTTTAAATGTTTCCATAATTATTTTCAAAGAAATTTTATTCCTTAATATTTTTTGAAATATTTTGTTTTTAAATAAGTGATCTCAAAATGAAAAAGTTATTTTCCACAAGAAATATTCCAAGTGATCTTTTAAAGTAATTTTCATCTAAGATGACATCCTTGATGTTACTTATGATTTACTAGGGATATGAAACAATGATACCATTATTATTTATTATCTATATGTTTTTTGATTATGATGGTTTGATATTTATAAAACCCTCTATTTTTTCATGTTTTATGATGTGATGAAATGTTAAAATGTTTATGAAAACTGTTTCCTTTCCACAAGTAATGATATATGATGAATGATTTATGATATTGCGGAACACATATGTATTATTTTTATTATTTTATGGATGGGATCATAATTATATTTCCATATAATTAATTGGGTAAATAAAGATATCTCATGAGATAATAAATACTAGAAAGGGGAGTGAACCCAGTTCAGCAAGGGACATTGTCCAATATGATATTATTGGGAGCGAATAATGACTATAGATATGAAGGAATGAGGATTAAACCCAATACACTATTATAGTCTTATTTGTGATCCATGAATAAAGAAATGATTTTATATACTTATGCCTATGCCACAAACTTATGTTTTATGCTAATGTTATACACTCATGAAACATGTTCCCTAATTCCTTTATGATTCATGTCATATAAAATACCAATATTTTTTTTGCATGACTTAAGATTATGATATTTGATATACATGGAATGATTTTTAAATGTGAAGCTCATATTATAAAACCATTATTCTCATATTATGTGTGAGTGATCATTGATATCTCCCTCGTTCAACCTCACTAAGCATATGAGATCACCCTTTTCTATGGGTTTTCCAAGGCCATGAAGAAATATTTTCATTATGATATGTCTAAGAAGGGTGTTAATTATAAATATCTTAGTGGGAGATGATGTAAATATCTTATGAATAAGTTTTTTTATGTATCCAAGTTTCAAAAGACATTAAACCTACATGATTTTGGATTGGATTGTAATATGTTGTATTGGATATTGATCTAATATGATTTAGTATATATATGTTTAAAAATATTATTCTCCTATATTTGGTATCAGAGTTGAGTTTAATCAATCTTTAGACATTAAAATTATAGAAATTTGGGGGAAACCCTGAGGATAAGCCTAATTATAGGATAACATCCAAAAGTTATAGAAATATAGAGATTATGTGGTTTTACTAGCAACGAATCCTTGTATGAAAGCTATAATTAGATGTGATTTTGGAACAAATGAATATAGGGGTAATAATCCTGAAAAGAGTTGGTTGAAGTATATATAAACTATTATTTGAGTGCATGTTGAGTGTGTCCTTAATATGAACTTGGTTTGAAACTCCCATGGGATATGATTGGGTTAACTCAAATTTTACTTATGAACCATTATTGAGGATTTGAATAGATATAACCAATGATGGACTATGTTAAACATAAGGTATCATAGATTGAAAACAAAGTGTCGTGATTTAGATATTCTATGAGTGATTTTTCATGATTATATTATTTCTCACTATGACTATTTTTTCTAACACTATAATTTTCAATTTTAGTCAATGGATGGATCTAGGAGGATTCATATTAATATAGAATGTGATAGAGAATGGAATGATTTTCCTCATGAGAATCCAAATTAAGAAGGAGATAGAAGTTAAAACCATTTGATTATGCCTAATCAGCTATATCGTTATATGATTAACAATATAAACTTGGGTGATTTTCTAAACACACATAATAAGATAAAAATAGAGTTTAATGAAGGCCATAGAGGGAAGAAGATTCAGCTTCTTACATGTTAAGTATGTGGAAAGAAGAACTTCGGGAAATGTCTCAAAGTAATGAGAAGATATTTTATGTGTGGAATAAAAGGGAATATAGGAAGTAATTACCGATTAAAAATGAAAATTTTTATAGAGGTAAATAAATTTAATCCTAAGGTACTATTTATTACTTAAGGTCTTATGTCTGGAGGATATGGGCACTTTTCGATACAATTCCCTAATCCAAGGGTTAACTCATAGAGCAAAGAAGGAGCAATTATATTCCAATCATTGAACTGAAATAAATGAGTTATTTATGTATTGAGGTTAAATAATTATGTTTTAGAAGTATTATATCAATGATATTATTGATATAAAATTAGGAAACACCTAAGTATTTTTCCATAGTAGTTTTTCTTTAAGGATTTGGAAACATATGTTTAAAGGTACTGATAACCAAGAAAAGTGATTTAGTGTCACAACCTGTCCCCCAAGGCCCGTGCCGTGACTACCCAAAGCCCACCTTCCATAGGTCAGGGGCTGGATACTAGAACCAAAGGTGTAATTCCCTAAAACTAGGAAGACATTGCCTTTATAACCTGTAAACACACACACAAGCTAGCACACAGCTGGACGAAACACCAAGTAAACAGTATAACAAAAGAGTGCTGAAAGTAAAAGGGGACAGAATACAAGCCCAACTGGAATGGTACAATTACAAATGAAATACAATACAACGGAAGAAGAGGAAAAGTCAGCTGCTGGGTCGTCCACTGATGTTCCTACCTAAAGGGTAGGTACAGATTGCCTCCTCAGCACTCCTCGTCCGTTCGCCTCCTCCATGTACCTACTCATCGTAAGGTCCACCTCCAGGTACCATCTAGTCCTGGTACTCTCGGTCTCATTCAGTGCTCTATGTCGTCTGAATCCAACACAACAAGGTGCAGGCATAGCCCGTGCAAAGGTGAGTATAACGATACTCAGTAGGGACCCCGAGACCCTCTGGGTCTCGAAAAATCCAACAAGGATAAAACAGAAAGGTATGAAGTCAACAGATAAACTTACTTAGGTATATGCCCATACATATACCTAAGTTTTTAATTAATCCATCTCAATCATGAGGAAACACAAAGGTTCTAACTCAGCTCACACCAGGATTTATTCTAGGGGTAGTGTTAAGTAACATTTCCAGTCACAACGTCGAACAGATCAGCTGTTGGAGAACTCCTCCTCTATAGAGTATAGTGGGTCTTCCGCGTCACACAGAGGTGGTTTCCACTAACCTTGGACTGCTGAGGTACTCCTCTTGTCGAGTACCATGGGTCTACTGTGTCACACAGAGGCGCTCCCCACCGTGGGTCTACCGCGTCACACAGAGGCGCTCCCCCTCGAGGCTTGTTGAGGTACTCCTCCTGTCGACTACCATGGGTCTGTCGTGTCACCAAGGAGCTCCCCACCGTGTTTCTGCCGCATCACCAAGGTGCTCCCCACTGGGCTTGTCGAGTCACTCTGAGTTGAAACGATCAACAATCATCAAGTCTCAGCTAGCCATTAGGTCTCCGCACTACGCTCACTAGTCTCCTAGAGGATCCACTCCACAAGCTACTGGTCGATACTACAACTGCCATGAATTCCCACAAAGAAGTATCTCAAAGGACCACCATGTCATAAGGGTATTAACGCAACAGATGACGCGTCAATTGGACGCCCGATCTTTGAGTTATTAGCGTTTAAGTCTCGGGGTCCTGGTTGGATTAGTACTTGATCCAACCTAAACATTCCCCATCATAATCCAAAACATTGTGGGGTATCTCTCAAAGGGACATAATCGCTCCAAGGTTCCCAATGCCACTGACGGTTCGTCTAACGGACGTCCGATGCCAAAGTTTTGGCCAAAAGAAAGAAAAAGGGGTGTAGTGGGACTAGGTCTAGTCCGACCCGGTTGGACCGACTCGGCCCAACCTAGCCTGGGCCGACCTAGTTCAGGTCGACCAGCCTGACCCATTGGGTCCGTCCCGTTGGGTTTGGCCCGGTCCGCTGGGTGGCCCGGCCCGTTGGGTTCGACCTGACGACCGCGAGGGGCCGTAGAGGCAGTTCTGCCTCACAGGGTGCTGCGAGGGTAGCTTGGCTGTGGAACGGCTTGCCTCAGGGTGGCTCACAAGGCCACAGTGAGGGCAGCTCTAAGGTGTAAAGACCCTTAAAATTCAAGGGAAATTTTTTCTTAATTTTCTTTAGAATTTTACAAGAGCGCGGTTTCAGACGGCACCTGATTCCGAGGCCCGGAGTGCCCGGAATTAATTTCCGAAGTTTGGCTCGGGTACGTTCAGTGAACGAACGAGCGGGAATTCCTAACATTTGATCCGGTGCTCGGAATTGAAATCCGAGGGCACCGATGAACTCGCAGCGCTGATATTCGCTTAAAGAGACCTTTTCGGGAGTTGCGTTTGTTGCGGGTTGAAAGTTAAGTTTTGGGGTTTTCAGTTGAGTTAAATAAAATTTGTGTAAGACAAATTTTATTTTTAGTTTGTTAAAAACCTACCAAAGGGGGTTGGAAGTGGGACCCACACCCACTTAACCTCCCTTGGGAGGATTAAGTGTGGTGGGGCCCACACGAACCCCTAGACTTTTCAATTTCCCTTAACCCCCTCTTAATTGGCTTAAGTTACTCTTAATTAATTTTGGGAGTTAAACCCTTTTTGAATTTCAAACTTTTGAAATTCTTATGTGTTTTGTAATAATAAAATAAGATGTTATCTTATTTTATGATGGGTTGTTTGTTTGTCTCCTTGAGAGCTTTTGGAGAGCTTCCTCTTCATCTTCAAGCTCTGACGAAGAACGAAGAACGCTCAAAACTCCGACGAAGAACGACGCCTCTCTTCTTCGTCCTCGGTGTCAACAAGAGGGAACACCGCTTCCTCCTCGGACCTTCTTCGTCGGCAAACGAAGATCCGCCAACGACGTGTCTCTTCGGGCATATCTCTTCGTCAACGGATTTGACGAACGACGACCACGACGCCCGACCTCCGCGACGCCGTCTTCCGCGGAACGTAGACGAATCTTCGAATCTTAAACCCGAGGTAGGGGTTGTTGTTTCATTCTTTAATTTTCCATTTCTTGCTCGTGGATCGCATGTCTACGTGAGGCTTTGAAATATTTTATTTAAGTGTTATAGTTAACACGAGGGGGGCCGGACCGCATGAACACGGCCGAACCCCCCTCCATCGTTCATGTTTATTCATGCGGGTGGAAGCAAGTGGCGTGGTGCCGTCGCACCACGCGGATGATCGTACAAATAATTTACGCGGCGCTGTCGCACTACGTCAAGGAAAAATCTTCAAGAACACGACGCCGTCGCGCCGCGTTGAAAAGAATCATGGCACGGCGAAGGGGGCGCGGTGCCGTCGCACCGCGCCGGACGACGAACACCACGGCCGGTTCCGGGCCGCGGCGGGATGAGGAGACCGCGGCCGGTTCCAGGCCGCGGCGGGACGAAAAGACCGCGGCCGGTTCCGGGCCGCGGCGGAAGAGGAGACCGGCGGCCGGGCCGCCGGCGTCGGAAGTCGAAGGCGGGACCGGAATTTCCGGTCCCGTTGGTAAAAACAGGCCGGCCAGCTGGCCGGCCGGATGACATAAAACCGGGGGAATAAATCCCCCGGCCGGTTCAACAAAACCCCCCTCTTAATGAGGGGGGCGGTTCTTGAGGGAAGGGGGCAGCCAGCCCCCTTGGTTCGGCGCCAGCAGGCCCCCCCACGTGGGGGGGGGGGGGTTTTAAAAGAAACCGGCGCGGCACAAAGGCCGCGCCGCCCCTCAAAACGCGGGGGTTTGTCACCCCGCGTGCCACCCTCGTGCGGCGCCAGCGCCAGCCGCCGCGCCGCCGCGCCACCCCGGGGGGGGGGGGGGGGGGGTCGGGCCGGGTCGGTCCGGACCCGGACCCCCCCGTTTCGAACCAGATTTGGTTTTTGGCTCATAACTTGAGCCTCGGACCTCCGATCGACGAACCGTCAGTGGGAACGCAATCCTCGGATCGAGACGGTCGTTTTGGTATATCGCACTCAAGGTTTCGGGTTACTTTGAGTTCGGCCGGGTTGGTTTGTTTACGAAACCAACCGGGCCTTCGGAGCGGAAACGCTCAGATCTTGAGCTACGGACGTCCGATTGACGTGCCGTCAGTCGCGTAGTGTTCCTCTTAGTGAGACGGATCTTTTGGCATACTCCGCCCGAGGTTTGGACGCAGGTGGAGTACGGTCGGGTTGGTTTTGCCTTAAAAACCAACCGGGCCCCGGAGACGAAAATGCCAATAACTCTCAGACCGGGCGTCCGATCGACGCGCCGTCTGTTGCGTTGAGTTCCTGTTGACGATACGGAACTTTTGGATACATCAACTCTGGTCTTTGTGACAGTTGATGTATCAGCCTCTCGGCTCGTGGAGCGGACCCTCCGAACGAGCTTGCTGTGTGCGGGAACCCTAGTGCTGGTTGCGACTGTTCTACTGCTGCTACTGCTACTACTGCTACTGTGACTGCGACGACGACAGTACAGAGATCCTGTGTGGATTCGACGACGACGACTACAGCACTCAGCGATCCTGTGTGGATCAGTGCTACAGGTCCTGTGTGGGCCCGGTCCTGTGTGGGCCCGATCCTGTGTGGATCCGCGCTCAGCGGTTCTGTGTGAGCCAGCGCCTACAGGTCCTGTGTGGGCCCGACCCTGTGTGGTCTTTGCGGGGGTTAGTTACCTATCGATCCTTCGTGGGTCCGACGACTTAGATGGATCAGTGATCATCTTTATCGTCCTCTGAAGAAGTATACCTGTGTGAGCTGAATCCTTTTGCTTTCCTGTGTGGATTGTGTTGTGCAATCCTGTGTGGATTACGTTTTGCTTTCCTGTGTGGAATACGTTTACTTTCCTGTGTGGACTGAGTTGTACTTGGGCTCGGAGGTTGGAGCGTATTTGAATTGATGACTTAGGTATATGTATGGGCATATACCTAAGCAGTGTCGGTTGTTACTTCGTGATTTGTTCCTTTCTTCGTGGTTTATCCTTTGTGGATTTTTGAGACCTTCAGGGGTCTCGGGGTCCCTACTGAGTAGCTTATACTCACCCCTGCACGGGCTTTGCCCGCACTACGTTGTGTTGGTTGCAGACGACGGACAGCGTTGACCTTAGCTGAGGTTTGCAGAGCGGGACGGTACCCGGAGGTGGACTACGGGGCAGAACGTGCACGGAGCGGACGGCGGGACCCGTGGAGCAGAGGAGTTATCTGTACCCACCCTTCAGGTGGGATTTCCGGTGGACAGCTCGGAGTAGCGGCTTTTACTTTACAGTTGCTGTTTTTCCCTTTTCGAGTTGTACTTTACCTTCAGTTTGGGTTTGTATTCTGGCCCATTTACCTTTCCGCACTTTCAGTTGTACTCTGCTTTGTTTAGTGTTTACTTTCCGCTTGCTTACTCTGTGGTGTGTGTTTACTTTTCAAAGGCAATGCCTTCCCTTTTTACTAGGATTTACGCCTTGGTGCTAGTCGCCAGCCCCTGGCCTATGGAAGGCGGGCTTGGGGTAGTCACGGCACGGACCCCGAGGGCGGGTCGTGACAAATTGGTATCAGAGGAGTTCGGTTCTACCGCGAAGTCTGATCTTTTCTATGTAAAGAAATAATGTTTAGCGTATTGAGTGTGGTTATCAGTCCAGGGAGTCCAGTGTTGGTGCGGCGGCCGACGTATCCGTACACCAGGACCCTGACTTCTGATTTCCGACTTAATGCACGAATACATTGATTGCGTGTGTGTTTCAAAATTTTCTTTGTGATAACTTATATCAGCTCACCAGGTATACTGTTCTAACCGTGGCGCACCTGTTTCCTTTTCAGGATGGCCCCACGACGGCAGCCAGCTAGGGTTCCGAGAGTCGAGCGTGACGACAGCCCACCGAGCGACGAGGCCTCGGTACAGGGCCCTTTGCCAGTAGTGGCACCGGCGGTAGCTCTACCCGCCGATTCCCCGATGCTTCCAGCAGCAGCCGCTGACGATGCACGTCGCCTCAGCGCACTGCATGAGTTTCAGCGACAGCGACCGCCCAGGTTTCGCAGGGAGATGGATCCCCAGGCAGCAGAGGACTGGCTGGAGGCAGTGGTTCGAGTGTTTAGGCTAGTGAGGACACCAGCAGACCTCATGGTGATCCTCGCTGCGATCCTACTACACGCAGCAGCAGGACGATGGTGGAGCCTGATGCTCCAGGTGCACGATGAGGCATCTCTACTTTGGACGGACTTTGAGAGCCTCTTCCGCTCAGAGTTCGTCCCAGCCACCCTTCGTGCGGTGCGTATCCAGGAGCTTCTAAAGCTGCGGCAGGGCAGCATGACGGTCGCTCAGTACTCGGCGAGATTTACCGATCTCTCGCGCTACTCGACCGACATGGTACGGGACCCATTCTTCCGGGCCCGGACCTTCGAGCAGGGTTTGAGACACGAGATCAGGGCATCGCTGATCTCCCTCAGCATACCGACTCAGACAGGAGTACTAGAGCGGGCCCTTCTGATTGAGAGCTTCCTTGCTGAGTCTACACCAGCACAGAGACCCACCGCAGGGCGGCACGTGGAAGAGTCATCTGCAGCAGGCAGTCGACGGATGACTCAGGGGTCCAGACAGGCCAGACCTTCGGGCAGACGATCTCAGGGCACTGGCTCAGCAGTGCGGGGCACACAGCACGGAGCCAGTCTTACGAGAGGCAGACAGTGCTACTCGTGCGGCGGGCAGGGCCACATGGCTCGTGACTGCCCGACCCGCCGTGCCGAGGAGCAGCAGACGGTTGAGGGACCACCGAGGCAGAGGCAGAGGGTCGACCGTGGCGGTCCGCAGGGAGGAGGCGGACGAGGCAGAGGAGCTGGACGAGCAGCTGGTGGTGGCCGACGCTTTGAGGCTCTACCACCACCACCACCAGGAGGTCCACCCCGACCACAGGGAGCTGGCGGGCAGCGACAGGCACAACTCCAGGCAGCAGAGGCCTACGACCACGGCGCACCCGAGATGATTCGAGGTACTATCTGTGTCTACTCCACCCTTGCTGCAGTTTTTATAGACACAGGAGCGAGTCATTCTTTCATAGCCGCTGCCCTTGTTCGGAGCTCGGAGATTCCGACAGAGTCGTTGGCTCGATCCTTACGGCTAGAGACTCCTACGGGAGCAGACTCGACGATTACGCACTGGTGCCGGCAGTGTGAGCTTACTCTAGGAGGCGAGAGCTTCGGCTGGGATCTTCTTGTAGCAGCGTCGAGGCCTTACGACGTCATCTTGGGCATGGATTGGCTGTCTACGGTCCATGCACAGATTGACTGTTTTAGGCGCAAGGTGCGATGTGTACGCACCGACGGGAGCAGGTTCACCTTCACCGGCGAGAAGGGAGCCTTAGCAGCACAGGATGGACTTCCGCGGAGGAGAGGACAACCCATCACTCATCAGTTGGCTAGCCTTATCCTTGGAGCAGTTGACGTGCGGAGTCCTGGTTTTCCTGCAGTGGTGGATCAGTTTGCAGACGTTTTTCCCGACGATGTTCCAGGGCTACCTCCTCGCAGAGAGGTAGACTTTTATATTGACTTGTACCCCGGGACAGCCCCGATATCCACTCCAGCATATCGGATGGCCCCCGCCGAGCTTCGAGAGCTACGGGTACAGTTGGAGGACTTGCAGGGCAAGGGGTTCATCCGACCCAGTGTTTCACCCTGGGCTTCCCCGATTTTGTTCGCCAAGAAGGCGGACGGGAGCTTGCGACTTTGTGTTGACTATCGTCGCCTGAACCAGGTGACAGTGAGGAACAAGTATCCGCTTCCGAGGATTGATGACCTCTTTGATCAGCTCAAGGGAGCACGGTGGTTCTCGAAGATAGACCTCAGGTCAGGCTATCATCAGCTCAGAGTCAGAGACGAGGATGTGCAGAAGACGGCCTTCAGATGTCGGTATGGCCACTATGAGTTCTTGGTTATGCCTTTCGGTGTAACCAATGCTCCAGCAGTGTTCATGGCTCTCATGAACAGGATCTTTCAGCCATACCTCGATCGGTTTGTCGTGGTCTTCATCGACGACATTCTGATTTACTCTACGACAGAGGAGGAGCACGCCTATCACTTGCGAGTTGTTCTTGACACACTCCGAGAGCACCGGCTTTATGGTAAGCTCTCGAAGTGCTAGTTCTGGATACGTGAGGTCCACTTTTTGGGACACGTTATCTCTGAGGCGGGAGTTGCTGTGGATCCCGCGAAGATTGAGGCTGTGTTAGCATGGGAGCCACCCAGGAGCGTGACTGAGGTTCGGAGTTTCTTGGGACTAGCTGGATACTATCGGAGATTTGTGCCGAACTTCTCCAGAGTTGCGGCATCACTCACAGCTTTGACGAAGAAGGGGAAACCCTTCGTGTGGTCAGACAGATGTCAGCAGAGCTTCCAGGAGCTGAGACAGAGATTGACTAGAGCACCTATCTTGAGGTTGCCTGAGGAGGGAGTAGGGTACGTAGTCTACTGCGATGCATCAGGGACCAGACTCGGATGTGTTCTGATGTAGGAGCGGGCAGTGATCGCCTATGGATCACGACAGTTGAGGCCGCATGAGCAGAACTACGCTACCCATGACCTGGAGTTAGCAGCAGTGGTCTTCGCTCTGAAGACATGGCGACACTATCTGATGGGCGAGCGCTTTACAGTCTTTTCCGATCATCAGAGTCTCAGGTATATCTTCTCGCAGAAGGACCTGAACCTGAGATAGCGACGATGGATCGAGTTCCTCCAGGACTATGACTTTGAGATAGTCTATACTCCTGGGAAGGGGAACGTAGTAGCCGATGCCCTCAGCAGGAGGACGGGCATTCAGCAACTCGAGGAGGCGACGGAGCAGCTAGCCTCTTTGCAGATATCCTTCGTGGATAGAGATGGAGCAGCCTTTCTTCAGTCTCTCACAGTCACTCCTCCACTACTGCAGCGAGTCAGGGAGGCACAGCGCGGGGACGTTGACTGTGAGACGCAGCGTGCACAGATATCCTCAGGACAGGCACCTGATGGTTTCTCCCTTGGAGCAGAGCACGACATCCTTTTCAGAGGACGTACCATGGTACCAGTCGCATTGCGAGAGGAAGTGCTGAGGGAGTTTCACACTTCTCCTTTAGCGGTACATCCTGG
Source organism: Viscum album (assembly GCA_963277665.1). NCBI lineage: Eukaryota > Viridiplantae > Streptophyta > Magnoliopsida > Santalales > Viscaceae > Viscum > Viscum album. Next base: position 141,955,511 of record OY728155.1, read on the forward strand.
AGTGGCGAAGATGTACCAGGACCTCAGACGACAGCATTGGTGGCCGGGTATGAAGAAGGCTGTAGCAGAGTTCGTTTCTCGATGCCTCACCTGTCAGCAGGTGAAGGCAGAGCATCAGGTACCAGCAGGCTTAGTACAGCCCTTGGAGGTTCCAGAGTGGAAGTGGGACGACATATCTATGGACTTCGTGACTGGACTTCCACGCACTTCCAGAGGTCACGACTCCATCTGGGTGATTGTTGACCGACTCACCAAGTTGGCACACTTCTTACCCATCAGAGAGCAGGGCTCAGTGGAGAGCTTGGGACGTCTCTACGTTCAGGAGATTGTGCGGCTCCACGGCGTGCCATCATCTATCGTTTCCGATCGAGATGCCCGCTTTACTTCCCGGCTTTGGAAGGGGTTACAAGAGGCATCCGGGACGCAGCTACGCCTTAGCACAGCTTTTCACCCTCAGACGGATGGTCAGACGGAGAGGACCATTCAGACTCTCGAGGACATGCTCCGCGCATGTGTTCTTGACTTTGGTCGTAGCTGGGAGGACCACCTACCCTTGGTGGAGTTCGCGTACAACAACAGCTACCACTCCACCATCGGGATGGCACCGTACGAGGCATTGTACGGCCGACCTTGTAGATCTCCTTTGTGCTGGACAGACCCTGGAGAGTTAGCACTGGTGGGACCGGAGATGGTCCAGGCCACGACAGAGAAGGTCCAGGTCATCCAGGAGCGGATGAGGACAGCTCAGAGCCGGCAGAAGTCATACGCTGACAGGAGGCGGAGGCCACTGGAGTTCGAGGATGGCGACCACGTCTTCTTGCGGGTCTCACCTCGACGTGGTATTCGGAGATTTGGCCGAGGCGGCAAGTTATCTCCGCGCTTCATCGGACCCTTCCAGATTCTCAGCAGGATTGGCGAGGTGGCTTATCGCCTGGCTCTACCACCTCAGTTGCACCGGGTGCACGACGTCTTCCACGTATCCCAGCTGAGGAGATACGTGCACGACCCGACGCACATCATTGACCATGGGGAGCTTGACGTTGACGATGGGGCGACTTTTACGGAGGTCCCGGTGGAGATAGAGGATCGACAGGAGCGGGTCCTGCGTGGGCGATCGATTTCTCTTTTGCGCATCAGATGGCAGCACGGGAATCTCCAGGAGAGCACATGGGAGCGGGAGGCTCAAATGCGTGCTCAGTACCCTCATTTGTTTCCCTAGTTTTGATGTATCTTTACGGGGACGTAAAGCCCTGAGGTGGGAGTAATGTAAAGACCCGTAAAATTCAAGGGAAATTTTTTCTTAATTTTCTTTAGAATTTTACAAGAGCGCGGTTTCAGACGGCACCTGATTCCGAGGCCCGGAGTGCCCGGAATTAATTTCCGAAGTTTGGTTCGGGTACGTTCAGTGAACGAACGAGCGGGAATTCCTAACTTTTGATCCGGTGCTCGGAATTGAAATCCGAGGGCACCGATGAACTCGCAGCGCCGATATTCGCTTAAAGAGACCTTTTCGGGAGTTGCGTTTATTGCGGGTTGAAAGTTAAGTTTTGGGGTTTTCAGTTGAGTTAAATAAAATTTGTGTAAGACAAATTTTATTTTTAGTTTGTTAAAAACCTACCAAAGGGGGTTGGAAGTGGGACCCACACCCACTTAACCTCCCTTGGGAGGATTAAGTGTGGTGGGGCCCACACGAACCCCTAGACTTTTCAAGTTCCCTTAACCCCCTCTTAATTGGCTTAAGTTACTCTTAATTAATTTTGGGAGTTAAACCCTTTTTGAATTTCAAACTTTTGAAATTCTTATGTGTTTTGTAATAATAAAATAAGATGTTATCTTATTTTATGATGGGTTGTTTGTTTGTCTCCTTGAGAGCTTTTGGAGAGCTTCCTCTTCATCTTCAAGCTCTGACGAAGAACGAAGAACGCTCAAAACTCCGACGAAGAACGACGCCTCTCTTCTTCGTCCTCGGTGTCAACAAGAGGGAACGCCGCTTCCTCCTCGGACCTTCTTCATCGGCAAACGAAGATCCGCCAACGACGTGTCTCTTCGGGCATATCTCTTCGTCAACGGATTTGACGAACGACGACCACGACGCCCGACCTCCGCGACGCCGTCTTCCGCGGAACGTAGACGAATCTTCGAATCTTAAACCCGAGGTAGGGGTTGTTGTTTCATTCTTTAATTTTCCATTTCTTGCTCGTGGATCGCATGTCTATGTGAGGCTTTGAAATATTTTATTTAAGTGTTATAGTTAACGCGAGGGGGGCCGGACCGCATGAACACAGCCGAACCCCCCTCCATCGTTCATGTTTTATTCATGCGGGTGGAAGCAAGTGGCGTGGTGCCGTCGCACCACGCGGATGATCGTACAAATAACTTACGCGGCGCCGTCGCACTACGTCAAGGAAAAATCTTCAAGAACACGACGCCGTCGCGCCGCGTTGAAAAGAATCATGGCACGACGAAGGGGGCGCGGTGCCGTCGCACCGCGCCGGACGAGGAGACCGCGGCCGGTTCCGGGCCGCGGCGGGACGAAAAGACCGCGGCCGGTTCCGGGCCGCGGCGGAAGAGGAGACCGGCGGCCGGGCCGCCGGCGGCGGAAGTCGAAGGCGGGACCGGAATTTCCGGTCCCGTTGGTAAAAACCGGCCGGCCAGCTGGCCGGCCGGATGACATAAAACCGGGGGAATAAATCCCCCGGCCGGTTCAACAAAACCCCCCTCTTAATGAGGGGGGCAGTTCTTGAGGGAAGGGGGCAGCCGGCCCCCTTGGTTCGGCGCCAGCAGGCCCCCCCACGTGGGGGGGGGGGGGTTTAAAAGAAACCGGCGCGGCACAAAGGCCGCGCCGCCCCTCAAAACGCGGGGGTTTGTCACCCCGCGTGCCACCCTCGTGCGGCGCCAGCGCCAGCCTCCGTGGCCCGCCGCCGCTCCGCCGCGCCGCCGCGCCACCCCGGGGGGGGGGGGGGGGGTCGGGCCGGGTCGGTCCGGACCCGGACCCCCCCGTTTCGAACCAGATTTGGTTTTTGGCTCATAACTTGAGCCTCGGACCTCCGATCGACGAACCGTCAGCGGCAACGCGATCCTCGGATCGAGACGGTCGTTTCGATATATCGCACTCAAGGTTTCGGGTTACTTTGAGTTCGGCCGGGTTGGTTCGTTCACGAAACCAACCGGGCCTTCGGAGCGGAAACGCTCATATCTTGAGCTACGGACGTCCGATTGACGTGCCGTCAGTCGCGTAGTGTTCCTCTTAGTGAGACGGATCTTTTGGCATACTCCGCCCGAGGTTTGGATGCAGGTGGAGTACGGTCGGGTTGGTTTTGCCTTAAAAACCAACCGGGCCCCGGAGACGAAAATGCCAATAACTCTCAGACCGGGCGTCCGATCGACGCGCCGTCTGTTGCGTTGAGTTCCTGTTGACGATATGGAACTTTTGGATACATCAACTCTGGTCTTTGTGACAGTTGATGTATCAGCCTCTCGGCTCGTGGAGCGGACCCTCCGAACGAGCTTGCTGTGTGCGGGAATCCTAGTGCTGGTTGCGACTGTTCTACTGCTGCTACTGCTACTACTGCTACTGTGACTGCGACGACGACAGTACAGAGATCCTGTGTGGATTCGACGACGACGACTACAGCACTCAGCGATCCTGCGTGGATCAGTGCTACAGGTCCTGTGTGGGCCCGGTCCTGTGTGGGCCCGATCCTGTGTGGATCCGCGCTCAGCGGTTCTGTGTGAGCCAGCGCCTACAGGTCCTGTGTGGGCCCGACCCTGTGTGGTCTTTGCGGGGGTTAGTTACCTATCGATCCTTCGTGGGTCCGACGACTTAGATGGATCAGTGATCATCTTTATCGTCCTCTGAAGAAGTATACCTGTGTGAGCTGAATCCTTTTGCTTTCCTGTGTGGATTGTGTTGTGCAATCCTGTGTGGATTACGTTTTGCTTTCCTGTGTGGAATACGTTTACTTTCCTGTGTGGACTGAGTTGTACTTGGGCTCGGAGGTTGGAGCGTATTTGAATTGATGACTTAGGTATATGTATGGGCATATACCTAAGCAGTGTCGGTTGTTACTTCGTGATTTGTTCCTTTCTTCGTGGTTTATCCTTTGTGGATTTTTGAGACCTTCAGGGGTCTCGGGGTCCCTACTGAGTAGCTTATACTCACCCCTGCACGGGCTTTGCCCGCACTACGTTGTGTTGGTTGCAGACGACGGACAGCGTTGACCTTAGCTGAGGTTTGCAGAGCGGGACGGTACCCGGAGGTGGACTACGGGGCAGAACGTGCACGGAGCGGACGGCGGGACCCGTGGAGCAGAGGAGTTATCTGTACCCACCCTTCAGGTGGGATTTCCGGTGGACAGCTCGGAGTAGCGGCTTTTACTTTACAGTTGCTGTTTTTCCCTTTTCGAGTTGTACTTTACCTTCAGTTTGGGTTTGTATTCTAGCCCATTTACCTTTCCGCACTTTCAGTTGTACTCTGCTTTGTTTAGTGTTTACTTTCCGCTTGCTTACTCTGTGGTGTGTGTTTACTTTTCAAAGGCAATGCCTTCCCTTTTTACTAGGATTTACGCCTTGGTGCTAGTCGCCAGCCCCTGGCCTATGGAAGGCGGGCTTGGGGTAGTCACGGCACGGACCCCGAGGGCGGGTCGTGACATAAGGTCCATAGCGAGGGTGGCTTGGGCGGCTTGGAGGGCCGTGGGGAGGGTGTCTTGGGCGGCTCGGAGGTCCGCAATGAGTGCATGACGGCGGCACGGCCCAGCTCGGCCCAGAAAGTGGTGCGGCTCAGTGGACGACGGAATGACTCGGTGGACAGCGGCGGCATGGTGTCTTGGCATATCGGACGGTAGCAGCTCATCACAACAACTTGACATGGCGGTGGTGCAGCGGCTCAGCACGGCGGTGGCGCGGCCAGGGGGTTCGGGCTGGGGCGGTGTGGCGGCTTGGTCTGGCCGCAGGTGGATCGACACGGGCATGGGACCAGTTCAGCCATGAGGGAAAATCACCACGGGGTGGTGCGGGTCGTGGAGGCCACAGGTGGCAGCGCCGTTGCCTTCGTCGCCTTTGTCGCATTCCTCCATTTTGAAGAACACATCAAAGAAGAATGGCGGAGGGGTTGGACCATGTTTTTTTGGCCTGCACCCTCTACGTTTAGAGTGGTAGCATACAGTTTCAAAAACGAAGCATGAATGTGAATAAAAGATATTTTAAAACATCATTTCCCACACCCCTTGTCAATCTGTATTCCCAAATCCTGCAAAATAATTAGAAGGGAAGAACATGGGAAGTGTTAAAAAATAAACCCCTACTTCGTTCACTTGATGATGTTGGCGCGAGGAAGAAGGTGAAGTCGTCGATGTTCATCTCTTCCTCCACACACCTCCAATCTCGGGCTTGTGCATCGTTTCATCTTAGTCAAAGACGTTCTTTGTCGGCATTCTTCATGGAGGTAGCATTCTTCGTTGGAGAAGCTTTCTCCCAATTCCACCCAAAAGTAAAGTGGTGCCAACATAATAGATTATCCCCTCTATTATGTTTGTTGGAAAAAATTCAAAAAGTTTAATTAATTAATTGATTTTTTGGATCAATTAATTAAAGGGGAGGATTGTCACAATTAATGTGGATGAATCTCAAGAGGCTTCTCCACATTAATGAGGGAGTTGAAGAGGTTTAGGACTCAGGTGGTCCCCACCACCATAACTTCTCATGGGAGGTTATGCTCGGGCGGTCCCCACCACTGTAACCTCTCATAGAAGGTTAAGGCCTGGCGGTGCCCACTTCCCAACTTCCACATGGAAGTTTTAATAAATAAAATAAAAATAAAATGTTGTAAAATTTTATTTTTATTATATACTTTCCTGAAAAACCCAAAAACTAACTTCCACCCTCGACCAACTACCATATAGGTGAAAGTATCTTTAAGTGAATACCGGCACTGTGAGTTCAATGGTGCCCTCAGATTTCAATTCTGAGAACTATTGAAAAGTTAGAAAAACCTACTCGTATGTTTACTGAACGTAACTGAAAAAAAGTTCAGAAATTTATTTCGGGCACTCTGGGCCTCGGAATCACGCACCGTCAATTTTATCGGACTCGTAAAATTATCATATATTTTAAAAACATTTAAATGAAAATTCTAGGTATTTACATTCTCCCCACCTTAGGGATTTATGTCCCCGTAAGCCATAACTCATAACTAGGTAAACAAGTGGGGGTACTGAGCATGCATCTAAGCCTCCTGCTCCCATGCACTCTCTTGGAGGTTCCCTTGCTACCAGCAAACGCGCACCAAAGGTATCAAACATCCATGAAGGACCCACTTCTATTGATACTAAATCTCTACTGGAACCTCCGTAAAAGTCGCCCCATCATTGACGTCCAGCTCGCCATGGTCGATGATGTGAGAAGGGTCATGAACGTATCTCCTCAGCTGGGACACGTGGAAGACGTCATGCACCTGGTGCAACTGAGGTTGAAGAGGTAAGAGTTATGCCATCTCACCAACCTTGTTGAGGACCTGAAAAGGTCTGATGAACCTCAGAGATAACTTTCCACCTTGGCGAAATCTCTGAAAATCTCGTCGTGGTGAGACCCGTAGAAAGACGTGGTCACCATCCTTAAACTTCAGAGGTCTCCGTCTCCTGTCGGCATACAATTTATGTCTGCTATGTGCAGTACTCATCCACTCTTGGATGATCTACACCTTCTCTGTGGTAGCCCGTACCATCTCTGGTCCCACTAGTGCTGACTCTCCTAGGTCATTCCAACACAAAGGTGATCTATAAGGTCACCCATACAACAACTCGAAAGGTGCCATCCCAATGGTGGAGTGATAACTGTTTTTGTATGAAAACTCAACCAAAGGTAAGTGATCTTCCCAGCTACAACAAAAGTCAAGGACACAAGCACATAGCATATCCTCTAGGGTTTGAATGGTCCGCTCCGTCTGGCCATCCGTATGAGGATGGAAGGCGGTTCTTAAATGAAGTTGCATACTGAAAGCCTCCTACATCCCCTTCCATAGCTGGGAAGTAAAATGTGAATTATGAACAAATACAATTGTCAAAGGTACTCCATGTAGCCGCATAATCTCATGCACATAGAGGCATCCCAAGCTCTCTACTGAACCCTGATCACTGATTGGTAAGAAGTGGGGTGACTTGGTGAGTCGGTCGATGATCACCCAAATTGAGTCATGTCCCTTGGATGTATGTGGAAGTCCTATCATGAAGTTTATGGATATCCCACCCCACTTCCAATCTTGGACTTCTAAAGGCTGAACCAAGCCTACTGGTACCTGATGCTCTACCTTCACTAGTTGACAAGTGAGGCACCGAGCGAAAAACTCTGCAACTACTTTCTTCATTCCCGACCACCAGTACTATCATCGAAGATCCTGGTACATCTTCTCCACTCCTAGATGTTCCGCTAGAGGGGATGTGTGGAACTCCCTCAATACTTCCTCCTAAAGTGACACTGGTACCATGGTACATCCTCTGAAGAGGATGACGTGCTCCCCACCTTTTGAAAATCCACCAGGTGCTTGTCCTGTGGATATCTGAGCACGTCATGTCTCGTAGTCATCATCCCCACATTGCGCCTCCATAACTTGCTGAAGAAGTGGGGGAGTGACTGTAAGAGACTATAGAAAAGCTAATCAATCTCTATCAAAAAAGAATATCTGTAAAGCGACCAGCTGCTCCATCACCTCGCCTAGCAGTTGTATACCAGATCTCCTGTTGAGTGAAACTGCAACAACATTCCCCTTCATAATAGTATAGACTATCTCGAAGTTGTAGTCCTAGAGGAACTCATAACAACATCATTGTCTCAGGTTCAGGTCCTTCTGAGAAAAGATATACTTGAGACTCTTGTGATCAAAGTACATTGTAAAATGCTTTCCCATCAGATAGTGTCGCCACATCTTCAAGGTGAAGACCACTAATGCTAACTCCAGGTCATGGGTAGTGTATTTTGGATCATGTTGTCTCAACTATCAAGAACCAAATGCGATCACTACTTTATTCTGCATCAGGACACATCCGAGCTTGGTCCCTGATGCGTCGCAGTAAACTACGTACCCCACGCCTTCCTCTGGAAGCCTCAAGATGGGGGCACTAGTCAGCCTCTGCCTCAGCTCCCGAAAACTCTGCTGGAATCTCTCTGAACACATGAAGGGTTTCCCCTTATTTGTCAAGGCTGATAGTGGTGCTAAAACTCTGGAGAAATCTGGCACAAATCTCCAGTAGTATCTAGCCAAACCCAAGAAACTTTGTACCTCCGTCACACTCCTAGGTGGCTCCCACGCAAGTACCACCTCAATCTTCGCTTGATCTACTGCAACTCCATCCTACGATATGTCATGTCCCATCAAGTGAACCTATCAGATCCAAAACTGGCACTTTGAGAGCTTACCATAAAGCTGGTGCTCTCAGAGTGTGTCCAGTACTACCTGCAAATGATAGGCATGCTCCTCCTTAGTAGTCAAGTAGATCAGAATGTCATCGATGAAGACTACAACAAAGTGATCATGGTATGACTGAAAGATCCTATTATTGAGAACCATGAACACTGTTGGAGCATTGGTCATGCTTAATGGCATAACCAAGAACTCGTATTGGCCATACCGACACCTGAAGGCCATCTTCTACACATCCTTGTCTCGTACTTTGAGCTGGTGATAGCCTGATCTGAGGTCTATCTTCAAGAACCACTGTGCTCCCTTTATCTGATCAAAGAGGTTGTAAATCCCTAGGAGTGAGTACTTGTTCTTCACAGTCACCTGGTTTAGGTGCTAATAGTCAACACAAAGCCTCAAGCTCCCATCCGCCTTCTTGGCGAACAGAATTGGGGCTGCCTAAGGAGAAACACTAGGCCGGATGAATCCATTCCCCTGCAAGTCCTCTAGCTATACCCGCAGCTCATGAAGCTCCATGGGAGCTATCCGATATGTTGGGGTAGATATCGGTGCCGTCCTAGGGTAAAAGTCAATGTAAAAGTCCACCTCTATATGAGGAGGTAGACCTGGGACATCATCAGGGAAAACATCTGCGTACTGGTCCACCACTACAAGATAGCTCAGACTCTCCACATCAATAGCTCCGGGGGTAAGGCTAGCCAACTGATGAGTGATCAACTGCACTCTCCTCCGGGTAAGTCCATCCTATGCTGCAAAGGCTCCCTTCTCATCGATGAAGGTAAACCTAGTCCCATCCGTGTGGACACACCGCACATTGTGCCTAATACAGTCTATCTGAGCATGGACTGTAGATAATTAGTCCATACCCATGATGACGTCGTAAGGCCTCAGCGCAACTAGTAGGAGATCCCAACTGAATCTATCACCTCCTAGAGTAATCTTGCACTGCCAGAACTAGTGCGTAATCATAGAATATGCTCTCGTAGGAGTATCTAGCCGTAAGGATCGAGCTAACGGCTCCGTCGGAATCTCCGAGCTCAAAACAAGGGTGGTGGAAATAAAAGAATGACTTGCAACTGTGTCTATAAGATCTGCAGCTAAGGTGGAGTAGAAAAAAATCATACCTCATATCATCTCTGAAGCACCATGATCGTAAGCCTCAACTTCCTAGAGCTGAGCTCACCCCTATCCACATGATCCCTATGGTCGAGGTGGACCTCCTGGTGGTGGTGGAAGTAACATCTCAAATCATCTACCATTGCCAGCTACATGAACAACTCCTCTTCTATGTCCTCCTACTCCCTATAGACCTCCTTGGTCGAATCTTTGTCTCTGTCTGGGTGGTCCTTCGACCGTCTGCTGATTATCTGTACGACGGGTTGGATAGTCACGAGCCATGTGACCCTACCCGCCTCATGCATAACACAACCTAATCCTGGAATGACTATATCCACTTCAGGTTCCCCACACAACTGATCCTGAGTCATGTAGTCATCCAACTATATGTATGGTCCTCTTGGACCTCTGCGACATCTGTCTGTTGCCAGCTGTAGAAGACTCCGCTACGTGATGACTGGTAGTGGGTCTCGACACTGGTGACTGATCAGTAAAGAAACTCTCAACCAAGAGATCTCTCCCTAACACCCCTGCTTGTGTCAGAATGCTGAGTGAGATCAACGAAGCCATGATCACTCACCTGAGTACCTGGTTGATGGTTCGGGCCCTGAAGAATGGGTCCCACACCATATCCATGGAGTAATGTGAGAGGTCAGGGAACCTCACTGAGTACTTAGCTACAGTCATACTACCCTACTGTAGATGAAGTAGATCCTGAATGCACACTACACAGAGATTCTCTGGGACAAACTCTACCCAAAATAGGCTCTCGAAGTCTGCCCAGAGAAGTGTCACCTCATCGTGAATCTGGAACATTAAGCTCCACTATCGTCCGGCTGTTTCCTGTAGAAGGCTGGCGGCAAGGATCACCATGAGATCAACTGGTGTCTCTACGAGTCGGAAGACTCTCACCACAGCCTCCAGCTAATCCTCAGCCACATGCAGGTCCATCTCTCCCCTGAACCTGGGTGGAATTTGGTGGTGGAACTTGTGCAATGAGCTCAAGCATAGTGCACTATCTGCTGTTAGGGATGGAGGCATCGGTGGCCCAACAGGGAGTGGTACCGTTGGTGCCTCCACTGGAAAAGGGCCCTTCACCAAGGCCTCATCGCTCAGTGGGCTATCAGTGCGTAAAACACTTGAGACTCTAGCTGGCTATCTACGTGGTGGCATCCTGAAAAGAAACAGGTGAACCACAGTCAAAAGTTATACCTGGTGAGCTGAAAGTTGGTGAGCTGACTCAAAAGATCACGAAGGAAACTTTCAAAAACACATACGCAATCAGTGTTTTCCTGCACTGAGTCAGAAATCAGAAGTCAGGGTCCTGGTGTATGGATACATCGGCCACCACACCAATACTAGACTTCCTGAACTGAAAACCGCACTCATTACCCTTAACACTATTGCTTCACAGAAAAGATCAGAGTCTAAGTTCTACAGTATAACCAACTCCTCTGATTCCTATTTGTCATGAACCATCCCCCGGGGCCTATGCAGTGACTACCCCAAGCCCGCCTTCCATAGGCCAGGGGCTGGAAACTAGCACCAAAGGAATAATTCACTAAAACTAGGAAGGCATTGAATTTATAACCTGTAAACACAGACATAAGAAAGCACATAGATCGACGAAACACCAAGTAAACCGTATAAAACAAGAATGTTGAAAGTAAAAGGGGCTAGAATACAAGCCCAACTGGAAAGGTACAAGTATAATTGAAATACAATACAATTGAAGAAGAGGTAAAGTCAGCTGTTGGGTCGTCCTATGAGGTTCTTAACTAAAGGGTAGGTACAAATCGCCTCCTCAACAGTCCTCTTATGTCCATCTCCTCTGTGTACCGGCTCATCGTAAGTCCCACCTCCAGGTACCATCCAGTCCTAGTACTCTCAGCCTCAGTCAGCACTGTCCATCGTCTGCATCCAACACAACAAGGTGCGGGCATAGCCTGTGCAGGGGTGAGTATAATGATACCCAATAGGGACCCCGAGACCCTCTAGGTCTCAGAAAATCCAACAAGGATAAAACAAAATGGTATGAAATCAACAAATAACCTTACTTAAGTATATGCCCATACATATACCTAAGTTATTAAGTAATCCATCTCAATCATGAGGAAAACATAGAGGTTCTGACTCATCTCACACCAAGATTTATTCTAGGGGTAGTGTTAAGTAACATTTCCAGTCACAACGTCGAACACCTCAGCTACCAGAGAACTCCTCCTCTATTGAGTACAGTGGGCCTTCCATGTCACACAGAGGCATTTCCCACTAACCTTGGACTGCTGAGGTACTCTTCCTGTTGAGTAACGTGGGTCTGCCACATCACATAGAGGCGCTCCCCAACGTGGGTTTTCCGCGTCACACAGAGGATCTCCCCCTTGAGTCCTGTTGAGGTATTCCTCTAGTCGAGTATCGTGGGTATGCCGCATCACCAAGGCACTCCCCACCATGGGTACACCGTGTCACCAAGGTAGTCCCCACTAGGCATGTTGAGTCACTCCGAGTCGAAACAGTCAACAACCGTCAAGTCTAAGCCAGCCACTATGTCTCCGCACTATGATTTCTCGTCTTCGAGAGGATCCACTCCACAAGCTACTGGTCGATACTACAACTGCCATGAAGTCCCATGAAGAAGCATCTAAAAGGTTTCCCACATCATAGGGGTTCAACATAACAGATGGCGCGTCAATCGGACGCCCATTCTGTGAGTTATTGTCCTTTTAGTCTTGGGGGCCTAGTTGGATTCCTAATCGATCCAAACTGACCATTCCCAATCACAATCCAAAACACAGTGGGGTATCTAAAGAAGGGACCGAATCACTCCAATGTTCCCAATGCCACTGACGGTTCATCTAACAGACAACCGGTGCCTAAGTTATGGCCAAAAGAAAGAAAAAGGGGCATAGTGGGCCCGAGTCCAGTCTGACTCGGTCGGACTGACTCGGCCCGACCCAGTTTGACCTGTTGGGTCTGGCCTGGCCCATTGGATTTGGTCTAACCCACTGGGTGGCCCAGCCCGTTGGGTTCGGCCTGATTGCCACGAGGGGCCGCAGAGGTGGATCGACCTCAGAGGGTGTCGCGAGGGTGGCTCAGGCAGCTCAGAGGGCCGTGACGAGGGTAGCTCAGGCAGCTTGGAGGGCCGCGGTGAGGGAATGGAAGTGGCACAACTCAACTTGGCCTGGACAGTGACGCAACTCGTTAGACGATGGTACGACTTAGCGGATAGTGGATGTGCGGTGGCTCAGCACGACGGATGGTGGCGGCGTGACTCAGCTCGGCCCGGACAGCGGCGCAGCTCGGAAGATGGTGGTTTATTCTCGGTGGACAACGGTGGAGCGACAACTCGACAGTGAGGACAATAGAGGCTCGACATGTAGGTGGTGTGGCGGCTCAACACTGCAGTGGTGCGGCGACTTGGTCTGGCCGCAGGCGGCTCAGCACGGGTGCGAGGCTGGTTTGGTCGGGAGGGCGAAGAGCCGTTGGGCGGTGCAGGTCGTGGAGGCCACGGGTGGTAGTTCCATTGCCTTCGTCACCTTCATCGCCTTCCTCCATTTTGAAGAACACATCAAAGAATAACGACAGAGGGGTCAGGCCATGTTCGTTTGGCCCGTACCCTCCATGTTTATAGTGGTTGAAATCACTTCACAATGAACGAAGCATGAACATGTATGGAAGATATTTTAAAACATCATTTCCCACAACCCTCATCAATCCCTATTTCCAAATCCTACAAAATAATTAGAAGGGAAGAACATGGGAAGTGTTAAACAATAAACCCCTACCTCGGTTGATTGATGATGTTGGCACGAGGAAGAAGGTGATTTCATCGACGTTCATCTCGTCCTCCACACACCTCCAATCCCAGGCTCGTGAGTCAGTTCATTGTATTCAAAAACATTACTTGTTGGTGTTCTTCATGGAGGAAGCATTCTTTGTTGGAGAATCTTTCTCCCAATTCCACCCAAAAGTGAAGCGGTGCCAAGATAATAAATTATCCGCTCAATTATGTTTGTTGGCATAAATTCAAAAGGTTTAATTAATTAATTGATATGTTGGCTAAATTAATTAAAATGGAGGGTTGGAAAAATTAATGTGGAGGAAGCTCAAGATGCTCCTCCACATTAATGAGGGAGTTGAAGAGGTTTAATCCTCGGGTGGTCCCCACCACTATAACCTCACTTGGGAGGTTATGCTCGGGTGGTCCCAACCACCATAACCTCTCATGGGAGGTTAAGGTCTGGCGGTCCCCACTTCCCAACTTTCACATGGAGGTTTTAACAAATAAAATCAAAATAAAATTTTGTAAAATTTCATTTTTATTCTACTCTTTCATGAAAAACCCAAAAAATAACATCCACCCTCGACCAACTGTCGTTGTGGTAAAAGTATCTTTAAGCAAATACCAGCGCTGCGAGTTCAACGGTGCCCTTGGATTTCAATTTTGAACATCGGTTCAAAATTTAGAAAAACCCACTCATACTTTTACTGAACGTACCTGAAAAAAAGTTCAGAAATTCATTCCTGGCACTCCAGGCCTCAGAATCACACACTGTCAATTTTCACGGACCCGTAAAATTCCCATTTATTTAAAAAAAAATAAATGGAAATTTGGGGTCTTTAAATTTAGTGGTAAGGTGATAATGTTTATTTGGGATAAATATATGATTCCAATAGATGGATTAAATGGGTTTTTATTGGTGACCTTGAAATTGGTTAGTGATTTTATGATAAAGTGATTTAGTTCATCTTTGATGAAGTCTATTGCATTTTTGGATTTATCGAAATAGTCTATGATTTTATATGATGAATGAGAACTATGTTAAATTTATGGAGGATATATATTTTCATTTGGGTTATCTTAAGAGTTATGGATACCATCATTGGTTTATAAGTTTATGTTTGATCATAAGTTCAAAGGCATATATCCCACTTTTGAGGTTTTCAGTGATGGTATTTTTAGGTGATTTGAAAATATATTGGGTTTTAGGAAGAAGAATATACGGAGGTTTAAATAACCATTTTTTATTATATGATTTTTTTTATGTTAATTATGGTCTATTTGATATTGGGAAACATATAATATTTGTAACAACATGGAATTCTAAAGTAATAAAATTGTATTCAATAGCGTGTATGACACGCAACACCAAGCGTGTAAGGGAATATAATATCACAACCCTTTATAATATAAATACTATTTTAAATAAAATAAATCTATGTAATATCTTGAAATGCACTAAATACTAATTTAACTTGTGTTATACAGAATAAATAATTTCTTCGATAGCTTGCATTACACGTAATACTGAGTTTTTCTAAACAAAAATATAGTATTAAACTATTATTATTTTATATAATAAGGTATAAACTATTAGCTAAATTGGTGTTTATGAATAGGATTAAATTAATTATGAAAATATATGATCTATAAAAATATGATATAAATTCACAGGTGACCAATTAATTAGAAACGAAAATATAAACCAATTGTACATAAAGGAAATGTTTTTATGTCCACAAAGGTGTCTCATCCTAATAAATTAAAATAATTACAATTACTGAATTATAGTAATGAAATATATATGTTATATATTCAATAAAATATTTTTTATATTCATACAATAGATTTTATAAGCATAAGATAAGAACAAACCCAATATTACATATAAAAAGCTATATTTTTCTAAAGGCATTTTTATCACCTTTTAATAGAGAAAGTAGTTTAAATCCAATTTTTAGAAATATTATAAGTTTTATATGTCAAAATAAACACAATGTTTTAAATTTTTATATAAAAATTATCTTAGGGTGAATTTTTGGTATTTTTCTGTGAATTTTCATTTTTTTGATGAATAATGAAAAAATACCAAGTTTTAATTCAAAACAGCTTCTTTGTAAAATTACTTTTAAGGTTAAATTATATTTTAAATTGGTTTTAAAGTCACATTATATAAATTATAAATTAATTAAACCAATAAATTTCATTATAATCATTTTTTATTGAAATTTTATATAAACACATCTCAAAAGTTTTAACATTTTTACTTTAAAAACCAACATTGTCGTCTAGTCTACGAGATTAATTTTAAATTAATTTCTACCACATGTGTGATTGAAATTTGGAAAACTTTATTCCATATTTATAATAATAATAATTTACATCATCTAATAAGGTCAAATTAGTTTTAACCAAAAATATTAGTGAAAGTAATTAAAATTAATTAGAACGATTAAGAGGAAAATTTGCATAATAAGGGATTAAACCTTAAACTTAGGAGCAAAAATTACCTAGAAACTTTTAAAAACTCCATTTTATATTCTTATTTAGACCATATAATCCTTTTAATATAATTTTGTTAATTATTTGAGCCAATTTACATGGAAAACACATTGGTACAACTCCCTTTTAAAAAATTTACAAGAATGCCACTCCTCCATTATAAAAAGGCACACACCCCTCCCACTTATTAACACCTATGAAGCCATTTTTATCACCAAAAATCTTCCCAAATAAGATAAAAAAATACCTCTACTAAACCTATAATCCTCCCTTTTTTATAAATCAAACAAAGGAAGTCTTTTGGTATAAATCAAAAAGAGTTACTTGAAAACGAGGTAACATTCTTCAACGATCACTTTCATTTTATTTACTTATACACACCCTAAAATCTTATTATCACAATATTATATATCAAACTAAGTATAATAAATATATTGAGATGAATTTATTCAACGTGTTAGACCTACACTTACACACACTTCCATCTAATTTGTAATGAACTTACCGATTCGTGTACGACGAACTACCGCCTCACGGAATGATGTCGTTCATTTTTTTACCACATCTCATGGTTGGGAGTTATGTGGGAAAAACTATTTATATATGATATATATTAGGTTTATAATGGATTTATGATCATTTAATTTCTATATAGAATATACCTTTATGCTTTCTATTTTGTGGGAATACGATAACATCGTTTGGGGAAGTGTGGACTACCGCCTCCTCAAAGCAATGTGATTCATTCACGCTATACATGGAATGTATTAGGGGGTAGTTTTAATTAAAATGTGTGATATATATTATAAAATTATAATATTTTAATTATAATATACATATACATATATATCATTTACTTTTCATTCTTTTAAATATGACAAGGAAAAGAAATTAGTGTTCATGTATACGTAGGACATACCGTCTCCATGAACGGTGCATTTCATTTATAATATCCAAATTTTATGGATTATTATATACTGAATATATATTATAATTACATCATGGTTTAATTTCTGGATATGATGAAATCATGATCTATGTAATAGGAACAACAAGTAACAAGTAACAAGTTAAAACATACTCGACAAACTTGGCAATTAACACCCTAAATAGTAAAAATAATGGAAGATTATTAACAAATGAGTAATACAATATTATAATAAGTTAATATATGATATTATAAGTATTATTATGGTTATGGTATAATTTAGTGACATTCTTAAAACCATTATACAGGAGTTTAAAGGATTTTCAACTGAAATGAAATGCAAGGTAATAGATTTTTATCTCACTTTTTACATCTGTGAGATAAATGACATATTCACCACTTACTTATTTTTTATGGTTTATATACAAAACATTTTGATATAATATATCATTAATTATTTCATATTAAAGTTATTTTAAGTTTAAAACATAATTATTTTATTTAAGGGGATTTTAATTAAAAGTTACCAAGTCATAAATAATTTCATAACCCGATTCCTTTTCATTGGGTTATATTACTTCATCGTCATCGTTAATATTATAAGATTATGTGTGGAAGAACTTTTTACTATATATTTTTATATTTAATTTTTTTATGTGGATTTCCATTTGACACACATAATCTATTCATTGATTTATTTTCACATCAACATTATAGTCTTTTCAAGGGTTTACTTCACAATCTCATTTTTTTGAGGATTGTTTACACTTTAATTTACATTAGAGAAAATTATTGGATAATTATTTAATAAGTCTTTTAATTTTATTCTCTTATGGTTATTAATGACCTTCTATAGTTAATAGTACCATTTTACACTATTTTTTACTCAAAATGTTTTTATGAAAACATGAATTTATTTCTCTCTTTAGTCAAAGGATCTGTTTTGCTTCTAAAAATCCATATTTTCTAAAAATGTTTTCAAAAATGTTTTCAACATTTCCAAAATGATTTATTAAATAAAGTTTTACTCTTTTGTTTTCTATTTCAAATGTTTTAAATGGAATATTTTTTTCACTTTCCAAAAAAGGAACTTTTTAATCCTTTTTTTACTTAAAAAGTAATTTTATTTTTATGTTGTATGACTTGTATGGATTTACCTTAATTTATTTCTTTGATGATTCCTCAGAAATTTTAAAAGTTTACTTTTTAAATAATCTTTTTAAAATTTATTTTTAAAGAAAATTATTTTCAAAATGTTTTTCAAAATTAAAATGATATTTTTCTCGAATAATGTTTTTAAAATATCTTTTGATAGTATTTCTATTCATCAACTACAACAATACTTTATACCTACTCCAATTGGGATATTTTTCATTAATATCATACTTATTATTCCTCTGGATGGTTTTTGATTGATTTTTCTAAGGACAATATTGAAATTCACTTCCGTGATTTATCTTTGTAGTCCCCTTGAAAAATTTAATTTTCTATGATCATAAAAAATTTAATTTACCCTAATTATCCATATCATTTATGAAGGATATGATTATTTCATTGAACATAACCATTTTTACATATGGTGTTTACTTTGAAAGTTATTCAATATCTAAGGAAATATTGATAAATCCATATATTTTCCTCAATGCAGATATTTGATAAGGCGCATTTTTTATTAATTAAATCAATTATTTGATATATGTGAAATGATTTAAATATTTAATACATGTGTGGGACTTGGTTATAAATATATCCTTGATGCATTGGTAGTCTCATGGGACAAATCAGTTGGCTAGCCTAAGTTAATGAGTTTTTCACCTAGTATGTTATAAACCGACTTGTGAAAGGCCTTGATGGAAAAAGTACCATGTACCTAGGAAACATGGTATAAAATAATTAATCATTTCCTTTATTTAGATTCAGTTATTATTATCTATGATATTTTTTCTTTGACATTAACTATTTATGAATTTTATTCTCAGTTCATTGATTAAATGGAACATGGTTCAGTTATTTACCTTACCATATTGATTATGTCTTGTTTAGTTATTTGGTTGGAATGTGTTTTCAGTTATTACCTTATCATAGTTTTTACCCATTAAGTTTATTGATTATATGGAATGTGTGTCCAGTTATTAACTTTTCATATTGATTATTAGCATTTATTAATTATTTATTCATCTATATTTGACCCTTACCAATCATTTGAGCTCACCCATATTTTTTTACCCTTCTCCAAGATTCCCCTATGTGTAATAAGAATGATATGAAATGATACGCTAGATGGGATAAAGTTATTATCCTAAAAAAAATTATGTTGTAACTTGTGTATTCATTTGCAATACAAGACTCATGTATGTATCTTATTTACCAAGAATACTAAACTATTCGTCCCTTTGGGACATGATTTAGTTGTCTCTTATGCTAATGTAATGGTAGTAGACACCAGATCTGGGATTTTTGGGGTCAGTTAACTATATTTTTTATCAATGAAAGTTTAGTAGAAACATTGGAAACAAGATTTGGAAAACATAGATTAGAGAACATATCCTCGAGGTAGACTCTAAAGATACATATAGAAGAACATCCTAGAATTTTGGTAAGGTAGAGATTATGTGGGTATTCTTTGCAATACATCTCTGTCTGGATACTAAAAGTGGACATGGTTCTGACACTGATTTACCTAGGGATAACAACTCTTAAAAGGTGCATCGGTCCCATCTCAAGCATAAACTAGTACACGAAAACATGCCATACTCCACACATAGTTTGACACTCCTTGGACATTTTCTTAGGATAATTTACCTTTTTTTACAAACCATTATGAGAGATTTTAATAGACAATGAAAATAAATTATCTAGGTTAAACCTTAGACTAAGGAATTAATTATGTTGAAATAAAATGGCTAATGTATTTACTGGGATTCTTGAATTAAATTGTAGAAGTATTTTTACCAATAGTATTTAAGTTACAAGAATCATGAAACATCTAAGGATTGTTTAAAATTTTAGAAGAACATATGTCTTTATTAAATTAAGAGTGATGGATACCATCAGGGGATTATGACACTAATGTTGATCATAATTTCTAAGTCCTAAACAACACTTTTAGTTTTTACCAAGATTAATGATGTTTTGGAAGCATTTATGGAAAGTATGTGTTTTAGTGGAAAACTTATTTGAGGAATAATTAAATTATATTATAGAGACATGATTTTAAAGGTTTTGATAAAATTTATTGTTATTATTATCATTATTTACATTGTAATAATATTCAAATTAGATTATTAGGTTTTGAAAAAAATGCTGTATTGAAAACCATAGTAAAAAGGTTATTAAAGGATTAAATTTCAAGGATGTCCATCATATTTATTTTAGAAATTATATTAATATAGTTTATAAAAAAGACAAACTATATACTAGGTGATAACCCATAAAGCCCTGCAAGGCCATGGTACTTGAGCGCATGACTGAAGGATTATAAGGGTTTTGTGCCTACCACTGACCTACGTGATTTCCTGGTTAATGTGTAATTATTTTTAGTTAAAAATTTTTACAAATAATTATTAATGATGAACCAATAGTGTTACTTTTTAGTTTTAGAGATTAATTTATTAACCATGTTGAATTTGGAGAATAATTAGAGACAAATAGTTAGACTTTTCACTCTTTTATAGGCCTTAAGATCCGTTAAAAGTACGTTTTAGTGCTTTAGGAATCAAAGTTAATTTTTGGACATCCATTTATTAAAGTAATGGTTGAATTGGAAATTGTTCAAAAAATAACCAAAGGATGAAATTATGTCTATAGAATTATATAAATTAAGTATATTTCTTTATATACTTAGGCAATAAAATAATTCCTCAACATTAGGAAAAGTATCTTAAAATAAAATGTTGTCCTAATACCCTAAATATTGTTGAACCGATGGTATTTTAAATCATCAAAGATTTATGACTTTGAGGCCCTCAACATTCCACTGATCATTCATTTATTTATGATTTATGACCTTAATCAGTCCCTATAAATATTTATGTTTTCCCTCTAAGTCCATATTTTCACTTTCCACTAATGTTATCCAATGTAGAAACCCGATTATATGTTATTCCAGGTGTCCTTATGACTTATCATTCACTCTTATTAAGAGTATATTTTATTACCTATTCTCATGATGTGTGATTTAAACATAGAAAATATCAAACACTTTATTACCAAGGTGGAGTTTAAATTGCGAGAATGCAATTTAATTAAGGTGGAGAGAATGCAATGCCCCAAAATTCTAAAGTATGACCATTGTATTCGATAGCGTGTGACACACAATACCAAGAACATAAGGGAATATAATATCCTGAGACTTTATCATATAATTAATATTTCAAATAAATTCAATCTGGGATATATCTTGCACTTCACAAAATATTGAGTTATCTTGGGTTACATGCAACAAATACTTTCTTCGATGGATTGCGTTACATGCAAGGCTGTGTTTTACTGAACAACAATATATTATTAAAATATTATTATTTAATATAATAAGATATAACCCTGTCATTAAACTAGAGGTTATGAATATGATTAAATAACTTATGAATATATATTTTCTATAAAACTAAATGATGAATTTATAGGTTACCAATTAATTGGAAATGAAAATATAAACTAATTGAATATAATAGAAATGTTCTTATTCTTACAAAGGTGTATTATCATAATAAACTAAATTAATTACAATTAGTGGATAATGAAAATGAAATATATATGTTATATATTCAATAAAATATTTTTGATATTCATCCAATATATTTGATAGGCATAAGATAAGAAAAAACCTGGTATTATGCATAAAAAGCTATATTTTTATATATGCACTTTTACCGCATTTTAATGAAGAACCTATTTTAAATTCTATTTTTGAAAATTTTATAAGTTTTACATGTCAAAATATACTTTATTTTTGTAATAGGAAAATAAAAATTATCTTAGGGTAAATTTTTGATATTTTTATGTGATGTTTCATTTTTCATGAATAATGAAACAATACTGAATTTTAATTCAAGATTTTTTTCATCTAATTTATTTATAAGGTTTAATTATATTTTAAATTAGTTTTAAGGTCACATTAGATCAATTATACATCAATTAATCAAATTAATTCCATTGTAATCAATCCATCATTTTAATTGGATATAAACACATCTCAAACGTTTGAACATTTTTTCTTTAAAAACCTGCATTATCGCCCTATCTGTGGGATTAATTTTAAATTAATTTCTACCACTTCTATGATTAGAATTTGGAAAAATGCATTCCATATTTTTAATAATCATAATTTATAATATATAATTAGTTAAACTTAGTTTTTCCCAAAAAATATTAGTGAAATTAATTAAAAATAATTATAGTGATTAAGAGGAAAATTATCTTAACAAGGGACTAAACCTTAAACTTAAGATCCAAAATGACCTAAAAACTTGTCCAAAATACATTGAATGTTCATATTTAGACCCTATCAAACCTTTAATATTATATTTTTCATTATTGTTTCCAATTTATGTGGGAAAAACATGGATATAAATCTCTTTTCCAAAATTAAAAAGAATGACACTCCTCCACTATAAAAAGGCACTGACCCCTAAAACTTATTGACACCTCTCAAGCCCTTTGTATCGTAACAAATCTCATTAAATAATATCCAAAAATTCCTCCTCTAAACATATAATCCTTAATGTGGTAATAAATTCAATCAAGGAATAATTTTGGTATAAACTAAAATGAGTTACCTGCTACACGTCAAAAAATGGTTAGGGTGAATTTTTGAGATTTTTCTAAAATACCTGAATTTCTTATGAATAGTAAAATGTGATAATTCATGATAAATGCTAAAACCTAATTCTATGCATCATTATTGAGTCATTAATGATGTAAATTGACATTAGTTCTAACTCACATTCA
This sequence comes from Viscum album, assembly GCA_963277665.1. Lineage (NCBI taxonomy): Eukaryota > Viridiplantae > Streptophyta > Magnoliopsida > Santalales > Viscaceae > Viscum > Viscum album. Next base: position 141,978,200 of record OY728155.1, read on the forward strand.
CATATTACTATTTTTGGTCACAAGAATCATTACTATTGCTTTGTATTATAGAAAAGTACTAAACTAATGATTAAAATATTACGAAAACCCTCCTCTCCTCCACTATAAAAACCTCCCACACTCCCCTCGTCTCTTTACTCATTTGAAGCCTCGTTCCTTCCCTAAATTCGACCCAAATGTATACCGAATATCTTCTCCCATGTCCAACAACCCTTGGTCTCCTCAAAAGTCCAAATCCTCTCCCCTTACATGGCTCTCAAAGATGATTAAATCAATAGGTAAATTCCCCTTTTCTTTTATTTCATTTTCTTCTCATGTACCTTTGTTCCCTTTTATTTCCTAACCTCTACTCTGATAAATGGTATAAAAAATACATTACCATACATGTACTAGAATTTTGTTATGCTAATGGGATAATTCATTATCATCTCTCCTTTCCCCTTATTTTATACAAAAGAAATGAAAACACCATCAGAGTTATCACATTCAAGGACTACAGGTTATCAATTTCTATTACCATATTCAATTATGGTCATGAAAGATTTTTATGGTTGAACTATACAATTAATTTTTTATTTTTTCTTATGCAATGTTCTGTAATCCTTTTTCACACATGATGTAAATTAATAACACAAAACAAGTTAATTATGATCAAAATTTCCAAATTAATCAAAGCATTTATCATTAATGTTTTATATAATAATTCCACTTCACTCCAAATAACCAAATGATTTTTATAACCATGTAACCTTATAGATGTTAAATAATAAAATATAACTCCAATTTTGGACAACCATGTCACGACCCGCCTTCAACAAAAGGAGGGAAGGGTTAGCAGATTGCCATGCCCTTCCTTCTTTAAGTTGAAGGAGAGATAATGACCCCCGAAACCCACCTTCAATAGGTCCATGAGTGGCGACTAGCACCAAAGGTATAGAATCACACACTAAATGGAAGGCATTACCCTTTTTCTTTTAATAGGATCAGGAGATAAGATGGTAAATCCCAACAACACCAAAAGCGGAAAGTAAAAGTAAAGCCAAAACCATTCCCAATGCATGTTACAAAAGTAAAATCCACAAGGTACAAAGTGAATACAAGGGTAAAGTACCAAAGAAAGAAAAACAACAACTGTAACTGCCCCCAAAGGTCCGAGCTAGTATGGTCCAACGCAATCCTTGAAGTCCTCCTGGAAACATGAAAGCAGTTTTATATACGTAGGGTGAGCATACAAGTATACTCAATAGGGAAAACCAAAGACTCTCGTGCACAAGTGGGGGAACGTACTAAAGTCCCATGAGACAAAAAGAGAGTAAACCAAACACCTAAAAAGGTAAACTATCCACCCACTCCTCACAAAGGCACACTCCCTAAATAACGCAAGTCAAGTAATATATAGTAATAGCACATCGATGTTTGGGTACCCCACACCACTTTCCCACTGGTTATTGAAGACATCCTATGCATCGAACCAATCCCGCCATTCTCACCGCAGTCCCACTGCCATACCCCGCCCACACACACTTGGGCCACAACCTCACCATAGTCCTACTGCCAAACCCTGCCCGCACACACCTGGGCCACAACCACTATCCTGCCCGCAGAAACCTGGGCCACAACTGTCACAAGTAACCATGCCTACAAACACCTAGGCTAGAACAACCACTGCCACGCCCGAAGACACCTGGGCTAGAATATCCACTGCCATTCTCGAAGACACATGAGCCTCATCCCGTAGTTACTTGGGAAACCACCTGCCCGCACACACCTGGGTCAACCACCACACTACCCCACCCGAAGGTCCTTTGGATAATAATGGACTTCAGGCCATCACAGCCTGCCCAAAGATACTTGGGCTATCCGGGAAAGGGAGCAGAAAGGAGCTAATAACCAGCCACTATTAGAAGTGTTGGAAAAAACACCCTCCCCCATGAAATGGGGGTGTTTGGCTCTAAGTTCTCAACTTGGGTGTGGCGTGAATAAAGAACGCAAAACTACAAGTATATGTATAGGTAACAAGCACTCACCCAAGTTTAGGTTTTTCTTCAGCCAGCCTAAAGAACACAACCAGCACCCCTGTCCACGTCACAACTCACACCAAACAAAAACCCATTTGTTACATCGTTGTTTTCATGTTCAGTAATGACGTTCAAATAAGTTTCTTCACCTACTTGGGAAACTAGTAATCATAAGGACAAGTCAAGGAAAGTAAACAGTGAAGCATCAACTACAACATCCACACTCGGTTCTCTTGTAAAGTCATAACAACAAAAGGGATAAGAGATCCCTCAAAGTACTAGAACCAAGGAAAACCCCAAGATATTGCCTACACCTTCGACAACCAAGGGGGATAGTGAAATAACTCGAGGTAATGGAAGAAAAGGAAACCCTGAGACACTACCCCATGTCCCCCTAAAATATTTCCCATCAACAGAGGATCCTACCCCAATTCGTGATATAAATAAGGTAACCACCCGGTCATAAAAATTGACAACCACTGAATCCATATCAAAAGGGGATCCCATCCCCACCCATATAACCCAACAAATGGCCCATGAAGAAAAAACAACAAGACCACCACCACCAACACAAAGCAAGCCCATGCCGGTATTTTCAGATTTATAAGATTTATCACACTCCATGATTTCAATTTCCATGCCTTAACTGGGGTTATCACAGAAGAGGGTTGATCCTGGTGCTTTTAATTTTATTTAGCCAGATTTACATAATTAACCAAATTAATTTACACAACAAGGGTTCACAACCACAATAAAATTCATTTAAACATCACCAGGGGTAAGGGTTCATTAGTTCACATAGAAAGACCACAAATGACCATGATTTTCATTAGGCATAAGTTCGGACAATTCAGAAAAGAAGATCATAAAACAAAGCAGCATCATCGTTCACATCCCCCCTTCATTCTTTATAGAATATGTTCATTTTCTTTATTTAGGTTTCGTTCATCCAATTCTACAGAATCAAAAGCATGCCCACCTCGCATGATACACAAAAAGGAGAGACGAAGGAGAAATTCCCTACCTGTTGATCAATGATCGACACTAAGCCTGGGCGTGGAATTCCATGGATAGCGATGCGACTCATCTGAACGAATGGTACTCCTAGAATAGGGTGATCAAGAAAAGATACCTAGGGAGAACCCTTAGGTTATAAAGGCTAGGGACGGTTGAGATAAGAACACAAAACCGCATAAGGAGTGGGGTCGTGGGTTGACCGCGCGGATCCACATGTCATTAAAGGTTGGGCGGTTTAAACCGACGCACACACTAGGTTAATTCATTAAATATTTAATTAAATGACATTTATGGGAGTTATTGGGATTTAAAACAAGCTTAAAGGGGTAAAAATAGGGTTTAAAACCCAATTTGCGCAAAAGGGAGGCGTCACTGGAAAAAACCCCCTGACAAGGCTGGGTGACACTGATCGGTCTCCCCGATCGGTTGCGCCGATCGGTCTCGCCGATCGGTCTCACGCCAAGACGCTACCCCTTTAAGATCTGGATTTTTGGCAAAGGAAAGGACCCTGAGAGTCTGGGTCATCACATCAGATACCTCTCAAACTATTCTCACCCTCGATAATTTAAACAACCCAAAAGGAAAGAGCGGGTCCGAACTACCACCTCGAAAGATACCTCTCAAGAGTGAACCTCATTGTTAACTAAGAACACCTCCCTGTCAAGAACCAAGCACTATACCATGTAAAACTACCCAGCCATGTGGGTTGGGGAGTCTCCTTCCCCATGTCAAGATACTATCTGCTTTCGGCGGTACTGACTCGCCCGCACGGGTTTAATCGCATCCACCTTAATGCGTCTCGATTAGGGGTCGGGTCATCCCCTCCCCATAGACATGAATTTTCACACACATTCAGATGAAATAAAACCAGTATTTCATAGCCAACAAGGTAAAATTTTCTACCACAACAGGTATAAACCGAACAGTACAAAAATCAAAACAACTCTGGGTACTGGGCACACATCCGTGCTTCCCTCTCCCAAGTACTCTCCTAAATCCCACCATGTCTCCATAACACACAAACCAAGGGGATGGTTGGCCCACAAAGCACCTTCTCCTTGCGATCCTCGATCATCACTGGTCTCTCCACAAAGGTCACGTCATCCTCGATGTCCAGCTCTCCCCAGCCAAGGATGTGTGAATCGTCATGCAGATACCGACGGAGCTAGGACACATGGAAGACATCATGTATCCTCAGTAGTGGTGGTGGCAACGCTAGCTGATAAGCCACCTCACTGACCCGCCGCAACACTTCGAAGGGTCCGATGAACCTGGGAGAAAGCTTACTCCCCCTGTCTAACCTCTGCATTCCATGCTAAGGGGAGACCTTCAAGAACACATGGTCTCCAATCTCAAACTCCAAGGGCCTTCTCCGGTTATCAGCATACGACTTCTGCCAGTCCGGGGCAGCCTTCATCCTTTCCCGTATGAGCTAAACCTTCTCTGTCGTGCTCTGCACCACCTCCAGGCCAAGGATGCCTACCTCTCCGACTTTGGTCCAACACATTGGTGAGCGACATGGTCTTCCGTTTAAGTCTTCAAATGGGGCCATACCAATGGTAGAGTGATAACTATTATTATATGTGAACTCTACCAGAGGAAAGTGTCGCACCCATGATCCTCCTGAGTCCAGAACGCATGCCCGCAACATATCCTCCATGGTATGGATGGTGCGCTCTATCTGCCCATCTGTTTGGGGATGGAAAGCAGTGCTAAGACGTAGCTGGGTGCCAAAAGCATGCTGCATTCATCTTCAGACTCGTGAGGTAAACTATGCATACCTATCCAAGACTATGGACTTTGGAACTCCATGAAACCACACCACCTCATCCACGTACCTTCATGCCAAAGCATCCACTGCACTCGTCTCCTTGATCTCCAGAAAGTATCCACTGCACTCATCTCGATGATGGAGTTCTTGAATCCCTCAGATAGTTATTTGTTGGAATTTAAGATTTTACTCCCTCATTTCCCAATAGTGGGAACATTAATTCTGAAGGTCTTCATCAGAAAATTCCATATGAAGGCTTGCTTTATGATAATTCGGTCAATCTCGAAGTTTCATCTTTAGATGAGAGCCACAGGAACCCTTTGTGTGGTCAGAAGACCAAGGAGCAAAATGTTTCATCTTTTGTTGTAACCCACCAGGGTGGTCCTCCCCATGATGATGAATTTAGCTGCGAAAGTCCTCTCTGCAGTTATAATGCAAATTGCCTGGAAAATGCTCCAATAGACAATGTAGTGACTATAAAGCCTCTTTATCTTGAGGAACTTGAAAATGTGAAGCCGGTCATGTCTGATGCTTTATCATTAGCAAGTGAAATAATTTCTCAATCAGAAGATAGCCTAGGGTGTAGGTCATTCTCCGAACCACCCCTGGGTTGTTCATCTTCTAGTTCGATCAGTGAATTCTCTACCGATCTTGTTGAATATGACGAAGAAACAAAGAAGCACTAGCTCTGGTCTAATCTGGTAGAAGAATATTCATTGAATGATAAAGAGGAAGTAATGAATATGTGAAAATAACTGGATAAAGGTGAAGTTCCAGTCATGTTTTGGCCTTCGGCTGATGCTCATTATGACATTCCAGAGATGTTGACGGAAGATGGAATTCATGATATTCGTCTCAACATATGGAAAACTATTTTTTAGTTGAAAAAGAAAATAATATCTTATGATGAATATTAAAATCATGTCAAGATAATAGAAGGGTTACAACACCAAATTTATTTGGCATCTCTCTCGGTTTCTCGATATCTGAAGGCTGAAAAGCAGTAGAGATCCCTTCAGCATTCATGCCTTGGCGCACTAAGAAGATTGCACCAGTTAATTGCCAATTCCCCATCTGATATTCATATCAGAGGATGGGGTGTTCATGGAGAACTACATTTCACTATGCTATCCAGTTAGTAAAGCCCACCAAAAATGGTCTCATGCAATGTTATTGCCCATGGCCGGCCATAGTAAATTGGCTTTTTTTGTAATCAAAGGCTTGCCTAAGAACATGCCTCAACTACTTCTTATCAAAATCAAGCATATAGAGAACAATTTGTTAAATTAATCCTCCATCAAGCAAACAATAAAATTGAATAGGCCTCTCATTTGGAGCAAGCACATCATTAAGTGATAGAACTGTCAGAAATCAACCAATGGTCTTTTGAGCCGGGTGATAAAAGTGGATGCAGGTTGATGCATCCAGCCAATTTTCGGACTAAAGTATGCAAGATCAAGAGATATTTTAAGAAAGTCTCAGATATAGCATGTCAAGAACCACACCAGCTTGCCAAACTGTGGAATCTTTTAACCCAACCCCTGGAATCAACAAATAGGATTCGAGGAGTTGAGCAGGAACAACAGGAACAGCCCCAACCCACCAGACTGGGGACTTTTTCAAATCCTCAATCTCTTCCTCAGAGAAAGTCAGTCTTCTCTCGATTAGGGAAGAATACCAAAGAGGAATGAAGAGACAAATTTTCAGGAGATTCCCTATAAATTATGGTTCATCAAGAAGTTCCTAAGGGATTAAATCGACAAAAGGCAATGTCTCCTTAGAGACATGGAAGAAGACAATATCACAGAAATGCCGATAGAAGGGATGCAATGCATTATGAATCAATTAATGTCATCAATGCCGTCGTTGCTGATCCACCAGATGAGGCTCACTCAAAGAGATCAGATGAAGAGGTTCCTGCTCAAGAGGTTGTACGCACAGACACAAATGAAGAAGGTGTGCATACACGAAATCAAAGGCTTACCCAGAATTTGGGTGTTCCTTCAAATAACCCACTTCCCCCTCTCTGAAAGGGATCCAACAAGTGGAAAGGAAAGAATCAGGTTATATACCATTCCTCTGGAGAAGTAAAATCGCTCTCACTAGAGCAAAGATTTGCACAACAGGAGGAAGAAATGAAAGAATTGAGGAGGATGAATGCAGAACTACTTCAGGGTAGTCTTCCTCCTAAGCGTGCTGGAGTCAGTCAGCCAAGGGAATTTGTTGCAGCTACTGAGATGGATCAATAATATAATCCTCTATCAGTACACCCTCATAGGTCTAATCATATGGGTCAAGTACAAAAACAATCGGCGGTGCTACCATCAGTTGCAGTACCAGCCACCACATCTTTCCAAGCTCCAGCCAGTGCACCTGTTCAGGTCCAAGCTCAACCGGATGTTTCTAAAAAGTTAATAACCACTATTGAGTCATTAACAGCTTATTTGGAAGCAATGGAGGGAAAGAGTGCTCAAATTCAACCAGAAAAGAGATCTTACCCCACATGGGTTGATACAATTCCTCCCCCATCAAATTTTGCAAGTACCACATTCCAAATATTTAATGGTTCGGGAGACCCAGAGAAACACTTAACACATTTTGTTTCTCATTGTGATCTTATGATGGGAACCCCTCAGCAACAAGAAGATGTTACAATCAGGTGTTTTGTACAATCATTACAAGGGCCTGCTTTTGTCTGGTACACAAGCTTGCTATCTCAGTCAATTACCGGGTGGGAGGATCTCCATCAACGATTCCTTCTTCAATTCAGCTCAACTTTACCAAAGACAACATTTTTTGATCTTAAAAACTGTAAGCAAAGGGAGAATGAAAGGGTTTTAGTTTTCATTGCTCACTGGAAAGAATTATCATATTCTCTAAGCTTAGCACTCCCTCAAGAGGAACTGTTGCGAATCTGTGCGGAAAATCTGCATGATGAGTTACTCACACCGTTGATCCCTATAAAATATACAAGAGGGTTTCGAGACCTTACTTAAATCACTCAACAGATTGAATATTCTCTTATTAAGACTAAGGATAAAACTTGTGTAATTCCATCAGTTCCAGGCAGGAGAATGGGTAAAGCAGAGACTGCTACAGTTATGCCTAAACAAGCACCTGTACCTACTTCCACTTCAAAACATTCATCTTATAGAAGGGATCCACCTCTTGAGTGTCAACAATAGAGGCAGTTTCATCAAGATGAAAAAAGAGATCAAAGACAAAAACAATTTGAGGATTTGAAGAGAAAATTTTACTCTTTCTGATATGAACAAGTTCCTGGTTACTTCATTTCGGCTCTGGAGAATAATTTGGTTCAATTGACAAGGCCCAAAAGGCCGAACAAGGAAGAACATGATGACCATCCCAACTATTTCCCATTCCATCAGATGTTGGGGCATCTAATTCAGGAGTTTTTTGTCTTTAAGGACCTCCTGCAAAAAATGGTCGACTTAGGACAAGTCAAATTGAAAGGTTCTTCAGCTCAGGTAGCATGTGTTACTGCTACAAATCTAGAGGAAGAAGGCGAGTGACAGGAAGTAAAAAAAATGCATAAAATATGATGATTGGATGGTCAAAAAAATGATCAACTGAACTCATTCCATTTTGCGAACTCAATTGAAGAAACCAATTTTTTCTTTCTCTATGAATGCCACAAAAAACCCTCTTCATCAGAGGGAAAATCCTCAAAGAAACGGCATAATTCAAAGAAATAAGAGAAATTAGAAGAAGATGAAATCGTGTCAAAGCCCAAATTGTCTTTGAATCTAGAATATTTTATGCCATCTACTTCGAAGCAACATGCACCATCCCACCAAATGGAACAAGATAAATTGGATAATCAGGCAGAGTCCTCATCAGATGAAGAATTAATCTTTGGTTATGTGAACATGATTCACTTAATAGATCCTTATTCCAGTCACAGTTTTGATTTTGATGAGCCTGAGTTCCCTGTATCAAACAGAGGAACCAGAGGGAGTTCTAGAGGTCTACGATATAGAGGAAGACGTGGATATCCCAGAAGCCACTATTCCAATTCTACCCCTGCCAGAACTGTGTATGCAGCAGAAAATCGTGGCAGAGCCCTTCAGCGATCTCAACAAGAACAAACAAATTCTTCCGCCAATAGCAGGTTCAGTCCTGGAACAGTCATTCTGGAGGATCGATTGGAGGTTACACCTTCTTTCTCTCAGTAGTTAAATAGACCTATTCAGTCTAATCTTTTAAATCCAGGAGTATTTCCAACTCCTACCCCGATACAAAAAGCATCTACATCCAAAGAATCAAATTCTAAGGTACCTGCTAAACCACATGTTTTTGTTGGAAAAAACAGACCTTTAGATCAAAAATATGATGTCTTGAAACACCTGTCCCAAATACTAGCCAAGTTATCAATTTTGGATGCCTTTAATTTATCGAAGGATCTTTGGGAGGCACTCATTGAGGCTTTGTCAAGTCCTCAGGAGTTTGAGACTGAAATTGTTGTGGCTGAAGTCTACCATGTAGAGAATAATCCTGTGGAATAACATGCAGTGATATCTTTCATAGATGAAGATGAAGATGATGTCGTGCATGGACATATTAGACCTTTGTACTTATCTGGAAAGGTCAATGGTGTAGACATCCGAAGAGTTTTCATTGATAATGGATTAGGAGTCAACCTCATCCCCATTCATACACTTTGTCGATTGGGCCTCATGAAATCTGATTTATCTCCTTCTACATTGATGTTGCAAGGGTATGATAAAAATGAAAAAGAACCACTGGGCAAGATTACACTCATAACTCAGTTTAGAGACCTTATATCCAATTCATATTTCATGGTTGTTGATCACGATACAGCCTTCAACATCTTTCTTGCAAGACCCTGGCTACATCAACATGTGGATATCCCTTCATCATACCATCAATGTCTCAAATATTGTTGCCATGGTCAAATTGGGACATTGTATGGTGATAAATCCCCATTCAAGACATGTTAATCTCAATACATTGAGGCAGAATTTTATCACATGAAGGGAAAGGAGAAATCCACAGCAAGGGAGGTTACCAAGGTTAATGCTCCATTTGGTTTGGAAAAGATTACAGTAAATCCATTTTCACATGTGAGTATAGATTATGTGTTACCTATCAGTCAAATTGACAAGATAGACCCAAATCAAAATACTCTTATGGAAACTTCCATAATTTCAATCATGGAAATCAAGCCAAACAGCATGGGAGAAATTGGTGATTCACCAAACAATGATGAAAGCTGAAATGGAGATGTCTTCATTTCATCCGCTAAAATCTAGAAAGTCTATACTTCACCAACTAGGCCAGAAGAAGTTATAACGATGCCAGAGGTGAATGCTGATGTCAATTCTCAATTCATCATCTCCTCTTTAATACCCAAGAAATACCCTTCATCATCAATCAGGTCAGAAATGGAAGCTTCTTCTTTAAGATGTTCAAATTTTAACATCTCTTCGGATCATGTAAATTATACTTCATCATCTACTATGCAAGTAGAAATAGAAGAAATAACACATGTTGAAGAAGAAGAGGAAGATCTCAGAGATTCTCCTCCAACTTTTGAAGAGGCTATCTCTACCACTATGGATAAATTCAGAGAAATAAATCTGGTTACAAAAGAATATCCACACCCCACTTTAATTAGTGCGGCCATGACACTTGAAGAGCAGGAAATGTATATTTCATTTTTGAACAAAAATCAAGATATATTTTCTTATAACTATATAGAGATTCCCAAGCATGATCCTTATGTTGCTACTCATCGTTTGGGTTTTTTAGAAGAACATCGAGGATTTAAGTAGGCCGTAAGAAGAACACAACCAACCTATGCTTCCAAAATTAAAGCTGAAGTGGATAAGCTTATCAAATCTAACTTCGTCAGAGAAGTTCAATATCCCAAATGTTTGGCTAATATTGTCCCTGTGAAAAGGAAGAACGAACAAATTAGACTTTTCATTGATTTCAGAGATCTTAATCTGCATTGTCCTAAGGATGATTTTTCAGTTCCGATCACAGAACTCTTAATTGATGCAACAACTGGATATGAAGAACTTTCCTTCATGGATGGATATTCCGTGTATAATAAAATCCGAATGGATCTAGAAGATGTGGAATATACAGCCTTCAGATCCCCTCAGGGTGTGTTTTTCTATTGGGTAATGCCCTTTGGCCTAAAGAATGCCGGCGCAATATATCATTGTGCTATGCATCATATCTTCAAACCCTTTTTAGGGAAGTTTTTTGAATGTTATGCGGACGATTTGGTGGTTAAATATAGGAAACGTTCTAATCACTTGGCTGATTTAGAAGTCATATTCCACAAACTTCAGCAACACAATTTAAAGATGAACCCCTTAAAATGTGCTTTTGAGGTAACCTCAAGAAAATTTCTCGGCTTTGTTGTACGCCATCAGGGTATCAAAGTTGATCCTGAGAAGAAAAATTCAATCCTTGGTATGTCACCTCTTCGAAATTTGAATGAATTGAGAGGGCTTCAAGGAAACTTAGCCTATATTCGGCGTTTCATCACCAATTTGGCAGGAAAAAGTTTACCCTTCACCAAATTGATGAAGAAGGGAGTCACTTACCAATGGATAGAAGAATGTCAAGAAGCATTCGATATTCTCAATAAGTATCTCTTGATTCCACCAGTATTAATGCCACCTGTTGAAGGGAGACCACTTATCCCCTATGTGATAGCTTTAGAGCGATCATTGGGTGCCTTTATTACACAGAAGAATGATGTTGGAATGAAAACAACCTCTACTATCTCAGTCGGACTATGATTGAAGCAGAAACCCGATATTCATGTATTTAGAAGTGCTGTCTAGCATTAATCTTTGTAGTTCAGAAGTTGAGACACTACCTGCAACATCACGAGGTCCAATTGGTATCTCGTAATAATCCTCTCAAATTCATCCTTATTCGTCCAATACTTACAGGATGTCTGGAAAGGTGGGAAGTTATTTTGCAGCAATTTGATATTCAGTATGTGTCTCAAAAGGCAATAAAGGGCCAAGATTTGGCTTATTTCCTTGCTGAACATTCTTCAGTAGAAGATACATCTTCAGATATTGAACTTCTTAACAAAGAAGTCGTTTCTATTCTAGATAATATTCAAACATGGGAAATGTACTTTGATGGTGCTTCCAGAAGTCCAACAGGGAAGAAAATTAAGGATTCTAAATTCAACAAAGTTGGGTTAGGAATTGTGCTCATTTCCCCAGAAAAGGCAGTGTTACCTTATTCCTTCTCATTGTTGTGAAGTGGTACAAATAATGAAGCAGAATACCAAGCTCTCATCGCAAGATTGGAGTTGGTGCTTCAAGCACAAGTGAATCACTTAAAGGTGAAAGGTGATTCAGACCTGGTATTCATAAATGTTAATGGGGATTATGCCATCTGAAAATAAGAGCTAATCCCTTTGTATGATTACGTCAGAGAGTTAAAGGCGGAATTTCCTATGGAACCAAAATTTTCTTTTGTCCCGTCATCACAAAATGCCCAAGCTGATGCACTGGCTAATATAGCCGCAGCTATGTAAAATCCAAATCGGGACGAGACAACCATCAATATTGTCCATCGTCGTACAATTTCACCTTATGTTCAAACCAGAATAGAGGAAATCAATGAAATTATTCCCATCTCTAAACCATATGGTTATGCTACAGGATGGATGGCACCTATCAGGGAATACCTTCAAAATGGAACACTTCCACCTGGTAGAGTCAGGAAAGAACAAGTCCAGAGACGTGTGGTCAATTTTACTCTTTATGATAGTCCAGATCACCTAGAGAAACTTCTCTACAGGCGTGGTTTTGATGGAGTTCTCTTCAGATGCATTGATGGTGAAGAGACAATGGCTGTCATGAAAGAAGTGCATGAAGGAGTCTGTGGTGCCCACCAGTCTGGAGATAGACTATCTGATCAAATTGAAAGGATTGGATACTTTTGGCCTTCAATGATATAATATTTTGTTGATTTCCCAAAGAAGTTTCATTCATGCCAAGTACATTCCAACTTCGTTCATCAACCTCCAGAGTTGCTTCATACAGCAAAATACTAGTGGCCATTTTCCACATGTGGAATGGATGTGGTGTGACCTTACCCTTCCGCTACGGACAAACAGTTTAAGTATATTCTTACTACTACTGACTTCTTTTCCAAATGGGAAAAGGCAATACCTCTCAAAGAAGTTAGTTCTAAAAGCATTGTTAGCTTTATCAAGTCTAACATCATTACCAGATTTGGTATCCCTCATACCATATTGACGGACAATGGCACCAACTTCTGTTCATCCGAGGTAAATAGGTTGTATCAAGAATACAACATCAAATACCATCATTCATCTCGGTATCATGCAACAGCCAATGGCCAGATAGGAGCCTTAAACAAGACTCTTTCAAAAATACTGAAAAAGATAGTGGATAAAGATAAGAAGTTATGGCCTGATAAACTCTTTCATGCTTTATAGTCTTATCGAACCACTACTCGCACTACAACGTGGTCAACTCCATATACACTGGTATATGGAATGGAAGCGGTCTTTCCCATTGAAGTTAAATTACCCTCACTCAGATTAGCCATTTTTGATCATTCATCTGCAGATGAACAATCTCAAAAGTGATTAGATGAATTGGAACAATTCGATGAGAAAATATTGTGCACCCAGCATCACTTGGAAGTCTATCAAAATCGAATAGCATGAGCTTTAAAAAAAAATTCATCTTTATTCATTAATTCAGGGAGAATTAGTATTGGTTCTCAGAACTCCAATGATACCAGGAAAGAAACCTCCCAAGCTTGAGCCAAAATGGGAAGGACCTTATTCAATACATAAGGTCTACTCCAATGGAGCATATTCTTTAATCTCAATGGATGGAGAACTCATCACTACTGCAACAAATGCCAGATTTCTGAAGAATTATTTTGTATAAACACAAAATACATCAAGTACCGGTCCATGCATATGACCTTAAACTATTTTCATCCCTCACGTCCAACATGACGTTAAACTGCATATCCAACGGTCCATGCATATGATCATAAACTATTTGCATCCCTTATATCCAGCAAGACATTAAACTGCACCATTACTGGTCCATGCATATGACCTTAAACTATTTTCATCCCTTATGTCCAACAAGACATTAAACTGCACCATTACTAGTCCATGCATATGACCTTAAACTATTTTCATCCCTCAAGTCCAACATGACGTTAAACTTCATATCCAACAGTCCATGCATATGACCTTAAACTATTTGCATCTCTTATGTCCAGCAAGACGTTAAACCACGCCATTACCGGTCCATGCATATGACCTTAAACTATTTGCATCCCTTTTGTCCAACATGACGTCAAACTATGAAAAATTCCCTAATACGTCCAATAGTACGTTAAATTGTGTCTTCTTTTTTCCGTACTACATGACATTAAACTGCACAATCCCCCTTTCATCCAACATGACATTAAACTATATTGTCCCCATCGTCCTAGCTATATGATGCTAAACTATATAGAAATCCCTTAATATGTCCTACAGGACGTTAAACTGTATTTTGTCCCTACTAAATGGCATTAAACTATGCAGTACCAATAGTCCTCACTGCAAGACTTTAAACTGCATAGTCCCTTAATACGTCCTACATGACATTAAATTGTGCATCGCTAAGGTTGTTGCTACCTCTTGTTTCTCACACCGAGTACGACTCATGTGAGCTTAGAGTAAACTTCAACCATAAAACCTTTTCTAGGCCGATAATAATGCATAAGTCCCAACACCATTTTTTAGGTCGTTGTCCCCAAGAACAACTTGATCGCTAATTCTTTCTTCAATTGAACTACGCAGACTTTGATCCTTTCCTTCTAAGCTGGGTACGTAGGCAACCTCTCAAGGTTCAAGACCAAAACCAATCTCTTCACATTATTTCACCTCCATCTCATACGATGTTGATTCATGAAGCCACTCCCTAAATCAATATCTTCATATTGGTTCACTTTTGTCCTTGCTATATGACGTTAACCTGTACGACACTTTTTTCCTGTATAACAATAAACTACAACATTCTTTGATACCTTCACCTAAGAGGGAATCATTATTTACATTGATCTCCAATCATGTTATATTCCAAAGACTACATGCATACATTGAAATGCCCGAACCTTTTATCTTGGGTCAAACCATCATTGCACTAAAGTCCCCTTTTTACCCTTCACATGTACGAACCAAATTTGTACAGAGGGTATTTCTTGAACTACGTGGGCTTGATTCACATACTTATGGGATACATAGGAGCGTTTGAGTGTCCCTCGAATCCAACCCCAAGTCTTTTGGGCCTAACCCCAAATTTCACTTTCAGTCCCTTGGATAAAAAGTCCTCCTATGAAAACAAACACTGTGTATTCATTATTATGGTCCGAGCTTTATGACCTTAAACTAAGATCTACCACACTCTTGTCCCACATGACGTTAAACTATATTTCAAGAACTATGTATGGCTTGATTCCCATCCTTATGGGATATTTAGTGAAGTCCAACATTTCAATTCAGGACCCAACCACAACATGATTATGGTTAGCATTGATCTGTGTATCTCTACATACATTGGACAATACCCATTTTTATGTGTCATAATCCTAACCTTAAATATTTTTAGATCTTTATAACCCTTTTCTTGACTTCTAGTCACAAAAGGTCCAATTTCTGAGAGTTATTTTGCCTGACTATGCAGCATGTTCCCTTAGGTGGCCTTGTATAAACAATCTACATAACAGACTTGTCAGCCAAAAGATGCTATTATTCGACTATTCAGCCAATGCCCTTAGGTGGACATGTGTAATTCAACCCCCTAACGAGTTTGTTAAATAATGGTAACTTCATTCTTGTGAAGAAAACCTCTTTTGTCCTTAGTTTTCTTATCGAAAATATGTAAGGATCCACAGAAAATAACCATCCTTAACATATTTGTCCCATGTTAATTTTCATGATCTGAAAGTATTCAAGTCTATGGTTTATATTTCCCTTCCCTACATTTGGGCCAGACCTTCATAGGAGTGACATTCATTCAGTTCTTAGATGATCTTGTTTGGAAATATGTTCTCCATAATCAAGTACCTCTCTCCATACAACAAACTCTATGCTTTGGAAAATTTGAATCTCCATAAACATCCACTGGCTTTTTAGTAGTAGAAAAGTAAATTTTTTAGAGTTCTTTTTCCTGACTATACAGCATGTGCCCTTAGGTAGCCTTGCATAAGTAGTTTACATAACGGACCTGTCAGCCAAAAGATGCTATTATTTGACTATGCAGCCAATGCCCTTAGGTGGCCTTGCATAATTAAACCCCCTAATGGGTTTGTTAAATAATGGTAACTTCATTCTTGGGAACTACTTCTTCTAATGCCTTTTATCCCTTTTTCATGTCATCCCTTAGATTCAAAATTTCTTAAGTCATAGTTTACATATTTTCCCTCATACTTCAGTGTGGTAATATGTTTTCAGATAAATTTTCAAGGAATTGAGTCAATTTTAGTCCATTAGGTCAAAGCTACTTCGACCTTAAACATTATCCTTTTTATGTCCGATGTGCATGACTTTAAACTGCCCATAAAAGATAAGGGAACTTTGAACAAAAGTCAAGTTCTAGCTCACTAAACATGCATTTCATATGATTTAGGTAATATTGAGCAACTAAAAGATTCAATGTTTGTAGGGTTATTTTTATAATCCTAGTAAAAATCAAACTATGCTTACTAGGCCCATTGTCTTAGGTAAAAATTTAAAGCAGGTAGCAAAAGAGAATGCAGGCATAAATGATTGAAGATGAAAGTATTTTTTTATTTGATTCCCAATAGTTAGAAGGATATCCACAGATTGGATTCTCTTCTCTTTTCCAAGAATTACAAAAGGATTTCAATGTAACTCTTCATTTGATTTATGGCATCCCGAGCTTCATCAGCAGCCACATAGAATTCATTCATTCAACTGTATACAATAAGATATGCAGTGATACCAGCTCTTCTTGGAACAATTGTAAAAGGATGTTATTGAGTGTGGTTTGAGAAAAAATTTCTACTGATCAAACAGTGACTCTGTTTCTGTCCAAGAGACTTGGAAGATTGATACATGGATTTGAGAATGGAGCATTGGAAGTAAAGAGCCATTTGGAGAGAGTATTCTTTTCAGATATGGTTCTATCTCTCCACCAACCGGCAGCGGAAAACATTTCAGCCCAAGGGTTTTCCATTTTCATATCTGCATGGAAATGGAATGGAAGAAAAATTTTAAAGTTCACACCACTATTTTGTCTCTTAATGTACAACATAACAAAAATATAGGAGTAATAATGCAGTTGCATCTCAGGCAGATAGTTCTTTGCATCTGAAACGTTGACTCCTTGCATATGACCATGCCTATATAGAGCCGGGTAGATGCTATGTGGGAAATTAACATGATATTTCTTCAAGTACTTAGCCATATCTGGGAGAGTTCTGTCACAAATATCATAGTAATCATGGCCAACAACATTCATCATATCATTAATCCATTTGCTATCCAGTTCATTAGCTGTTCCGATTCTTCTAGGAGCCATTAAATCTGCACAAAGGTTAAATAATTAACTCCTAAGTGAGCTGGTTTTTCATAAAATTTGTGAAGAAATTCAAAAAAATGGCTAAGGCATTAAGGCGAGAAAGTCCCAAAGTTGGCGCGCAAGTGTAACTGTGTCGCGTAGGTTTGATGTGCAGGTATCACCGTGCAGGTCAAAATACCTCTACAGCAGCGCGAAATGGAATAGAAGCAATGAAAAGCAGAAAATCAGCAACCTGTGCGCCGATATTAACCTGCACGGCGAGAGCTCGAAAGTTTTAAATCCGAGTGCTTTGCGCGAGAATGACCACATATATATAGGCCAGGCCGTAACCCTGCGCTCCAAAGCCAGCATGCTGAAGCTTACGCGAATCCATCTGCGTGCTCAACACCTGTGCGATGCCATATGCGCGCTCAAAACTTTCGTGCCACATAATCATTGGTTTTCTTCTTTTCGTTAGAGTCACATCCTCATTTCTTTTGGATCCAACTCTGAGGGGGGACTTTTTTTTGAAACTCCTTTCAGTCATAGAGTCTAAACGACTGAAAAATAGAAATACCTTAATCCAAAGTGAGTCATCCTTTGAAAAACATCAAAAATCGACAAAGGCATGAAGAAGGATTTCTTCCCACTTGGGTCGTGCAAGTTTCCTCATGGTCACGCAAGTATACTTGCACGCCGCATAATGGTTGTACATGGGACTTGCGCGCCCTCTTTGATTCTCGCCTGGGATCTTCAACAGCCTATAAATACCCCCGGTGGGCCCCCCATTTGAGAACAAAAAAATTCCAAAAGTTAGATTTAAGCTCTGGTTTCCCTAGTCTCTGCTTGATGTTTTCCAGTCACTTCTAAGGTAATTTCTTACCTATAATAGAAGATCTAAACAAGGGAAACAAGGCCTATGTGTTGAAACTCATCAACACTTGTGCACCTAAGTGGCCAGCCCTTAAGGGGAACGACCACACTTGCGCACGACCTTATCCTTTCAACAAAACGTGCGCACCACTCTTTTGGAAGCCTTTAGGGATAATAAGAAGGGCTTGAGCCAAGCCTCGCCCAATTATTTCCCCATGGGTTGACCATCATGCAAGTACCCATGTGTCGCGCAGGTACACCTGCACGACCAGGACTTGCGAGCCCACGCAGGACTTGCGCACCCCTCTCTTTTTGGGTGCGCTTCCTGCCCATTTCACCTCTCTTATGCCTATCCACCTCTCCTATTCAATATTCAGCCATCAAAACCCTCTTTAAAGCCATTTTCTTTGGCATGGTTCCCTTTTTGGCTTCCTTATCTGAAAGGAATTATGTGGAACATCTCTCAAAACCTAGTGATTTACACATCTTTATGTCACTAAGGTTAGAGATTTCATTCAATCAACCTCATCCTTTAAGATGAGAGAATCTTTAACATGGGCCTCCTTTTCAGGAGTAATCCCCAGTCATAATTTCTCTTAATTTGGGCATCCTCCCCAGGAGTAAGCCCCAAGTCCCCTAACCTAGGCCTCATTCTCAGGAGTAATCCCCAGTCTTAATTTCTTTTAACCGGGGCCTCCTCCTTAGGAGTAAGTCCTAGTCACAAGTCCCCTAACTTGGGCCTCCTTCTCAGGAGTAAGACCTAATCATAATTTCTCTTAACCAGTCTTAATTTACTTTTAATCTAGGCTTCCTTCTTAGGAATAAATCCCAATCATAAGTCCCTCTTAATTTGGGCATCTTCCTTAGGAGTAAGCCCTAAGTTAGAGTATCCAAATCTCCATAAAAACAAATATACCTTTATGGACCCTGTTCCTAGACTTCTTCTCTGAAATAAGTCCTGATCTCTATCTATTTGGGTATTCATACATACATAAGCCCCACATCATCTCTTATGATTGCATATTTCATGGAACAATTGTCTAGTTTTACCAATACCTCTTGTTTCTCACACTGAGCATGACTCACGTGAGTTTAGAGTGTAAAAGTAATTATGACATCTTTCTTTGAGACATAAATCATGCATAATCCTCATACTTCTTTACTCGAACTACGTGGGTTCAGATTCCTTTTCTAAATAAAGGATACGTAGGTATCCCATCTACAGGTACGTTCCCAACTCTGAAATAATCCATGTCCTTCTGAATGATAATAAACATCAAGTGGCCCACTGAGTGGCTTTAAAACCAGTATGATCATCATAATGACCAGGATACTTTTTATATAATGTATTAAAGGATACCATTGACTAAAAATATCTAATAAATACGGATGATTCTATATCAATGAAGAACCTCAAATACATATAAAAAGATTCTCTAAATTTCCTTCATATCAATCATTGATTTAAAGTTCTAAAGGAAATCTCATTCTTATACTTGGTAATTTAATAAGGATTGATGAATATAACTTAAATCTATAAAGAGAGTCCTGGAGTAGATAATAATTCCCCTAAAAAAGGTGTGATGAGTCTGACCTCCCATCCTCTCGACTAATGAAAATTTTTAAGCCTCATCAGTTCACAACTAATGAGCACCTACCTTTGGAAAGTAGGTCGAAATGGATATAGAATCATTGGATGTTTCCGGTTATATGAACAAACCTGTTAGAAACCACTTAGAATGTTTAAACCTTAAATCAACGAGGTTATCCCCATTTCCAAAGGAAACCAATTTCCTTTCATGTGTAATACCTAATTATGGGGTATTATTTCACACCTCCCCCAAACTTACCTCATGATTTATAAGTGATTAGAAACCCCTTTATCTCTCATTCATCCCTCTTAAGTACACCTGATACCATGCCGATAATCCGTAAGGGATTCTACCCAAACCTTCTTTGTTGCTTCGGGTTGCCTTATCTTCCTCTTACTAAAATGAAGTTATATTATCTTTTTATGTGCATATTTTAAATTATGTTTAAATATTAAAAATTAATTTATCAATACCATTTCATCATTATATTTTGGGGTTATACATGTTTTTAAGTGATTCCCTCCTCAATACTTCTCGATAAGCAAACCTGTTTTGAGGGAACTTCTTGAATTCTTATCTGATTTCAAGTGAAACCTATATTTTGTTTTCGACCACCATTATCTTTATAAAATAATTATTTTTTTATATGAAAACCTTTTTGCTTCACTTCTGGTTTTATATAAAGTATTTTTCCCTTTTCTATTTTAAAGGCTATATAGTATTTTCCTCAAAACCACACAAAAATGTTTTAATGCTAAAATTTATTAAATACATTTATTACATGTTGTCATTTCTTCTTGAAATTACTTACCATAATAAAATCCTATTTTACCTTATTAATTTCCATGTATATTTTAGTTCCTTTCATTCATGAATAGTTTTATGATACACCAATTTGTTATGATTTATGACAAGATTATGGTACCAATTATTTCATGGATAACTTTTATGTTAATTAATATTGATTATGTTTGATTCTTTATGTAGAAAAAATATTCATGAAAAGTTAAGATGGGTGTTCCTAGATAGTTCTCTAATTTATTGGGTAAATTTGAGTCTCATGAGATGTTATGTGCGAAAGTATTTTCAGTTATCCTTGGATTGTGCTACCATGTGAAATAGTATTGGAGGTTAGCCTTGACTCATGCTAAAGTCATATTTTATGTTTCTCCCACATTATTATGACACCTTGTTTATATGTTATGATTCCATATGTTACATACCTTTTTATGTCATGATTCCATGCCTTTTATCCCATTTCCTAATGCTTTTTTCTTATGTTTATAAACTTATTGGGCTATTTAGCTCATCCCTTTGTTATTGTATTCCCTAGGGTACCCAATATAGTTGTTTTGAGCATAATGGATGTTAGGATCTCAATTTGGATATTAAATAAATAAATGATTTATTTAGTTCCTTGTTTTCAGTTTTATGTACCTAATTTTTCCAGACACTATACTTTATGATCATTGTCTTGTACTTTGATATATAATTATGCTTAAAATCATATAATGTTATATGTAAAAGGATAGGGAAATTATAGTTTCTATTAGAGGAGGTTCTAGTTATTTTTGGAGATTGAGAATAGATAACTTTAGTAAGAAACATAAGGATGAGACTAAGTATAAGAAAACACCTCCTAAATTTTAGTAAGTATAGAGTAAGTGGTTTATCAAGAAAATACATCACTATTTGGATACAAACAGGTAGAGGTGGATCTGACACAAATGTATCTAGGGGTAAAACCTGAAAACACTGCTTTGATCTAGACTCGAATGGGAACTGGTGCACAAAAATGGGCCTTACTTCACTCTTGGTTTGACAATCCCGGGGGATATGCTTTGTTAAATTTATGAGTTTGGTACAAACTATTATTAAGGGAATGAAAAAGATCCCATAAGAATATAAGTTAAGAAACAGATCAAGGATAACCTAGATTGAAACATAAAGAATCAAAAGTTAGGATATACTTCTCCTTTACAATTTTATCCTCTTATGTTCAAAGTTTCCTTTTTTATGATAAATAGATAAGTATTCAAGCCCTCTAATTGTACGTTATTTTTATTAGTTAATTGGGGGAAATAGAAGAACACATGCCAACAATCAATGTGATAGGGAATGTGAATATTTAACTAATGATATACCAAATATGATGGGAGTGGGTGATCAAAATATCATGACAATACTTACTCAGCTGGCTTAAGTTATGAATAATAACTTGAATCATGTGGAACACCCTCCTCCTCCAAGGAATGAGCAAGTTTCCATTGAATTCTTAATGTGGAAAAGGCCTCCCATGTTTAGTGGATCTTTCGATCCCCTCCTCGTGGAATAATGGATTAACTCCATTGAAAAGATATTCTCTGTTCTCTAGTTCCGGAAATAAGAGAAATTCATACTGGTAGTTTATCTATATGATGGGGAAGCTGATCAGTGGTAGAAACTGATAAAAAATACAAAGCCCTGGGAGGAAATTGATTCCATGGATTGGGAGGAATTCAAGAGAATGTTTTTTAATAAATATTTTCCACAAACACTATATCTCAAGTTGGAAAGAGTGTTCCTCAGACTCAAATAGAAGGAATATGAGTCAATCAGGGCATATGGAGTAAACTTTAACAGGCTTGCAAGGTAAACATCTGGCTTTTTCATAAACACCGAATGTAAGGTGGGTCTCTTCTTTAGAAAAATGAAGTTGAGTCTACAAAACTCATTGGTGATTCAAAACTTTGACAACTATGAGAAGATTTTCTGTTGTCCCCTTAAGGTTGAAATGGTGATTGGAGACTCTCATCAGTATCGTGGGACCGATGACCAAAAAGCGGAAAATGGAATCTAATGTGGGCGGTTCCACTAATACATTCCATGATGGAAAAAAGCCCGACCACCCCACATGTAAAAATTGTGGGAAGAAGCATCTTGGGAATTATCTAAAGGGAATTAAGAATTGCTTAAAATGTAGAAAGTTGGGACAACTATCAAAAAACTATTGAAGAGATATGAAAAATCTCACTAATGCTAAAGGATAAAGGATGGTTTAGATTAGTAATCAGCCTGCAGTGCAGTGTTAAAACTTTAAGTAGCATGGAAATTATGTGTAAAATTTCCCAAATTTGAGGGTTGTCGGAGGCAATAAACAAAAACCTCTAAGGAAAAAAGGAAGGTCTTATACTATCAGTATTGTTGAGGTGGACCTGGACAATGATGTGGTTACAGGTAAACTAGTTATTCATTCATGAATAGCGAACATACTATTGGATTATAGTTACACACATTCTTTCATATCTTGCATGTTTAATATAACTATTCAAACACCACCTAAAAGTTTGGAGGATAAGTTATCATTGAAGATATAGAATGGGGAAATGATTACATACATGGTTTATAAATCCTCCCTAGTTAATGTCTGTGGACTGAACCTCCCAGCAAATCTCGTCATACTTTCTTTAGTCAAGTTTAACTCTATCTTGGGAATGGATTGGATATCTTTATACAAAGCCAACATCAAATTTCATGAAAGGGAGATCACTCTGAATATCCTGAAGCATCCTCTAGTTCTTTACAAGTGTATGGAGGAAGATGAATCTCATTTAGAATCATTGTCTCAAGTGTGGATATTAGTTCCTTATGAGCAAGCATGTACAGATCAAATGCTTTAGAAAAAGGAGAGAGTCATTATTGAAGAAATTCCCATCATGAGGGAATACAATTATGTATTCCCTGAAGGTTTTCCTGGTCTTCCTACTCATCGAGAGGTTTATTTCTCAATTGAACTTTTTCCTGGATCTCTACCTATATCAAAGACACCTTAGAGAATAGACACCATAGAGCTATCATAGCTAAATAAGTAGTTATAAAAGAATCTAGAGAAGGGTTTTATACACCCGGGTTCTTCACCTTGGGGTGCGCCGGTCCTCTTAGTCCAGAAGAAGGATGGATAAATGTGCCTATACATTGATTTTCATGAGCTCAATAAAATCCTGATAAAAACTAGTATCCTCTACCATGGATAAATGACTTGTTCTATCATCATCGTGGGGAAAGTTATTTCTCTAAGGTGGACCTTCAGCTAAGATATCACTAATTAAAGGTGAAAAAGGAAGATATTCCTTTGAATGTGGTATAGAAACTATGAGTTCATAGTGATGCCCTTCAGACTCACTAACGCTCTAATAATTTTCATGGATTTAAGGAATTGAGTATTTATAGATTACCTTGACAAATTTGTGGTAGTCTTTTTCAATGATATTCTAATATACTCCAAGAGCAAGGAGGAACATGAGGAGCATTTGAATACTATGATGAAGACTTTTCGGAGGTAGAATCAAGATGCAAAGTAAATTAAATGTGAGTTCTTAATGGAGGAAGTATCATTCTTTGGGAATGTTATCACCAACAAAGGGATATCTATGGACCCTTCCAAGATAAAGGCGATAAAAGAGTGGTCGAGGCAAATATCTGTAACGGAGATCTGCAGCTTTCTAGGTCTGTCCGGGTATTATTGATGATTTGTGAAGAATTTCTCATGATTTTCAAACCTGATGACCAAGCTGACAGGAAGGAAGTAAAGTTTTTCTAGACTTAGGAATGTGAAGACTGCTTTAAGGAGTTGAAAAAGAGGCTAATCACTACGCCAGTACTCACACTCCTAGCAAGTGGAGAACTCTTTCTGTTGTACAGTGATGCTTCAAATAAGGGATTATGCTATATACTAATGAAAAATGATAATGTGATATCCTATTCCCTAAGGAATCTGAAAATCCATGACAAAAACTATGCTACACATGATCTGGATTTGGCGGCTGTGATCTTTGCATTAAAAATCTGGCGGCATTATCTCTATAGGGAGAAGTGTGAGATGTATATTAATGACAAGAGTCTCTAATATATATTCACACAAAAAGAGATTAATATACACCCAAGAATATGGATAGATCTCATTAAGGATTATGAATTCTCAATCCACTACCATCTCAGTAAGGAAAATATTGGGGTAGATGCTCTAAGTAGAAAGGATCTTGCATCTTTATCAATAATGAGAATTGAAAATGATCTAATCTTCTTAGATATGTAGGAGATGGACATGGGAATAATTAAGGGAGTAAAATCATAAATAATTTCTCAAATGATTTCTCAACTATCTTTCATGGAGAAAATAAAGGATGCTCAAATAAAATATGTGGAAATTCATAAAAGGGTGGAAGCCATTAAAAATGGGAAATCCTCAGATTTCATGATTGATGAGAAAGGGGTTGTATGATTTGGGTCACTATTATGCGTACCATATGATCCAGAGATAAATAAGGAGCTTTTGAAGGACACACATAGCTCAACCATCTCTATTAACCTAGGGAGCTCAAATATGTATCTAGATCTCGGAGAGAACTTTTGGTCGGAGAATATGAAGAAGGATATTGCTGAGTATAAATCAAAGTTCTTGGTATATAAAAATGTGAAGGCTGAAAGACAAAAGTCTAAGTGGAAGATTTAACCACTACCCATACCAACAAGGAAGTGGGAGAAAATCACTATAGACTTTGTCATTGGACATTCGAATACATCCATTGGAAACAATGATATATTGATCAATGTGGATCATCTTACAATGACAGCTCACTTTATCGTGATTCGATATGGCATCTCATTGGATAAACTTGCACAGATATATATCAAATAGGTGGTAAGGATGCATGGAGTACCACTATCTATTGTATCATATAGAGATCTGATATTCACCTTGATGTTTTGGAAAAGTATCCCGCATGCTCTATGTAATGAACTGAAGTTCAGTACGGCCTATCATCCTCAAACCGATGGCCAGTCGGAGCGAACTATTCAGACACTAGAAGATTTATTGAGAGCATGTTTTATGTACATCAATGGAGGATGAGACCAACATCTTTCACTGGTTAAATTCTCCTACAATAATAGTTTCCACTCAAGAATCCTAATGGCACCAAACAAATCCCATTATGGGAAAAGGTGTAGAACACCATCATGTTAGGATGAGGTCGACCAGCATAAACTGCTAGGACCTAAAATGGTCGATGAAATAGTGGAGAAGGTGAAAACCCTTCAAAATAACATAAAGGAGGCCCAAAGTTGATAAAAGAGTTATGCAGACAATCGTTGATGAGGCCTTGAGTTCAAATTTGGAGACATGGTATTTCTATGCATATCTCTATGGAATAAGGTCATGAGGTTTGGGAAGAAAGGAAAGTTAAGTCCTAGGTACATCGTCCCCTTCGAGATTCTTGATCGTGTCAGGGCCATGGCCTATCAACTAGCACTTCAAACTACCTTGTCCAAAGTACATGATGTCTTTCATGTATACCTCTTAAGGAAGTACATACCCAACCCTTTACATGTAATATCTTTAGAGGTGGGATAGTTGGATAATGATCTTTCTTAAGAGGAGTAGCCAGTGAAGATATTGGATCGTAGAGATAAAGTTCTATGTAACAAGACTTCTTACCTAGTAAAAGTACTATAGTGGAACCATAATTATGAAGAGGCAACATTGGAACTGGAGGAGGCAATGGAGGAAAAGTACGTGTGACTATTTATGGCTTAGAATGTAAAATGAAATTTTGAGGGAGAAATTTTATAAGGGGGAAAAATGTAACGAACCAATGTTTTATCAATGGAAATTACCACCTTATAATTTTTTCATATAATCACATGAAACCACACCACAATGAACTACTAAGAACTATGTGACCTTTAAACATAATATTGTCACCTCTCGGATTTGAATTTCAAAAAATCTAACATACACGGTTGTGTTCAGGGTGTTTTTTGGGGTCCGATGGAGCAAACTTAATTTTTGGAGAATAGTAACCTACCCTTATGAATAGTAACAAACCCTTATGAATAGTAATATGACCCTTATGAATATTAAAACCTCCAAAAGAATAGTAACCTCACCCATGAATGTCTAAATAAAATTTAGGCATCTTATGACTGATGATATAACCACAGTAAAAGTATTGGTGTTTTTGTAAAACCATAAATAATTAATTATAATTAATTAATTAATTTAAAATAAAATTATTTTCCTAAAAGGTTTTCATAAATTAATATTTTTTTCTTCTAGTTTTAGGATAATTTTATAAGACCATATGTAATTTTTGAAATCATTATAAATTTATTTATATTTTTAAAATCTATATTTTTCAAGTAAATTATGATTCTAATTAAAAATTAAATTAATAATATTTACAATTTTTTTAAAAATGGATTTCATTTTTGGATTCTATACATCATAAAATGGTTAGGGTGAATTTTTGGAATTTTCTAAAATATCTAAATTTTTGATGAATAGTAAAATGTGATAATTCACGATAAATGCCAAAACCTGAATTTACGCATCATGCTTGAGTCATGGATGATGTAAATGGACATTGGTTCATACTCAAATTCACATATTACTATTTTTTTCACAAGAATCATTACTATTTCTTGTCTTATGGAAAAATATTAAAATAATGATTAAAATATTAAGAAAACCCCCCTCTCCTCCCCTATAAAAACTACCCACACCCCCTTCTCTTAACTCCTATAAAGCCTTTTTTACTTCCATAAATTATACCCAAATCTCTCCCCAAGATCCTATCCCATATACATCATCCCTCTTTCTACTCAAAAGACAAAATCCTTTCCCCTTAATAGGCTCTCATGGAAGATGAAATCAAAAGGTAAATTACCCTTTTCTTTTGTTTTATTTTCTTTTCATGTTCCTTTGTTCTATTTTATTTCCTAACCTCTACTCATCCAAATGGTATGAAAAACACAGTACCATACATTTAATGGAATGTTGTCATGCTAATAGGATAATTCATTATCATCTCTCTTTTCCCCTTCTTTTATATGAAGGAAACAAAAACACTGTCTGAGATGTGTTAATTTATCACATTCAAGGATGATGAGTTATCAATTTCTATTAACATATTAAATTATGGTCATGAAACCATTTTTATGGATGAACCAGACAATTAAATATTTATTTTATCTTATGTTATGTTCTGGAATCATTTCTCACACATGATGTAAAATAATAATACAACATAATTTAATTATGATAAAAATTTCCAAATTAATCCAAGCATTTACCATTAATGTTTTATATAATGATTCACCTTAAATAAAAATAAAAAAATGAATTTTATAACCATATATCCTTATAGATGTTAAATAATAAAATACAAATCCAATTCTGGACAACCATCTCCATTTGACATGATTCTCCATTCATGAAAATAAGTAAACTGATCGTAAAAACCAAGAAAACAAACGACCCTGAACAATGAAATTGAACCTATTAACCCCTCAAAAAGGCCATTAATGAACTTAAAAAGGTTATAATAAATATTTTACATATATTATATGTTATTTAATTATTAATTAATGAACCTAATTTTATTATTCAGGTCATTAATATCAAGTGGAGAACACCATTGAACTTATGGTAAGGGATCCTCTCTATTTCACTTTCATTCATGAATGTATTATATGTTACGACCTTTTATGTGTAATAAATAATGATGGGGTATTATTTTTCACCTACCCTATACTTACCTCATGATTTATAAGTGATGAGAAACCCCTTTTATCTTATTAATCCCTCTTAAGTACACCTGATTCCATGCCAATAATCTGTAAGGGATTCTACCCGAACCTCATTTATTCCTTTGGGTTGTCTTATCTCCCTTTACCAAAATGAAATTATCTTATTTTGTATGTAAATATTATAAATTCGGTTACATGTACCAAATTAATTTATCAACACCCTTTCATCATTATCTTTCGGGGATATACATGTTTTTAAGAAATTCCCTTCTCAATACTTCCCAATAAGCAAACCTGTTTGAGGGAACTTCCTGAATTCTTACCTAATTTCAAGTGCACTATATCTTATATTTTAATTCCCCATTTTATTTATAAAATAAGTATTTTTTATTATAAAAACCATATTGGTTCACTTCTGGTTTTATATAAATAATTGTTCCCTTTTCTATTTTAAAGGCTCTATAGTATTTTTTTTAAAACTGCACCAAAATGTTTTAATGCTAAAATTTCATAAATACATTTCTTACATGTTGTCATGTCTACTTGAAATCACTTACCATCATACATTACTATTTTCCCTTATGAATTTCTATGAATATTTTAGTTCCTTTCTTTCATGGAAACTTTTATGATATGCCCATTTCTTATGCTTTATGACATGATTTTGGTACCCAATTATTTCCATGGGTAACCCTTATGTTATGTAAGATTGATTATGAAGGATTATTTATGTGAAAAACATATTCATAAAATATTAAGATGGTTTCACCCATATATCACTCCAATGAATAGGTAAAAGTTGAGTCTCATGCGATGTTATGTGTGATAGTCTTGGCGGTTAGCCTTTGATTGTGCTACCATGTGCAACGGTCTTGGCGGTTAGCCGTGACTCGTGATAAAGTCATGTTTTATATTTCTACCACATTATTATGACTCCATGTTTATATTATTCCATGTTTATATGTTATGATTCTATATGTTACATTCCTTTTTATGTCATCATGTCAAGCCTTCTATCCCATGTGTTAATGCTTTGTTCTTATGGTTATTCCCTTACCGAGCTATTTAGCTCATCCCTTTGTTCATGTGTTCCCCAGGGTACCCTATATAGATGTATGAGTAAAATGGAAGTTATGAGATCAATTGTAATATTAAATAAAGAATTTTTTTATTTAGTTCCATGTTTTTAGTTTTATGTACCAAGCCTTCCAAAACATGAGACTTTATAATCCTTAGCTAGTACTCTGATATATAATTATGCTTCAAATCATGTAATGTTATATATCAAATGATAGGGTAGCTATAGAAAACTAAACTAAAATGGAAATTTCATATGTTAAACTAAAATTTGACCATTATAATATAGTCATTAAATTATTAGGTATAAAATAAAGTAAACATTTTATGAAATCTACAGAGGAAGAAAATGGCATCGAGTAGTTGATGTCACCCTTATGAAGCTCATTTTTTTGATATTCTGATGGAGTTAATTTCACTAGGGTTTTCCATAGACCAACACCAATTAAATCTTTAAGAAATAAAACATGAACGAAATCATATGTGACAAAAATTCAAGATCATGGAAATTTTCATGAGATCTATGCTCTTGGAATCACCACCCTCAACTGCCACTAGAGCTTACCTTTTCTTGAGATATTATACATAGTTATTAAGGGACTATATAACTAGAAATTAGGATGATATAATTTGGTAATAATTAATGTAATAATTTATTTATCACATTTATTTTACACATTTTACATTTTTTCTTTAAAAGAGAACGATATTTATTTACCAATTCATTGATAACATTAATGAGATCATTTTATTCTTAAATTTTTTTCTTAAAATTAATTTTATATTAATTATTTAAATATATTAAATAAATTATATATTATTTAAATGAATAATATATATATAATAATAACATAGAGGTTTTTAGTAATTTATAGGAAATAAGAACAAGATTGGTTAATACATTAGAAAGTCATTTTCATATAAAAATAGTCTATCATTATATTTTATGATTATATTTCAATTTTAAAATAGAAAATTACAGAAATTTACTTTGAAAAAATAAAATTTCTTTTTGTATTTAGAATTTAAATATTATTTTAAGGTGAATTGTTTGGTATTTCCTAAAAATATTGAGTTTTAGGTGAACAATGTAAAATATTTTTTTTTTCATATAACATGAAATTTATAAAATTACTAATATATAAATATTAATATGGAATTTGTGAAACCTTTTTATAAGAATAAATAAGTATTTTTTATATTTTTTTATAATTTTAAAAACATTGGTTTTAATTTACAGACCCAAGTTTGACATTTAAACCATAAGTTATATTATTCAAAAAATTGTTTGTAATACATTATACATATAGTATTTTAAAATTAATTTTATCACTTTTAAAAATTGAATCAAATAAAATTTATTTAAAATTTTTAATCTTTAGTTCCAAATTATGTAATAAGATACATATTATTTTTGGGCCTAAAGGATAAGTTTCCTTAGGAAAAAACTAGCTACCTAAGTAAAAATAAAAATGGGTAAAAGGGTTTAACCAATAGGGAAAGACAAAAAACATGATTAAAACATTTGTGGGATTGAGTGGTTAATGATTTTACTGACCTTATCCCTACCCATATCAATTATTTCACAATTTTGGAGCTAATTTCTTTGAGTGAGACTTCCTGTTATTAAATTGTTTTTATGTATTTTCAGGAATGTCATCCTTTTCATTTATAAAAGGGATACTCCTCTCGCAACTTCTCATCATGCCAAAACACACATAGTTTAGAAAAAAATATTACTAAGACTCTCCTAAATATTCTTATCCATCATAAAGAGGTTTTAATCTTCTTAAAATACCACCCCTAGAATGCTTAACCCCCTTTACAGAGGAGATAATCCAAGAAGTGTTGTATAAATTTCTAAACACCCCATTCTCATTTTTATTTATTTATGTTTACTTATTATTAATCAAATTAAATTACACCATATTAAAATTATAAAAAACATTAAAATAACATTATGTTATTGTAATTATGGTACAAGAATTATTAACCTTTCCCTTTTCAATTAATAAAAACAAAACCACCATTCATGCATTGTGTGGACTACCGCCTCATCGAAAAAACACGTTTTGTTTTCCTTCACCATCTTACAAGGTTATTACTAATTGGGAATTTAATATATAAGTAAATTATTTATGACATGTTTTAAATTATGAAATTATAAACCATATTTATCCTTTTACATATTCAATAGAAAAAAAATCAACATCTATGTGTACTTGTGGACTATTTCTATAGAGACCCGTATCTTGACGTACATAGACATTACATTACTTTTGCGGAATACTTAGTACATAACAAAAACACACACACAAGGACCAAAATAGTTTAGTGTCATTGGAAACTCAAAATAATCTTCTAATCATGGTGAAAGATCTTCAATATCTCCCATAAAGATCTTCCTTTTTTTTACCTAAAACCTTTCTTTATATCCTGGGGAAAAGAAAACATAAAAGGGTGAACTCAAATGCTCAGTAAGGGTAAACAAAAGAAATATCAATCACATCATATACATAAGAACATAACTTTTGGAAATCTTAACCTGCAAAAGAGATCATAATTTCATAACATGCGATAAATCATGCCAGTGAAATGTAGTCACAATAATCATAACTTAATACATGAAACTTTGTGGCATACACACATAATCATATAGAATCATATCTTATTAGTCAAGACTCATTGCCAAGACCATCTTAGTGGACAAAGTCCCTTTCTGAACCGAGTCACCCTCGTTTCAGTCCTGTTTCACTGAACCGGTATAACCTACCATTCCAGCCATGTCTATCTCATGAGATATAAAATATTTACCCAATTCATTGGAGGGAGATATAGGTCCCACCCATCTCATAATGATACCATTCTTATGTGTGCCACAAAATCATAAATCATACATCATTGCATAACCCATGTAATAAAAATGGGAATCTTAAACATCATGACATCATAAAAAAATTCATATACGATAAAGGAATTCACAAAAATAATTCCATCACAACATAATCAAATCAATGTAATAATAGGGATAAAAACAGAACCCTTTATTATCTTAGATGGAAAATAATTTTGATAAAACACTTGAACTTCATTCTTGAGGAAAATATCCTTTCTACTTCAAAAACACTTTTCCTTTCTTAACATGTCATACAATTTTAAACTAAAAGAAGTTGATTAAAAATAAACTTGAAAACTTGTAAAGGAAGATTCTTGGAAATAATATTTTAAAAATCCATTCATGCCGTATAAGTTAAAAAAAATTCTTCGCTTACTTTTGTCGGAAAAGTCAAAAAAGTACCTCGTACAAAAAATGACTAAAGATTCCTTTCATATCTTTTACTAAAAACTCACCGAAGGGTAAAATAGGATTTAAACATTTGTAGTTGAATGGAAATAATATTACATATTTAGGAAACATGGATGTGGATGATAAAATACACCCCAGTAAATACCATAGTATAAACAATCTCGGATAAAAATGAGATTGTGATATTTCCCTTACCTTAGATCCGATTTGCTTTGTAAGTGTCCGAACCTCCTGTATAATGATTTAAATAATGTCGTTGACTTATAACAGAATCATATTCATTGTTATTATATCATATACGGTTCACTTATGACTTTATATTACCCGTTCTTTTGTAAATTCATGTTAAAGTAGCGTTTTGGGTAAAATCGTCTCATTTGTCGTTCGTGTTTTAACTTGTAATTATTCATATGATTACTTAGATCATTATTACATAATTATAGAATATAAAAAATTATTTATATATAATATATATTCATAATATACATATATATAATGGATCGATAAATAGAAAGAAATACACCATTCATGGAGACGGTAGGCCGTACGTACGCATGAACGCTGTTTTCTTTTTGTTATTGAATTTAGTGGAATTAAGTAGATGACTTACATATATATACACATAAATACAGTAGCTTTATAATGTCATATATTTCATTATTATTGCTTATATATACTTTATAATCATTCTTAAATGGATAACATGGAGAATGAATCTCATCACGTCGTGGAGACGGTAGTCCGTACGTACGCACGAGCGATGATATCATTTCCATAATTATTGAATTGAATTGGAGTGGATGATACAATATATCAGAATCAATATGATGTTATAATAACTATGTATATTTATTCTTTACACCATAATACCCATCCATGTAAGGTGTTGGTGGAAAAACAGATTACACCACGGCGTGGAGACGGTATTTTGTACGTACGCACGCGCGGTGATTTCATTTTCCGTAGGATGGATAGATGGTTAAATAGGGTTGTTTCATACTTATAATAACATATCAGTATATGAGTGATACTGATGTTATTACTTCATAATGAAACAACCTAAGAAGAAGAAGTGGAAGAAGAAATAAAGTTGAAAGAATCGGTAACAAAAATTACCTCTTCTTTGAAGCGCCTCTTTGAGATCTCCTTTTAGGGCACTAAAATTGTTCTTTGAGGAAGAACAGAACCTCTAGGATGTTTCAAGGGAAGTGTAGAAGAGAATTTGGCATGGTTTGGACGAGCTTGAAGGCTCAATGTGGTGTGAGGAAGGGAGGGAGGAGGTGCCCTTTTATAATGGAGGAGAGGGGCTCCTTTGGAAAAACTAAAAATATTATTTTATTATAAAGTCATGTTCGGTTTTAAATGGCTAAAAATTGATTTATTTAGAGGATAATGTGGGGATGGGTCGAAATCAACTCATCCAATATAAT
Organism: Viscum album; assembly: GCA_963277665.1. Lineage (NCBI taxonomy): Eukaryota > Viridiplantae > Streptophyta > Magnoliopsida > Santalales > Viscaceae > Viscum > Viscum album. Next base: position 142,012,440 of record OY728155.1, read on the forward strand.
TTAGAGAAGTTTAATTTCCTATTTTAACCTTATCATTTAGATTTAACATTAAGTTAAATAATTTTACTTTTACCGTGTCTTCTTGTGTTTTTACACTATAAGTTTAATAAACTTACTATAAAAAGCCAAAAGAACCACAATTTGTTTATTATTAATATATATAACCTTATATAAGTCATTTGGCCGAACCTTATATTTTTAGGAATAAAATAACAATTAATAATATAATATATTTTTTAAAAAACTATTTTATGTCAATTTTGACACTATTTAGTAATTGATTTTTGTGAAAGTCATAACACAATGATAAGTTAGAACAAAGTTAATTAAATCAATACTAACATGTCATATTAACCTAGAAAATTAGTGGAATTCATAAAAACTCTAAAATTATATTTATTTGGGTATTTATATCATCAATTATTTCAATATTTCATTAATAAGATAATTACTGCATCATCGTTGTGTCATAAATAAAGTAAATTATTTAATGTCTAAAAATTACAAATAAACTACCATTATGTAGGAAATTTTTTTAGCTTTCTAATGAATACTTATAGTCTAATTTATCTTATGTATAACCCCATATTAAAAATGTTGTAGTAAATAAACATTGATTTTAACTCTTTTTACCCTTCTTTAAATAAATTAATAATAAATGTCCTAATCTAATCCAAGTGGGCCTAAATGGTCATATTGTATTACTAAGCTTGTTTTTGGTCGAATTACACTTATCCAATAGAATTTGGACATGTGTTAGGGTAATAATAATATCATTTTTACCCTTAATTACCCTATTTACTTTTAACCGTGGTAAATAAAAGAAAAACGTTACTATTCACCAAAAATTATTTTCGTCTCATTGAACCACATTTTACTTACTGAAATCAACCGTGTCTCTCGGATTTTTTGAAATTCCACTCATAGAAGCGGTAAAATTAAGTTTTATGAAAAATTCAGTTTTTTTAACTACCACTTAGTGGTTTCACTATTCATCAAAAATTAAAAGTTTTCAGAAAAATACCAAAAATTAGGCCTAAGATATATTTGATATTATGAACTCAAAAATGATTTCTATTTTACAAAATTCAAAACATATCAGTTGCATTAATTAATTTAAAAATTAATTCTCGTCGTCAAAACAAATAGCGTGTTCTTAAGAGATAATAACTACCAAAAGATTGACACTTGTTTATGTCTGGTTTAAATGTGAAATTACATCCAATGACCAACATTGTATTAAATTGTAAAAATATAATCTAAATATACTTTAAAACCACTCAAATTAACAATTTATCACTATTAATTATTTCGATTAAAAAAATTGTTTTTAATTAAAATTTAGTAATTTTCACTATTCATCAGAATATGAAAGTTATCCGAAAAGTACCAGAATTTCACCTTAGGCTAAATTCGATACTACGAATCCAAAAATGAAGTCCATTTTGAAAAATAAAATTTACAAAATTTCAAAAAGTGGTTATTACTATTCATAACGACTAGTTTTAATAATATTTTAATAGTATATCGTTGTTTAGTGAAACTCGGTATTGCGTACTACAGAGGCTATCAAGGAAGGTCGCGATTGCGTGTAATGAAAGGCAAGTCAAGGATGCGTGTTGTGCAAGCTCCTTTTGGTGTAACATACAACACAAGACATTAATAAAATTAAAAATAATATTTTTCATAAAATCTCAGGGTGTTACATTCTACCCCCCTTAAAATGAATTTCGCCCTCGAAATTTTTCTGGGTTATAAATGGTTTACTACTTGAAACTTTCTTTAATAGAAACCCACATTGTAAAAAGTAATACCAAAACCAATCTTTAAAAACAAAAGTATGAAACGTAACGGTTACCCAAATAAACTAATCACTGGGTTTCCACATAGGTGAAAATATGGATATGGAAGAGAAATCTAACCATCATGTTCTGATAGAGGGTGGTAGAGAACATGGATATGGAAAAGCTAGCAATCACAAAGCCATAAATTTGTGACGATCAAAGGTATTATCTGATGCATCAGATATAAGAGCACTAAGACAAAATTTTTGGTTTTCAAGATCATTTCCCTAAAGTTGATGAAATTGGAATTAGAAGAAATACTTTCATGATTTTGGTATAGTCTCACCGTTTGTCGTTCTTTGGACAATTTCCACTACATCTCTTAAAGAAATGAAGTTGAATTTGTCATTCGTGATGTGTTAGCAGATCATGTGATAGAATGATGGGTCATTCCATCTCTTTCAAACAAAATGTTAGCAAAAGTTATAAGTCCATCTTATGGTTAATCGTATATGGTTCCAAAAATGAACTTATACTTCATATATCATACCGCTTAATAAAATAAAACTAGTTTCTACTAACCAGGGACTTCCTGTAGGCCAGTGGTAGGCGATAAAGGCCAGTCGCACTTCGGTTGTGGGTTCGATTCCCACAGCCTTGTCCGACGCGATGGGTTGTCGCCCGTCCTACAGGTTGTCCTTTTTCAAAGCTATATTATTATAACATCCCATCAATAATATCGAAAAACGTTTTATCCTAACTTATCTCCAACATAATCCATTCCAATCTTTAGGCTTATTTAAAATACTTCGGTCCATGCTCATAGTATAAAGAAAATGATTACTTGAAATGTCACCGAACAATCACGTGAATGACATCATTTATCCCCCATATATCATAAGATATATCTTGTTGGTCAAATTACAAACCTGTGAATACCTTAATCATGTATTCTCTTGAAGAATGAATACCCATTGAACCTTAGTGAAAACATGAATGCAGTTAAAAGTTAACACTTTCCATAAACCAAAATCCTCAAAATTATTTATACTCAAACCATTATATCACTTAGTCCTTATATCAATCATGAGCTCATGAATACAATCAAACATATCATTATCGTCTTATCCCTTCGTTATGCACATATCATCTACATTCCAAAAAAATCGGAATAACCTTTCATGGATACTGGTACCATTAATCATACACTTTCAAAACTCAAGGAAAGACAACAGTGTAACAATCCTTAGATGTCTCTTTATTCCATAGTACCATGAGATTACTTATACAACATTACACATGATAAACATGTCATCATTCCACTACATTCTTAAACCATTGACCGAGCTTCAACAATTATTTCATCTCACATATCATTTGTAGTCTCTTCATCATCATCAACATAAATACTACCCATATGACCATAATGATTCTCTTCATGAGACTTTCCCTTAGGGAATTGGTTTGTATAATTCCCGTACATTACACATTTAAAACATTTAACCATTGTTGATGTCGTAGCAATACCATTATCCTCATCCCTGGTGTTAACTGAACCTTTTCCTTTGCACTTACTGGCTTTGTGTCCTTTTTTTCCACACCAAAAGCATCTTCTAGTTCCTTTGAAACATTCTCTTTGATGCCTCTTCCCACATGATTTACATAGGGGAAATTGAACTTTCTTTACTCTATGATCATCATGAAACTCCATCTTTCTCTTATTAGCCGAGTCAGGAAACTTACCAAATTTTACTTTATTGATCATATTATGAGATTGCTGATTCAGCATAATAATGATGTTTGGACTTCCAAATCCCATTTCATTTGGTTGCTCATGAAGAATATCATTCCATTGTCCATCATATCCTCCATTATTGTGAATCATCTTGTTTCCAGCCATTTTCTAAAACCCAAAAAGAATAGTGTGAGAGGCAAAAATCATGCTAGGGAAAACAACATAATAAAGGGGGAGTACCCTCAATATCTAACATCTTAGGTTAAATTCTAAGATCGTTAGTGCAATTCTAGGACTATAACCTATACATATACTTAACCTTAGAGAAATCCCTAGACATACCTTAGAAATATCTCTAGGGATCTCACTAAAGTTCTCGCATCCTAGTTTCCAAAGGTTGACTAAACCTTTCCTCTGATACCAACTGTAGAGACCCGTATCTTGACGTACATGGACATTACATTACTTTTGCGGAATACTTAGTACATAAAAAAAACACACACACAAGGACCGTAATAGTTTAGTGTCTTTGGAAACTTGGAATATAATCTTCTAATTGTGGTGAAAGATCTTCAATATCTCCCATAAAGATCTTCCTTTTTTTACCTAAAACCTTTCTTTATATCCTGGGGAAAATAAAACATAAAAGGGTGAGCTCAAATGCTCAGTAAGGGTAAACAAAAGAAATATCAATCACATCATATACATAAGCACATAACTTTTGGAAATCTTAACCTGCAAAAGAGATCATAATTTCATAACATGCGATAAATCATGGCAGTGAAATGTAGTCACAATAATCATAACTTAAAACATGAAACTTTGTGGCATAAACACATAATCATAGAGAATCATATCTTATTAGTCAAAACTCATTTCCAAGACTATCTTAGTGGACAAAGTCCCTTTCTGAACCGAGTCACCCTCGTTTCAGTCCTGTTTCACTGAACCGGTATAACCTACCATTCCAGCCATGTATATCTCATGAGATATAAAATCTTTACCCAATGCATTGGAGGGAGATATAGGTCCCACCCATCTCATAATTATACCATTCTTATGTGTGCCACAAAATCATAAATCATACATCATTGCATAACCCATGTTATAAAAATGGGAATCTTAAACATCATGACATCATAAAACAATTCAAATACGATAAAAGAATTCACAAAAATAATTCCATCACAACATAATCAAATCAATTTAATAATAGGGATAAAAACAGAACCCTTTATTATCTTATATGGAAAATAATTTTGATAAAACACTTGAACTTCATTCTTGAGGAAAATATCCTTTCTACTTCAAAAACACTTTTCCTTTCTTAACATGTCATACAATTTTAAACTAAAAGAAGTTGATTAAAAATAAACTTGAAAACTTGTAAAGGAAGCTTCTTGGAAATAATGTTTTAAAAATCCATTAATGCCGTATAAGTTAAAAAAACATTCTTCGCTTACTTTTGTCGGAAAAGTCAAAAAAGTACCTCGTACGAAAAACGACAAAAGATTGCTTTCATATCTTTTACTAAAAACTCACCGAAGGGTAAAATAGGATTTAAACATTTTTAGGTGAATGGAAATAATATTACATATTGAGGAAACATGGATGTGGATGATAAAATACACCCCAGTAAATACCATAGTATAAACAATCTCAGATAAAAATGAGATTGTGATATTTCCCTTACCTTAGGTCCGATTTGCTTCGTAAGTGTCCGAACCTCCTGTATAATGATTTAAATAATGTCATTGACTTATTACAGAATCATATTCATTGTTATTATATCATATATGGTTCACTTATGACTTTATATTACCCGTTCTTTTGTAAATTCATGTTAAAGTAGCGTTTTGGGTAAAATCGTCTCATTTGTCGTTCGTGTTTTAACTTGTAATTATTCATACGATAACTTAGATCATTATTACTTAATTATAGAATATAAAACATGATTTATATATAATATATGTTCAGAATATACATATATATAATGGATCGATAAATGGAAAGAAATACACCGTTCATGGAGACGGTAGGCCGTACGTACGCATGAACGCTGTTTTCTTTTTGTTATAGAATTGAGTGGAATTAAGTAGATGACATACATATATATACACATAAATCCAGTAGCTTTATAATGTCATATATTTCATTATTATTGCTTATATATACTTTATAATCATTCTTAAATGGTTAACATGGAGAATGAATCTCATCATGTCGTGGAGACGGTAGTCCGTACGTACGCACGAGCGATGATATCATTTCCATAATTATTGAATTGAATTGGAGTAGATGATACAATATATCAGAATCAATATGATGTTATAATAACTATGTATAGGTATTATTTACACCATAATACCCATCCATGTAAGGTGTTGGTGGAAAAACAGATTACACCACGGTGTGGAGACGGTATTCCGTACGTACGCACGCGCGGTGATTTCGTTTTCCGTAGGATGGATAGATGGTGAAATAGGGTTGTTTCATACTTATAATAACATATCAGTATATGAGTGATAATGATGTTTTTACTTCATAATGAAACAACCTAAGAAGAAGAAGTGGAAGAAGAAATAAAGTTGAAAGAATCGGTAACGAAAATTATCTCTTCTTTGAAGCGCCTCTTTGAGATCTCCTTTTAGGGAACTAAAATTGGTCTTTGAGGAAGACCAGAACCTCTAGGATGTTTCAAGGGAAGTGGAGAAGAGAATTTGGCAGGGTTTGGCCGAGCTTGAAGGCTCAATGTGGTGGGAGGAAGAGAGGGAGGAGGTGCCCTTTTATAAGGGAGGAGAGGGGCTCCTTTGGAAAAACTAAAAATATTATTTTATTATAAAGTCAAGTTCGGTTTTAAATAGCTCCAAATTGATTTATTTAGAGGATAAGGTGGGGATGGGTCGAAATCGTCTCATCCAATAGAATTTAGAGAAGTTTAAGTTCCTATTTTAACCTTATCATTTAGATTTAACATTAAGTTAAATAATTTTACTTTTACCGTGTCTTCTTGTGTTCTTACACTATAAGTTTAATAAACTTACTATAAGAAGCCAAAAGAACCCCAATTTGTTTATTATTAATATATATAAGGTTATATAAGTCATTTGGCCGAACCTTAGATTTTTAAGAAAAAAATAACAATTAATAATATAATATTTGTTTTAAAAACTATTTTATGTCAATTTTGACACTATTTAGTAATTGATTTTTGTGAAAATCATAACAGAATGATAAGTTAGAACAAAGTTAATTAAATCAATACTAACATGTCATATTAACCTATAAAATTAGTGTAATTCATAAAAATTCTCAGATTATATTTATTTGGGTATTTGTATCATCAATTATTTCAATAATTCATTAATAAGATAATTAATGCGTCATCGTTGTGTCATAAATAAATTAAATTATTTAATGTCTAAAAATTACAAATAAACTACCATTATGTAGGAAATATTTTTAGCTTTCTAATAAATATTTATAGTCGAATTTATATTATGTATAACCCCATATTAAAAATGTTGTAGTAAATAAACATTGATTTTAACTCTTTTTACCCTTCTTTAAATAAATTAATAATAAATGTCCTAATCTAATCCAAGTGGGCCTAAATGGTCATATTTTATTCCTAAGCTTGTTTTTGGTCTAATTACACTTATCCAATAGAATTTGGACATGTGTTAGGATAATAATAATATCATTTTTACCCTTAATTACCCTATTTACTTTTAACCGTGGTAAATAAAAGTAAAAAGTTACTATTCACCAAAAATTATTTTCGTCTCATTGAACCACATTTTACTTACTGAAATCAACCGTGTCTCTCAGATTTTTTGAAATTCCACTCACAGAAGCGGTAAAATTAAGTTTTATGAAAAATTCAGTTTTTTTTAACTACCACTTAGTGGTTTCACTATTCATCAAAAATTGAAAGTTTTCAGAAAAATAACAAAAATTAGGCCTAAGCTATATTTGATATTATGAACACAAAAATGATTTCTATTTTACCAAATTAAAAATATATCAGTTGCATTAATTAATTTAAAAATTAATTCCCGTCGTCAAAACAAATAGCGTGTTCTTAAGAGATAATAACTACCAAAAGATTAACACTTGCTTATGTCTGGTTTAAATGTGAAATTACATCCAATGACCAACATTGTATTAAATTGTAAAAATATATTCTAAATATACTTTAAAACCACTCAAATTAACAATTTATCACTATTAATTATTTCGATTAAAAAAAATGTTTTTAATTAAAATTTAGTAATTTTCACTATTCATCAGAATATGAAAGTTATCCGAAAAGTACCAAAATTTCACCTTAGGCTAAATTCGATACTACGAATCCAAAAATGAAGTCCATTTTTAAAAATAAAATTTACAAAATTTCAAAAAGTGGTTATTACTATTCATAACGGCTAGTTTTAATAATATTTTAATAGTATATCGTTGTTTAGTGAAACTCGGTATTGCGTACTACACAGGTTATCAAGGAAGGTCGCGATTGCGTGTAATGAAAGGCAAGTCAAGGATGCATGTTGTGCAAGCTCCTTTTGGTGTAGCGTACAACACAAGACATTAATGAAATTAAAAGGAATATTTTTCATAAAATCTCGGGGTGTTACAATTGCCTCTATGAAATGAAAGATTTCCCATATTTCTATTCATAATTGCCTTACACAACTATTAATGATAATGGTTTTAATGGATAAAAATAATTTTTATGAAATTTTTATGGTTTTGTAAAGAAATATTAGACAACCTCTTTACAATATTATAAATAAACAACTATGGTAAATTCAAACCATCCAAAATAATGTTTTAGGAGAAAAAATGATTTTTTATTACTATAAAACAACATTTAATAGGTTATATTATTCTTATAATTATTTTCAATTATAAAATATAACACTTATAAACACTAAAAATATCACTATTCTTATTTTATATTGATATTATAACTAAATTACTTCATAATCATCCATTAATTACAGTACGTTCTTGTTAGGGTTGGTTTAACCACATACTTGAACAATGATATAAATTTATATCATGGATGACTATTGAAATTATATTACTTGTAAAATATGATATAAATTAGTAAATAATGAGTTTTTTTGGTTTTGTAATGGTAATTTAAAATTTTAACTCATTATTTAAGAGAACACCCTTTTTCACTAAGAATCACCAAAATATGCTCATTCCCAAATTCATATTTAAGGATTTTAACAAAAAATCCCATATATTGAAATTATAAAATTATAAAAAATCATAAAAAATCAATTCAAGTACCTTTTATGACATTATAATGATGAAATTAGGGATAATAATGAATAAAAACGTCACTATTATGAAACTACATCAAAACATTAAAGATTACTCACATGTGATATCAAAAATAGATAATAACCAACTAATATACATATAAGTGATAATTATAAATGAATTTTATAAATGTTTATAGATATTAAATTTTTTATTAAATGGATTATTAAGATATTTACTTTTATTATGTAGGATTTTAGAGCGAAATAAACTAAGATGGAATTAAGGCAAGGGGTTCTTTGTCTCAAATTAAATTTGTTGTGACATATTTCTTAATGTGAACCATTATAACTTTAATATGGTGTGATTACTAACAAATCAATGTATTTTAAAATTCTATGGTATTTTAAGAGCCATATTTAGTGCTTTATTTAATTTTACTCCAATTCAAAATATACTAATGTTAAAAAGGGTTTTGATTAAAATGTTACTGAACCCGTAAGAGTTTAAATTACCAATATTATCTTTTAAATAATAATTATTTGAAATATATAATCCATATTTTTAATTTAAATTATTTATGAAAAAACCCCATCATTTTAATTGTATATTCATATGGTTTTACATATCCCCTCATAATTTCATTTCCCCTTGACTCATATTTTAGTTGAAGTATTTTTTGTAAGTAAAACTGTCCCTATCTCTTCTTCTCGGTCAGGAGCCTATTTTCTTAATATACATATATCATTGGATTATGTATAAACCATCCTTATATAGGATTTAATAATTTATTTAGGTCATTTTATACTACTTGAAATTATTTTAAATGTTTCATAGAAATTTTAATGTTTTCTTCATGGGTTATTTTCATCAAAATTTAAAAAGCTACCATTTTTATTGTTTACATGTGAAAATATCATTTTGACACCTTTTTAATTTTATATGAATATTTATCTCTATGTTTTAATTGTTTATAAATAAAATATTTTTGTTATAGTTTTATAAAAAAAATTCATTTAATTTTTTTTAAAAATATTAAAAATATTGATTATTTCCAAATCAATTTTTTTAAAACTTATAAAATGTATTTTCTCACTTAGTCATTGTCCTTTGATACACATAATTATTTATCAAGGATATTATTAAAAATATAATATTCACCTTATTTATATATATATCCCATTAAATTTTCTTTTCTATAATGTAAATGATACATTACTACTTTTGTCTTGCATATTCATTAGTGGTTTATAAACCTAATTTTTCTTTAAATGCTTTCCCCTTGAAAATACCCAATTTTTTATTTGTTTGATTGAAGGGTGTTCACTTTTCATCCATACATCAACTGATTTGGAGAATATATTGTATAAATCATATAACCTTTATCTATATTTTGTAAATACAATATGATTTATTATCTTGATTTAATGGTATTTACCTAGAAAGTCACTTGATGTTATTAGATACCATTTTATTTTCTATGGGATTATCATGTTTTGATTATTAATGGAATTATTAATGATTTAATTATTTGATTCCATTTAAAAATGATATATAATCCATTTTATTTCCATAGGTTCTTTATATTATAAAATTTTAATGATTTTCATTTGAATGTTTTATGAAACACACTTTATTTACATGGGTTCTTCATAAATTGATAAGTGTATGATTTTCAAGTGGAACATGTAAGAATGAAATTATGATTGATGGGTCCATATATCACCTTCCAATGCATTGGTTAAAAGTTTACATATCATAAGATAAATTATTCACTTGTTCCTTTTAGTTACTTGTAAGCGTGGGAAATGATGGTGTGGCTCATTAAAGTAATGTTCGATATAATAATTTTGTCCCATATTTGAAAGAGATTCAATAGTTTTATATGTATTATAATTATTATGTTATACTCTCATTAATTAAATTTATTAACTCATTCATGTATTATTTTACTCCAAGACTTATTCTATGATGTATGATATATTTTTTGTTGGGTAGAAGTTTCTTATGTATCTTGATTTTACCCATATGCTCATTTTATGCTCACCAGTGATATTTGATTTTTATCACTTATATTTACCCTTGCTGATCATATGAGATCATCCATTTCTTATGTTTATATTTAACCAGGTTATGAGGAAAGAAGAATTATAAAGTGTATATAAGAGTTTCAAATGTATAAAATTTGTGGGAGATGTTGAAGACTCATTATTGATTAATTAGTTTTATTTATAAGGTTAAAATGTTCAATTGATACAAATAAATTATGTTTTGTATGGTAATTTTTTCCTAATTTCCTAAAACTAGAAACCTTAAAGGTCTTTGGAATGTATCATAATGAAACATTTTCTTTAAGTTATATGGATAACAAAACCACATATGTGGGATGATATAGTAAATAAATGAAAAGATAGTCTAAAAATACCTTTATATATTTTTTAAATCAGATAATTACTTCTAAAAAATAATTTCTAAGAACATATATATGGAGGAGAAAGATTATCAATTAAAAATGAATAATACGACGTTATTTTCTTAAACAAATTGTTTTCATCATTTAGTATATCAAAGTGGTCGAAAATGGAATGAATACTTGAAAAAAAGGAGAATAAAGTATTTGGCCTTTATAATAGGAATAACTCATAATTTTACATAGTAAAAATTGAAACATAAATATTCCTAATAAAATGTGAGTATACGACATAAATCTTTCCTCAAGTCCTAAAATGATTTATACATGCTCTAAACTCATGTATAATAAATTTATATTTATTATAAATATATAAAATTACTATAGTAATACTTATTTTACTATATATTATTCCATTATAATTTTAAATTTCCCATTTATTGAAAATTCTTTATTAAAATAAATATTTAGGTGTCAATTGTTTTGTTTTCCATGTATGTTTGAGTTTGAAGATTCCAGTTCTTGCTTCTTGATCATGGTTTTATAATCTATATAATTTTATTAATTTCATAAATATCATATTTATTATTCATATACACTTTTAGAATCATTTATGTATGGTAGTGATGAAAAATGAATTACATCACTTCATCTAGGTGGTAGTCTGCACATACGCATAGGTGATGTTTACATTTTCCAATCGATGGAAATAAGGGAAAATAAAAATTTATTTTTTCATAATCATATTTAAATAATAAGTATTATATTCATTCATTAAATTCATCTATATAACCATCCATGAGAGGAAATAATGAAAAATTAATTACATCACTTCATGGAGGCGGTAATCCACACATATGAATGTGTGATTCTTTTATTTTTCAATTGATAAATGTGGAGTAAATAATGGTTATTCTATCAATATAATAACATTTCAATAAATTTATGACACTTACATAATCAAATTGGTATGGATATAATAGATTCATAGGATGTGGAAGGATTATTAAACTTGAAAGAACTTGGTTAAGTCAATTACCTCTTCTTCAGGTATCCTCCTTTGGATTACTCCTTAAGCCTTCTTAGGTTGATATTTTGGGGAGAAAAAAACCTATAAAAATGGGGAGGATATTTTGAAACTTAATTTTTCAAATATTTTTTAGGATATGGTTCCCAATGTGGGTGAATAAGTGGGGAGAGGAGGATTCCTTTTATAAGTGGGGGGAGTGACAACCTTGTAAATACTCATAACATTAAAATAGTATAAAGTCATTTTCATGGGAAATTGGAACAAAATATGACCAATTTTGGTTAAATGTGATTGGAGGTATAGATACACAAAACAAAATCAAACAAAGAAATTTTTTATTATATTATAAGCTTTATCCCTCAATTTAACCCCATTTAAGCCATTCTAACCTTTACTGTGATGACTTATCTTTTACCATTTTAACTATTAATTATGGATAAAAAATTTAAATTATAATAAAATTTTGATATTATGATTAAAAATATGGAATATATTTTATCTAATTCTATTTTAAAGGTATTGGAAATTAAATATAACATCTGTGCACAAAAGGCGTAAAAACCATTTTAATAAAAATTTATCATTAAGCAAAAAAATCATTTTATTCTCATTCCTTGTCTGATAAAAAAAATGAGATTAATGTTAAATAATCTTATTTAATATAACATCTAGTATTTTCTTAAAATAATTTATCAATAGTAATTAATTTAATTTCTTAATATAAAATACATTGCACACATAAAAATAATTTTATGAAAAATAAATGTTTTACCCTAAAATGATTTTTTATTGATTTCTAACCAATTTAACATCAATATACTAATTATAATTAATTTTTATAAATTTATAAAAAATTATTTTACATAATTTTATTACTTAAAATAAGATAAATTTACTTTTAATAAAACATATATAATAAAACAATGTTATTAAACAAAACAATTTTTTAATAATTTTTTTTTATTCCAATATTATTTATCCTTACTTAAAATATTCATGGAATTTGCCAAATATTTTTCTTAATTATTACTTAAATTTTATCAATAAGTTTTATTTATATCATTCCTCAAAATTATTAAATTTAAGGAAAATTCAAAATTCAATAAAATAGTTCAAAACAATCTCTTTAGAATCAATGGTATTTACTTAAGTGAATTTTCTCTTTTTAAAAAACCGTTTAATCTATATTTACTCATACAATAATTACTTTAATTTTATATCTTAATAAATTATAATTCACTTATGTTTTATGTTGTGTGCATTGCAAGTTATCAAAAACATCAAATTTATTCAAGAGAATAGATTATAAAATCTTGAGGTGTTGCAATAATATTAATTCAATAATTAGAGGGATGTTAGTGCCATATATGTGGGTTAGATGAAGCTTATAGACTTATAAAACTACCATTAGAGCTTGAGGGTAATTCTTAACCATTCGTTTACCCCATATTAAATGGAAAAACTTATTTTAAGGGGAGTGGGTGGAGTGTTTTGACTATTTATAATTTTCTTATTAGTGTGATATTCTCTAGGGATAGAATAATAGAGAAATTGTGGTTGAGCTACGAAGATTCCCCCACACTCTATTAATTAATTCAGAGTTTAATTAATTTATTATTTCTTTCTTGATCTTACTAAAAGTGATTGTTTTCTACACACAATGGTTGATTTCCCATGTTTGATATATTTCTAAATCCCCCTCCTTATCTTTTCATAGGTTTGACACATACATTCCTCTTGGGTATTCTTTATTCCTTATATGGTATAGGGGAGTCAAGACTGGTTCAAGAGTTATCAAAATAATTTGGTAACTTGGGTAGGCAAGACCAGGGAGTGTCATGATTAGTTTGTTTCTCTATTTAAGCCAAAAAATTTAGTGAGGGTAATTAGTTGAGGTTTTAGCTAATTATTGATAATGAAAGAGAGTTTAATTTAATAAATAATGATTTAATAGGTAAGTTGAGGTAATATCCATGGTAAGACCACTATTTAAAAACAATACCAACAATATTTTATTTATATTCAAATCCCAAACATAAAATTAATTTTTTAATTTCCATCAAAAATAAACCCATAACATAAAGAACACACTAAAAATTTTACTTCTCTAAAGATAACTACAGTCACACACTACTGCATTTCTTAAGTGTAATTTCTATATTTGTTGAACCATTCATGATTACTGCATAAGAGACACCACCACAAATTTTTATATAAGGTATGTTAAGAAAATATCTTTGTCTAATTATTGATGTTTTAAAACTATTAAAATTTTAATTGTGTGCTCTTTATTATTTACATCTATACTAAAATTATGCAGTCACTGGAAAAGATGATATTATGTTTCAAATTTTTTAATCCCTATATTAATTCTTGAAAAAGGAATTTATCTAGAATTTATTTTTAATTTTTTTTTTCATTCATCAAAAGTGTGTGTTTATAATTTAAAAATGATATATTATTTCAAAACATTCACCACATGATCAAAACTAAGCAATAAATCTTGGATTGTCTCAAAAAATTAGTAAAATGGTCTATGATTCATTTTTGATTTGTAAGAGTTAAACTCACATTGTTTTGAACCATGGTGTTTCCAACATAGCAGAAGGTGTGTGATTTTAAATTAAAAACGAAATTTTAATTCAAAACATGCACCACATATTCAAAGCTAAAAAACAAACTTTAACTGTGATGTTACTTTATGAAAATTATTAATAAATATTTCTTAATATATCTAAATTAATTGCACATTATTCTGAAAAGTGGTGTGGTTGGTATGACTAAAAATACTTGTTTTTAATTTAAAAGTGACATTTTAGTTCAAAACATGTATTAAAAGATCTAAATTGATTAAATAAGCCCATATTATCGAAGAACATTATGAAAATGATTAAGGATTCATTTTTTGACCAATTAAAATTAAATGAATATAATTCTAACATGTGTTTCAGTTGTTATTATTGAAAGTTCATGTTTTTAATTTAAAATTGACATTTTAGTTTGAAATTTCCATCAGATACTCAAAATAGAAAAATGTTCTCAAAATTTTGTGAAAATTTGAGAAAATGATCAATGATTTATTTTCTGATCTATATAAATTATCCGCAAATATTTCTATGATGTGATGTGTTTGGTGTGATTGAAAGTACACGTTTTAAATTTAAAAGTGAAATTTTAGTCCAAGAAATTCCTTACGTATTCAAAACCAAGAAATCAAGGTCAAATTGTTGTGATAGTTTATAATAATGATTAAATAATTGATTTTTGACTGATACGATTTACCCTCATTTCAATTTTATGCTCATTGGAATCACAATGAACTAAAGCGTATTTTTTTATTTTAATCATTAAATAAGTTTAAAACATTCATGATATTCTCAAAACCAAGAAAATGTGATCAAACATTCATGATACATTATAAAAATGATTATTAGTTCATTTGTGATATGTATGAATTAACTTCATGTCATTCCAAATTGTATTATGTTTTGTATTACCAAATCTGTATGTTTCTAATTTTTAAGTGACATTTTAGTTCAAAACATGTGTCAATTGATTAAAATAATACAAACACACTATAATTTCCATGAAAATTTGGGAAAATGATAATTTATTAATATATGACATAATTTAATTAACCAAACATCATTCCAACACATGGTGTGGCCAGTATAATTGAAAGTGATCATTTTTAATTTAAAAGTTATGTTTTAGTTCAAAAAATTTGTCACATGATCAAAACCAAGAAAATATTATTAGATAATCATAAAAATTATGAAAAACAAAAAATTATTAATTTTTACCTATAATAATTAACCAAATATAATTCTAACATACAGTGAATCTAGTACGACTAAATGCATATGTTTTTAATTTAACATGTCATTTTCAGTCAAAACACGTGTCACATGGTCAAAATTGAGTATACATGATCAAATTTTAATGTAACTTTAATAAAATGATCAATGATTCCTTTATGACATATAGGAATTAACTAAACATAAATCTATCATGTAGTGTAGTTGGTTACACTGAAAGTGTATGTGTTTAATTTAAAAGTGACATTTTAGTTCAAAATGTGCATCACATAATCAAAATAGAGTAAATTCACTCATATTGTTTTAAAACTTTAGGAAAATAATAAACGATTCATCTTTGAAATATAGGAACTACTCACACACTATTACAATATGAATTGATATCTCAAAAAACTAAATTTCTTCATTTTAAGTGGTAAAGAAGATCAAAACACGGATCACATTCTCAAAAATATGAAAATGTACATGGATTATCATTATGATTTAAAATTATTTTCATTCATTTTTAACATATTGGAATTAATCCCACATCCTAATGACATTTGGTGTGTCCAGCTTAACTAAAAGTGAATGTTTTTAATTTAAAAGAGGTATTTTAGTTCAAAATGTTCACCACATGCTCAAAATGATGAAAAAATTCTCACATTATCATGAATAAAATGGAAATGATTCAATTATTGCCTAGATAAATTAACTAAATATCATTATGACATGAATTTTTTCTTATAAGACTGAATGTGTGTGTTTTAAATTTAAAAGTTGTATTTTATTTCCAAATGTGAGGCATGTGATCAAAATCTTGTAAACATTCTCATATTGTCATTAAAATATAGAAAATTGATCAATGATTCATTTATAACCTATATAAATTAACTAAACATCATTATGAGATTTAGTGGGTCTGGTATGACTAAAAGTTGTTTTTTAATTCAGAAGTTACATTTTAGTTCAAAACACATGTCACATAACCAAAATCAAGAAAACCCACTAGGATTGTTGTGAAAATTAATAATAATAACAAATGATAATTTTTTTACCTATAACAACTGTCATTACATCATTCAAATATAAATTAGAATTAGAATGAAATAAAGTGTATTTTTTTCATTTTAAGTCTTAAATAAGTTCAAAACATGCATTACATTCTCAAAACTGAAAACACACACTTATATTGCCATTATTCTTTAGGAAAATGACCACTCATTCATTTTTAATAGTTAGTAATTGAACTCACATCATTCTAATTTTTTGTGTTACCAGTATGACTGAAAGTGCCTATTTTTAATTTAAAAGTGACATTTTAGTTCAAAACAAGTGTCCCATGCTCAAAAATAAGAAAACACAATCATTTTGCCAAGAAAATTTAGGAAAAAATTAATACTTTATCTATGACCATTAAGAGCTAATAAAACTTGATTTTCACAATTGTGGTGTTTGAAATGGCTGATAATGCATGTTTTTAATTTAAAAGTGACATTTATTTCAAAATTCCCTCACATACTCAAAACCGAGGAAACATTCTCGGATATTTGTGATGATTTAGGAAACTTATTGAATATTAATTTGTGATATATCAAAAATAATTTCATTCCAATCTAACATGTGATTATTTTGGTAGGACTGAAAGTGCGTGCTTTTAATTTAAAAGTACCATTTTAGTTCAAAGGATGTGTCATATGCTCAAAACTAAACAAACATGCTCAAACTATCATGAAATTTTATAAAAATAATAAATGATTCATTTTTAATCAACTTGAATTAAACAAACATCATTCTAATATACGATGTGTCCAATTTGACTGAATGTGTTGGTTTTTAATTTAAAAGTGGAATTTTATACCATAACATGTGTTACATACTCAAAATTATGCAAACATACTCAAATTATTTGGAAAATTTATTAAAATTATCAATGATTCATTTTTTGACTATATAAATTAACTAAATTTCATTCCAACATATGTTGTGTCTAATATGACTAAACATTCTTTTTTTAGTTAAAAGTGATATTTTAGTTCAGAACATGCATCACATACTCAAAAATAAGGAAACATGCTCAGGTTGTTGTGAAACTTTTGAAAAATGACCAATGATTCATTTGTGATCTTTATGAACAAACATCGTGTCATTTAAACATTAATTTGAGCTGGAATTACCTAATGTTTATTTATCCATTTTAATCATTAAATAAGTTAAAAACATTAATCACATAAACAAAACCAAGAAAAAGTTTTCATATTATCATGAAACTATATGAAGATGATCACTAATTTTTTATGACATGTATCAATTAACCATTTTTCATTATAATTGAAAATTTTCATTAATTATATAACATTACAAAGATAATTGTTTTTATTTCTTTATATACTAATAAAAAATAAGAATTATTTTTATTATAGACACACATTTCCTTTTTATGAGGTTGAGTTGATCATTGGATGACGTCCCCTAAGAGAGTTAAATTCTTTTTGTATTAGTTATAGTTATTTTTTAAGTCAATTGTACAACATTTTAATTTCACTATAGTGAAACACTTTAATGTAAATCAGTTTGTATTGAAAGGGTGTAGTTTAAATATGTTATCAATTATATGGAAATATAAAAGTTCAATAATGTAAAAATGTTTTTTATGTTTTTTATCAGTTGGTGCAGTGAGTTATTTATATAAAAAGATACTATAGAAATTGGGGAGTGCTTTTAGCAGTTCTATCTATAGTGCCCGTAAAAAGAGGCATTTATCAACCCTAAACTTAACAGTGATAAAGGAGAGATTGATCGATGATTTTTTAGTGATAAAGAATACTGTAGGCCTTTATTGATATTTGAAAATTTAGTGATTTAAAAACAATGATATAGTCTATTTTGTGTTCTAATAAAGGTTGGCCATGTAGTAGTGGCCTGAATTAGATTAGATCAAACCCTCTCTCTAAGGTTAATCTACACACCAGATTAGCCATTATTTGTTCATCCCAAAATTCTATTTCAAATAATCTAACCAAAAGAACCATTTTACATCCTCCCAAAGGCATTTTTTACCACCATGGGTTCTTTTCATTTCCATCCCAAACCAAGCCATTCTTTAGTGTCCAAGCTTCCCTAACCTGGTGATTTTTCATGCATGCATGTCACATAACATGTATATATGGATTGAAAACATTCAACATGATATATTTTTAAATGTTTCATTTTCCCTTTGCAACCTGACTTATACTATTCTGATGAAGTTCCTCCCTCCACTGACCATATGAATTCGATACATCATATGATTGTCATCTCATTCAATGCTAATTCTAATCCCAGCTACCCCATAACCCAAGAATACGTGTTTTCACACTTAAATATTTTTTTGGCTTTTTATTTTAAAGTAATAACATAATTTAGGGCTATGGAGGCTCAATAATAGTTGATCAATGCCATAGATTAATCAATCGAGAGTGTCTAAAAGCCTACTAAGTATAGGTAGGAGTTTTTCTAGGAAACATTATTGTTGATCCTGCTAGGTAAATTTGGGGAGTTGTATATATTCAGTAGTAAATAGTTACTAAAACACAAATCGATTGAGAGTATGTGAAGAGATACTGAGATACCATGTGAGGTAATCATGTTTTAATAGATGAATACTCATCCTCCTCATGTGCGAACCATGTAGAAGAAATAGGGTTGTTGATCATAATAAAATTATATCATGTATATTAAAATGAGTCAAAACTTGAACATAGATCCTTATATGAATAAGGAAACATGAATATGATACATTACAACTTTTGAATGAGTATAGAATTATAAAACACTCATAGATGTGTTTAAAATGATTTAGAATGGTTTTTATCTATATAACTGGTGAGGAAGATTCCAAGTGCTATCATAGTCTTATTTCAAATAAAACTTACAATTTTATTATAAACATTGTACAAGCTACCACATGTGATTAATTTTGGTTGCTTACCGAGTTTTTATTATAGATAATTCTAATGAAGCTTTCAAAAAATGGCCTTTTGTATTTGTATGGATGGCGATTTACATAATAACATGTGATTATACACCAGAAATATAAGAGTTTCTAACTAATGGCTCAAGCTTCTCATATATACCATGCATTGGGTTTCAAAAATGCTGTGAATGAGGCACTCATGAATGGTGGATTTTGGGGGCCTTACAGGTGGAATAATGTGAGGTTATTACCAATTAGGGGAGTAATTTTCGGTTGATTGTATTATGGATGATGGATTCTTCTTTGGTTGGATTCCAATATAGAGAGATGTAACAAGCAATGAAAAAAATTATTTTGGTAGCTGAACCACTAGAACCTCATTAATAAAGATGTAAATTTTATCCTTTTAAAAAACATGATTGAATTATATTATAATGTTAATTTTTTATCCTTTTAAATTTATTGAAAGATGAAATAAAAAATTTATTACCCCAATCCCATGGATGTAGTTACACCACTATACCACATTAATCCATCACATTCTTGTGTTTTTTCCTTATATTCACATTTGTTTTATTTTCTGGGAGTTATGTTTCCCAAAAAAAGTGGTATCAGGTCCTATAGCATCAAAGTACTGAATGGTAGAGTATTTATTCCAATTTATTGATGATTTAGAGTGATTTGAATCAATTTTTGAAGCCATATTTTTAAAGATCTCATTAAGATGATTCCAAAGTGCAAAAATTTCAAAAAATGGATATATGATGAACTATATAGAGGCATACAAAATTTGGGTAAACTCTGAGGTTATAGAGTACCCATTACTATATAATCCAACATTATTCAAGAAAAAGAAAACTTTCCAATGGATTTTCCATCAACTGTATAGGTGAGATATAATATCACCTCATCATCTATAAATCTCAACTGTTAATATTTTTTGGATTATATCATGGTCAATTGGAGTCCCTTTTTAATGATATTGGAGGTGATACCTGCAATTTAGACCATTTCAAACACATATATATGGTTATATTTTCAATATTATCAATAAATCAATGCATTAAAATATTGATAACATGATTAAGCTTAGTTATTCTAATTATAATATATGTAAACCCAAAAGTTAGATCTTTTGTATTTTAAAGATTTGTGAAATCCCATAGTAGAGAGAACTAAGTTCATTATTTTTCTAGTGGATGAAACTGATAAATGTGGATAATATAATGAGAATATATCTATTACTACCCTTATAGATGATATTGAGTAGGTCATGCTCAGTTAGAAGTGTTCTTCTGAAATCAAGTTGTGGATGTTCAAGAGTGTCTTTCAAAAAATTTCTAATTAACATGAATCTTATGTTCTATGGTGAATTTTATAATATATGTATGTAAGAACAATGTCAAAAAAAAAACAAATCAAACCCAATACTCCATCTTTTCAACAAAAAGCACAAGGATAAGAATAATGTATTAAAATAGATGAGAAAGTTACAAGGTATTATTCATTAATTGATTTATATAAAAATGATGGTTGATGATGAGTTGTCATCACGATGGATGTAGAGATCCTTAATAATGTCACGAGACACATGGTCCATGTTAATCAGTAATTATATATCTGATAGAAATATCACCATGGAAATGGTGAAAGACAAAATGTTGAATGAAGAATCCATAAAAAAGACAAGGGGTGTACATATTAATTAGAGGCTCTTGTCCTTAAAATACTAGGGAAATAGAAATAGTATGGTATATGATGTCAAGGAAAAGAAATATATGATCAAAATAAAAAAATTAGGAATCAATCAAAATCCTAATCAGGTTACGACATAAAGTTACACCATTATGGAAAGAACATACACCACATCTAAGAGTATTAGAAGCCAAAGGCAGGGAAAATGAATCAAGAAGGTCATACCCCAAAAAAGGACCCTATAATTTTCAAAAAAAATATTAGTATTTTTTAGTAAGATCATGTAAACCTTGAAATCCATGACTAGACATCAATGATTGATTTAGGTGCCTCTTACCATGTCACTTGTCAAAAATATTTATTCTCACCATACACATCTAGAAGTTTCAGACACATTAAGATATGAAATTATGGTGCAACCAAAATTATTTTTATTGGTAATATTTTTTTTGATACTAATATTGGAAATCATTTTACAATTGAAGGATGTGAGGCATGTTCTTAATAATCCCCTCAATTTAATATCCACTGGAATTATTAATGTTGATGGGTTCAAAAATTCCTTTGATGGTGGAAAATGAGATTTTACCAAAGGAAATATTTTTATTTATAAAGGAAATAAAAATACATTTCCTTACCTCACAGATTCTATAGTATGTGGATAAGAAGTTAATACAACTAAAAAAAGGTTGAAATGGAAGTGTAGTGTCAGTGACTTAGTTTTACTAGTAATTAGAATCATTATATTATGAAAAATAAATGTTGGTACAAGGGAAAATAAAATAATGCAACATCATAGAGGATGAAAATGATAAATCCTAAGGGTTTCTCAACATATAAAATCATAATAATCCCAAGGGAGAGAGCCAACACTTGAACATATATTCAATGTCTCATCCTAAACTCCCTTATATTCCATATAATCTTCCATTAAATTCTCTTCATGAAAGGTATGAATATTTTGTACACCTTGGTGAATCATATCTCTATAGACTCTGAAAGTTTAAACAATACTCTAGTGGGAAGGAAGGAGCCTCGATAGGTACTAAATCAACATCATGGAGTCCACTTATATCATAGATATCAAAATATTCTTCAAAGAGAAAATAGAAAGTCTTTATAAAAAGGAATGGGATTTAATAATGAGATAATTATTTTTACCATATTAAGCTAAGAACATAAGAATCACCAGTCCTCTAGAATACCAAATGAGGCGACCTCCACGCATGATTCCATGTATATGAGAACTGTCCCATTTGATATTATGGACATGAAAAGGATCATTCCATGGAACCTAGTGGCCTAGTATTGCCGTAGATGATGAGTTAGTTGAGATAAAAGAGGTATGAAGACATATCTTGATAGAATTTATACTTTCACTATCCCTAATAAGAGATAAGAGGGCTACAATGGTAGGAAAAAACTTGAACTTAATACAACTTTTTGTTGGCCTGGTTCTATTAAGATAAGAATCATTATGAATCACCAAGATTACTCCATATCCAGATATATAAGGAATGATCCTAGCCTAGAATCTTGGATGTTCACTTTCATTAGACTAAAAAAAGGTAGTATTAGAATGATTTAAGGATAGGAATATGTCTTAATTTATATTAGAGCTATGAGAAAAAACCAAATATACCAATCCCACCTTCCTTTTCAAAACAGGTATAATACAAATTCCATATTTTCACTTAGATAACATATAAATTTTGAAACAATTTTAATACCTTTATTTTTCACATATACATTAATAGGAACAACACCATTCCAAATACTCCAAACTAGAAATGCATCTTCCCTAGAATGGGTTTTCACCATAAATGACCATCCCATGCATCCTTGCATCCATTCATGTGAATGAGACCATAAAAAGATGAAAGTGTAAATAAACCATATGTGGATAGAGTGAATATAAATATATTATGTTTCTATACTTGTTGAATGGTGGAGTTCAATAACCTTTTATCCATGTCTAGTACAAGATTAGTAAATATAGAATATAAAATCACCTGCATGTAGATAATGTTAGGTACTGAGATCCCAAGGAAGAAGAGAGTAGTACCAATATAATATTATTTCCAAAAGATAATGTCACCCTTTCCAGTGATCCATCTAGAGGTTACATGAATGATGGAAATATAGTCAAAAATACTTTTCCACAGGTGATATCCATTCATTTCCTATGCAAGTCAATATAACCATGAGGAACCATAATTATTGCGAATAAATATACCCAAATAGAATGCCTAGAGTGTAAGATCCTGAAATTTTCTGGAGTTAACTCAGTTTTTTTAGGTACTATTTTATTTAGTTTTTAGTACCTTTTTATTTGGAAGGTTCTTAGGGAGTTTTTAGGTGGAAATGGAGAAAAATGTAAGAAAATAGGTTATTGCATGGTTGGAGTATGGTTATAGAAAACCATGCACCCCGTCCTAGGAAACTATAAAACACTACATATTGGGGGTTCATATGGTTGGCACATGGGTTTTGCAAACTGTACACCCCTAAAATAATGGGTTCATGGTTGGAGCATGGTTAGGGAAAACCCTGTGCCCCTGCCCAGGATACTTTGAATGATATTTTATATGGCTTGAAAATTATTTTTTAATTAACATAAACCCCCAAAACATCCCCCATTCAACCCAAACTTGGACCGACTATGTTTCTGACGATTTCATATCATTATAGAGGGATTAAAAATCCATTTGACATCTGTTCTATGCGATTTGAAGCCTAGATTGAAGATCTGAATCCCTCCGAGTAAGTGGATCTAATCTCGTTGCTTTCCATCCATCTTCCTTCCTTATATTATTATTTAGTTTAGAGTTTATATCTTTTTTTTTGTTATATATAGATCTAAATTTTATGAATCAATATCTAGGATTTTCTATCCAGATCTAGAATTAAGAGAATTTTGAATTGTTTATTATTGATTTAGGGTTTTAGATCTAGATCCCAATATACATCATCGTGCTGCTCAATTTTGGGGAATTACATTGGGAGATTGATTGTTGACAGTTGAGGTAGGTGTTCTAATATTAAATTCCCCTAGTCATGATTTTGATACATTTATTCATGTTTTTGCATTGCTAGTTTTATTTAGCAAATTGAATTCCTAAATTGGGTAAGTTAATTTGGATGTTAGATTAATTGGATTATTGGTGAAATTGAGGATTAATTTTGGAGTTAATTATGAGATGTAGGGTATGTCTACTTTGTTAATTAATAGGAGGATTAATTATGAGATTTATGGATTTATAATTTAGATAATTAATCGGGAGATCAATTATGAGATGTTGAGATAATTGGTTTCAGATAATTAATTGATTAATTAATTATGAGATATCATGATATATGAGATGAGATAATTAATATTATATTATTTATGATATATTGATTCCATGAGATGAGATAATTAATGCTAGATTAATTATGAGATATTTAAATTGTGAGTATGATTAATTAATTGATAAATTAATTAATGGTGGTTGAGATATGTGTAATATTGTGATGTTGTTTATTTTGTGATATTAAATAGTAAATGGTAACATATAGATTTTTCCATGTATATTGACTGGTAACATGATAATTCAATTATGTGTTATGAAATGTTAAATATTAACATGGTAAATTTACAAAGTATTGTGAATGGTAACATTCTTATTCAATGATGTGATATAAAATTGTGAATGGTAACATGATCTTTCAATTATGTGATATTAAGTATTGTGAATGGTAACATGCTCATTCAATTATGTGATATTAAATGGTGAATGGTAACATGGAAATTCATAAAAATATTATGAATGGTAACATGGAAATTCAAATGTGATATCCCTTGTGGATGGATCAGACTCTGGAACTGGCCGAAGTTGGTATTGTGGTTCAGGTGTCCTCAGGAACATGGGGGTTTTTTTGGTTAAACAGAGAATGATTAATAATGTAATAAACTATTTTTTATGCATTATATTTATTTCCTTATATATCTGTATACAATATTATTGACTGGATTTATATTAGACACCATTAGTGGAGGCCTACTGAGTTTCACTCACACAGTACTAAGTCTACCTGATCAGTACCTAAATAGACATTATTATTGCAAGATAGGTTAAGATAAAATGCCCTGGTTTAGATTAATGATTGGGGATTGATCATGGGTGAGGGAACCATATGTGGTTCCATACACAATTGGGAGACATTAGTGTCTTTGGTTTCATTTTCAATTTTAGACACTTGACACTTACTTTAGCATGGAATGTTTTCTAATTCAGTTGGATATTTTATTTCCTTCTTTGATTATCTTGAGATATTGGTATTTTTATGGTAATATATACTTCCTTTATTTCTTATTTATTTCTACTAGTGTATTACTTTGATAAAATAGGGTATAGTCTCCCCATGACTGACTTACCAGACCCTCGTTTCTAGTTGGAAGACTCTAGCGTATGAGGAGGAATGATTGTGGTTATGTAGCAGTTCGGGTCAAGGCACCGATGTATGGAACCTGGGCTAGTATGTTACAGAGTGGTATTAGAGACCAATTTTATTTTCTTTTTTATTTTGTATTACTATTTGGGAAAGGTAAACTGGAGACTAGGAAGAGTTGGCCTCAGTAATGATCTTGTGCATGGGAGTTCAAAACCCATGTATGGGGGGAAATTCAAATACCCAGGGTGGTATTGTTGTTATTTATGTTCATTGTTACAATTGAATATTATTTCACCTTGAGTGACACACTTGTTGTGAGATGTGATTATTGTTTCTGAAAATTATTGAAAATTAACTCATGTCCTAGTATGGCATTAGAGTTGAGTCTGCATGCATCATTCCAGGCACTCAATATTATTTTGTGACATTCATCATTTTAGGCACACATAGGAAAATGGGTTTTGGGTTAGTCATTAAACTCGAACTATATTTCCATTCTCATGAAATTGAATTGAAAATGATGCCTGATATAAGATTGAGAATAATAAAATGATAAAAATGTGAAAAAATGGGTTCCTAATGAGAAATCTGAATAATGGGATTGTTAATGACCTTTAATAACCAAAACCTAGGTGTAGGATGGTTAATGGTAGTGATAGAACCTCAGTTTGACCACGTGGAGAGATTTGGGGATAAGATTTTTTGTGACTTGTTTTAGGTTTTCCTCTTACGTAAATGTGTTAAAGCTATGTTATGGGTCCTAAGATGTGTGTTTGGAATTGTGGAGTTATGCATCTATGATGACTATTATTAATGGGATAACATGAGGATATGGATAGAGATTGTCTAATAGCAGTATAACCTGAAGCTCCGATAGTTCTGGGTGAGGAAGCAGTGGATTATTTCTAAAAGAACCTTTTTTTTCTTGATGAAATTTATGAAAAGATACCCAGGAAAGGTTATGAAGATTTTTACAGACCTGATAAGGGAGTTTTAGTTACAACACCCATCGAATTTTAATATAGAGGGTGGAATTGAAGGAGTTGAATTTTGGTTTGTTCCCATCAAGATGATACTTGACCATTTAGAGACTCCTACTGAGAAGATGGTCAAGTTGGCCACTTATATGCTTCGAGGATCAGTGAAGAGCTGGTGGGACATTCATACATAGACAGGACTGGATGATGGTATGCTATAGAAGGAATTTTTTAGAGAAGTTCCTAGAGCACTTCTACCTAGAGATGTTGACACTAGAGAGAGAAAAAGATTTAATGTGGTTAAATCAGGGGAGAATTTTTGTGATAAACTATATTGGAGTGTTCAAAGATCGGTAGTGATTTTTCTCATCATTAGTAGAAAATGAGACAACTACAGTGAGAAATTTTTAGGATGGACTTAAATCAAGACTAAGTCCCAAGATAACCTCTTTAGGATAAAGAAGTTTTTTGAGGTGGTAGATCAGATACTCATTGCGAAGAGGAACCTAAAGGATTCTTCCAATGCTAGATAGATAGTTTCTAATGGACGATCAAGATGTGTGACTTCCAAGAGTAGGAAGTTCTGTTATGAGAACTTTATCTAGGGAAGTGGAAAGTAGAGTACACATACAAGAGGGTAAGTTTCATATGACCTTACTTGAATGATATTCCATCAATTCAGTATGATGGGCCATTATTGTATATATTTTCCCTAACCACCAATAGAGTGATGGTCTTGCAACAAGATGGGACATCTATAGAAGTTTTGTAGGGCACAATGACATAAGGTTAGTGAGGGTGCTTCTAGATAGAGTCAGAGTGTGGGAAGGGGATCTTCTACACCTTATCAAACTGGTAGCTGGAGTAATGCTTGCCAAGGTGGAAGAGGAAGAGTATGTGGTGCTTTTGGGAAAGAGCACCAATATCAGTATAGTGGTGTAACTTAGGGGAGTCAGATGACATCACATGGGAGAGAAGTAGAACAGTTGCATATGGTGCAGCCTACACTTGTGGATAGTGAGACTAGAACATCAACAATGAGTGGTACTCTTCTTGTAGATTCTACATTATCCAGTACCTTATTTGATATTAGTTCCTTTCATTCCATTAAATCTTCTATGCTTGTTAATGGTTTGAAATTAGTGGTGGAGTTTGTGAGAAGAGTTATTAATATAGATACACTATTAAGAGTGTAGTATTGAGACATATATATGTGTAAGGGGTGTTATCTTGAGATCGAGGAGTATCATTTTCTCTAGTATATCTATATTCTTAACATGATAGGCTTTGACCTAATCATTGGTATGGATTAGATAGTCACATACCGAGCCCATATTGAATATTACCACAGGAGAGTGATGTTTATGTATCTTAAGGGAGACCATTACATTCACTAGGGAGAGTGGGATATCCAAGAAGGATGACCATTACATTCACTAGGGAGAGTGGGATATCCAAGAAGGCTGAGTAGGGATAATTACTTAGCGGCTGGGAGAGCTCACAACCTAGCTTTCTAGTATTTTTTTGGATGATGTAGGTGTTAAGAAAGAAAAATTTCCACATGTAGTGGAACTATTTTGGGATGTATTTCTTGAATATTTCTTAGGGATTACACCTAAGAGAGATTTAGAACATACTATTGAGCTCATACTAGGGGTTGATCCGGTATATATTCCACCATACAAAATGTCTATTATAGAGATTCAAGGGATCAAGACTTTGGAAGAAGAGTTAGAGGTTAAAGGGGTTATCAGTATTAGTACGTTTCCTTGTGGATCACCTGTGTTGTTTGCAAATAAGGTTTACAGGAGTGTATGATTTTATGTAGATTACTGAAAGTTGAACAAGATGAATGTAAAGGAACTGTATCCTCTTCTATGTATCAATTATTTATTTGACCAGTTGAGAGGAAAAAGTGTTTTCTCAAATATTGACTTGAGATCATGGTATCATCAGCTAAGATTTCAGAATTATGATATATCGAGGCCTAATTTCAAAAGTTGGTATGGCCTATATGAGTTTTTTGTAATGCTATTTGTGTTGATGAATTCACTAGTAGTATTTATGGACTTGATGAATAATATCTTTTGTCCGTACCTGGATAATTTTTTGGTGGTTTTGTGGATGAAATATTTGTGTATTCTAATACTCATGATTATCATTACCAACATATTAACATTGTCCTAGGTACACTGAGATAGCATTAGCTATATGTCAAGATATCTAAGAGTCAGTTTTGGGTTGATTGGGTATAATTTCTAGGACACATCCTCTTAGAGAAAGTTGTGTCAATATAACCAAAAAAGGTTCAGGTAGTGGTTTCTTGGGAGCATCCTAAGAATGTGTTTGACATTCATAGATTTTTGGGGTTGGTACGATATTATCAAAGGTTCATCAAGGACATTTCATGTTTGGTAGAACCTTTGCCGATCTTGACCAAAAAAGGAGATAATGTTTTATTAGTTAAAATCATGTGAGGTGGCCTTCCATGAGTTGAGCAAGCTCTTCACATCAGTATTGATCTTGATCTTACTTGAGCTAGGTGAGGATTACATGGTGTATTGTGATGATTTTAGGACGAAACTCTGGGCAGTGTTGATGCAAGAAGATTGAGTTGTGGCATATGGGTCTCGGCAGTTGACACCACATGAATGAAACTACCCTATGCATGATATTGATCTAGAAGATGAGGTTTATTCCCAAAAGAGTTAACAACATTATTTGTTTGGTGAAAATTTTACTATGTATATAGACCATAAGAGCTTGAAGTATATATTTTCTCAATGAGATTTGAATCTTTGGCAGTGAATATGGGTTGAGTATATACAGTTGTTTGCTTTTGAGCTAGAAAATATTCCCACGAAGGGGAACATTTTTGCTGATGGTTTAAGTAGGAAGACTCAGATGGTTCATGAGTCTATAAATGAATGGAAGATGGTGACCTTGCTAGCTAAGATGTTCATTGTGGTTTAGGAGAGTCAGGAGAAGATGAATATCATATTAGTCTTAGTGGATTCTAAACTTTTGAGATGGATCATGGATATACAGTATGAGGATCTAGAGTGTTTGACCTTGAGTTAAAACCTTAAAGGTTGGGAGACACCTTCAGACCGAAGCATAGATGAGGATGAGATCATTTATTTCAAGAATCGGGTTGTTGTGTCTATGATCATGTGGTAGGAGCTAATGCATGAGTTTCATTCCTAGAAGTGGGTTGTACATCCATGGGTAAGTAGAATGTAACATGATCTTCGAAGATAGTTTTCTTGGACAGTCATGAAAAAGAAGATAACATGGTTTTCAACACGATACTACACCAATCAATAGGTGAAGGAAGAAAATCTATGATCGGAAGGTTTTATATAGCCATTTCCCATTACCCAATGGAAGTTTGGAAACATTAAAATTGATTTTTTGGTGGGTATTCCAAATATTCCATAGAAGATTGACCTTATCTGGGTTATTTTCGATCATCTAACAAAATAGGCGCATTTATTTCTCATACAGGAGACTTTCATAGTAGATCATTTGGAAAAACTATATGTTTAAAAGATAGTCTATTTGAACAGGGTTTTGTGGACTATAGTTTCATATCATGACTCACACTACACTTCTATAATGTCTTGTAGAAGGAATTTGGTACACAAGTTTTATTGAGAATGAGTTTTCACCTACAGATAGATGGGTAGTTAGAACGTGCTATATAGGTGCTTGAGGATATGTTGTAGATGTATGTTCTTGAATTAGATGGGTCTTGGGAGAATCACTTAGCTTTAGTGTAGTTTTAATATAACAACACATATTAGGAAACAATAAAAATGGCACTATATGAGGCTCTTTATGGTAGGTCATGCAGATCAATGCAATGTTGGATGGAGGTAGGTTAGTTAGAATTATTGGGACCAAGCCTCTTGCAGGAGATGCGAGAGTCGGTGAAGCTAATTCAAAAGCGTATGGCTATAGATCAGTGTATATAGAAGTCATATATAGATAGAATTTGATGACCCCTAGTGTTTATAGAGGGTAAACATGTATTACTTCGGGTGTCACCTTGATTGGATCATTGAAGGATATAGAGATAGGGAAATTTTATACCCAGATTTGTTGGACCATTTGAGGTTGTGAAGAGAACCGGACCGGTGTAATGCCGATTGGATCTCTCATAGAAATACATTGTTATGAATGATTTTTCCTATGTATCAAAACTTTGACAGTATCACCCTGACCCTTATCTGTAATCAACATGGATGACATTGATCTTGTGGTAGATGTGTCCATTAAGGAGCATTCAATACTTCTATTGGATCGCAGTGAGAAAGTGTTTTGAGAAATATTGTGCTGAAAGTTCACCTATTATGGAAACATAGATGTGTTCATGTTGAGAAATTGGAAAGGGAGGTAGATATGTGGTCTCACTGGCCTGATTTTTTGGCTTGGAATCTGAGAGATGCTTGGGAGTGTAGCTCAAGGATGAGCTATTATAAGGTGCTGAGATTATAAGATCATGACCTTTTCTAGGATTGAATCAATCTTGTTTACAGGTAATATTTTTTCTAATTTTATTTAACTTTTCTTTAGAAAGTTCTTGGGGAGTTTTTAGGTGGAGATTGGGAAAAATGAAAGAAAAGGGGTTGTGCATGGTTGGCACACAATTAGAGAAAATTGTGCACCCCAACCCAAGAAACCATGAAACCCAAGATAGTGGGAATTCACATGACTAGTGTACAATTTTCAAAATTTGTTCCTTAAAAAGGGAAGCCATGCACTCCTAAAATAATGGGTGCACAATTGGTGCATAGTTAGGTAAAACTGTGTACCCTTTCTTAGTAAACCCTATTTGATATTTTATATGGCCTAAAAATTAGTTTTTAATCCACCCAAACCCCCAAAACATTCCTCATTCAACCCAAACCTAGACCAACTCAGTTTTTGATGATTTCACAGATTTTTGGAGGGATTCCAAGGACATCTGGTCTCTGTTATTCATGATTCAAAGTTGTGATCAAATATCCACATCTCTCCTAATAAGTGGATCTTATCCTGTTGCTTTCATGTTCTTCCTCCTCCCATCACATTTTCTTTTGGTGGAAAATTATATATTAATTTTCTAGATCTAAATCTAGATTTGATGAATATAGACCAATGAATGTGGATCCAGATCTAGAATTAAGAGATATTTAATTGTTTAATATTGATTTAGGGTTTTTGATACTGACAACAATCTACATCATTGTGCTGATCAATTTTGAATATTTTCATTGGGTGATTGATCATTGATTATTGAGGTAGGTGGTCAAATATTAAAATCCTATAGTCATTATTTGGATACATGTGTTCATGTTTTTGTATTTATATCATTCTTTAGAAATTGTAATTCCTAAATTGGGTTAGTTAATGTGTTCATTTGATTAATTGGAATATTGTTCAAATTGATGATTAATTTGGGAGTTCATTATGAGATTTAGGGGTTGTCTATGAATATATGGTAATTTTCAAGGCATCACCAAGAATTCTATCCATCATCTCATGAGGAGGGGTGGAGTGAAGAGGATAAGTAGATTTTTTTATGAGGAGACTTGTGGGGGGATGAAAATTATCTACTGTGAAAACATGTGAAGACTTTGGATCCTCATATTGACATTTCTAGTGGTGGTTCCTGGATTCTATGTAGAAACGTTTGAGGCAACATATTTCTTGTTCATTTTGGGGTGTTTGCAACCATCACACTACATGGATCTACTTTAAATGAGGTTCAAAGGAGGAGGCTTTCACCTGAGCATGCCATTTGAATTTGGATGTTTGAGAGGGTATAGATTTGCCATCGACACTAGGCTAGTGCATCCCTACACGTGATAGCTAGATGAGTGGTCATTTGATGGAGAAGGCTTGTCATCACAATGTAGTCACTCCAGAGGGGTAGATCCGGTAGTCTTGATCCAGGTTATCTTCTTTCATGGTTTTATTTGGTTGTAAAGATTAAATCTTGTGGTTTCTCACTTTTTCCTTAAAGGTTTTTGATAATAAAAAAAGTTAATTTTCAGTTAGGGGCTGTGCATTTTGATAACAAATTGGAGGATTAATTATGAGATTTAGGGATTTGTGATTTAGATAATTTGTTGAGGGATTAAATACGAGATGTTGAGATAATTGGTTTGAGATATTAATTGATGAAATAATTATGAGATATCAAGATATATGAGATGAGATAATTAATGGTAGATTAATTATGAGATATTGATGCAATCAGATGAGATAATTAATATTAGATTAATTAAGAGACATTGAAATTGTGAGTATGATTAGTTAATTGATGAAGTAATTAATGGTGGTTGAGATATGTGTAATATTTTTATTTTTCTTATTTCATGCTATTAAATAGTATATGGGAACATGGAAATTTGGCCAAGTATATTGAATGGTAACATGCTCATTCAGTTATGTGTTATTAAATAGTAAATTGTAACATTGAAATTCGACCAAGTATTGTAAATGGTAACATGATCATTAAATTATGTGATATTAAATTGAAGTGCCCAGATCAATGTGAATCACTAGGAGGGGAAGGGGTGAATTAGTGATCCCTTTGAAACTTTTTACTAATTTATTCTTTTTAATTAAACCTTTATGGCTGGTTAAAGACTTGATCTACTCTTCTTGTGTCTCTAAGACTTACCTCCAATGATGCTATATATGTGAAGGCACTAAACACAAGGATTTATAAGGTTCAGTTCAAAGACCTACTCCTTGATGTGTTGGTTATTCTCCCCAATACAGATTCTCCACTATAATTCTATTAATAATTATAATGGTCGATATAGAGTCACACTATATCTCTCTTGAGTCCCATATGAGGTTCTTTATACTTATTCACACAGTGTTACCAGAGTCCCACTTGCCTGCTCTAGAGTCTCACTGAAGTCTTCTTCTCCTCCCAGAATCTCATAGGGTTCTTCTAGCTCTCGAGTCACATGAGCAGCTTCCTTATTTAAGTTCTTCTCTGATTCCCTATAGATGATCTTATGATCTCTTTACATAGTCTTGCTGAATCACACTTTCCTGTGAATTTGTTCAAGGATCTTCAACAACCTTTGATAAGTTCTGTTGGCCTTTCTCAACAATTCAGATCACTTCAATTGATTATTCCTCAGCTTAACAATGCTCAGGCAATTATTTTTTCTTCTGATGAAGACCTGGCCTCACTTATATGTGTGCAAGTGGTGCACAAAACTTCTTCAAGAATATAAATATGCAAGAATTATCTTTCACAATATTAGCACTGTCTTACTTCTTTAATCATTAATTACTAAACTCTAAGATACAAGATCTTCTTTAATTTATTCTGACTTTAGTCTCAGTTCTTATTCACTTCATGGATGGATTGCATGGGTATCTCAAATTGTTCTTCCTTAGTGAAATATCTGAATTCACTAAACCTTATACTTTTTTCCTGGGCAATAATCACATACACTAATTTGATTATTCAAACACTGAAGATCAGATCATTTGGCATCATCTGAATTAATACAAGTTCATGTGTTCATGCATGATTTCATGCATGGGTCTCTTTCTTCTGAACATGCATTGTCTTCTCTTCTTCCCTCAATATACACACACACTTTTGATTCTTTCTTTACATGTGCATGTGCATGCATGAATGCATGCACAATTCTTCTCCACTTTCTTGTGTGAAAACCCCAATGGGTGTAACACTTTTAGAATACACAAAATACCTTCTCTTTCTCCTTATCTTTTTCTTTTCTTATCTTTCTATTCTTCTTTTGGGTCTTAGCACTCACACACTTCTCTTATTTAATTCATTAAATTTTATGTGTTTTTCATGGATATTCTTCAAGACCAAATTAGTGCTACCCATAGTTCACCTTGTTCTTATACACTTGGGTGTCTCAAATCATGCACATGATTTTCATGTTCATCATGCATGAATTCTCCTTCCTCCAAAAAGTGCCTCAGGTAACTTCTTCCTCTCCTAGGGCAGTGTATGTGTACACTGTCCTTTTCTTATTCTCACACAAAGGGTATGATCTTCAAAACACCCGAATCTTGAAAACACAAAACAGAATATGTATATATATATATATATATATATTTACATTTATATGCATGTGTGTTTTGACATGAGGTTTTTCTTCTTCTTCATGCAAACCAGAGAGCACATGGGATCTTCTTATTTGCACAGAGGATGAATAAGGATCTCCTTTATAGACCCATAAGTGGTTCTTGGTTCTGTCTTAGCAAAGGTACAACAAGGGTGCATAGCACCTATTGTGTAGCTTGCAGGATCGCCTCCAAAAAGCATGACGAAGATTTAGAAAAACCACTCACGTGTTTATAGGTTTTTCCTTTGAACAGAGGGTGCATATGTTCTTCTTCTTTACAAGGAAGGTTCAAGAGTGCATAGCACTTCTTGAACTTCTGCGGGATCCTCTTCTCCTTGACATAGCAGAGCTGCGTGGAAACCTTCTCTTCATGGTGCTCTGTTCTTTTGAGAACAAGATATTTTTCTCAATTTTTTTAACAACTATGCCTTGGTCAAGGGATCTATATTTATAGGCAAGGAATACCATTAAAATCCGTGTGATATTTCATGAGATCTAAATTTTTCAATATCTTATATCTTTAGCTTTGAATATATTCAAACACGAATGAGATATCCCATGAATCCTGGTTATTTACTTTTTCTTTTTCAACTGTAGGATCCTTCATTCTCGGTGAGTGCATCACGTTCATGCATTTTAGAACGCATGAAAGGCTTCTCACAAATGTGTCAAGCATCCTAGCGTGGCCTCACAACTCCATTTGCTTCAGCCATGTTCAAATTATTTAGCTCAATGCATGCATGAAACTTTGAATGCATGCATGTGTTTGGTTCATCCAGATGTTCTCTGTGGGCTTGACCAGAGCTCAAATGGTGGTTAGAATGATGAGTTGGGTGTCTGGCTGTAACACCCCGAGATTTTATGAAAAATATTCTTTTTAATTTCATTAATGTCTTGTGTTGTACGCTACATTAAAAGGATCTTGCACAACATGAATCCTTGACTTGCCTTTCATTACACGCAATCGCGACCTTCCTCGATAGCGTGTGTAGTACCCAATAACGAGTTTCACTAAACAACAATATACTATTAAAATATTATTAAAACTAGCTGTTATGAATAGTAATAACCACTTTTTGAAATTTTTTAAATTTTAATTTTCAAAATGGACTTCATTTTTGGATCCGGAATATCGAAATTAGCTTAGGGTGAAATTTTGGTACTTTTTGGATAACTTTCATTTTCTGATGAATAGTGAAAATTACAAAATTTTAATTAAAAACAACCTTTTTAATTGAAATAATTAATAGTGATAAATTATTAATTTTAGTGGTTTTAAAGTATATTTAGAATATATTTTTATAATTTAATACAATTTTGGTCATTGGATGTAATTTCACATTTAAACCAGACATAGACACGTGTCAATCTTTTGATAGTTATTATCTCTTAAGAACACACTATTTGTTTTGACGACGGGAATTAATTTTTAAATTAAGTAATGCAACTGATATGTTTTGAATTTGGTAAAATAGACATCATTTTTCAGTTCATAATATAAAATATATCTTAGGCCTAATTTTTTGTATTTTTCTAGAAAATTTAATTTTTTGATGAATAGTGAAACCACTAAGTGGTAGTTAAAAAAATGAATTTTTCATAAAACTTAATTTTACCGATTCTGTGAGTGGAATTTAAAAAATCCGAGAGACACGGTTGATTCCAGTAAGTAAAATGTGGTTCAATGAGATGAAAATAATTTTTGGTGAATAATAACATTTACTTTTTTTTACCACGGTTAAAAGTAAATAGGGTAATTAAGGGTAAAAATGATATTATTATTACCCTAACACACGTCCTAATTCTATTGGATAAGTGTAATTCGACCGAAAACAACCTTAGAAATAAAATATGACCATTTAGGCCCACTTGGATTAGATTAGGACATTTATTATTAATTTATTTAAAGAAGGGTTAAAATAGTTAAAATCAAAGTTTAATAAGTATATCATTTTTAATATAGGGTTATACATAAGATAAATTCGACTATAAATATTCATTAGAAAGATACAACAACTTCCAAAATAATTGTATTTTATTTGTAATTTTTAGACATTAAATAAGTTAATTTATTTATGACACAAAGATGATGTAGTAATTATCTTATTAATGAAATGTTGACATAATTGATGTTATAAATACCAAAATAAATGTAATTTGAGACTTTTTATGAATTCCAATATTTTCTAGGTTAATATGACATGTTATTATTGATTAAATTAACTTTTATTGAACTAATCATTCTGTTATAATTTTCAAAAAAATCAATTACTAAATAGTGTCAAAATTGACATAAAATAGTTTTTAAAACAAATATTATATTATTAATTGTTATTTTATTCCTAAAAATCTAAGGTTTGGCCAAATGACATATATACGGTTATATATATTAATAATAAACAACTTGGGGTTCGTTTGGCTGCTTATAGTAAGTTTATTAACCTTATAGTATTAGAACACAAGAAGACACGGTAAAAGTAAAATTATTTAACTTAATGTTAAATCTAAATGATAAGGTTAAAATAGGAACCTAAACTTGTCTAAATTCTATTGGATGAGAGTATTTAGACCCATACCCACCTTAGCTTCGAAATAAATCAATTTGGAGCTATTTAAAATTGAATTTGGCTTTATAATAAAATAATTTATTTAGTTATTCCAAAGGTGCCCCTCTCCTCCCTTATAAAAGGGCACCTCCTCCCTCTCTTCCTCAAACCACTTTGAGCCTTCATGCTCGGCCAACCCCTGCCAAATACTCTTCTCCACTTCCCTAGAAACATTCTGGAGGTCCTGGTATTCTTCAAAGACCAATTTTAGTACCCTAAGAGGAGGAATCAAAGAGGCGCTTCAAAGAAGAGGTAATGTCTGTTACCGATTCTTTCAACTTTACTTCTTTTTCCACTTCTTCTTCTTAGGTTGTTTCATTATGAAGTAATAACATCAGTATCACTAATATACTGATATGTTATTATAAGTATGAAACAACCCTATTTCACCATCTATCCATCCTACGTAAAACGAAATCACCGCGCGTGCGTACGTACAGAATACC
Organism: Viscum album; assembly: GCA_963277665.1. Classification (NCBI taxonomy): domain Eukaryota; kingdom Viridiplantae; phylum Streptophyta; class Magnoliopsida; order Santalales; family Viscaceae; genus Viscum; species Viscum album. The sequence goes on from OY728155.1 coordinate 142,050,700, forward strand.
GTCTCCACACCGTGGTGTAATCTATTTTCCACCACCACCTTACTTGGATGGGTATAATGGTGTAAATAATAACTATATATGATTATTATAAATTGATATTGATTCTGAAATAGTATACATACACTCCAATACAATTCCACGATCATGAGAACGATATCATCGCTCGTGCGTACGTACGGACTACCGTCTCCACGACACGATGAGATTCATTATCCACGTTAACCATTCATGAATGATTATAAAGTATATATAATAAGTAATCATGAAATATATGACATAATAATTATACTGGATTTATGTGTATATATATGTATGTCATCTTCTTAATTCCATTCAACTGAATAAGGAAACGAAAACAACGTTCTTGCGTACGTACGGCCTACCGTCTCCATGAACGCTGTATTTCTTTCCATTTACTGATCTATTATATATATGTATATTCTGAATATATATTATATATAAATCATGTTTTATATTATAGAATTAAGTAATCATGTTCTAAGTAATCATATGAATAATTACAAGTCAAAACACGGACGAAAAATGAAACGATTTTACCCAAAACGCTCTTTAACATGGAAGTTACAAAAGAACGAGTAAAATAAAGTCCTAAGTGAACCATATATGATATCATAAAAATATGTATGATTCTTGAATAAGTCAATAACATTATTTAAATCATTATACAGGAGGTTCAGACACTTACGAAGCAAATCGGACCTAAGGTAAGGGAAAATATCACAATCTTATTTTTATCTGAGATTGTTTATACTTTGGTATTTACTAGGGTGTATTTTATCATTCACATCCATGTTCCCTCAATATGTAATATTGTTTGTATCCACCTACAATTGTTTAAATCCAATTTTACCCTTTGGTGAGTTTTTAGTAAATGATATGAAAGTAATCTTTTGTCGTTTTTCATACGAGGTACTTTTTGACTTATCCGACAAAAGTACGAGAATAATGTTTTTTAACTTATACGGAATGAATGGATTTTTAAAACATTATTTCCAAGAAACTTCATTTACAAATTTTCAAGTTTATTTTTAATCAACTTCTTTTAGTTTAAAATTGTATGACATGTTAAGAAAGGAAAAATGTTTTTGAGGTGGAAAGGATATTTTCCTCAAGAATGGAGTTCAAGTGTTTTATCAAAATTATTTTCCATCTAAGATAATAAAGGGTTTTATTTCTATCCCTATTATTACATTGATTTTATTATGTTGTGATGGAATTATTTTTATGAATTCCTTTATCTTATATGAATTGTTTTATGATTTCATGATGTTTAAGAATCCCATTTTTATTACATGGGTTATGCTATGATGTATGGTATATGATTTTGTGCCACACATAAGAATGGTATCATTATGAGATGGGTGGGACCTATATCTCCCTCCAATGCATTGGGTAAATATTTTATATCTCATGAGATATACATGGCTAGAACGGCAGATTAAACCGGTTCAGCGAAACAAGACTGAAACGAGGAGTGAACTCGGTTTAGAAATGGACTTTGTCCACTAAGATAGTCTTGGAAATGAGTCTTGACTAATAAGAAATGATTCTCTATGATTATGTGTGTATGCCACAAAGTTTCATGTTTTAAGGTATGATTATTGGGATTACATTTCACTACTATGATTTATCCCATGTTATGATATTATGATCTCTTTTGCAGGTTAAGATTTCCCAAATGTTATGTTCTTATGAATATGATGTGATTTATATTTCTTTTGTTTACTCTTACTGAGCATTTGAGCTCACCCTTTTATGTTTTCTTTTCCCCAGGATATAACGAACGGTTTTAGGTAAAAAAAGGAAGATCTTTATGGGAGATGTTGAAGATCTTTCACCACGATTATAAGATTATATTCCGAGTTTCCAAAGATAGTAAACTATTACGGTCCTTATGTGTGTGTTTTTGTTATGTACTAGGTGTCAGAAAAAGTAATGTAATGTCCATGTACATTAAGCTTCGGGTCTCTACACTGGCTGGAGCTCCTATTTCACAGGTGCAGCAGAGTTGGCTGGAGTTTGAAGATAACCTCGATTCTGCTCCTCGTCCATTGTATTTTTTCAAATTAATCCCGGATGGTGGTGATTAGGTCATAGAATGCAGGATGAAGTGTGCGGTCGTGATCTCACATGAGATCTGATGGACTGACACGATTGCATTCATGTTTTTAAAATTTCACTCCACATAAAAATGGGCACACGATCAAAAATTATTTAAATAAAAAGCTGCCACAAACTCCGCTCATAATTCTCCCATCTCCCTCCACCGTACCGCCCAATACCATGTTTACCCTGTGAGCACGCTCTTAGCACCCAATTTTCTCCTTAGGGCACGCACCTAGAACCCATTCTATCTGGGTTCATCACCGTGCGACACCTGTGGTCTTACACTCAGCCCAAGCTCACATGCCTCATGCGGGGCTTCCCTCAAGGGACTCCTTCGAGCGTGGTTGACCCTCGGGTCCTATAAGTGCTTGAGGTGAGGTCCTCATCTGGCCTCTATACATGGATCATTTTTTAGAAAAGGGCCATAAATTTTTTTATCATTAATGCTAACATGAAATGAGATACATGGACACCTTATAAATCCATTCCCATGCATGGGAAATGCATTTAGTAGATTCCTCACTAAACCCTTTCTCTCTTTTTCTTTATCTTCAAACACCATCCTTCTTTTCTTTTTGAAATAATAATTCTAAGATCTTCAAATTTCCTTTAATCCAACCATGTATGATGCATGGATCATGTCTACATTACTAATGCATTAAAACATAATGCATGGCCTTCAACACTTCATCCACTTAGTGACTATTGATGGATGTCACTTCTTCCATTTTTCAATTGAGTATTGAATGTACTTCTTCAAGCGTTGTAACATTGTATCACCTTGATACATGTCTTGAAAATTAAGACCAGTTCAAAAACCATCATAGTTTCATCCTCTTGGAGAATTTACAAGTGTATAATTTAATGATTTGAATCAACAACAATTCACCAAGGCTTCATCAACTTCTTCCGTAATACCTTTCATTCACATATTGAATTCTCATTGACCAAAAATGCAACTCTTATACACTTCAATCCATATTGACAAATAATGAAACTATTATGCACTTAAATCTCCCCCTTTGTATTTATTTTTTAATATCACCTAAGAACACTTTGTATGGGTCAATATGTGTGCCAAACGTTTCTCCCCCTTATTAGAAACCAAATGCAATGGTGTTAGTGGGGTCGCTTAAAAAACATGTCCTCCTCCCATTGAATAATATCTTTTGGAATTTTTCTGAGAGAGGAATGATGTCACATGGTTTACTTAGCAAAGAGACTTTAGTTAATCAGCTCTAAGTCTACTTGGGCTAACCCAGTGAAGAACACACAAGAGATATGACCATGGATTTCAGTGGTGTCCATAAAAAACCATATATGTGAAATCATGCTTAGTATGTATCAACTCTTATCTCAAGGTTAATAAAAATAATATTTATCAATGAAATGATAAATTCTACACATACATCACAAAATATATTAAACTTTTCATGTGAAAAGATAAATCTCCCCCTTTCATCCCATATTTTCATCAATCGAGCACTACCCCTTAATTGATATGATAAATACAATTAAGACTAAAGAATGAAAGTGTGACCGGAATACCTCAGTTTCAGATTCCTGAGATGATATGAATTTCAAGATTTTTCATGACATAATCCTTGAAATCATCTCTTTCATATTTTCTCCCCTTCAAGGGGTGCACTCCCTTTGAATTTCCTTAGTGGAGAATATCATCAAATAAGCTTGAAGATATTACTGTTGATAATCTTCCACTGTGGATCACTTCAAGTAATTACCAAATCATGAATAATGAGTTCAACTTGTAGTTATCCACTTTTCTTATTAAAATATCATTTTAAGAATGACCTTCATCTTAAATTCCTTGCAATATAAGCACACATGTATAACAAAAGTATAAAGAAATAAGATGGAACACTTGTGAGATTCTTAATTGAAGCACTAGGGCTGAGAATGTTATCTCAATCCAAGAACTCATTTACCTGCAACTCTAAAGTGTCTGGTACTCTTCATGATGATGTATCCTCTCCATTTGGAATTTTTATTTTGTATTTTCAGCATGAATTATTTACTTCCATTCACCTTAAACTTTTTTGGACTATTTTTATTTACTTCTGTCAGTAGTGAAGTAGCTTTTGGTGCATGTTTTTCAATTTTCTCCATTTGGACTGGTAAAATAACATAACATTTATTTTCATGATGTCCAGCCTTTTTTCACCTTCCACAAAGTAGTTGTGAGTTACTTGGGTTATCATGTGTTGATAACCTCTCATGAAATTTGAATTATCCTTCATGTGTAATGAACTATTTTCCCTTTTATTTAGCTTTAGAAAGTATTTTATCTTCAACTCTTTGCAGTTCTCTAGATATTTTCAAATAATTATGTGAGATAAATAAACACTCCTTCTTAACATTTTCAGATTTAGAGCTTCCACATGGGTTCTTCATTGTCTTCAAGTTACCTTTCTTAGGAAAATTATTAAAATTATCTTCAGGAATTTCTTTAGTAAATCCCAATTTATTCTGTATTGATTATCCTTTTATTTTCTACTTGCTTCCATTCATTTTCATGGCTTGTTTGAAGTGATCCATGGTATGACCTTTCTTTCTACAGTAGAAACATCTTTTCTTTGATGAGATGCCATTCTTGGAATCCAGCTTGAACTTATTCTTGGGAATAATTTATTTCACTGGTTTCTTGAATTCAATGTATTGCATATTCCTAATGAAAGACTTTTCAACTCATTTGGCTTTCTCCTACCTTTGTTGTGGTATATGCTTCTTATCAACATATTCTTGAGGCATGGTAGGACTAAACAAGAACTCATCATGACTATGATCACTTCTGTTTCAATTATCACAGAAGTCTTCATGATATTCAAATATGTTCTCAGTAGATAGATTATCTTTCATCTGTGTATTCTTCATTTGCTTTGCAGGATGATTTATTTCTTTATATCTACTTTACCTGAATGTAGGGCTTCCATAATTTTCATAAACTGACATATTATTCTAGAAATCATTATCATGATTCCCAAATATCCAATAACACCAACAATAGCAACCAAATATCCTTCTTTTACTTGTAGTATCATCCTGGCTAGATTTAGTGCATTTTTGTTTTTGGAACAGTATTTCTTTCTTTGGAGAATCCTTATCAGAGTTTCTATTTTTAATCATTCTGGTGCCCACCAATGAAGTTTTGATGGATGTATTGAAATTTTTATCAATCCACATCTTTACTTCTTTTGGCTTTGAACCTGTACTTGCTGATGAAACTGCATTAGTAGAAACAAAAGTAACTAGGTTATGGGATACCTTATTCTTGGAGGATGTTGAAATTGGACTAGAGTATAATTTGATATTCCTATTGGAATCATATTACTCAATGAAAAAATGAGTGGAAACATCTCTTATTCCAGCTGATTGGGAAGTTCCAGCTTGGAGTGATTTCTAATTCTTCAATTTCACCTCCAGCTCTAAACACTTCATGTTGAGAGAGTTATTCTCATCCTCAACTGATCTCTACTTACTTTCCCAATTATCCTTCAGCATTGTTATTTGTTCTTCATGAACATTTCTTAATTATTGAAAAGAGATGTCATTCTACTTTATCTTGTTATATTTTTCTTTTAGTTGAGCATCTTTGACAACAATAGAAATGTTTTTCAAATTTTCAAATGCATGGAAAGCTTCTACAATTACAATCTCAAAGAATTATTTCTCACAAATAGTTCCCTGCAATTCTTCGGTAACTTGTGCACGTCTTTCATTTCAAACAGAAATTTTTACTTCTTTTTCCTTAACTAGTTTTGTGAGAGTGTTGGACATGCCAACCCTTTTAGCCAATGATTTTTCCATGGCATTTTCTTATTCTTCCAATTGAAATTTTTCATCCTGAGGAGCACTAATGCTTGCAGAAATGTGTCTTGACACTTCTCTAGGGACTTTCTTCAGATGATCTTTGAGTGTAGTCTGAAGATCGCTAATTGATCTGTCATCATCACAACTTGAGTAGTCTTAATCAGAAGAATAATAAGTATTGTTGCATGTTTTACCTTTTAGATTACCTTCAGAAGAAGGTGCCTCCCCAGTAGTAGTAAATTTTTTCTTCATCTTCTTTGCCTGTTTCTTCTTTCTGTTCTTTTGAGTCTTGGAAGATATATCTATTTGTGGTTGTTAAATCATCTCCTCAAATTTTCACTTCATAAATACTCCCTGGGATCTTTTAGAGGTGACCTCAGCTCTGATACCAATTGAAGGGCCTAGATCAGTGTGAATCACTGAGAGGGGGAGGGGGTGAATCAATGATCCCTTTGAAACTTTTTACTAATTGACTCTTTTCAATTAAACCTATATGGCTGGTTAAAGCCTTAATCCACTATTCTTGTGTCTCTTAGCAAAACCTCAAATGATTCTGTATGTGTAAAGGCACTAAACATAATGATTTACAAGGTTCAGTTCAATGACCTACTCCTTGCTGTGTTGGTTATTCTACCCAACACAGATTCTCCACTATATTTCTGCCAGTAATTACAATGGTCGATACAAAGTCACACTGTATCTATCTTGAGTCCTACAAGAGGTTCTTTATACTATTTCACATAGTGTTACCAGAGTCCCACTGGACTTCTCCAAAGTCTCACAGAAGTATTCTTCTCCTCCCTGAATCTCATAGGGTTCTTCTAGCTCTCGAGTCACATGAGCAACTTCCTTATTTACGTTCTTATTTGATTCATTGTAGGCGATCTTCTGATCTCTTCACATAGTCTTGTTGAATCACACTTTCCTGTAAATCTGTTCAAGGATCTTCAACAACCTTTGATAAGGTCTATTTTCCTTTCTCAACAATTCCGATCACTTCACTTGATCAGTCCTCAACTCAACAATGCTCAAGCAATTATTTCTTATTCTAATGAAGACCTGGCCTCACTTAGATGTATTCAAGTGATGCAAAAAACTTCTTTAAGAATATAAAAATACAAGAATGATCTTTCATAATATCAGCACTGTCTTTCTTCTTGAATTCTGGATTACTGTACTCTCAGATACAAGAGATTATTTAATTCAGTCTGGTTTCAGTCTCACTTCTCATTAACTTCATGCATGGATTGCATGGGTATCTCAAATTCTTGTTCTTTAGTGAAATATCTGAATGCACTAAACCTTCTACTTGTTTTGTTGGCAAGAATCACATACACTAATTTGATTATTCAAACACTGAAGATCAGATAACTTAGAATCATCTGAATTAATACACATGAATGTGTTCTTGCATGATTTCATGCATGGATCTCTTACTTTTGAACATCCACTATCTTCTCTTATTCTCTCAATATGCACACACACCTTTGATTCTTTATTTACATGTGCATGTGAATGCATGAATGCATGAAAAATTCTTCTGGGCTTTCTTATGTGAAAACCCCAATGGGTGTAACACTTGGAGCACACACAAAATCTCTTCTTTTTCGCCTTCTATCTTTCTCTTCTTCTCTTTCTATTCATATTTTGAGTCTTATCACTCACACTATTGTTTTATTTAATTCATTCAGTTTTATGTGTTTTTTCAAGGATCTTCTTCAATCCCAATTTAGTGCAACCCATGGTTCACCTTGTTCTTGGACACTTGGGTGTCTCAACTCATGCACAAGATTTGCATGTTCATCATGCATGGATTATCCTTCCCCCAAAAAGTGCTCTGGGTCCCTTCATCCTCTCCCAGGGTAGTGTATGTATACAATGTCCTTTTATTATTCTCACACAAAGTGTGTTATCTTCACAAGACCCGAATCCTGCAAACACAAACCAATATATATATATATATATGTGTGTGTGTGTGTGTGTGTGTGTGTGTGTTTTGACAAAAGTTTCTTCTTCTTCTTCTTCTTGAAAAGTAGAGAGCGCACACGATCTTATTCTTTGAGAAAAGGTTGTGGAAGGATATAATTTATAGAACCAGAAGCGGTTCTTGGTTCTGTTTAAGAAAAGGTACAACAAGGGTGCATAGCATCAGTTGTGTAGCCTGCATGATAGCCTCCACAAATCACGACGAAGGTTTAGAAATACCAGTCGCATGTTCGTGGGTTTTTGCTTCACACAGAGGGTGTATATGTTCTTATTATTTGAAAGGAGGGTTCAAGAGTGTGTAGCACTTGTTGAACTCATATGGGATCCTCTTCTCCTACGCGTAGCAAAGCTACGCAGAAACCTTCTCATCAAAGTGCTCTGTTATTTCGAGAACAAGAGCTTTTTCTCAATGTTTTCAACAACTAAGCCTCAGTCGAGGGCTCTATATTTATAGGGGAGGCATACCATTCAAATCCGCATGAGATTCTATGAGATCCAAATCTTTTAATAGCCATGATCTTCAGCTTGAAATATATTAAATTTTGGATGAGATATCCCGTATATCTCGGTTATTTCCTTTTTCATTTTCAACCACGGGATACTTCATTATTAGTGAGTGAATCACGTGAATGCATTTAAGAACACTTGAAAGGCTTCTCCCAAATTCATCGAGCACCCTGACGTGGCCTCGTAACTCTATTTGCTTCAGCCACATTTGAATTATTCAGCTCGATGCATGCATGAAAATTTAAATGCATGAAAGTGTTTGGTTCATCCAGACGATCTCTGTGGGCTTGACTGAAGCTCGAATGGTGGTTGGAATGACGAGTTGGGTGTCCTCCTGGATATCCTGGTTTGCGGGTGCAATAGAGGTTGTCGGAGGTTGAAGACAACCTCAGTTCCTCTCCTCAGCCATTGGCTTGCCCTAGATTAATCACAGACGATAGTGATTAGATCGTAGGACGCAGGATGAAGTGTGCAGTCGTGATCTCATGTGAGATCTGATGGACGACCATGATTGAATCCATGTTTATAAAATTCCATCCCATATCGAAATGGGCACACAGGCTCGACTTCTTTAAATAACAAGATTCTGCAAACTCTTCTTAGAATTCTCCCCTATCCCTCCATGGTACCACCCAGTACCATGTTCACCCTCTGGGTGCGCTCTTAGCACCCACTCTGCTCCTCTGTGCGCACACCTAGATCCAATGCTACATGAGTTCATCACTATGAGGTACCTATGGGATTACACTTGGCCCGCACACACATACCTCATGTGGGGATACCCTCAAGGGCTTCCTTCGAGCGTGGTTGACCCTTGGGTCCCACAAGTGCTTGAGGTGAGGTCCTCAATTGGCCTCCATGCATGGCATATTTTTTGAAAAGGACCATAAAAAATGTTTATCATAAATACTAACATGAAATGGGGTGCATGGCCACACTCAAAATCCATTCCCATGCACAGGAAATTCATTTAGTATATTTCTCACTAAACCCTTTCTCTCTTTTTCTTCCTCTTCAAACATCATGATTTTTTTCTTTTTGAAATAAGAAATCTAAGACCTTAAATGTTCCTTTAATCCAACCATGGATGATGCATGGATCATGTCTTTATTAATCATGCATTAAAACATAATGAATGGACTTTAACATTTCATCCACTTAGTGACTATTGATGGATGTCACTTCTTACCTTATGAAATTGAGTATTGCATGTAATTCATCAACGTGTTGTAACATTATATCACCTTGATACATGTCCTGGAACTTAAGAACAATTCAACAATCATCAGGGTTTCATCCTCTTGGAGAATTGATCAAGTGTATCATTCAATGCTTTGAATCAACAACAATTCTCCAAGGCTCCACCAAATTCTTCTTCAATACCTTTCATTCACATATTGACATATCATTTACAAAAAATGAAACTCTTATGCACTTCAATCCATATTAACAACAAATGCCACTCTTCTGCCCTTCATAAATTATGAATGGTAACAAGATCATTAAATTATGTGATATTAAGTATTATTAATGGTGACATGATCATTCAATTACGTGATATTAAATTGTTATTTGTAACATGGACATTCAGAAAAGTATTAGGAATGGTAACATGGACATTCACATGTGATATCCCTTTGGGATGGATCAGAAATATGCACATACTGAAGAAGTTATTGAGGTATGAGGGTCCTAGAGAACCCAAGGATTAATGTGGTTAAATAGATAATATTTAATAATATGATATAATAATTATTCGTTCATTATATTTATTTCTTTATATTACAACAAACATTAATATTGAGTGAATTTTTATTAGACAGAGTTTGTGGTGGCCTACTGAGTTATACTCACACCCTACTCAGGATTTTTGATTGGTAACCAAATAGCCTTTATTGCTACAAGATAGGTTAAGGGAAAAGGCACTAGGTTATATTAATGATTGGAGATGTATCTTGGGTGAGGGAAACAGTTGTGGTTCAGGACCTTCTTGGGAGTTGTCGATGTCTTTAGTTTCAGTTTTTGTTTTAAACACTTGACACTTAATTTTTCATGGAATGTTTTCTCCTCTGGTTGGATATTGTATTTCCTATTTTTATTATCTTCAGATATTTATGACTATATATGCTTCCTCTATGGTTTATTTATTTCTACTGGTGTATTAATCTTATAAAATAGGGTATATTCTCCCCATGACTAACTTAACAGACCTTCAATGCTAGTTCAGAACATCTAGAGTATAGGGAGGTGCACTTGAGGTTATGTAGTGGTCCAGCTCAGGGACCTACTGAGTGGAACCCGGGCCAGGACATTACATAGATGAAGTATCACATGCAAGTTTAGCTTCCATGCAATGAATAGTCTCATCAATTATTTTAAGATTAATACATACCACCTCATATGGTTTATCTAACCTATACTAACTACCCAATGATGTTTTCCCTCCTTCTTAGCATTGGAAATAATGATATTGAGAATGTAATAAATTATTTTGATTACATACTTGGGGACCAAGATGTCAATGAGTACATATATTTGAATCTAAGAATAAAACAGCATTGATTATGGTGATCCTACTAGTGAAAGAAATAAAATGACTCTTCTAGTTGATAATTATGATTATAATTATTTTTATGACAACATAAATGTCTTTTAAACTATTTTATTTGATAAAGGGGCACCCAAATAATACACGGGATAAAATTTTCTATAAATTCAAATACATTAATCAATATATTTGGCTTTCCTACCCAATAATTTTCTTGTAATATAAACACTGCTCTTTCTAATATTGATTCATTTTACACTCCTTGTAATCCTATAAATAATTCATTTAGTTGGATTGGTCACATGTACAATATAAGAATCAAAATTCTCCCCATAAAGAATCCTTTTCCTAAAATAAAAGATACATTTTTATATAGTTGTGTTGATTGTATTATAGGAAAGAAACACTATAAATCATTCAAGGGTTATTTATCATCCAGAAAATAATTTTTTTAGATTTAATATACACTAATATCTTCATAATGAGAACTAAGTTGATAGAAAGTTCTATTTATTTTGTGACCTTTAATGATGATTATTCTAGAAATTTTTTGTCTTTTTATTTAAAAACTAAATATAAGGTACATGATGGTTTCAAGAAGTTACATGTGATGGTTGAAATAAAAATAAATAGATAATTGAAGTGTGCATGTGTGTGAAAACAATAAAGGAGTTTACCATGGTCTATTTGGAGAATAATGGGGGACTCTTGGAATTATGTTTTAAAAATTAGTATTAAGGATGCATTATTATAATTTTTTTATTAAGAGGATTAATAAAACCATCTATGAAATATAATTGTATACGTTCATTAATATAAAGCTATCAAACATCTTTTGGGGGTGGTAACAAGAACCACAATTGATCTTATCACACATTCGCCATCAGTTATATTTTAAATATGATATACTAGAAAGGGGTTTTATAGGCAAATATATTTCATAGGAGAACATAAGAGTATTTTTATGTAGGTAATTTTTACACATCTTAATAGATGAGAGGGTAAAGCTAGATGGAAAGGTAACATAGTGTATCTTTTTGGGATATGACCATGATGAGTTTGTAAATACACTCTAAGATATTATCAATAGTATAATCATAATCTAATATGTAGTATTTCTTCAATATTAGACAATTAAAAATTTTGAGAAGCAAGAAAATTCATAGAATCTACAATCTCAGGAAATCCTAGCCAATATAAAACCCATCACACCACCATTAGTTTCAAATATTGGGGATATATTCCAAATAGTGGTGATACATCACCACTAAGTTATATATATATATCCATTTATTTATATGACTCCTTGAAATAATATTATTAAGAAGAAATCACCTAAAGAATAGTTGTAGAGATCCTCCGTATAACTACAACTGAGCTATAGAAACTCACCACATGAGCATGGGAAGCTGAAAAATGGGGGAGAGCGAGATAATTATGATTATTTTATTTGGAATCAATAGAATATGGAATAGAAAAATATCATGCAATAGGATATGTGATCCTTTCACATGAACCATATATTTTATCAGGTAAATTTACAATGTGAAAATAAACACTTATGAACAAGTGGGTGTACAAAATCAAAAGTGAATATGGAATATTACAACTATTATATAGATATAGTATGGTTTTTGAAGGGATTCAGTCAAAATAAAGTTATTTACTTTGATGAAATTTTTAATAATATGGTAAAAATGTATTCTATCAATATTATTCTTTGATTCATTACTAGTCTTCACATAAAGGTTTAAAAACTTGGTTTAAGGACTGTATTTTTATATAGTTATTTTGAATAAGAGATATTAATTGAGAATTCATATATATTTTAGTTGAAAGTTAAATGAAACATGGTTTTTAAACATTTGAAATGTTTATATGGTTTGAAATAGGAACTAAGGCAATTGTGCAGTAAGCTTGACTCATTTATGGAGAAAAATGAGTATCATAGAATTACTGATGATCACTAAATTTTCATCAAATGGTTTTCATATGGTTATTTAATTATTAAGTTACTTTATTTTATTTATATGATGATTATTGGTAGGGATATCACCAATATTTATAGGTCAAAGGAGTTAAATAATATTTTTTAAAATGAATGGCTTAAGAGATGTTAATAATATTCTTAGTATAAAGATTACCCATGATAAGAAGAATCAAAAGATTTGGATATATCATAAATGATACATTGAGAAGGTTATTCAAAGGTTAAAAATGAGTAAGTAAAAATCAATTAATACTTAATCTGAAATTCATTTAAGGAACCAGACAAGTCAAAGTCCCTAAATTGATGTGGAGAAATTTGAGATGGATAAAATTTATTATCTGGGTGTGGTTGGTAGTATTTGTGTATTCTATGGTGTACACTAGATTATATATTTATCATGTTTATTACATTAAGATAATAGTTTTATAAAATATATTAAATGATCATTAGACAATGCTAAAATGGATATTGAGGTATCTCCAAGGTACATCCAATCATTATTTATGTTTTGGAAGTGATAAACCAATTTTTAAAGGATATACAAAGGAAGTTATGCATGGAGATTTATACATAGATAAATCTATATCAGGATACCTAAAATCATTTTACGAGAGAAGTCTCATAGAAATTTCAAATTTATATGTGTGTTTCCTTGTATACAACAAAACCTAAGAATATTTTATTCAGTAAAGGTTGTTATAAGACACCATGGATGAATAATTTTTTACAGGAGCTAGGAAAAATATAAGAGATTTATACTATCAATTTTAATAATCATAGTGTTATTCATCTTAATAAGAACCTGTTATTTTTCGATATCACTAGATCTATAATGTGTTGGAAGATTTTTTATTGAAAATTGAAAAAATACACACCAATGATAATGGGAAAGACATGATGACAAAGGTTCCATTGAAAGAGAAGTTGGAAGACTACACAGAGACTAACAGTCTTGATTATACCCTAAAATAGTCATGCAGGAGATATTTTTTAGGGATACTCCCAATTTGGGGAGTAATTTCAAACTGATAGTGGAGTCCTCTTTGGTTGGTAACCAATAAGGAGTGATGTATCCGATGATAGGAAAAATTATTTGGGAAGGTGAACAACTTGAACCATCATTAATAAAGATAGGAATTTTATCCTTATTAAAAAATTAGATTGAATTATCTTGTGATGGTAAATTTTTATCCTCCAAATTTAATCCAAATAAGAAATATAAAATATGGTCCTTTTCTCCCATGGATGTAGGCACAATTTTAAACCATATTAATACATTTCTTAATATCATTTATTCTTTTTATTCACATGTATTTCATCATTTAGCAGTTCTAATACTCCCAAAACATATAATGAAATTTGTGATTCTCACTAATGGAGGAATTTTTATATTTTTTCTCATTACCAATAAGAAAGGGAGAAATTAAAGGTAGAATAGGGACTGATTTTTACAATATGGTGGTGAAAGAGAAACCAACATTTTATGTTGGATACATTGTTAAAAAGTTTGTGTTAACTCCTTCACATGGAAGTGTCAAACTCCATAAGATTATAGTAATGAAAATTAAAACTTATTTGATATACATTATGAATGCATGTAGTGGTGTCAATCTTAATAAAAATTTATTTATTTGCTTATATCATTTTGAAATTAATTAGATCAATCATAAACTAAATATTTATTTTCTGAAATTTTAGGCAATTTTTGAAAATAAGGAAGAATGCAAAGGTTTATTTTATAAAGGATGAGTAAATCAGATGTTAAATTTAAAAATTTATGGGATGGCATATTGGAAAAAGACATAGATACCTAATATTAAAACCCTTGGAGTAATTATATTAAAATGGAAAAGTACTTTAGATATGAAAACATACTTAGAAACATGAATAAAGGTCATTCCTAAGCTCTCCTAACACATGTAAAAGTTATTCAGTCAAGGGACAACATATATAAATTAAAACAAATTGATATGTGAGATCCATTTAATCTCATGTAGTATTCATTTTTAGGAAGTATATTATGAAATTTGATAAGTCCTCAAATGTGTAAGAGTTACTTTACATAATATGTAAGAGTTATTTCTGGTGGAATATGTGATATGTAAAGGTCATACCCTTTGTTACAAGGATTAAACTCTTGATGCATAGGGGAATTTTTTTGGTAAATAAAGACAATTTAGAATCATATTTGATATGTATGGGTCCTCTATTTATAAAAAAAATCTAACTTGATCAAGATGATATGTAAATTTCAGGTACTTGGGACAATTTTTTCTTGGTTGTAGTTGGAGAAATCTCAAAAAATCTTAACCATGGAGATCATCTTTAGTGAACGTGGATGAATATGATAGCGTCATGGGAATGTGAACTTATATGTGGAACATTATCTGAGATAAGAAGGAGGAAATTAATGGTATCAAGGGAACACTTAATTTATTTTTTAATTGGATGGAAGTCTATGCCATCTATTTAGGAGAGATAGATCTTCTAGACTATTGTGATGATCATCCAAAATTGAGGGGTGTTTATGAAAATTATTCCACCCCTTATGAAATGGAATGAAACTCATTGTAAAGGTGTTTGATTCTTTGACTACTTTTTGTTTCTCATTTTCAATTTACTATAATCTTATCTAATGATGGAACATTGTACAAATTGGGGTTGATCCAAAGAGATTCACATAGACCTTATAATGATTTTAAAGTTTAATTGCTTGATTCTTTTTTCCCCGATTAAACTAGAATTTTTTGACAATATATTGTAAGATATTTTTTGTGTTTATTGAATTTTCAATTTATATTCCTTATCACTTCCTGGCTTACACACACATACGACCCATGGATCTTCTTTATTCCCTATATAGTAGAGGGGAGTGAGGAATGATTAAAAAGTGATCAAAGTTATTTAGTCACTTAGCACGGAAAGAGCATGGAGTTTAGTGATTATGACATTTCACTATTTAATAATTTTTTTTATTATGGATAATTCGATGAGTTTTTAGTTAAATAGTGAGAGAGTATGTGGGTATAATTGAAAGAATCATGATTTAACATGTTAGGTAATGGGATATCCAATGTAATACCAATATTCTATAACTAATATCAAAACTCATTTATTCACACTCAATGTACACACAAAATTGGTTTATTGTTTTCCATTACCAATTGAATCTACAACATAAAAAACACAAAATTTTTTATTGATTATTGAATTTCATTTTCTTCTTTTTGTTTTCTTTTGTAATGTTTTCAATAAATGACTGAAACTAGTTTAGATCACCTCTTTATCTTTGTTTCAGATGTTTATATAGCTTTTCTTAATAGAGACATAAATTTTAGGATTATTGAGAAAATTGATAGAGAGTCTGTCACCATCCCATTGAAAGATTCCCGATCCTCTTATACAATATTTAGATTTAATCTATGTAGTGATATCATGGTAAAAATATATCCAAGTTAAATTTAACCGTTAGAGAACTATGTGCACTAAATTTCATTTTTCAACATTATTAGTTGTTATAACCAAACAAACAATTATATTTTTAACTTAAACATGGACCAATTAAACTACTATTTAAGTTTCACGTATTGATAGGAGAAGAACCAAAACATAACTTGAAATATTTTGAGTTTTTTTAAAACACCTTCAAACTAAGAAGAGGTTTTTAATTATATATTATGTGGAAGGTATTCCCATTCCCCTTAGAATGGTAATCAATGTACTGGTTTCAAAACATTAAACATGGAGAGGTCACAAGCTAGGATGAGATCTAGAGGTCTTTCCTCTATAAATTTTCCCCTTCTTCAAGATGTACATAGATGAGGAAGGAGATATATGAGATAAGAAAACCCAATGGAGGGAATTTTGTATAATTATTTCTAGTTTCCCACATAAACCCTTTGAGGGTCACCACTTCCTAGTGTTATTCTACTGAGGAATTCTTGATAATTATAGAACCTACATGATCATTCATTAGGAGGATCCCAAATAGAAAAATCTCAAGATGAGGATAGGGAGTTGATAGAGAATATCTTTAATATATCTCAATAGTTTAGTACCAGAACCACTTCCATATGTGTGCATGAGGTAAAGAGTTTTAACTCTTCTTTTCTTGAAAAGAGAATTGAAGAGCTAACCTCTCTCATGAGACTATTAGAATTAAAAAATTTTAATAAAGAACCACCTGCACCTCCATTAATCTATGAACAATTCTATTCATTCAAGATCTTTATAGATTTATTCCCTCAAATTTAAGAAATCAAGTGATGTGAAGATATGTACCAAAAATAGTTTCAACCACTAGTGAACAACCCAAGCATGAAAGAATAATCAATAGCCTAATATGGATCCAAAATCCATTAGCCACATAATCCATCATTCTAGTAAAATTTTCAACAAAACACACTAAAAAACACTAATATAAAGGAAAAATTTTTATCCCACCAACCAAATGGATATATTCAAGAGCCTTATATAAATGATAAGTTGAGAATGTTGGTGGAGTACCAAGATAACCAAAAATATATCATAAAAAATAATAGATATGATATTATGGAGTTTTAAATTTAATATGGATAGATTATCATCTCTATGAACACTTTAGTAAATCAAGGTTTAGGTAAACTTGAAACCAAATCACCTATTAACCTTAATAGTAATGTAAGTTATATTTCTTTTAAAATTGTAAGGAGAGTACAAAGGAGTGAGGGAATATCACTGGAAGTCAAAACTGGGATAATACAAATAAGAGAATATAAATAAAATTATATAGTGAAAAAAGTGAAGTAACCCTATAAGACACAACTAATAAATAAAGAAAAAGAAAAAAGATAATATGAAGGATTAACCTCAACTACTACCACCTTTGCCTTTGAATATGATTCTATAAAAGAATTTAATTTGGGGGATAAAAAAAGAGGTGTTTTATACCTTCAATAAGGCATAGATAAACATACCTCTATTGGATACAATCAATAAAATTAAAAGGCATAATAAATTCATTAATGAGATTTTTACTAAGAGGTGGAGACTTCATGGAGACGAAAGGGTAAGTTTAGGTATGAATTTTTATACCATAATCACTCCACAATTATGTATGAAATTAAAATTCCCATTATATTTTGTATTGAAATTGAGAGGGAGGGATTAATGGTTATAACAAAATATTACTAATTTATTTAAACGTAAAATTTTAACCCCGTTTTAAATTTCTCAAACCATTGTTTTGGTTAAAATATATGGATATTTTTAACATTCCTAACACACATTCAAACTACATGAAATGATAGAAACTAAATAGAGAATAATAGAAGATATTTACAAGGTTTTACCCTAATGTGGGTACATAATCGTTACTATGTTTTATTATTATCCCAATACATATATATTTACTATATGGATTAAGTGAATAAAATAAGGTAAATTACAAAAAATACCTTTAGAAATTTGAAGCCTAACCCAAATATTCATTATATTATATAGGTGAAGAGAAATTTATTTTTCATACCATAGTATTAAAATGTCCTATATAAACTATATAAATAATATATTTCTTTAGCTTTATGATTTATTTGCATCATCTATAAGATCATATTCCTCAACACTGGTCTTTGACTTCCACATAATATTCTACATAAATTTTATAAGAATTAGTTGTGAAATATATCATCTGCAAACTTAACTTATAAAGCCCTCACTTATCCATGATTAGAAGTATTCATATCTTATTTAGGTTTCCACTTGATTTCAATATTTCTCAAAAATTTCTAATTTTTATTATTTCAAAACCTCTTTCTGATATCAAGAACTTACAATTTCATCTTCTTAAGAATTTTAACCTAGTTATCTTCTAGAACTTATTGGTAAAACTTTATCATTTTACATGTTAATATATTAGTAGTTATTTTCCCTAAATGAACACATTTATATAATTAAATTCACTCTAATAAATCTTTGGGAATACTTGATTTTAATTTTAAATTCCTTCTAAATTTGTTATTCACTCAACTACTTTAAATTATTTCTAAATATATTAAGATATGACTTCATCAAAGCTCATACAAAACTTGACATCAACATCCTTAAAGTATTCAATAAATATTAGATAAAATTAGGAATTTAAACTCATGATTTTTTTATATTTGAATATATTTCTCAGCATCATCACTTTTAATATTTTATGATGTTATAAAATTCATGCATTTGGCAATTCTCCATTCTACTAGACATGATCACTGCCTTAATATAACTCAAACTATAATAGTATTAATCTTGCATGTGGCTCTGCATGCATGATTGAATATCCTAACTCTATGACCATCTCAAATTTTAGCTTCCTCAACCAAAATATAAAACATTCGTGTAACTCATTATTTATGATCTTCATGACTACTGCATACATGGACATATTCATCCTTTAACTTCATACTAATTAAACTCACACGATAAAAGTTCATCATAATTAAATTATATTGTTAGAATCATTCCACTTTAGATAATCACTGCTGATGGATGATAATTACAGTTACCCAAACATTTTATGCCTATTTTTAAATTATTTTTATCATAAATATCCAATAAATGCAACCCAAAGATCATAAGGACTAGCGTCTTTGGAAAATTAGGTTCATAATATATCAAAAGGAAAATAAAACATAACATATTTATTTTATTCTCCTCAATGATCTCCAAAATCTATTAAATATCCAAAAATTTAATAGGATATCCTGAGGAATACAAAAAATAGAGGTGTGAGATATTAATCCAAGTAAGGGAATAAACATGATATCGAAGAATAGTATATGAGTAAAAAGGAGTAAAATGATTTCATAAAGGAAAAGGATCATGAAATATCACATGGGTGAATAAAATAAAGAACATGATATCATAATATCATGTAAACATGGGAATTTTGAGGAAACATAGAACATAACATAAGCACAATTCAATACTAATCACCAATAAAACAACACACGGTGGATAGATTCATATCATGGATAAGGTTTACTCCCTAATACCATACATGACTTATCATTAGAAAAAACATTACCTAATGCATTGGACAGATAAATGGGAACACCCATCATAAAATGTTCAGGATTATTTGTTCCACATATGAAATCAATCATAATGGATAAACATAAGAATTACCAATGGAGATAAATGGGTTTAATAATCTTGTCACATATCAAAATCGAAGGATATTTAATAAAGAAGGCATTTGATAAATGATCATAAGGAATATATTAACCCATAATATGAAGTAATAAAAATCTAGGTATATATGTGAGATACATATATAAAGAATTTAGAAGTACATTATAACATTAAAGAAAGATATAAAGCAGGTTAGAGAGAGAATGGTCATAACCCAAAGGAAAGGGGTGGTTCCGTAAGATCCCTTTCCTTATGTTCAGATCTGTTATGTACTTACACTTAACATCCTGGACAATCAAATTATATTAATTAATTATATAATTAATAACATATTATATATATATATATTATTTAATATAATTTTATTATATTAATTCAAAATAATTTTAATGAGATATAATTTTTAATTTTATTGTTTCGAGAGCATTCGTTTCATGGTTATAAGGTCACATCATTTAGGCATAGTTATTGATGTTTTTGTAAAATGGGACTAAAACTACAGAAGAGAAATGAAATGGAATTAATTTACTTAAAAAATTATAATTTTCACAAATACCCTTATGTATTCTGATAGAGGGTTGATTCACTTAGTTAAAATGTTATTGTTAAGTGGTTAGTTCATTTAGGTGGCTTTACCAACCATCACAGGCTAGTTTCATTTTATTTAATGTAATGTATTCATATTCATTTTAGAATATAAAATAAGTTATAAAATACATATTATCATCCTATTTAACCATAATAAAAATTTTATGACCTCTTTTGAAGGTGGTAATGGAAAAAGAGAACTCATCATCCATGGAGGTGGTGAACCGACATATTATGGACAACTGTTTCTTTTCAGAATAAAAAATGAAGATAAAAGGATAGATGGTTGATATTACATTATGAATATAATATAAAATTATATATATGATATCCAAGTTATTTTTTCATGTTTGATGGAATTCCTTTTAGAGGACTAGGATGAATGAAGATTAAAAGAGGCGGTTGAGGGAATTACCTTCTCCTTTGGATGTCTCCTCTTGGGTGCACCTTTGATTTATCTTTGGATGAGACTAGAGCACTAGGAAATGGGTGAGAGGTTTTGGAAGATATTAGGGTAGAAATTTGAAAATCTTCAAGGCTTATAAAGGGTAAGGAGTAGGCGTGGTGAGGGTGGTATATTTAATGGGAGGAGGTGAGTTTTTTTTGAAGATTATATTAATTAGTTTATTATTTTGGTTTAAGAATATCAATATTATTTATTATTATGACTATATACCATAAATGGTTCATGTTACTTAAAAATAATCAATGCATACCTCATCCATGAATAAAAAATTTATGTATTTATCTTATAATGCTAAAAACTGTATTTTACAATATTTCACAATTAATCAAAAAATCAATTATTTTAAAAAAATACCAAAAAATCTCCATAACCATTTTTTAATTTTTCAATTAAAAAATGAAAATAATTTTAGGAAAACAATTTTTTCAAAATTATATATTTTATTCTTAAACTAAATCCTCATTTATTTGAAAAATTCCAATTTTAATATTATGATCAATTTTCTAACCTTTTGAAATATTAAACAAGGTCTCATAAAATTAAATTATCATTATAATAAAAATATATAAAAATTTATAAAACATTTTGTGAAAATGATATTTCTTTTAAATAATTATATTTGTTATAGAAATTAAAATAAAATAATTATGTTTTATAAAAATAAAAATGCATATTTTATAATTTTTAAAACATTTTTTTACATGTTTTATGAAATAAATATATATTATTTTAATTTTATGAGATACATAAATATTATTTTATACTTCCAAACGTGAGGATACTATTCTAATTACAATGTTAATATTCACAATGGAAAGATTACTTTTCCAACTGTCAGATTACTATTCTAATAGTACAATTGCAATGGTCATATGGGTTTCCTACTCCTTTCCTTCATTCTTCATTAACTTATTTTTTATCTCAAGGTTATATATATTTTCATTTTAAAGATGAATATTCCATTAATAATATTCGACATCATTTCTATATTGTTTTTCGTGAGTGTGGTTATTCCGGTTGATTGAGAAAATCCAAAATTTTATATTTTTTATCCGCTTGTAATATATTAAATTATTATGGACATTTTTATTTTATAAATTTTATGTTAATTATTATAATAAATTTTTATTATTTTTATCATGTCATCCATGTTCATTATATAATATTATATTACAAACTATGAAACAAGTATATATTCTGAATGGAAATTTCATTGATAAAGTTCTGACATGTTACATTCTTCCCCCCTTAATAAATTTCACCATCCAAATTTTGTTTTAACTAATAAGTTGAAAAAATTTGAGGGTACTTCTTATTAATGTATTCCTATAGTTCCCATTTCACCTCTTCTTACATAGGATTTCTCTATAGTACTTCGACTAAGTGATTTGTCTTATTTCATAGAACTTTATCTCTACAATCAAAGATCTTCACTAGTTTCTTCTCATAAGAGAGATCAATTTCCAACAATACAACCTTTTAATTTAGTAAATATTATGGATCTGATATATAATTCCTCAAGTGGGATACGTGGAATACGCCATGTACTTCAGAAAGAGTTAGTGTGAGTACTAGTTGATAAGCCATAACTCTGATGAGATTGAGAATCTCAAAGGGTTTGACATACCTAGGAATTAACTTAACCTTATTCCAAAATATCATGAATCTCTTCCATAGAGATATGTGGAGGAATACATTATCCCTAACCTAAAACTCCAAACCTCATCAAATATTTTCTACAGAGAACTTATGATGACTCTAAGAACCCCTAATGTGATGCTGAATTGTCTTGAACTTTTCTACAATTTCCTCAAACATTTCCGGTCACAGTATCTTGGGTTCAATAACTTCATCCCATCACATATGTGTTCTACATATCTTCCTATAAAAAACATCATATGAAGCCATTTAGATGCTTGATTAAAATGTATTATTGTAAAAGAACTGGATCAGAGGAATATGTTGAAACCATCCTCCTTTGAAGTCAATCAAACATTATCTCAACAAGTCTTCAAGTGTCTAGGTAGTATTATTATATTGGACATTATTTTGGGGGTGATAATTCATACATATGTTTAATTAATTATTTAAATCATGTGGTATCCACTTCTAGAACATAGAGTTAAATATTTAGATCCTGATCAGATACAATAAAAATTGAGTTCCATGAAACATCACCATTTCTCTAATGTATATCCTAGAAAATTGATAGAGTGATAAATCTCCTCAAATTTAAATGAATTGAGAAGTCTTTGTATGGTTATCCACTTTAATACATATATCATTATTTCCTATTGATGTATTTGGAATACCAATGAAAAATTCAATAGTGATATTTTCTTATTTCCATGTAGGAATAGTAAGTGGTTGCATCATCCCCTTGCACTTTTTCCATTTATCCTTCACCTTATGAAATATGAGGTATTTTAATGTATATTCTATGATCTCTATCATTATATTGTCCCACCAACAGTGATCTCAAAGATCAAAATACATCTTTGTAATCCCTAGGTGGACAGAGAAGGTCAAAATATGTGAATCATTTAACAAATCCTTATTTATCTTAGGATTTAATATTAAACATAATCATTAACAAAATCATACAAATCTATCTTCATTAATTTTTAACTTTGAGGATTTCACTTTTATTATAGCTTCCAAATTATTTTGAATTTCTACATCATCTCTTTTAGCATCCTATATCTTCTCCAAAAGGGACGGTTGAGAAATCATTTGAGAGAGGAATGGTAGTGTTTTTTCTTATATGATCCCCATATCCATCCTTTGAAAGATTAAAAGGATGGGATCCTTATCAATTCTCATCATTGATAAGGTTTTTTGATCCTTTCTACTTAGATAATCTTCCACTTTATTTTCTTTTCCAGGATGGTAGTGGGTTGAGAGGTCCTAGTCTTTGATCAGATCTAACCATACTGTTTAGTGTATATTAATCTACTTAGATGTGAATATACATTTGTGGTTATTATGATCTGTATATATTTCACACTTCTCCCTATAAAGACAATTCCACCATATTTTAAATACAAAGATCAATACAACCAACTCCAGATCATGTTTTGGGTAGTTTTGCTCATGCAATTTCAATTTCCATGAGGCATAGTTTATTAGTTTATCATTATATATTAGTAAGCATCCCAAAACCTTCTTTAAAGCATAACTATATACCATGAAATTTCCCCCACTATTTGGTAGCATGAGTATTGATGCAGTGATAAGCCTATTTTTTGATTCCTTGAATGTCTCTTCATGTTCAATAGTCTATACAAAATTCACCGCTTCTGAGTGAGCTTGGTTAGTGGGTTTGACAATTATGATAATTTTCTCACAAATTGTCAGTAATATCTAGATATTCCAAGGAAACTATAGATCTCAATTACATATGTTGGTCTGGGTCACTCATCAATTTTCATTGTCTTAGAAGGGATCACATATATCTAATTTTTAGTGATAACATGCCTGAATAATGATAGTTCCCCCATCAATAACCCACATTTAATATACTTTTCATATAGATTCTCCTTTTAAAAAGTCATTATCATAGTTTTCAAATTCTACTCATGCTCCTCGTTACTTTTAGAGTATATTTGAATATCATCTATAATGAGTACAAAAATTTTATCAATGCAATATCTAATTAATCAATTTATTAATTCCATAATTATTGTTGGAGAGTTAGTGAGTCTTAATTGAATCACTATGAACTCATAGTGTCTATACATCAATTGAAATAAATTATTGGTGCTATATTCTTTCTTCACATTTAATTGGTAATATCCTTATAGAAGGTATACATTAGATAAATATTGGTTCCCACATGTTTGATCAAACAATTCAGATTTTTTTGGTTAGGGATACTTTTTCTTTATAAGGATTTTATTATGTTCTTGATAATAAATGAAAAGGTGCATTTACCCATCATTTTTCTTTATAAATAGGACTGGTGCACCCTATAGTGAATCACTCAGGCATATAAAACCCATATCTTGATTCTCATGTAACTACTTATTCATTTATTGTAACTCAAAAATTTATATACCATAGGAATTCATAGATAAATGCATATATCTTGGTATAAGTTTAATTGATAACTCAACATCTCAGTTAAGAGGAATACCTAAGAAATCTGCAGGGAATATATCATTATAATCCCAAGAAAATGGGCGCATCTTCAATTAAAATTCTATATTTATTTTAATAATTTGAGTTAGATATGATTGATTATAAGGAAATAATATACACACCTAATATGAATATTCCAATGGAGATTCATCCTCCAATTTACACTTATACAAAATCAGAAGATGACTCGAGATGTGAAGATTGATCTCCCCGCCTTGATAGTTGATTTTTTATCTATATAAGGACAACCAATCTATGTGCAATATAGAGTTAAACTCTACTGAAGTATGTAGGAAAATATTTTATAGAATTTTCATTCCACAAACATTTATTGGGGAGGATTTATATACTTGGGATGAAATAATTGATTCATTTACTATTCTCACAGATTGTTTAACCCCTATTTTTTGAGGTGGTTTTTGAATAGTTTTACTAGACTTAAAAGATATTAAAGAATGTATAGAACTAAAATAAAAATGTAAATTTTATACTCTTAAATGAATATCCATAATAACTATGACAACATCATTTTTGGTATCCACCTTGGTGGTAGTGAAAGGATATGAACTTCCTTTATTTGTAGGCCTTAGAGGTCATTGTCATTGACTGATCTTGACAACCCTTGTCTTAGGGAATTTTTTCATTGAATTCCCATGTTACTAACAATTTAAATACTGAACCATAGGATAAGAATAGACCGGAGCCTTATTTTAATCAATCACATTAGTGGTATTATTTATATCCCCTTAGAATTGATTATCTAGATACCCTTATTTTCTACTTTTAAAAGAATCTCCAGGTTCTTAGTTTTTAGGATATTTCTTCCCAATAATTTTACACATGGGATATTGGGTTTTATTTCCACTATAAGATTTATCTAATAATCCTCCAAAATAAAACACAATCTTATGCTTTTTATCTCAAGGCCCATGAGACCACTCAGAGTTTACAATATCCATCTCAACCTTGGGGAAAAAAGAAACAATATTTTCACAACTCTAAAAGTCTTAAATTGATAATTTCTTTCATAGACTCGACTTTATTTCACTAAATAAATGTTACACGTTATTTTTTGTGTTGATGATGAATTTAGAGGCGTATCATGCAAGCCTTTTGAAATTTTCCTCATACGCCCTGATCGAATTATCTTCCTTTTACTTCAGTCTGAGGAACTACCTCCTTATTTTATGATGGAGAGTTCAAGGAAAATATTTATTTAAAAATATTTTCAAGAATTCATCTTATTACATGGAATCAATTTCATCTTAGGAATTCATGTTCTTGACCGGTTTCCACAACTGATCACTTCCCCCTTCAATACGATAGACGACCATCATGGATTTAACCTCTTCTAAACATTTGAGTATAGAGAATATATTCTCAATTGAGTTAATCCATTGTTTTGTGATTAGGGGATCAAAATATCTATAAAATGTTGGAGGCCTTTGTCTCATAATGTACTCGATCATAACTTTTTATTTATTAGGATAAGGATGTTGTTGTACATGATCCATGCTACTATTCATAGCATGAGTCAGTTAGGCCAGTAATGCCATAAAGTTCCCAACTCTTGTAATAATAAGTTTAAGCATAACATTATGGGAATTCATCAAATTTCCCGCCACTTAGGTTGTTTTCATAGTTCCTCCTATTTCTCACTATTAACTAAAATAATCATAATAATAGGGATAATAATATTTTAACTAGTAAATGTATAGAATGGAAACAATAAACATGAAGGAATAACATATAAATGACAAGTAAATCCAAACTTTTGAGTCTCTAGGTCTGAATCTAGGTCATCCATGATGATTTACCTATTATGTTTTCTAACCTAACAATGTATTTAAATACTTTATAATGGTTTATAAATAATTTTTGAATTTTACAAAGCATATCACCCAAGAGTGTCATACTAGGTGCACAAAAAGGTTTAATTCACCATGTAGTAAGATATTGAATGGAATATACCGAAAAAAATATTTACATTGTTATTACCTTTAGATGAACATGATCCAAAACCATGTCTACTTGAAGTATCCATATCATAATTTATTTTCTTGGAAACCGCCTTCTCTATACTTAATATAATTTCTATGTATTTTTCATATACATAGACTTATTCATAGGTTACATACTAAAATATTATTTCCCTAATCATAAAAAATCATTTCCCTAATACCTAATGTAGCTACCCAAACCTTTTACACATATTATTACATGATTTTTAATATAAATAGTCAATAAATACAACCAAAATATCATAAGGTCTAGTATATTTGGAACAATAGGTTAATATTGAATCAAAAGGAAACTAAAACATAACATATTTATTTTATTCTCCTTAATGAGAACATAAAACATTTAGAGGTCCTAAAACTATATAGGATAACCTAATGAATACATAAAATAAAATTTTGGGCTATAAATACCAGTAAGGGAATAAACATGATATTAAAGCATACCATATGGGTAAAAAGGCATAACATGATTTCATAAAAGATAAGGCTCATGAATAATCCCATGAGATCATAACATAAAAGAATGGCATCATAAGATATTGGAAACATGTGAATGTTGTAGCAGCATAAAACATGACATAAGAATAAGTCAAGGAAAACTTTCAAGACAACATCACATGGTGGACAGAGTCCCATCATGGATTAGGTTTACTCCATAATCCCATGCATGATGTCTAATGAGACAAAACATTACCCAATTCATTAATGAACTATATGGGTGAACCCATAATAACATGTACATTATTATATGCTCCACCATGTAAATCAATCAAAAGTCATAGATATAAGAAATACGCTTGTAAATAAATGGGTAGCATAATCTTGTAACATATCACAATCAAAGGATATTTCATAAAGAAAAAAATTGAGAAATAAACATAAGGCATGTATTACCCCATGAAATGATTATATACAGAATTTATAATCAATCCATAACATTAAATATAGATAGAAAGTGATTTATAGAGAGAAAGTTCATAACCAAAAGGAAAAAGGGTAGTTCAGAGAGATCACTTACCTTATGCTTGGATCTGTTCTGCACTTGGAGTTAGAGTCCCATATAATCAAATTAGATTAATTAATTAATTAATAGCCTTTTATATCTATATTTTATTTATTATAATTCTATTATATTCATTTATAACCATTTATATGTGATATAATGTTTAATTTTGTTGTTCTAAGAGCATTCGTTTCATGGTTCCATGGTTAGATCATTTATGGATAATTATTGATGTTCTTTTTAAAATAGAATATAAATTCTGAAGTGAATTGAAATGGTATTAATTTAATTCCATGAATTATAATTTTCCCAAATAACCATGTGTTTTCTACTATTTTAATGATTCACTTAGTGAAAATGTTATTATTAAGTGGTTATGTAAAGACCCGTAAATTTCAAGGAAATTTTTTTCTTAATTTTCTTTGGAATTTTGCAAGAACGTAGTTTCTGACGGTGCCTTATTCCGAGGCCTGGTGTGCCCGAAATCATTTTCCGAAGTTTGGCTCGGGTATGTTCAGAGAACGAACGAGCGGGTTTTTCTAACTTTTAAACCATTGCTCGGAATCAAATTCCGAGGGCACCGATGGAATTGCAGCGCCTGTGTTTGCTTAGAAATGCCTCTTCCGGAGTTGCGTTTTCTCAGGTGTGGTTTTTAATTTTTGGGCTTTAAGTTAAGAAATAAAATAATGTGGTACGACAAACTTTATTTTATTTCACTTAAGGCCACATAAAAGCCACTTAAAGCTACTGAAGCTGAGTTGAAGTGGATAGGGTGCAATCCAAAATATCCTACCCTCTTGGTAGGATATTTGTGAGGTGGGGCCCGCACTAGCCTCATCGTTTCTTTTGCTCTAAGTAATGCACCCGTGAATCCTCCTCTTTAATGAAAGTCAACCGTGCATTTTTCTAGTTAAGAAACGCCCCAATTAATTGGGCAGTTAAATCGTTACAATTAATTAAACGAATTAATTGTTCGTTTCTTATCTTTTGAATTTCAAAAGCTTAGGTCAATAATAAAATAAGGGTTGAACTTATTTTATTTAGTTGGACTTGTGGCATGGAGAGAATTTGGGAGGAAAGCGTTCTTCTTTGACGAAGAATGCGAAGAACGCGAAGAACGCTCCGACCTCCGACGAAGAACGCCAAATCCTCAGAGATCGATGATGCAACGCCGTGTACCGCGACGTCAACGATGCTTCTTCCTCGATTCTCCCTCTGCGATGCTTCTTCCACGACGATCCAACCCCGCGACAACCTTCGATCGACAATGACAAGGTATGGGGTAGCACTCCTTTTTAATTCTTTTTGGTTTATAACATCAACATGGATTTAATTATAATAATTAAATCTGCATGTTCTCGATCCTCGGAGTTCGTCGACGCGACGCCGAGTACCGCACGATAGTGATGCCCTTCCGCGACGCGACGACCCTTTCTTCTGCGACGGTCGATCTCACGTCCGACGATGAAGTTAATGTAGGGATTTTTATTTGAGAACAATCTTTGATTCCCGTGATTGTTTCTTTTAAAACAAAGAACCCGGATCAAAGTTCAATTTTAATTCTATTAAAATTGTGCCTTGCTTTTTATTCATGTGTTGAATATTTATTTCCGATTGTTATCACCTAACGCGGAGGGTGCGGGCCAAAAAAACACGACCCGACCACCCTCCGTAGTTTTCCGTTGATGCGCGGATTGGCGGACGATGACAAACGGGGCCGCAATGGCGTTTTGAGGGCCTGGCAGTGAAGAATGGGACCCGGGAGGAACTTCGGTGCAGACGGAAGTGGATTCGGAACACCGGAGCAACTCTGGTGGCCCGCGGAACCCATCAGAGGTGCCCCGGCGCGCCGCCAGATAGGGCCATCGCGGCTGAAGCCGCGGCGGCGGTGGCCAGCGGACTCGCGGCCGCCTGGGTCCGGCGCACACGGTATGCGGCTTT
The DNA here is from genome assembly GCA_963277665.1 of Viscum album. NCBI lineage: Eukaryota > Viridiplantae > Streptophyta > Magnoliopsida > Santalales > Viscaceae > Viscum > Viscum album. The sequence goes on from OY728155.1 coordinate 142,081,000, forward strand.
GCCGTGTCCGCTGATCCAGCGCGGCCCCATGCGGGGCCGCGGCGCTTCATCCCGCGGGGGCCAGCGCCCCGCGGTTCCTCCGCTCGGCCGGCTCGGCCGAGCCGAGCCGGGTCGACCCGCCAGGCCGGGTCGCGCCCAGGCCGGGCCGGGTCGCGCCAAACCGGGTCGGACCCGGACCCGGGTCGGGTCGACCCGGTTCGGGCCGACCGAGGGGGGTTGGGCCGGGTCGGTCCGGGCCCAGACCCCCCGTTTCTGGACTTTTTCGGTCTTTCGTTCAAAACATGAGCTACAGGCCTCCGAACGACATGCCGTCAGTGGCAATAAGATCCTTGGATCGGGACAGTCGTTTCGGTGTATCGCACTCAAGGTTTCGGAATACTTTGGTTTCGGCCGGGTTGGTTCGTACACGAAACCAACCGTGCCCTCGGAGCGGAAACGCTTATATATTGAGCTTCGGACGTCCGATTGACATGCCGTTGACTTTGTTGAATTCCTCTAAGTGAGACGGATCTTTTGGCATAATCCGCCCGAGCTTTGGATGCAGGTGGAGTACGGTCGGGTTGGTTTTGCCTTAAAAACCAACTGGGCCCCTAGGATGAAAAATCCAATAACTCACAGACCGGGCATCTGATTGACGCACCGTCTATCTCGTTGATTTCCTAGTCATGAGATGGAACTTTTGGCATACTTCGCCCGAGATTTGGTTGTTGTTGGATAGTGATCGGGTTGGATTGTACCCCAAATCCAACTGGGCTCTTGGAACGGAAAAGCTGTTATCTTTCAGACCAGACGTCCGTTTGACGAACCGTCTGCGGCATTGGTGATCACGTTGAGAAACGGTCCCTTTGAGTTTACCCTATGAGATTTGGGGTATAGTTGAGATATGACCGGTTTGGTTCGCACACGAAACCAACCGGGCCCCTGGGATGAAAGAGCTAGTAACTCACAGACCGGGCGTCCGATTGACGCGCCGTCTGTTGCATTGAGACCCCTGTGTCCTTTGGGATACTTCTTCATGGGAATTTGAGATACTTGGAGTATCGACCTGTTGCTCATGGAGCAGACCCTCCCAAAGACGAGCGTGCGGAGTACGGAGACCGTGTAGCCGACTGAGACCTGACGACTGCTTGACCGACTCGACATGGAGTGAGTCGACTAGCCCAGTGGATGGAGCACTACTTTTTGAGGTGCAGACCCATGGCAGATGGAGCACTACCTGTGTGATAGTGCAGACCCACGGTACTCGTCCGAAGAGTACCTCTGCAGGCTACTAGGGTGTGTGCACTACTATGTTTGGGTAGCATACCCCGGCGGGAAGCACTACTGTGTTTGGGTGGCTGGCCCACGGTACTCGACAGGTGGAGTACTTCAGCAGTCTTAGGTTAGTGAGCAGTACCTCGGAGTCGTGATAGGACCACTGTACACTCTAGAGACGGATCTCTTCAGTAGTTACAGTTTCGATAATGAAAATCCTGGTTTGAGCTGAGACTTTTGACCCTTGTGTTTACCTCATGATTGAGTTGAGTTACTTGATAACTTAGGTATATATATGGGCATATACCTGGGTAGTGGTTATCCGTTGATTTCATAATCCTTGTGTTTCCTCATGACTGAGATGGGTTACTTGATAACTTAGGTATATGTATGGGCATATACCTAAGTAGAGGTTATCTGTTGAGATCTTCTTTGTGGTTATCCTTGTTGGTTTTAGTGAGACCTTGAGGGTCTCGGGGTCCCTACTAAGTAGCGTTATACTCACCCCTGCACGGGCTATGTCCGCACCTCATTGTGTTGGTTGCAGATGATGGGCAGTGCTGACGGAGGCCAAGTGTTCGAGACTGGACGGTACCCGGAGGTGGACTACACGATGAGTCAGTACCCAGAGGTGGACTTCAAGGCGAGACGACACTCGGAGGAGGTTGACGAGAGAGAGCATTGTGGAGGCTATCTGTACCTACCCTTCAGGTAGGATCTGTGGTGGATGATCGAGGAGCTGCGCCATCTGTACCTACCCTTCAGGTAGGATCCGTGGTGGACGATCCAGGAGCTGCGCCATTTGTACCTACCCTTCAGGTAGGATCCGAGGAGGACGACCCAGGAGCCGCTTCCGTCCTTCCAGCTGTTTTCTTTTCTATTGTACTTTGTTCATTTGTAGTTGGGCTTTCTTTTTGGGTGTGTATTCTGGCCCATTTACCTTTCAGAACTTCTCTTTGTACTTAGTGTTTTATTTCTGCTTGTACTCTGTGGTGTTTTTTTTTACTTTTATAAAGGAAATGCCTTCCCGGTTATCGGGATTTACACCTTTTGTGCTAGTCGCCAGCCCTTGGCCTATGGAAGGCGGGCTTGGGGTAGTCACGGCACGGGCCCCAAGGATGGGTCGTGACAAATTGGTATCAGAGGAGTCAGTTCTACCGTAGAACTTATAACTCTGATATTTTCTTTCTGTGAAGCAATAGTGTTAAGATTACCGAGTGTGGTCTTCAGTTCAGGGAGTCCAGTGTTGGTGCGGGCGGCCGACGTATCCATACACCAGGACCCTGACAACTGATTTCCGACTTTGTGCACAAAAACACTGATTGCGTGTGTGTTTCCAGAAGTTTTTACATGTCAGCTCAAACTAGGTCAGCTCACCAGGTATAAACATTTGACCATGTCACGTTGTTTCTTTCAGGATTCCTTTTCACGGAAGACTAGCTAGAGCCCTGAGGGATGTGCGTACTGACATCTTGTCAAGCGACGAGGCTTCGGTACAGGGCCCTCTTGCAGTTGATGCCCCAGCGGAGGCATCAGCGGTACTACCATACGTTGGGCCACCAATGCCACCAGCCCCAGCAGTGGGTGATGCACGCCACTTGAGTGCGCTGCACGAGTTCCAGCGCCAGAGGCCACCCAGGTTCCAGGGATAGATGGACCCGCAGGCGGCTGAGGATTGGCTGGGGGCAGTGTTGAGAGTCTTCAGGCTAGTGGGGATGCCTGCAGACTTCATGGTGATCTTTGCTACCAGCCTTCTTCAGGCAGCAATAGGCATGTGGTGGAGCAACTTGTTCCAGTTTTGCGACGGGATGACCTTCACATGGGAAGACTTTGAGACCTTCTTCAGGGTGGAGTTTGTGCCAGTAGCTCTACACCCCGAGCGTGTACAGGAGCTTCTGCCTTTTCCGTATGGTTTTCGATCAGTAGGCGAGTCATCTGTGGGCAGTAGACAGATGATGCAGAGGTCTAGGAGGACCAGACCAGCAGATGGGAGATCTCGGGTTTTAGGATCGGTGGTGCAGGGCACCCGGGGTGGGGTCAGAGCCTGGCATTCCAGAAATGGAAAGTGTTTCTCCTGTTGCAGGAAGGGTCAGCTGGCACGTGACTGTACGACCCCCCGCATAGTTGATCAGCAGGTGTTGGAGGAGCCACCAAGACAGAAGCAGTGGCTGGTTCTTGAGCAACAGCCGAGCAGTGGACAAGGTAGTAGAGCTCTGGGAGCAGGTGGACAGGAGCGGAACTAGTGGATACGTCCCTTGTACTTGCTGTTGTATTCGTGTCTTTGTACTATGAGCTGAAATAATAAAAAGACACTTATCTTTGTGATGCTTTCTTTCCTGTCCTTTTTGTTTGGTTGATACTGAGTGGTCTTGGTTAAGACTGTTGACTTGACCCTCATTTTTGATATTTCTACTGGAGGAGACCCAGTGACCTCGCACTGATGCCGATAGTGTGACTCAACCCTTGGAGGCGAGAGTGACAGTTGGATCTCTTGGTAGTTACGTCAAGGCCTTACGACGTCATCCATGGCATGAATGCATCTTTCATGTCAGGATTGACTGTATTAGGCAATGGGCGTGGTTCATCCAAGGGATAACACTGAGTTTCTCTTTTCGGTAAAGGGGGAATTTTAGCAGCTCTTCTAGATCGTAGGCAATGAAGGTGCAGATCATCCAGGAGCGGATGAAGACTACACAATGCAGTAAGAAACAGGAAACCGGTGCCAGTCCTAGAGACTCGGGCGTGTTAAATGTTTCAGGAAGTGGAAGTTTTAAAGAGAGATGAGTCTGCGAAGTGATAGACGTGGAGGTAGAGCTAGGAGAGAAGCATGAGGTGGTGTACATCTTAACATGCTACAACCACCCGCCTTAGTTATCCCTGCCAGGCTCAGGGAGCTGGAGGTCGGAGGAAGAGTGCGGCTGCATGTGGTCAAGGAGTGTGACCCAATGGCTCTAAAAATGATTCAAGGTACATTCTGTGTCCACTACTAGCTGCTGTAGTAACAGACGTCGATATGAATCATTCCTCGCTTTCAAAAATCTTGTCCCAGACTTAGAGTTTCTGATAAGCCGTGGACTTGACCCTCACATCTGGAGATACCTTGGGAGGATACTCGATAATCACACTAACGACGACGGTGTGGTCAGACCCTCGAGGAGAGAGTTTCGGTTGGAATCTCTTGGTGGCAGCATCGAGGACTTATGACGTTGGTTTGAGTATGGAATGGGCAATCACATTTCATACACAAATTGACGGTATTAGGCAAAAAGGTTGTGGTTTAACTACGACGTCAGAATGGGTTTTCCTTGGTCGGTGAAATGGAAACCCTCAGCAGTACAGGATAAAATCATGCACAGGAGGGTGCGACCGGCCACTCTTGAGTCAGTCAACCTTACCCTCGTGGAAGCAGTCATTTTGAGTTTTAACAGGAATTGGAGACCTCTAGAGTTTGAGGATGACGATCACGTCTTTATACGGGTCTCACCTCGACGAGGTTTATGGAGATGTGGCCAAGGTGGCAAGTTATCTCCGAGGTTCAGCGGACCTTCTTAGGTCCTCAGCCGGGCAGGCGGGGTGGTTTACCTCTTGACCCATCCACCTCAGTTGCACCGGGTGCACGACGATTTCCACGTATCTCAACTGAGGAGATACGTGCTCGACCATTCGCATATCATCGACCATGAGGAGCTGGATGATGGCGATGGAGTGTCTTTCATGGAGGTTCTAGTGGGGATCGAGGATTGATAGGAGCGGATCCTACGAGGATGATTGATTCCTTGGGTGCACTTTTTCTGGTAGTATGGGAACCTCCGGGTGAGCACATGGGAGCGGAAGGCTCAGATGCGTGCTCTGTACCGCTTTTGTGACCCTAGTTTGTGTTTAAGCTTTACGAGGACGTAAATCCCTGAGGTGGGAGTGATGTAAAGACCCGTAAATTTCAAGGAAATGTTTTTCTTAATTTTCTTTGGAATTTTTCAAGAACGTAATTTCTGACGGTGCCTGATTCCGAGGCCCGGTGTGCCCGGAATCATTTTCCGACGTTTGGATTGGGTACATTCAGTGAACGAATGAGCAGGTTTTTCTAACTTTTGAACCGGTGCTCGGAATCAAATTCCGAGGGCACTGATGGAATTGCAGCGCCAGTGTTTGCTTAGAAACGCCTCTTTCGGAGTTGCGTTTGCTCGGGTGTGGTTTTTAATTTTTGGGCTTTAAGTTAAGAAATAAAATAATGTGGTATGATAAAATTTATTTTATTTCACTTAAGGCCACTTAAAAGCCACTTAAAGCCACTTAAGCTGAGTTGAAGCGGATAGGGTGCAATCCAAAATATCCTACCCTCTTGGTAGGATATTTGTGAGGTGGGGCTCGCATGAGCCTCACCGTTTCTTTTCCTCTAAGTAATGCACCCGTGAAACCTCCTCTTTAATGAAAGTCAACCGTGCATTTTTCTGGTTAAGAAACGCCCCAATTAATTGGGCAGTTAAATCGTTACAATTAACTCAACGAATTAATTGTTCATTTCTTATCTTTTTAATTTCAAAATCATAGGTCAATAATAAAATAAGGGTTGAACTTATTTTATTTAGTTGGACTTGTGGCGTGGAGAGAATTTGGGAGGAAAGCGTTCTTCTTCGACGAAGAACGCGAAGAACGCTCCGAAATTCGATGAAGAACGCCAAACCCTCGGAGATCGACGACGCGACGCCGTGTACCGCGGCGTCAACGACGCTTCTTCCACGATTCTCCCACCACGACGCTTCTTCCAAGGCGATCCAACCCCGCGACAACTTTCGATCGACAACAACATGGTAGGGGGTAGCACTCCTTTGTAATTCTTTTTGGTTTATAACATCAACATGGATTTAATTATAATAATTAAATCTGTATGTTCTCGATCCTCGGAGTTCGTCGACGTGACGTCGAGTACCGCACGACAGCGACACCCTTCCGCGACGCGGCGACCCTTTCTTCCGCGACGGTCGATCTCGCGTCTGACGACGAAGTTAATGTAGGGATTTTTATTTGAGAACAATCTTTGATTCCCGTGATTGTTTCTTTTAAAACAAAGAACCCGGATCAAAGTTCAATTTTAATTCTATTAAAATTGTTCCTTTCTTGTTATTCATGTGTTGAATATTTATTTCCGATTATTATCACCTAACGCGGAGGGTGCGGGCCAAACAAACATGGCCCGACCACCCTCCGCAGTTTTCCGTTGGTGCGCGGATTGGCGGACGATGACAAACGGGGCTGCAATGGCGTTTTGAGGGCCTGGCAGTGAAGAATGGGACCCGGGAGGAACTTCGGCGTAGACGGAAGTGGATTCGGACCACTGGAGCAACTCCGGTGGCCCATGGAACTCACCGGCGGCGCCGGAGGCCGGAGGAGGCGGCGCCCCGGCGTGCCGCCAGACAGGGCCGCCGCGGTTGAAGCTGCGGCAGAGGTGGCCAGCGGACCTGCGGCCGCACGGGTCCGGCGCACACAGGACGCGGCTTTGCCGCGTCCGCTGATCCAGCGCGGCCCCACGCGGGGCTGCGACGCTTCATCCCACGGGGGCCAGCGCCCCGCGGTTCCTCCGCACGGCCGAGCCGAGCTGGGCCGCCCGCCAGGCCGGGTCGCGCCCAGGCCGGGCCGAGTCGCGCCAAACCAGGTTGGACCCGGACCCGGGACGGGTCGACCCAGTTCGGGCCGACCCAGGGGGGGTTGGGCCGGGTCGGTCCGGGCCCAGACCCCCCGTTTTTGGACCTTTTCTGTCTTTCGCTCATAACTTGAGCTACGGGCCTCCGAACGACGCGCCGTCAGCGGAGATGCAATCCTTGGATCGAGACGGTCATTTCGGTATATCACACTAAAGGTTTCAGAATACTTTGGGTTCGGCCGGTTTGGTTCGTACACGAAACCAACCGGGCCCTCGGAGCGGAAACACTAATATCTTGAGCTTCAGACGTCCGATTGACGTGCCGTTGACTTTTTTGAATTCCTCTAAGTGAGACGGATCTTTTGGCATACTCCGCCCGAGGTTTGGACGGAGGTGGAGTACAGTCGGGTTGGTTTTGCCTTGAAAACCAACCGGGCCCCTGGGACGAAAAAGCCAATAACTCACAGACCGAGCGTCTGATTGACACACCGTCTGTCTCATTGATTTCCTTTTGATGAGACGGAACATTTAGCATACTTCGCCCGTGATTTGGTTGCTGTTGGATAGTGGCCGGGTTGGATAGTGGCCGGGTTGGATAGTGGCCGGGTTGGATAGTGGTCGGGTTGGATAGTGGCCGGGTTGGATCGTACCCGAAATCCAACCGGGCCCTTGGAACGGAAAAACTGTTATCTTTCAGACCAGACGTCCGTTTGACGAACCGTCTCCGGCGTTGGTGATCACGTTGAGAAATAGTCCCTTTGAGTTTACCCTATGAGAGTTGGGGTACAATTGAGATACAGCCAGGTTGGTTCGCACACGAAACCAACCGGGCCCCTGGGACGAAAGAGCTAGTAACTCACTGACCGGGCGTCCGATTGACACGCCGTCTGTTGCATTGAGACCCCTGTGACGAGGCGGTCCTTTGGGATACTTCTTCGTGGGACTTTGAGATACTTGGAGTATCGACCTGTAGCTCATGGAGCAGACCCTCCTAGAGATGAGCGTGCGGAGTACGGAGACCGTGTAGCCGACTGAGACCTGACGACTGCTTGATCGACTCTACTTGGAGTGAGCCGACTAGCCTAGTGGATGGAGGACTACTTTTTGAGGTGCAGACCAATGGAAGATAGAGCACTACCTATGTGACAGTGCAGACCCGCGGTACTCATTCAGAGAGTACCTCTGCAGGCTCCTAGGGGGTGTGCACTACTATGTTTGGGTAGCATACCCTGGCAGGAAGCACTACTGTGTTTGGGTGGCTGGCCCGCAGTACTCGACAGGAGGAATAATTCAGCAGTCTTAGGTTAGTGAGCAGTACCTCGGAGTCGTGACAGGACCACTGTACACTCTAGAGACGGAGCACTTCAGCAGTTACGGTTTCGATAATGAAAATCCTGGTTTGAGATGAGACTTTTGACCCTTGTGTTTACCTCATGATTGAATTGAGTTACTTGATAACTTAGGTATATGTATGGGCATATACCTGGGTAGTGGTTATCCTTTGATTTCATAATCCTTGTGTTTCCTCATGATTGAGATGGGTTACTTCATAACTTAGGAATATGTATAGGCATATACCTAAGTAGAGGTTATCTGTTGAGATCTTCTTTGTGGTTATCCTTGTTGGTTTTAGTGAGATCTTGAGGGTCTCGGGGTCCCTACTGAGTATCGTTATACTCACCCCTGTACGGTCTATGCCCGTACCTCGTTGTGTTGGTTTCAGACGACTGGCAGTACTGACGGAGGCCGAGTGTTCGAGACTGGATGGTACCCGGAGGTGGACTACAAGATGAGTCAGTACCCAGAGGTGGACTTCACAGCGAGACAAAACTCGGAGGAGGTTGATGGGTGAGAGCATTGTGGAGGCTATCTGTACCTACCCTTCAGGTAGGATCCGTGGTGGACGATCCAGGAGCTGCGCCATCTGTACCTACCCTTCAGGTAGGATCCGTGGTGGACGATCCAGGAGCTGCGCCATCTGTACCTACCCTTCAGGTAGGATCCGAGGAGGATGAACCAAGAGCCGCTTCCGTCCTTCCAACTGTTGTCTTTTCTGTTGTACTTTGTTCATTTGTAGTTTTACTTTCGTTTTGGGTTTGTATTCAGACCCATTTACCTTTCAGCACTTCTCTTTGTACTTAGTGTTTTATTTCCGCTTGTACTCTGTGGTGTTTTGTTTACTTTTATAAAGGCAATGCCTTCCCAGTTATTGGGATTTACGCCTTTGGTGCTAGTCGCCAGCCCCTGGCCTATGGAAGGCGGGCTTGGGGTAGTCACGGCATGGGCCCTGAGGACGGGTCGTGACAAATTGGTATCAGAGGAGTTGGTTCTACCGTAGAACTTATAACGCTGATATTTTCTTTCTATGAAGCCATAGTGTTAAGAGTATCGACTGTGGTGTTCAGTTCAGGGAGTCCAGTGTTGGTGCGGGCGGCCGACGTATCCATACACTAGGACCCTGACAACTGATTTTCGACTTTGTGCACAAAAACAATGATTGTGTGTGTGTTTCCAGAAGTTTTTAAATGTCAGCTCAAACCAGGTCAGCTCACCAGGTATAAACGTTTGACCGTGTCACGTTGTTTCTTTCAGGATGCCTTTTCACGGACGACCAGCTAGAGCCCAGAGGGATGTGCGTACTGACATCTTGTCGAGCGACGAGGCTTCGGTACAGGACCCTCTTGTAGTTGAGGTACCAGCGGAGGCACCAGCGGTACTACCATACGTTGGGCCACCGATGCCACCAGCCCCAGCAGTGGGCGATGCACACCACTTGAGCGCGCTACATGAGTTCCAAAGCCAGAGGCCACCCAGGTTCCAGGGAGAGACAGACCCGCAGGCGGATGAGGATTGGCTGGGGGCAGTGGTGAGTGTCTTCAGGCTAGTGGGGACGCATGTAGACTTCATGGTGATCTTTGCTACTAGCCTTCTTCAGGCAGCAGCAGGCAGGTGGTGGAGCAACTTGTTCCAGTTTTGCGACGGGATGAACTTCACATGGGAAGGCTTCGAGACCTTCTTCGGGGTGGATTTTGTTCCAGTATCTCTACACCCCGAGTGTGTACAGGAGCTTCTGCCTTTGCCGCAGGGTTTTCGATCAGTAGCTGAGTCATCTGTGGGCAGTAGACATATGATGCAGAGGTCCAGGAGGACCAGACCAGCAGATGGTCTATCTCGGGTTTTAGGATCGGTGGTGCGGGGCACCCAGGGTGGGGTTAGAGCCAGACGTGCCAGAAATGGACAGTGTTTCTCCTGTGGTGGGAAGGGTCACCTGGCACGTGACTGTACGACCCCCCGCACAGTTGATTAGCAGGTTTTGGAGGAGCCACCGAGACAGAAGCAGCGGTTGGTGCTTGAGAAATAGCCGAGCAGTAGACAAGGCAGTAGAGCTCCGGGAGCAGGTGGACAGGAGCGGAACTAGTGGATACGTCCCTTGTACTTCTAGTTCCATGTTGTTGTTGTATTCATGTCTTTGTACTATGAGCTGCGATAATAAAAAGACACATATCTTTGTGATGTTTGCTTTCCTGTCCTTTTTGTTTGGTTGATACTGAGTGGTCCTAGTTAAGACTGTTGACTTGACCCTCACATTCAGGATTTCTACTGGAGGAGACCCAGTGACCTCGCACTGATGCCGACAGTGTGACTCGACCCTTAGAGGTGAGAGTGACAGTTGGATCTCTTGGTAGTTACGTCGAGTCCTTACGACGTTATCCATGGCATGAATGCATCCTTCATGTCAGGATTGACTGTATTAGGCAATGGGCGTGGTTCATCCAAGGGATGAGACCAAGTTTCTCTTTTCGGCAAAGGGGAAATTTTAGCAGCTCTTCCAGATCATAGGCAAAGAAGGTGTAGATCATCCAGGAGCGGATGAAGACTGCACAGTGCAGTAAGAAATAGGAAACCGGTGCCAGTCTTAGAGACTCAGCCGTGTTAAATGTTTCAGGAAGTGGAAGCTTTAAAGAGAGATGAGTCTACGAAGTGATAGACGTGGAGGCAGAGCTAGGAGAGCAGCATGAGGTGGTGTACATCTTAACATGCTACAACCACCCGCCTTAGTTATCCCCGCCAGGCTCAGGGAGTTGGAGGTCGGAGGAAGAGTGCAGCTGCATGCGGTCAAGGAGTGTGACCCAATGGCTCTAAAAATGATTCAAGGGACAGTCTGTGTCCACTACTAGATGCTGTAGTAATAGACGTTGATATGAATCATCACTCGCTTTCACAAATCTTGTCCCAAACCTAGAGTTTCCGGTAAGCCGTGGACTTGACGCTCACGTCTGGAGATACCTTGGGAGGAGACTCGATAATCACCCATACGCGGACGGTGTGGTCAGACTCTCGAGGCGAGAGTTTCGATTGGAATCTCTTGGTGGCAGCGTCGAGGCCTTACGACGTTGGTTTGAGTATGGACTGGGCAATCACAGTTCATACACAAATTGACGGTATTAGGCAAAAAGGTTGTGGTTTAACTACGACGTCGGAATGGGTTTTCCTTGGTCGGCGAAAAAGAAACCCTCGGCAGCATAGGATAAACTCATGCACAGGAGGGTGCGACCGACCACTCTTGAGTCAGTCAACCTTACCCTCATAGCAGCAGTCGTTTTGAGTTTTAAGAGGAATTGGAGACCTCTAGAGTTCGAGGATGACGATCACGTCTTTATACGGGTCTCACCTTGATGAGGTTTATGGAGATGTGGCCAAGGCGGCAAGTTATCTCCGAGGTTCAGCGGACCTTCTTAGGTCCTCAGCCGGGCAGGAGGGGTGGTTTACCGCTTGACCCATCCACCTCAGTTGCACTGCGTGCACGACGATTTCCATGTATCTCAACTGAGGAGATACGTGCTCTACCCTTCCCATATCATCGACCATGAGGAGCTGGACGATGGCGATGGAGTGTCTTTCATGGAGGTTCCAGTGGGGATCGAGGATCGACAGGAGCGGATCCTACGAGGACAATCGATTCCTCGGGTGCACTTTCTCTGGCAGTATGGGAACCTCCGGGTGAGCACATGGGAGCGGAAGGCTTAGATGCGTGCTCTGTACGACTTTTGTGACCCTAGTTTGTGTTAAAGCTTTACGAGGACGTAAAGCCCTGAGGTGGGAGTGATGTAAAGACCAGTAAATTTCAAGGAAATTTTTTTCTTAATTTTCTTTGTAATTTTGAAAGAACGCAGTTTATGACGGCGCCTGGTTCTGAGGCCCGGTGTGCCCAGAATCATTTTCCGAAGTTTGGCTCGGGTACGTTCAGTGAACGAACGAGCGGATTTTTCTAACTTTTGAACCGGTTCTCAGAATCAAATTCTGAGGGCACTGATGGAATTCCAGCGCCGGTGTTTTCTTAGAAACTCCTCTTCCGGAGTTGCGTTTTCTCGGGTGTGGTTTTTAAATTTTGTGCCTTAAGTTAAGAAATAAAATAATGTGGTCTGACAAACTTTATTTTATTTCACTTAAGGCCACTTAAAAGCAAATTAAAGCTACTTAAGCTGAGTTGAAGTGGATAGGGCGTAATCGAAAATATTCTACCCTCTTGGTAGGATATTTGTGAGGTGGGGCCCGTATGAGCCTCACCATTTCTTTTCCTTTAAGTAACGCACCCGCGAAACCTCCTCTTTAATGAAAGTCAACCATGCGTTTTTCTGGTTAAGAAACTCCCCAATTAATTGGGCAGTTAAATTGTTACAATTAATTCAACGAAATAATTGTTCGTTTCTTATCTTTTGAATATCAAAAGCTTAGGTCAATAATAAAATAAGTGTTGAACTTATTTTATTTAGTTGGACTTGTGGAGTGGAGAGAATTTGGGAGGAAATCGTTCTTCTCTGACGAAGAACGCGAAGAACGCGAAGAACGAGAAGAACACTCCGACCTCCGACGAAGAATGCCAAACCCTTGGAGATCGACGACGCGACGCCGTGTACCGCGACGTCAATGAAACTTCTTCCGTGATTCTCCCTCCGTGACGCTTTTTCCACGGTGATCCAACCCCGCGACAACCTTCGATCGACAATGACAAGGTAGGGGGTAGCGCTCCTTTTTAATTATTTTTGGTTTATAACATCAACATGGATTTAATTATAATAATTAAATCTGTATGTTATCGATCTTTGGAGTTCGTCGACGCGACGCCGAGTACCGCACGACAACGACGCCCTTCCGCGATGCGGCAACCCTTTCTTCCGCGACGGTCGATCTCGCGTCCGACGACGAAGTTAATGTAGGGATTTTTATTTGAGAACAATCTTTGATTCCCGTGATTGTTTCTTTTAAAACAAAGAACCCGGATCAAAGTTCAATTTTAATTCTATTAAAATTGTGTCTTGCTTGTTATTCATGTGTTGAATATTTATTTCTGATTGTTATCACCTAACACGGAGGGTGCGGGCCAAACAAACACAGCCCGACCACCCTCCGCAGTTTTCTGTTGATGCACGGATTGGCGGATGATGACAAACGGGGCCGCAATGGCGTTTTGAGGGCCTGGTAGTGAAGAATGGGACCCGGGAGGAACTTAGGCGTAGACGGAAGTGGATTTGGACCACCGGAGCAACTCTGGTGGCCCGCGGAAGCCACCGGCGGTGCCCCAACGTGCCGCCAGACAGGGCCGCCGCGGCTGAAACCACAGCGGCGGCGACCAGCGGACCCGCGGCCGCGCGGGTCCGGCGCACACGGGACACGGATTTTCCGCGTCCGATGATCCAGCGCGGCCCCACGCGGGGCCACGATGCTTCATCCCGCGAGGGCCAGCGCCCTGCAGTTCCTCCGCACGGCCGGCTCGGCCGGGCTGTGCCGGGCCGACCCGCCAGGCCGGGTCACGCCCAGGCCAGGCCAGGCCGCCCTGGCCGGGTCAGGTCGCACCAAACCGGGTCGGACTCGGGTCGGGTCGACCCGGTTCCGGCCGACCCAGGGGGGTTTGGGCCGGGTCGGTCCGGGCCCAGACCCCCTGTTTCCGTAATGTTTCGGTCTTTCGCTCATAACATGAGATACGGGCCTCCGAACGACACGCTGTTAGTGGCGATGTGATCCTTGGATCGCGACGGTCGTTTCGGTATATCGCACTCAAGGTTTCGGAATACTTTGGGTTCGGCCGGGTTGGTTCGTACACGAAACCAACCGGGCCCTCAGAGCGGAAACGCTCATATCTTGAGCTTCAGATGTCCGATTGACGTTCCGTTGACTTTGTTGAATTCCTCTAAGTGAGATGGATCTTTTGGCATACTGCGCCCGAGGTTTGGACGTAGGTGGAGTATGGTCGGGTTGGTTTTGCCTTAAAAACCAACCGGGCCCCTAGGACGAAAAAGCCAATAACTCACAGACCGGGCGTCCGATTGACGCGCCGTCTTTCTCATTGATTTCCTCTTGATGAGACAGAACTTTTGGCATACTTCGCCCAAGATTTGGTTGCTGTTGGACAGTGGCCGGGTTGGATTGTACCCGAAATCCAACCGGGCCCTTGGAACGGAAAAGCTGTTATCTTTCAGACCAGATGTCCGTTTGATGAACCGTCTGCGGCATTGGTGATCACGTTGAGAAATGGTCCCTTTGAGTTTACCCTATGAGAGTTGGGGTATAGTTGAGATATGGCCGGTTTGGTTCGCACACGAAACCAACCGGGCCCCTGGGACGAAAGAGCTAGTAACTCACAGACCGGGCGTCCGATTGACGCGCCGTCTATTGCTTTGAGACCCCTGTGACGAGGCGGTCCTTTGGGATACTTCTTCATGGGAATTTGAGATACTTGGAGTATCGACCTATAGCTCGTGGAGCAGACCCTCCCAGAGACGAGCGTGCGGAGTACGGAGACCGTGTAACCGACTGAGACCTGACGACTGCTTGACCGACTCGACTTGGAGTGAGTCGACTAGCCCAGTGGATGGAGCACTACTTTGTGAGGTGCAAACCCATGGAGGACGGAGCACTACCTGTGTGACAGTGCAGACCCGCGGTACTCATCCGGAGAGTACCACTGCAGGATAATAGGGGGTGTGCACTACTATGTTTGGGTAGCATACCCCAACGGGAAGCACTACTGTGTTTGGGTGGCTGACCCTTGTGACAGAACCACTGTACACTCCAGAGACGGAGCTCTTCAGCAGTTACGGTTTCGATAATGAAAATCCTGGTTTGAGATGAGACTTTTGACCCTTGTGTTTACCTCATGATTGAGATGAGTTACTTGATAACTTAGGTATATGTATGGGCATATACCTGGGTAGTGGTTATCCGTTGATTTCATAATCCTTGTGTTTCCTCATGATTGAGATGGGTTACTTGGTAACTTAGGTATATGTTTGGGCATATACCTAAGTAGAGGTTATCTGTTGAGATCTTATTTGTGGTTATCCTTGTTGGTTTTAGTGAGACCTTGAGGGTCTTGGGGTACCTACTGAGTATCTTTATACTCACCCCTACACGGGCTATGCCCGCACCTCGTTGTGTTGGTTGCAGACGAAGTGCAGTGCTGACGGAGGCCGAGTGTTCGAGACTGGACAGTACCCGAAGGTGGACTACACGACGAGTCAGTACCCGGAGGTGGACTTCACGGTGAGACGACACTCAGAGGAGGTTGACGGGAGAGAGAGTTGTGGAGGCTATCTGTACCTACCCTTCAGGTAGGATCCGTGGTGGACGATTGAGGAGATGCGCCATCTGTACCTACCCTTCAGGTAGGATCTGTGGTGGACGATCCAGGAGCTGCACCATCTGTACCTACCATTCAGGTAGGATCCGAGGAGGACGACCTAGGAGCCACTTCCATCCTTCCAGCTGTTGTCTTTTCTGTTTTACTTTGTTCATTTGTAGTTGTACTTTCTTTTTGGGTTTGTATTCTGGCCCAGTTACCTTTCAGCACTTCTCTTTGTACTTAGTGTTTTATTTCTGCTTGTACTCTGTGGTGTTTTTTTTTACTTTTATAAAGGAAATTCCTTCCCAGTTATTTGGATTTACGCCTTTGGTGCTAGTCGCCAGCCCCTGGCCTATGGAAGGCGGGCTTGGGGTAGTCACTGCACGAGCCCCGATGACGGGTCGTGACAAGTTAGTTCATTTAGGCAGTTTAACGGATCATTAAGAAATAGTTTCATTAAATTTAATGTAATGTATTTATATTCATTCCAAAACATGAAACAAGTTATAATATAATTAATATCATCTTATTTAACCATAAAAATATTTTTATGACTATACTTGAAGATGGTAATGTAAAATTAGAACTCATCATCCATGGAGTTGGTGAACCAACATAGTATGGACAACAATTTTGTTTTTAAAATAAAAGGAGCAGACAAGAGGATAGATGGTTGACATTCCACTAGAGATATAATATTATTTTATATATATGATATTATATTTATTATTCCATGTTTGATGGAATTCGTTATTGAGGACGAGGAGGAAGGAATTTCAAGAGTTAGTTGAGGGAATTACCTTCTCCTTGGAATGTGTCCTCTTGGGATTCCACTTAATCCACCTTTGACTGGTATTTGGATGATACCAGAAAAACTAGGATATGGGGGATAATATTGGGAAGATATTTCTATATAATGTTTTAAATATTCAAGGGTTTCAAGGTGTAAGGAGAAGGGGTAGTGAGGGGTGGCATTAATAAGGGGAGGAGAGGGGTGTTTTTGAATATTATATTCATTGCTTTACTATTTTGGATCAAGACTATCAATAATACTAATTATTATGACTATATAAAGTAAACGGAGAATGTAAGTTTCAACTAATGGATTCTTACCTTATCCATTGCTCAAATATTTTTGTATTTAACTTATAAATTTAAATACCATATTTCATTGTATTTCACTATGACCAAAAAATCATCTTTTTTATAAAATCACCAAAAATTCACCCTAATAATTTTTAAATGTTTATATTCTAAAAAAACCCTATTTTATTATAATAATTTTATAAATTTTATAAATTTAACTTTTAAATAAAATCGTTATTTATTTGAAAAAATCTAATTTTATTATTAAGATCGATTTCCAAACACTTTGGAAGATTAATTATGGTCTCATAAAATTATAATATCATTGTAATGAAACTTAATATTAATTTATAAATCCATTTTATCAAAATAAACTTTATTTTAAATAATTATATTTTTTAAATTAAAATAAAACATATATGTTTTACAAAAATACAGACGCTTATTTTATAATTTTTAAAACATTTATTTTCATGTATTATGATATAAATATTTCATATTTTCATTTTATAAGATGAATAAATATTATTTTAAACTTCCATAAGTATGGATAATATTCTAATAGTTTGTTTAATATTCATAGTAGGCAAATTACTATTTCAATGACCAGATTACTATCCCAATGGTACTGTTCTAATGGTCATATGGGTTATCTACTTTCGAAAAAACCTCATATTTCATTCATTATTCATTCAATTATATTTTCTCTCAAGGTTATATATATTTAATTTTACAGATGAATATTACCTTAATAAAATTATACTTCATTTCTATAGTGTTGTTCATGAGTGCATTTATTCTAGTGAATTGAGCATATCCAAATTTTCATATTTTTATTTTCTTATTTTCTAGTTTCTATCCCCTTGTAATATTTTCAATTATTATGGAAATTTTTAATTAGTAAATTTAATTTTCAATTTATTATAATTTTTTTCCATTTTGTTTATGTAGTGTGTTCTCATTAAATAATATTATATTTCTATGTATGGCACAATTATATATTCAGAATGGAAAATCAATTGATAAAATTATGGGTCATTACAATAACAATACTCATATATTCAAAAGAAAAAGATATTAAAACTCAACTAGGATCACATTCTTTAAGTACCATGATGTTGTTATATTGAAGAAACACATAAATGTGTGGTCATGTTTTTATCTTAACTAACTCCCAGTCCATCTTCTTATTCTCATCCCATGTAGCCTCTAACATTACATTTTTTCTGGTTAAATCAACTAGATATCCTATCTTCTTTGAGTTCCCTTGGCTACTGTAAGTGTCACATTGTTGCTTCTCAAATTTCACTTGATTCACATGCACTGCCTTTAATTTTTCTTTTCTAAAATTATTGAAAAATATAGCTCCTCTATTTATTATTAAAACACAATGTAGAGTCTTTATTTCTTGGAATTCTACATAAATTCCATTTTCTTAGCTTCTGGTGATCTTAACCTTAGGCATTATCCATCTACAAATCATCATAATTCCTACAAGAACAATTTATTTACTTATTCATAACTTTAATCATAACAGCATAGTGATATTTTTTATATTATAAGAAAACTAAATCATCTTCATATTCACTATTTGGTCAATCTTTTGAACACTCTTGACTTTGTATATTTTTTTATTATCACACTTATATATAATATTATGTTTCACCATCAATATATTCTCAACTAACTTCTAATAAAAAATATTTATCTTAATCATTCAGACATAGGTAGGTTTTGGTCATTGTGATTAGATAACCTTATCTGAACTTGTTTCTAGATTAAATCGTCTTTTGAATGTATTAAAATTTTCATTTTTATTCACCTTCTATGAGTGTATAGTCTGATCATGCAATATCCAAAAATCATACTTCTGCATAATCTCTTAATATAGGTCACTCAATTGTGGTATTCATAGTTCAAGATTATAATATGAAAAACCCACATCAAAAGAAGGATGACTGAAAAAACATTATTTCACTCATACGTTCCTATATTTTAAAATAGTGAGAAATGTATGTTTGAGAGAGTCCCACAACAGACATGGATTTTAAAAGTCACTCCTTCATTACTCTTGACATTTTATAGTGTGGAGTTGAAATCCCAGGACACCACCTCATGGTGTGACCACTGGATCATTCCCAATATAGTTCCAACCCATTCTAGGTGCTCACACTCCCCATGCCTAAACTTCTCTACACTGGTCTTCCATTCCACTATAGCTACCCTCACTAGCCTGTGTTTTAGCTTGTCTATAATCTATGATGGATGGATTCTTGGGTGGTATTGCCACAAAAGCTAACACATTTTTTTGACTTCTTCTCCAATTAAATTTAATTTGTAAAAATAATCTAATTCAAGAGCATAAAAGTCATATGAAAATTCTCATACTCAACTCATAATCTCATCAAATCTTCAAAGGCATTACATAATGCCCATAAATAACTCTATAAATTATCAGAATAATTCTATACCCCTTTAATATAATTCTTGTAGTCAGTGAACTCAAAATTTAATAAAATTATTAATTATTACATGAAAGATCAGTTCAATAATCATCTAATTTATTCCACTTAATTACACCTATAAATCATTTCTTATATTTCCAAGATAATTCATCCAGTCACATTCAGTGTGTATCATCTGGTAGTAGATCTATAATCGAATTGTATTCCATCATTAGATGGATTAACATATATAGTGTAAATTTATAGAACACCTTAGGCATTACCATATTTTTCTTCACTCTTATTCTTCTTCTCTTTCAGTACATATTGACTTTATATCTCATTGACATCCCATTGATAAAAAATACAATGCTACTAGTCACAATCCATTTTTGTCCTTCAACTATCTGTTTGTATTTTTTTTCAATACCCATTTTAATTATAAAGTTAATATCCTTCTCTCCTTTATTGATAATAAATAAAAATATTCAATAACAATGGAAAAAAAACTCATCTCATACTCTATCACTTTTCATCTTCTCAACTTATCCTCATTTATACTAAAATTATACCATAAATTACATAATAGAAGGATATAATCACTTTTCTTAATAAATGATCCATAATTAATCAACACTGTGTATATGTGATCCATGATAAGTATAGAAAACAAGAGTGACTAACTTATACCTCAAGGTTTTCCATATAATATTCACTAAGTTATACCCATTAATTTTTTTTTCTATCATGGGTTTTTTGATATAATTTTTCATTGAACTTATCTTCAGAAACTATCTCAACAAATATATTAAAACATTCAACCTAAAATCCAGTTAATACAGTTAAAAAATTTTGTTTTTCTTTTCATCCAAAAAGTATTTATCCCTTTTGGATTCAGAATTTCTTTTTATATGGATAGGATAAAATATCAATGTACCTTTATAATGAAATTTCTTATAGACTTTAGAGTTACAACATCCAGAAAATCAACATCATTTAAAAAACATTCACCTAGAGTCCTAAAAACTGGAATTAAAGTATCCAAAACTTCAAATACATGGTAGTGTATAATTTGTATTCCTCTAAAATGAGTCTTCTAGGATAGAAGAATATTTTATTATGTTTTAATATAAGAAACTATTTGTTTAGATCCTTGTGATGATTTATCTTGAGTAACTTCTACGTTTCTTAATTTTACTTCAAACTTAAGACACTTTATATTTAAAGTTTTTTTCAAATATTTTAGAGATTTCAATTTATCTACATATTAAAATTTTATCATCCAAGATTTTTCATCATTCATCTTAATTATCTCTTATAAATAATGATCAATATCTTTTACTCATCTTTCCATGATCTCCAGTTGATTGTTCTCGACATCAACAATTGCTTTATGAGCATCCTCTAGTGCTTGGAACTTTTCACAAACAACTTCATTAAACATATATTTATCATAATAATATTTTTCAACACTTATTCAATCATGGAAAATTGGTCATTAAAAAGTAATATGAATTCTTTCTTGGTATCAATTAGTTTAGTGATAGTGTTTCACTTTTGTATCTTTTCATTCAATTAATTCTCTATTTCGTAGAATTCCTTTTTCGGAAGGGTTTTTTTATTCATATAGACCCTTGATGAACGAAAAAATATAATTGAAGGCCTCGATATGGAATTTATTTAGGTAATACTTAACTTCGGAATAGAGGTCCTCAATAGGTTCAATGGACTTATACTCATAAAAAATATTGACATATTCATTTATAGAATCAAAATAAATGGACTTGTCATATGAATAATTTCTACTTTGATTAACTTCAAATAGTGGTGTGTCCTCCTCATATTTATTTTGAGTTTTTGACTTTCTTAACTTATAATCCTCCTCCTTCTTAATGTTTTCTAATGTTCTGGATAAAACCTCCATAGTGGTCATATCAAGGATAATTTTTTCCTCCAACTAAATAATTTATGCAACTTATAATTTCCATAGCTGATGCATATATTCAAATAATAAAAATCCATTCTTCATGTATAGAAGTTAAAACAACTATGGATATGTTTAGATCCAATAAAAGGCAACCTTCCTCTCATACCAATTGAACTGCCCATTGGATCATCATGTCACAATGAGAGGGGGGGTGAATCAATATAAACTAATTTTACTAATTTATTTAAACACAGAAATTTACCTCCTTTTCAAGTTCCTTGAACATTTTTATCAGTTAATATATATGTATCTTTTTTATTGTACCTAACACACATTCAAACCACATACAACAACATAAAGTAAATAGTAAGAAACCCATGGTATTTACAAGGTTTGGTCCCAATTGGGTACCTACTCCTTGCTATGTTAGGTTATTATCTTGAAAAATAGGTATTCACTATAGGATGTAAGTGAATAAAAATGAGATAACTCCCAAAAACCCCTTGTGCAGTTTTTAGACTACACTAAATATTCACTATTTTACATAAGTGAAGAGATATTTATTCTACATCCCACAGTCTTCAAAGGTTCTCTATGGACTTCCTGAATACGATCTTCCATCATCTCTATAATACATATTCATTATCTGCAAGATCTTCTTCCCCAATACGGATCTTCTACAACCCCTGAATATTTTACTTCAATTATAGACAAATCAATCTTCCATCCTATCATTCAGAAACATAACTTTCTAATCTCTCACTTCAATAACTTCAATATAAAAATCTTATCAAGGATTATACTTTTATTTGGTCTTCCTAATAACTTCTAGTTTACTATTTTCCTGAAACATATTTATAAAATTCTAAACATACAGTTTTGGATCCTCAAAAATTCAACTTTGATGGTTTTCCATAGCAAAATGGTAAGCCTATTATTTTTCACCTCTCAATATATCACTAACTCTATACCTTGAATAGAGTCCCTCCATTATATAACCAAACCCACACCAATAAATTCCAGGGAACATGAGAATCTAATTAAATATTCCCACGAACATAATTATTAAATCAACCAACTTTAGTTACTTCTAAAGATATCAAGATATGACTTCATCAAAACTCCCAAAATAATTTCCATGAAAAGTATTTGATTATTCCACAAATCTTACCTAGAATCACATATTGTAACTCATGTTTTTATTATTATTTAACTTCTAGTTCTATATCATCACTTTGAATATTATCTGGTGCTTTAACATTTGTGAGTTTTATAATGCTTCTTCCTATCAGATATGAATTATTCCTCAACATCACTCAAAATCCCACAATACTAATATTACACAAATATCTACATGCATGAGAGAATATCTTACCTTTATTATCAAATCAAATTTTAAATTCCTAAATTGGAAATTACATGTTCCATGAAACTCATCATTTACAATCTCTATGATTTATATATGCATGAATATATTTAGAATTTAACTTAACACTACACAAACTCCCCTGTCCATATTTTATCAACACTCAAAATAATAAAAAAACTGATATATTCAAAATAAAATAGGATTCAAACTCATCTTATATCATATTATTCAAGTATAGTTATGTTGTTACATAAAATAAACACATAAAAGTATCAAAAGATTTTCCATCCATAATAACTCCCATACTATATCTTCATAATAATCACATGAAGCATAAAATATTATGTTGTGTCATTTTATTTCATCTATATAACTTATATTTCATTAGTTTCGTCAACCATTGCAAGTGCAAACCATCATTTCACCAACATAATTTTATTCACATGCACTACATTAAATTTCACTCTACTCAAAATTATCATAACAAGTAGCTCCTCCAATTATTAGGAAAACAGTACATAGAGTATCACCCATGTGTACTTCTATATAACATACATCCAACATGATTTTATTGACATTCACCTCATAAAGTCTCCCCATACTGATTTCCATAACATTTATATGCATGATATTCTTAACTTATGCTCATCTTGAATCAAAATAGAATTATGATATTTATTTCATTATATAAACACCAAATCATCATCATACACATTTTCTGATGTATCTTTTGAACACTATTAAATAGGATTTTTTTATTTCTCACACTAATGATTAATAATTCACTATATAAGCAATGTTTCTCACACAAATTTAGGTAAAAAAAATATCAGTCTCAAACATTCAGACATAGGTATCTTTTAGTTATGGTGATAAGACCACCATTCATGATTATGTTGTCTGAGTAAGTCAAATTTTGAAAATCTCAACAATTTCACTTATATTACACATTTCATGAGTGTATTTTCCAATCAGGTAATATTCAAAAATCAAAACTTATCTTGATCTCCTAATTAAGAGTGATCAGTTTTTACCTGAGTGGTGTGATATTACCATATAAAAACCCTACTTGGAAAGGAATATGACTCAGATGACATCATTTCACTCATTAATGACAGAATTTTAAAATATTTTTTTTACTAAGATATTCCTACATCTAACTTTAATTTAGGAAGGAAATACTTTATTTATTTGAATAAAGTATAATAAAATGTTGAATTCCCATAGAATATCTCTATTCCATGACCACTAATCCATCCCTAAATAGCACTGACCAACTTCAAGTGATCATAATTCTCATACTATCACTGCCATTCACTATTCTTCCTATACTCCATAGAATATCTCATTGGTTATCCTTTGATTTCTTTTGTTGTCTTTGAAAGTTGGCTACTTAGGTGGTTATAGCTTTAGAGATGGCAAATTTTTTGAATTATTCCCTAATTAAATTCCCTTTTTCGAAATAATCCAATTCATAGCATAAAATGACTTTGTAAACTTCCCATGCTCAAATAATTATATCATGAAATATTCTTAAAGAATTAGTGAATGAATTTAAATAACTCTTTAAATTATTAGAAAAATTCTAAACCTCTTCAATATAATTATAAAGTTGCTCTAGTTATTTT
Organism: Viscum album; assembly: GCA_963277665.1. Taxonomy (NCBI): domain Eukaryota; kingdom Viridiplantae; phylum Streptophyta; class Magnoliopsida; order Santalales; family Viscaceae; genus Viscum; species Viscum album. The sequence goes on from OY728155.1 coordinate 142,104,966, forward strand.
ATTCAACATCCATTAGCACTAGATATTATTCCACCAAATATCAGTTTAAAAATAATCTGATTTACTCATTCCTGAAAATCATCTATTCTATTATTTAGAAAAATCATATTTCCACCTTTAGTTTGTATCATATGGTAATAGATCTGGTATATACTAGTTCTTCATCATCTGATGTGTTAACTTCTAGAGTATTAACGTATGAGATACCCTTAGGCTTAATCATCATCTTCTTCACTCTCCTTATTATCTTTCATCACATATTTAATTTATATCTCATTAACTTCTCATTGACAATAAATACAACATTAATCATCATAATCCATTTGGAATCTTCAGAAATTTCAAGATCTAGGTTATTTCGTTATTCCTTATACTATAAGAAATATAACATTCATTAATGATTTATGTGATTTTAAAGAATCAATTAATTTCATGAAACACTCAATCTATTATTTTCTATAGGTGATAGGGCTCAATCCAACAAGAGTGGTGGTATAGTTAACCAATTGAGATATATCATATACCATAGGAATATAGGGAGATATACTAGTAAGGGTGAAAGGTCTATTATTCCCTACATATTTCTACATTTTGAATATGGAAGAAGAAAGTGGTAATACTCATTCCCCTAAAATATTAGGGATGAAATTTTTGAAAACTACAATGACTATGATCAAAGTTCATGAGGATAACCCTTTCTAAATATTTTATTGAATACAATATGAATTTTAATAACTTAGACTCTATGAAATTTCATTAATAAGACCATTATATTATTACTTTTTTTTCATTCTGAGTACCATTTCTACTCAGGTGAATATATTTATATATTTAATAAATTAATAAATTTAGGGGAATCTCTAAATCCAATAATAATCATGGATAATAATATTTTTGAAATTGAATAGAATATTAAACTAAACTTGTGTAATGACCCATTTAAAGAGGGAAAAGATAGATATATTTTTGGGTGACATGATTAAATATATATCTAACTTCTCTCTTTTTCAAATACTGGTTCTATATATGAGTGAAACTAAGTTAAATCCATCATCGAAACAAAATTTTATGTTAAAACATTTTACTTCAAATATGATATATTCCTACCAAATGGAAGATGAAAAAATTTCTGTAATAATTTAAAATAACTTTTCACATAATCTAGAACTCAAATATTAACCAATTTGAAAAAATTGTGTAGGCTAGAGGCTAGAAAATAGGACACATTGCTGAAATTTTTCCCATGATTTTAATGCATGAGATCTTGCTAGAGAGTGAATCAAAACCTGTGAGGTGGGATTAGACGAGGCTAAAGCTAACACTATTGTAATTAGTTAAAAAGATATTGATTTTCCTTTAGAATATGATATTATATACCCAATTTCATAATCCCATAGGGTGATCCCCATCTAAATTATATTCAAAAATTTTGAATTCACCATTGTAAAAAATGAGAAAAAAAGTTCCCATAAGGATTGAAAATAGCTAGAGGGTATGTATTGATTATAGAAAAACGAACCATGTAACTAGAGAATACTAGTTCACAATTTTTTTTGTAAATTACATATTGGATAGATTATCTAGAAGGGTTACTATTATTTCCTTGATGTTTTTTTGGAAATGTTTGGTTCCTATAACAGCAAATGATAAAGAAACAACTATATTCACTTTTCTATGCTATTTTCTTTTATATCAAAGTATGCCTTTTTGTTTATGTAATTCCAAAAATACATTCCAAAACTTCTTAGTAAGTTTATTTACATATCGTATTGAAAGATTATTAGAGGTATTTCTTGTTAAATTTATAGTATATAAAATATATTCTGATTATTTTCTTGATAATATGACAAACGTTTTTAAAAGATAAATTCAAAAGTATTTGGTTTTGAATTAAAAAAAATAACTTTATAGTGGAAATACATATTTTATTAGGGTATATAATTTCTTAATTATGGATTAAAGTGGGTTAAACTAATTTTTATATCATCTCTACACTCTCACACCCCACCACTATGACACATGTTAGGTTATTTATAGAACATGTTGGATTTTAAAGAAGGTTTATTAGTGAATTTAGAAAAATATCCTTAAATATAACTAATATAATTAAAAATGACATTGATTTTGTGTTTTAATAATGGTGAAGTAAATAATTTGATAAAATTGGAGAAATCCTGACCACAACCTCTAACATCAGACTATAACCAGGGATTTACCTTTCAAAGTGTTGTGTGACACCTCCAACCATATAGTAAGAGAAATGTTATCTCAAAATATTAATAGACACCAAAATGTGATATCATATGCATCAAAAACCCTAAATTCAGCTCATATTAACTACATAGTCACCATTATTGAGTTTTTTTAATAGTTTTTGAAGTAGAAACTTTTCATTCATATTTACTAGGATGTAAAGTAATAATTTTCTTTGGCCATGCAGCACCCAGGTTCATGATGAAGAAAGCTAACTCAAAACCTATGGTAGTGATATGGATGATTAATTTATAAAAATTCAACATGGAAATCAAGTAAAATTTGGGCTATGAAATAAAATATATTGACCACATTAGCAGACTTTCCCACACTACTGATGTTGAAATTCCCCCAATAGAACATTTGAATGATGTAATTCCTGGTGATTAGCTCTATGAGATCACTGGTATGGTTCCAGGGCATGTGGACATAGTAAATTACATGGTTGAATGAAAGGTATATTTTTTCCTTCTTAATCCCAAATTCCTTATACTGAAGTCTGATTCAACGTAATATGTATTAGAGGACCCATAATTGTGGAATATATATAGTGATTAAGTGATTATGAGGTGTATAATATTCTTAAATTATGTCACACACTTTCATTTGGAGTTTATTTTGGACCTCATCACATATCTAGGGAATTGTTAGATGCTAGAATATTTTTTACTATTTTTTTAAATATTCTTATAATTTTTTAAACATGTACAAACTAGCACTTCATTATAGTGATTTCCAAGAGATATGAGACACCTCAATAACCTTTGTTTTTTGTGAAATATTTGATTTTTTGAGAATAGAATTCATGAGGACATTTTATATTTCTTTTGGATTTATTGATATTATATTTGAAGTTGATTATATCTATAAATGGATTGAGGTTAAAGCTACTAGTACTGATGATTCAATATTTTTTATATAATTTCGTAGATTACACATTTTCTGTAGGTATCGAATAACTTAGGTAGTTAGAAGTGATTAAGGAATAGAAATTTTCAAAAGGATTATGAAGGAAGTCATGAGAAAATGTTGAGTGAAACAAAAAAATATACTATATACCATCCATAAATAAATGGTTAGGATGAGGTATCCAATTGGTAATTGAAGAAATATTGGATTGGGATGAAAAAGTATTCACTTTGGGAATACAAAACTATCTTCAAAACCCCAGGGGTATGTATCCTTAAAAATCATTTATGGTTTGTATTATCACTTATCTATTGAGATGTTCCACAATACCTATTGTGATATAAAAATAATAATAATGTAATTGAGAAAAGATGGATAACAAAGAAAGTTTAAAATGGTATAATATGAGGATCTTATAGGACAAGATTATGATAACTCTTTGTTAAAATGAAAAGGACCAAATCTATCTATGAAAAATAATTTGGAGAAAATACTTCCATGATGTTAAAGTTTGTCTATTCTTCTCCCAAATGAAACACATTCCATTTAAGATTAGTTATAAATATATTGAGCTATTCACAATGAAAAACATATTACCATTCTATGGAATTATTATTAAAGGAGTAGAATCTCACAATCCCTTCAAGGTAAATGGAAATTATTTGAATAATTTCAATGAATATTTTCCAAATTAACACTTGGGGGTCTGCTATCCCCCCCACTGTATATGAGTAAAGGCCATAGGGTTATCCCTTTCCTCATTTCATACTTTAGATACTTACATATTATTTCTATTATTCACTGGCAATTGAATACTAAAATTCATTGGGTATAGTTTCTAAGATAAGTGTATGGGAGGGGACAAATCAACCTAGGATATAAATAATTCTTTATGTTTTCCTTTTTTTGGGGAGTTTTTGGAATTGATCTAAAAATAAAATATAATTTAATCAAAGTTTCATTACATCACTAGAAAATAAATAATTCACATAGGAAACATATAAAATTTTGTTTTAAAATTGAGGAAATTATTGTTAAGGGAAAATAAATTAATTGTATAAGAATTATAAAATGAGGAAACTATAATTTTAAACATAAAATTAGGTAACCTATACACTATGAGTAACTAACACCTCATAGAGTCTCCTAAAATGAAATCTGGATATATTATATTAATTTTAGTAAAATAGAAAATATGATAAATAATCTTTAAATATTTTTAAGACAACAAATAACAGTGTGTGGGAGAGTTGTCCATTATATAAGAGTTTGAGAAACCTGAGATCTACCTATCAATGAATTTATTCCATTCCCCAACTATTTAAATTATTCTTGGGGGATTCCTAATATATTCACATAGTTTATTTTTGGGTTTAAATACAATCACCTAATTAGGTTTTCACATAAAATATGACTGGTAAAATTTTAACAAGTTCATGTTGGCCTAGGGGGTGGAATGGTTCATGGAATTCTGAATCTATTTGAAGATGGGGAAATTATACTTAAAAATAACATATAGGAATTATCAATGAAATATAAAAATGATATATGGAACAATGATCCCGAAGGGGAGGTATTTATAATATAACCAATTTTAAATGTTTTAATTCTATTAAATTATACTTTTCTATAGTCATGGAACTGATAATTCACCTTGAGAAGAAGTGGGACCGTTGTGAACATAAGGAAAAGTTCTTTGTCATGTTTTGGTGAGTGATCAAGTCATAATTTTCAAATTTTCATTTTATGATTTTATAAAAAAAATTACCATTATTTTCTTTTAAATCTAATAAAAAGATTCACTCTTGTATTATCACTGAATATTGGAATTTATTTCAAATTGGATTAAAAATATGTTTTTTACTTGATTATATAATTTTAGAATTAATTTTATCAAGACTATATTAAATATCTATTTACAATAATTTTAGGTATATTTTGAAAATTAGAATGTAGAGGGTGAATTTCTGGAAGATGAGTGAAGAAGAAGTTAAATTTCAGAAGTTATATGATGAAGGATAAGAAAAGGAATACAATGTGTAAGATTATAATCCTTGGGTTAATTTCATGAAAATAAAAAGAATACTTCAGATACATAAAATTCATTCCCAACATGTGTAAATCTCATTTCTAATATCCCCTAAAATGAATAAAAGTAATTTTGTCAAGGACCTGCATATGTAAAAGTAAACCTTATGATATATGAGAGTCATTTACTCTCATATATGATAAATTTGAATGTAGTAGATTATAAAATTTAATAATCACTCAGATGCATATGGCTATCTTTCCATAATATCTAAGAGTAACTCTAGGTAGATAGTTAAGAAATTAGAGAAGGCTTGAAAAGAACTTAGATACAAATAAGTATTCCTACCCATAAGTAAGCATTAATTTCCATGATACATGTGACACCTATAGGTTATAACATTTGTTGTGGGGATGAATCTTCTGATATATAGGAGTCTATTTGTGGTATATAAAGGAAACTTTTGAGAAGCACTGGTATATAAGGGTCCTTCCTTTTTCAATACAAGAGTTCTCAAGAAAGATGATGTGTAAAGGTCAGGTACTTGGGATAATTTTTTCTCTACTAAAATAAAAAAACTATAAAATAATCTTGACAATATATATCTTCTCCATTAAAAATGTATCATTCTTGAGTTATAATGAGATCAAGGGAATATTTCATTCCCATTACATGGCCAAATAAAACAATTAATAAAGAAAACTTACAAGTGGCACATGCTTTGAGTGAAAAAAGAGGAATCTCATGGAATCAAGGGAACATAAAATCCTTTATAAAATTGGCGGTAAGTATGTTTCATACATATAGGGGGGATGGAGCTTCCATAATTATATGATAATCACCCAAGTTTAAGGGGAAATCATGGCCATTAATTACTCCCTTTTTAATGGGGACATAACTCATTGTATGTCGAGTTTGGATATTTTAACTATTTTTATTTCCCAATTTCAATTTAGTTTGAACTTATTTAGTGATGGAATAATAGAACAATTTTGGTTGTTCTAAGTAAGTTACTACATCCCTTGTTAATAAAATTGAAGTTCATTTACTTAATTATTTCTTTCTCAATCATACTAAAAGTGTTTGTTTATTATATATAGTAAGAGATTTCTTATATTTCCTATATTTTCAATTTATATTTCTTATATTTTATTGGGTTTCACACACACATTCCACTTGGAATTCTTTATTCCATATAAAGTTTATGATAATAAGGATGGTTTAGAAATGATCAAAGGTATTCAGTCACTTTTCTTGAAAATAATGGGGAGGGAAGTGATTATTTCATTTCTCTATTTACTCCAAACACACCAAGTGAGGAAAATTGGTTGATGTTTTTTCCATTGGTGAGAGAGAAATAGATTTTATCTAAATTAATAATGATTTAATAGGTAAGGTGATGGAATATCCAAGGTAATATCACTATTTAAAAGCTGATATCAATAGTCTTTTATTTTGTTTTCAAAGCATACACACAAAATTGGTTTACTATTTTCTATTACTAACAACACCCATAATACAAAGAAAAATCTAGGAAATCTACCTCTCTAGAGACAACCTAGGTCACACATTATTAAATTTCTTGGGTTTAATTTTTATATTTCTTAACTAACTCATGAAAACCACAATAGAGACTACACCATAAATGTATATATTAGGTATATTAAAAACATTTCTGTTTATAATTATTTATGTTCTATTTATATTAAAATTTTAATGGTGTGCTTTTTATTCTTGATATTTATACAGTAATTATAGTTATTTTTCAAGTTGATGTTATGTTTCATATTTTTCTATCACTATATACATTCTTGAAAAGGTATCTATCTATATTTCATTTTTTTATTTTAGACTCATGTTTTTACGGTGTGTTTTTATAATTTAAAAAATTATATTTTAATTCAAAACGTGCACCACATGTTCCATATAAAAAACATACTCATATATTCATATAACTTCAATAAAAATATAGATGATTCATTTGTGATGTGTAGGAGTTAAGCACATGTCATTTAAAAATACGGTGCGTCCAATATGAATGGAAGATTGTGCTTTTAATTAAAAAGTAGCATTTTTGTAAGGACTCAACCCCAGTTTCCCAGAGCCGGTGCTTTATTTTATTACATTGGAATATAAACAAAGAATATGTATCCTAAAGTACCAATTAGTTTAGTAGATTTTGGAAAAAAGATACATAAATATAAGTTTGACATTACAACATGAAGGGAAATACAACCCTAATTTATACCATTAGAAACATCCAAGCCTCCAAGATTATTCCTAGAATTCACTCATAACTAATATCTTCATATCCTGGGAAAATGAAACATAAGAAAGGGGTACGATCAGACACTTAGTAAGAGTAATCAATATAGTAGAATATAACATAAACGTTAGACATGGTGAATAATTGAAAACACATGCCTTTAAAAATAAACTTGAACAGAATATGGAAGAAATACGAGTAGAGAAAATATTTCCATAATATAACATAATAATGGGTATTATACGAGTCGAATAACCTCATGAACTTTCAATTACTATATTCATAATGAGGGAAGTTTATATATCGGACATTCTGAAACATTTTGTGAAGGCCTCGACCAAGATGTCTAAAAATGATTAAGGCCTCAGCCAAAACCATATATTACATTGGGAAAGGCCTCAACCAATTCCACGTCTATTTGTCTCATGAGACATACCGATGCATCGAGAGGCTATTGAGGGCCCCGACCATCACATAATAAGTACAATTCATTCCTCATATGAGTGGGGATAAACATAAACAAAATATACATTCATATTTAAACTATCATATGATATGTAACTAACTTTCCCCAACCATTACACATAAAACACTAACCATTTCGAGTAATATGGTGAATGGTTTTAGGATAGATCATCCAAAATAAAATTAGTCATAAAAAATTCAATAAAACATGGTATATGACATCATAAATTATTAAACCCAATAATACATTAGAATCAACAATTGTGTTGAATCAGATGAAAATACTCTGATAAAATCATTAAGCAATTCTTCAGATAAATACACTTTTATTTTGAAAAGAAGAGTTATTTTAAGAAAAATCTTTGTATAAAACCAGAAGTTAAGTAAGATAGTATCTTAATAATAAAATTAGTGATTTTATAAAGCTAATGGTTTCCAAAAACAAATTATATAGTGCCCTTGAAAATATATAAGAATTTGAGAAATTCCCTTGAACCATGCTTGTATTTTGGAAACGGTTTTGAAAGTTTCTTTAAAAAAATGTAACAATCCATAAAATAGGGAAGGTTATGGTTGGTGTACATATATATAATACTCACAGAGAAGTTTTTAGGAGTACATAATAATACATAAGAATTTAATTGAGATAATTATAAAATGAAAGTAACCCAGATGAAAATGGAAGTTTGGGTGGAAAACCCTTACCTGAAGTCCAAATGTGTTTTGCTCTTGAACTTGAGGTCATGGAATATGAAATTTAGAATTACTAATAACTTATTTAATAACCTAATATACACATATTTTTTTTATCATAATTCTTTATAGTTCATTTATGTTCTTATTGATAAGTTATTATATTGAATTCCGTCGTTCCAGAGTGTTTGTTTTCTTGATTTTCATAATTGGTTCACTTGATTTTAAGTAATGGAGCTCATGTGGAATTGTTGTAAATCTCATGAATTAAAATTGAATATTATTTATAAACATCTAGAATTGTTAATGGACATTTCTATCATTTGGTTACATGGAATGAGGATGAATCATTAGATGAGAACCACTTTAATTATTTGGCGGTATTTGGATTATTATGAACTAGTTTTGTCATATAAATTAATAATATGTAAATATACTGGTTCCTGGATATTAATTAGGTTATAATACATATATTATAGTCTATTTAAACCATCTAAATTGTTTCATGACTAGTAATGAAGGATAAATTGATGAACGAAACTTCATCATCCACGAAGGTTATAAATTGGAACCTCATGGACATTGATTTCATTTATAAAAATAAAATGGAAGGAGTAAGAATATTGATGATGGTTCTTCAATTAACATGATATAATTAAAGTATATAGATGATACTGGAGTTATCATGTTCATTTTGATATAGGAGGTGAAGAGATAAAAATAAAATATATGAACTTGAAAATAAATGAAAAGTTGAGATATCCATTATGAAAATTCGGCAGCCTAATGGTATCACTTAAAATTTCATAAAATGAATTGATGAGAGAAAAATGGTGTCTCATAATATATACATAAACAGGAATGTAATAGGAATACATAATATCAAACCCCCAACATATGAGAATGGAAATTCATAAAAATAACATAAAAGAAGTGTTGACTAATAGAGGAGGGTGAAAGGTTCCCTTTGTAGAGAAACCCCTAGAACATGATGGTTTAGACCTTGGGGGATTAAGAAAACTTTGGTAGGACTCCTAGGGAGGTAAAACACAATATATTTGAGGATGAGGGATCTTTAATGAAATAAAACGAATGGATGAGTGGGTATTTATAACAAAAGAGAGAGAATTTTTTATTAATTTAAAAAGACAACTCATTAGTTGTTTTTTGTAAAACCATGGGATTTTCCATGGTATTTGTCCATGGTATTTGCCAATTGGGAAACCTAATATCTTATTTTACTGTACACAAGTCGAACATAATTTTTTATTAATTATTACATCATTAGGATATCATCAAATATACCAAAAAATCAAAACTGTAATTTTACTATTCACGAAAAATTCAAGTATTTTAGAAAAATCCCAAAAATTCACCCCTATAATTTTTCGACATGTAGAATTCAAAAATGAATTCCATTTTTTTATTTTTTTTAATATTATTAATTTTTTTTAAATAAAATCATATTTGATTCGAAAAATAACAATTTTAAAGGTATAATTAGTTTTATATCACACTGAAAAAATAATTAAGATTTCATTATCTTATCAACTTAAGAAAATAAAATAATATCATTATTTACTATTCATAAGGTTCATATTACTATTCATGTTACTATTCATAAGGTTAGGTTACTATTCATCAAAAATCAAGTTTGTTCTTTGAGAGTCCAAATGACTTACTAGTCACAACTCTAGATGACCGTTTTTTGTAATTCAAAACATAGTAGAGGAAAATTTGTGTATAATGACTAGATTATAAAATGAATTCAATATTTATTTTCAAAACCTTGGGTTGTTACATTCTCCCATCCTAAAAAAAATTTCTTCCTCAAAATTCACAAAATGTTATTTAAAAAGATTCAGGTTTGTCTTCTACATAAGCACCTCATGCTCCCATGTTGCTTCGTCCATCCTATGGTTCTTCCAAAGAACCATTACCAGATGAGTTGCCCGATTTCTCAATACTTGTTCTCTGGTATCAGGAATCTTGATAGGCTCTTCACAATAAGACAGATCAGGCTCAAGTTCTATTTCTTCATAGGTGTGTACAAGTGTGGGGTCTAGCATATATTTTCTTAACATTGACACGTGGAACACATTATGAACTTTGGAGAGACTTGGAGGCATTTCCAAATAGTAATCTACGACTCCAATTCGGTATAGAATTTCAAAAGGTCCGATGTACCTGGGACCTAATTTTCCCTTATTAATGAATCATATAATATCCTTCCATGAAGATACCTTTAATAAAACATGATCTACTTCTTAAAATTAAAAATCCTTCCATCGGTTATAAGAATAGAACTTTTTCCCACTTTGAGATATTTTGATATGGGTTAGGATAATCTTCACATTTTCCATTACTTCCACAAAATGTTCTGGGCCTATGAGGTTTCTTTCACCAACATCATCCCATAAAGTTGGTGTACATAATCTTTTTCTATATAACACTTCATATGGTGTCATCTAAATACTTGAATGAAGCTATTATTATAGTAAAATTCTACGATAGGTAAATACTGATCCCACATACCTTGAAAGTCATGTGAACAAGACATAAACAAGTCTTCCAAATTTTGAATAGTCTGTTCTGATTGTCCATCAGTTTATGGGTGGTAGGAAGTGCTCAAACGAAGATCAGTATTTAGGGCCTTCTGGAGACTTTTCCAGAATTGTGATGTAAAATGGGGATCATGATCAGAAACAATTAATAAGGTTACACCATGAAGTATTACGACTTCATTAATATATAGTCTTTCTAAATGTTCAATTGGTAAATCTTCTCTTATAGAAAGAAAATGTGCTGATTTTGTAAGACAGTCAACAATGACCCATATCACATCATTCTTTCTTGGAGTCTTTGGTATCCCCATGAAAAAATCCATTGTAATATTATCCCATTTACACATAGGAATAATAAGGGGTTGCGTGACTCCTCCAGGACATTGTCTTCTAGCCTTCACCTGTTGAAAAACCAAACATCTCGACACATAATCAGAAATCTCCCTCTTCATGTTTTCCCACAAAAAATGTTCCTTTAGATCTTTATAAATATTTGTCCTACTAGGGTGTATAGAGATATTATAGTTATGTGCAACATCCAATAGTTCCCTCTTTAGCGCAGGAATAGCGGGAACACAAAGCCTCTTTCCTAATTTCAAAATGCCACCTTTATACATGAAGTTAGTCAACTAGTCATCATTTATAGCTTTAATTTTCTTTTGAAACGCCTCATCATCAGCCTAAGAACTTTTTATCCTTTCCAATATAGAAGGTTTGAAAACCAAGTGAAAAATTAGTGATGTGTTACCTTCATTGATAATTCCAATATACATCTTTATTAGATCCATTAACAAAGGATTCCTTTCAACTATCGTCTTGCTCAAAATTCCGTGGTCCTTTCTACTCAAAGCATTTACCACCTTATATTAGTTTCCTATGTGGTAGTGTATTGTGAAATAATAATCTTCGAGTAGCTCAATCTATCTTCTTTATCTCATGTTGAGTTCTTTCGGTGAGAAGATATATTTCAAACTCTTATGATTTGTATATATATTACAGTTTGTTTTCTATAGAGGTAATGTCTCCAAATATTCAGAGAAAATATTACTGCTACTAACTCAAGATCATGAGTTGTATAGTTTTGTTCCTGAATTTTTAGCTACATAGATGCATAGGAAATCACTCTATCATTATCCAAAAGGAAACAACCATGTCCTTTCTTTGATGCATCACTAACGATCACAAATCCATCATTACCAGACGGTAGAGTCAAGATTGGATCATTAACTAATATTCTATTCAATTATTTAAAACATTCCCCACATTCCTTTATACATACAAACTTAACCCCTTTTCGTGCAATCTTGGTCATTGGGTTGGCCAAACGGGGGAAGTTCTAAATGAAATACCGATAATAACCTTTAAAACCAATAAAATTACGTACCTCAGTTATGTTTGTTGGAGTAGGAGATTCTTTCACAACATTTTTATTTTCCGGATCTACAATTATTTCATCCTTAGAGACAATGTGGCCCAAAAAAGAAACTGATTGAAGCCAAAAATCACACTTTCTAAAATTCCCATATAATTAATTTCTTCTAAGAGTTTTTAATATAGTGCGCAAGTGATTTTCATAATCTTCATAGATTTTATAGTATACCAGGATATCATCAATAAACACCACCCCAAATTCATCAAGATATTCCTTGAAAACACTATTCATTAGATTTGTGGAAATAGATGGTGCATTAGTTAGTCCAAAAGGCATTACTGTAAACTTTCAATGTCCATACCTAGTTTGGAATGCTATTTTTGGAATGTCTTCCTTCCTCACAAGCAACTGATGATATCTAGATCAAATATCAATCTTTGAAAAATATTGGGTTCCATGAAGTTAATGAAATAAATCACTAATGAGATGTAGGGGATACTTGTTCTTTATTATTATAGAATTTATCTTCATATAGTTAGTGCACAACCTCATGGACCCATCTTTCTTCTTAATGAAAAGAATAAGAGCTCCCCATGGAGAAACACTAGGGAAAATAAATCCTTTATCACTCAATTCCTCTAGTTGTTTATTTAGTTCCACTTACTCCATAGTATCCATTCTATAAGGGGTATTTGATATAGGCCTTGAGCTAGGAATTAAGTCAATGGAAAACTCAATTTCCTGCTCTAGAGGATGTCCAAGTAAATCCTCTATAAAGACGTCAATATATTCTTTCACAACAGGTACATCTTCAATTTGAAGATTCCTTTCCTCACCCATAGTTATTTCATTCCCTTCCTCGCCAATGATTGAATTCAGTAGAGCTACTAGGGGTGGATCTAGATGAGAACCATATGGAAATGTTTCTGCTCTAAAGATAATAAATTCCTTATTGTCATAAAAAATTGCAACCTCCTTCATCTTACAATAAATGTTCACATCATGATCCAAAAGCCAATCCATATCGAGGATTGTATCAAATTAAATCATGCTTATGACAATAAGATTAGCAGATAAAGCACATTTATATGCCATAATGGTAACTGATTCACAAAACTTTGTTGCAATGATACATCACTTAGGAATTTTGACTGAAATATCCATTAATAAGCCAAATTGGAAATATCTAATTTTCTTAGAAAACTGAAAAGATATGAAAGAATGAAATGACCCCAAATCAAATAAATCATTGGATAATTTTGTGGAAATGATTAAAGTACCTTCCACCACGTCAGCTAGAACTTCAACCCTTGCAGTTTTGAATGCATAAGCTTGGCCTGGATCCCTCGGCCTTTTTAGTGGCATGTTTCTTTGTTGATTTGGACAATCATTAGAATAGTGGCCCAACTTCCGACAGTTATAGCATTGAACATCAATAGATTCTTTATTCCCCTTGCAATCACTAATAAGATGGCATTTCTGGCCACATTTGTAGCATACTCCTTTTTCCTTTAATCATGAACTAGGGTGTTTCCTTCCACAATTTCCACAGTGTGTAAATTAAAATCTTCCCATTTTCCCTGTTTCCTTATTTCCTTTCCCAGATTTTTCAAAATCCATCTTCTTTGCTTGATTTCCATTAAATTCATAAGACTTAAATTTTTTTTCTATCTTGATATCACATGAAACTATATTATTATATGATGAGAAACTCTGGGAGACTAGAGCCCGCTGAAGGAATGGATTTAGTGCATCAAATAATTGATCAATCTTGCTACTAGGATTTTGTATATATTCCACATCATGCCTTTATAACCTTCTGAAGTTTTCTTCAAACTTTGCAACATTATCATCTTCCTTTTGCTTAAAATTCAGAAACTTCCTTTCTATATCCACTCATTGTTCATGAGGAAAGTATTTCTCTAGGAATATTTTTTTAAAGTCACTCTATTCCATATCTTCTATCTCTTTCTCATCTTGTGTGTTTTATATTAATGACCACTACTAATACGCATCTCCCGATAGAAGATAAACTTTCATGATGACCTTATCTATTTTATTATATCCCAAAGTGATAAATATATTCTCTAGGGAACTTATCCACTGCTCAGGTATAAATGGGTTTGTAGTCCCATTGAATGATATTAGTTGTTGTCTCATAAAATGATCTAACATAACTCTTCTATGTGGTGGATCCAGATGCTCCATATGGGTAAGGTTATTATTCATAACTTGAGTAATTTGTCCCAGAATAGTTATAATTTTTTCAGCACCAGAACCAACATAATTATCTTTCATCAGAGGGAAATCCCTATAGGGGACACATGCATTTGTGTGGTTTCCATTCCTTCCACTTGGAGCCATTTCTAAATAATGACATACACTAGATTAGGGTATGAATCATAATGTATAATCATAACTTAACAAAATACTTATCATAAATTGAGATCTTATGCATGGCTAATCCCATAATCAAAAAAATGGTTTCATTGAGGAAGAATTTATATTTAAATCCTTTAGAATGGTTTTTAAAGAAAATGTGAGTTATCCTTTGAAAATACCCCAAGAGTTTTAATACCAAGAGTGCAACAAGGCCTATTGTCGTGTACCAGGATACCCCGGGTCATGCCTAAAAATCCTTGTCAGAGCTTTTACTCCTTGGTACATATGTACCAGAGCCACCTCTACCTGTTTGTATCCAGATAGGGATGTCTTTTCTAAAAAGATACACATAATATATTCCTTAACAAAATAACAGGATGTTCTTAAATTCTTATTCTCAAAGACAATCTTATGGATTTTTTCCCTAATCTACATTATCAAAATCTAGTTTCCATGTTTTCTACTAAACTTCCTTTGATACCAACTGTAAGGACAAGCCCCTAGTTTCTCGGAGCCAGTGCCTTATTTTATTACATTGGAATATAAACAAGGAATATGTTTTTTGAAGGACCAAGTAGTTTAGTTGATTTTGGAAAAAGGATACATAAATATAAGTTTTACATTACAACATGAAGGGAAATAAAACACTAATGTATTCCATTAGAAACATCCAAGCCTCCTATATTATGCCTACAAGTCACTTATAACTAACTTATTCATATCATGGGAAAATAAAACATAAGAAACGAGTGAGCTCAAATGCCCAGTAAGAGTAAGAAATAAATCAAAAGATAACATAAACATTAGACATGGTGACTAATTTAAAACACATGCCTTTATAAAAATAAACTTGAATATAATATGGCAGGAATATGAGATGAGAAACTATTTCCATAATATAACATAATCATGGGTTTTCTACTAGTAAAATAACAATATGAACTTTCAATTATCAGCTTTATAATGCGGGAAGTTCATATTATGGATATTCTGAAAGATTTTATCAAGGGCTCGACCAAGATTTCTAAAAATGATTAAGGCCTCAGCCAAAACCGTATATCGAATTAGGAAAGGCCTCATCCAATTCCACGTTTAATTGTCTCATGAGACCTACCGATGCATCTAGGTGTTATAGAAGGCCCCAACCATCACATAATAAGTCGAATTAATTCCTCATATGAGTGGGAATAAATATAAAAAACATATACATTCATATTTAAACTATCATATAAAATGTAACTAACTTTACCCAATCAATAAACATAAAATACTAACCATTCTGAGTAATATGGTGAATGGATTTAGGATAGATCATCCATAATAAAATTAGTCATAAAAAATTAAATAAAATATGGTAGATGCTATCATAAATTATTAAACCCAATAATACATAAGAATCAATAAGAGTGTTGAATTAGACAAAAATACTCTTATAAAATCATTAAGAAATTCTTGAGATAGATACTCTTTTATTTTGAAAAGAAAATTATTTTGAAAAATATTTATATAAAACCATAAATTAATTAAGATGTTATTTTCATAATAAAATTAGTTATTTTAGAAAGATCATTTTTTCCAAAAATAGATTATAGAGTGCCCTTGAAAATATATAAGAATTTGAAAATTCTCGTGAGTCGGGCTTGTGTTTTGGAAATAGTTTTGAAAGTTTCTTTTAAAACATGTAACTATACATAAAATAGGGAAGGATTATGGTTGGTGTACATATATATAATACTCACAAAATATTTACAAGGATTACATAATAATACAAAATAATTTCATTTAGGTAATTAGACAATTAAAGTAACCCGAATGAAAATGAATGTTTGGGTAGAAAACCCTTAACTTAAGTCTGAATGTGCTCCGCTCTTGAACTTAAGGATGTGGAATATGAAATTTAGACTTATTAATAACTTATTTTAGGAACTAATATACATTTATTGTTTTTATCATAACTCTTTTTGGTTCATTTTTTTCTTATTGATAAGTTATTATATTGAATTCCGTCGTTCTAGAGTGTTTTTTTCTTGATTTTCATAATCAGTTCACTTGTTTTCAAGTAATTGAGTTCATGTGTAATGTTTGTAAATCTCTATATTTTAAAGTATATATTACTTATGAACATCCATAATTTTTAATTGTCATTTATATAATTTGGTTATATTCAATTAATATGAATCATTAGATGACAACTACTTCGATTATTTGGTGGTATTTGGATTATTATGAACTAGTTTTGTCATATAAATTAATAATATGTACATATACTGGTTCATGAATATTAATTATGTTATAATAAATATATTATATTCTTTTTCAACCATATAAATGGTTTCATGACAAGTAATGAAGGAGAAATTTAAGAACAAAACTTCGTCATCCACAAAGGTTATAAATTGGAACCTCATTGACATTGATTTCGTTTATAAAAATAAAAGGGAGGGAGTAAGAATATTGATGATGTTTCATATATTCACATGATATAATTACATTATATAGATGATAATGGAGTTATCATGTTCATTTCGATAGATAAGGTGAGGAGAGAAAAATAAAAGAGATGAACTTGAAAATAAAAGAAAAGTTAAGAGATCCTTTATGAAAATTCGGCAGCCTAACAACGTCGCTTAAAATTTCATAAAATAGATTTATGGGAGAAAAAGGGTATCTAATCATATGGGAATAAAAAGAAAATAAAGAGTAATAAATAATATCAAACCCTATCATATGATAATGGAAATTCCAAGAGATAACATAAAAGAAGTGTTGACTAAAAGAGGAGGGTGAA
Organism: Viscum album; assembly: GCA_963277665.1. NCBI lineage: Eukaryota > Viridiplantae > Streptophyta > Magnoliopsida > Santalales > Viscaceae > Viscum > Viscum album. The sequence goes on from OY728155.1 coordinate 142,122,687, forward strand.
AGGTCCCCTAACCTTGTAGAGTAACTCCTAGAACATGAATGTTAGGACCTTGGGTGATTAAATAAACCTTGGGAGGACTCATAGGGAGTTAAAACCCCCATATATTATAGGATTATGGATTTTCAATGAATGAAAATGAATGTATGAGTGGGTATTTATAGTAAAAGAGAGATAATTTTTTATTAATTTTTTAAAAAACCTCATTAGTGTTTTTTGTAAAACCATGGACTTTCAAAAGGTATTTTCCTATGGAATTATCCAATTGTGAAACCTAATATCTTATTTTACTGTAAAAAAGTTTACCACCATTTTTTATTAAATATTAAATCATTATGATGTCATCAGATATACCGAAAACTCAAAACTGTATTTTTACTATTCACGAAAAATTCAAGTATTTTAGAAAAATCTCAAAAATTCACCCCTACCATTATTCAATGTGTAGAATTAAAAGATAAACTCCAATTTGAAAAAATAAGTTTTAAAATATTATAAATTTAATTTTTAAATAAAATCATATTTAATATGAAAAATAACAAATTTAAAGGTAAAATTAGTTTTATATCACATTGAAAAATTAATTAAGATCTCATTATCTTATTACCTTAAGAAAATAAAATAATATCATTATTTACTTTTCATAAGGGTCATATTAATATTCATGTTACTATTAATAAGGGTATGTTACTATTTTCCAAAAATCAAGTTTGTTCTATGAGACTCCAAATGACTTACTGGTCACAACTCTAGATGATCGTTTTTGAAATTAAAAACACAGTAGAGGCAAAGTTGTGTTTAATGGATAGATTATAAAATGAATTCAATATTTATTTTCAAAACCTTGGGGTGTTACAATTTTAGTTAAAAATATGCATCACATGATCAAAACTAAAAACTCCTTCAAATTATCCTGATGATTTAGGAAAATTATCACTAACTCATTTGTGATATATAAAAATTAATTGCACATCATTCCAACATGTAGCGTGGCCAATATGGTAGAAAATAAATTTATTTAATTAAAAATTAATATTTTAGTTCAAAACTTGTTTCAAATGATAAAAACTGAGCAAACATGCTCATATTATCTTGAAATTTTAGTAAAATGATTAGTGATTATTTTTTAGCTATAGGAATTCACCAAATATCATAGTGATGTGAAGTGTGGTTGGCGTGGAAACAAGTTTGTGTTTTTATTTTAAAAGGGTTATTTTATTTTGAAACTTTCATGGGATACTCATACTAGGAAACCACACTCATATTTTCATAAAATGTTTGTAAAATGATCAATGATTCATTTGTAACCAGTAAAAATTAACAACACATAAACCTAAGAAGTGGTGTGGTTAGTAAAACTAAAATAGTGTCTTTTTAATTTAAAAGTTGGGTTTTAGTTGAAAACATGGCCCACATACTCAGAACTAAGAAAAAATAATCATTTTTCATAATTCATAACAATGATAAAATAATTCATTTTTTACCTTTAGGAATTACCCCCATTTCATTCCAACACCAATTGGAATCAGAATAACATAAACTATATTTTCTTCATTGAATTAATTAATGGAGTTCAAAACATTCATCATATGCTCAAAAATGAGAAAATGTGATTGAACTATCATGATAATTTAGTAAAATGATCATTAGTTCATTTTTGACATGTTGGAATTAATTTCATGTTATATCTAAAAGCATAATGAAATTTTTGTTCAAAACATGTTTCACATGATCAAATCATAAAACAAACACTCTAATTATCATGAAACATTATAAAAATGATAATTGATTTATCTATAACCCATATAAATTAATCAAAAATCATTCCAATACATGGTGTGACTAGTATTACAAAAGTTTAATGTTTTTAATTTAAATGTTTTTTTGTTTAAAACATATTTCACATGAACAAAACCAATAGAAAATGACCATATAATCATAAAACTTTTTGAAAAACAATCAATTATTCATTTTTGACCTATAAAAATTAATCTGGAATCATTCTATCATATTATGTGTCTAGTGTTACTGAATGATCTTTTTTTAATATGAAGGTTCCATTTTAGTTTAAAATATGCATTACATGCTCAATACAATGTAAACATTCTCAAATTGTAATAAAAATTTAAGAAAATTATCAATGATTCCTTGAAGGCCTATAGAAATTAATCAAAAATCATTCTAACAAGTGGTGTGTCTAGAATAATTAGATGTTCGTGTTTTTAATTTAAAAGTGTCATTTTAGTTTAAAATATAATCTACATAATCATAACTGAGCAAGTTCACTTAGATTAATGTAAAAAATTAGAAAAAATAAATAATTTATTTATTTGTGTCTTATAGGAATTACTCGCATTCCATTCCAATGTGTACTAGATTAGAAATACACTACAGTGTATTTTTATATTTTCACTCTTAAAGAATTTCAAAACATGTATAACATGCTAAAAACTATGAAAATTAACTCATATTATCATGGTACATTAGGATAATTATATTTGACTAATTTTTTACATTTAGGTATTAACTGTATGTAATCCTTATATATGGTGTGTCTATTATGACTAAAAGTTTATATTTTAAATTTAAAAGATACATTTTAGTTCAAAACATGTATCACTTGCTCAAAATCAAGAAAACATGATCATATTTTAATGAAACTTTAGAAAAATGGTGCACAATTCAATTATGACCTAAAATAATTAACTAAATATCATTTTGACATTTGGTGTGTCTGTTTTGATTGAAAGTGCATGTTTTTAATTTAAAAGTATTATTTTAGTTCCAAGTATGATCCACATGATCAAAACTAAGTAAACATTATAGATTATCATTAAAATTTAGGAAAATGAATAATAATAAATTTTTAACCTATATTAAATAACTGAACATCATTTCTAGTTGTTTTGTGGATGGTATGACTAAAGGTGATTGTTTTTAATTTAAAGGTGATATTTTAGTTCAAAACACATGTCACATACCCAAAACTAAGAAAAGAAGTTTGTGTTGTCATGAATGTTTTGATTAAAAATATATATGATTATATTTTTACCTATAAAAAATTTTATGTACATCATTCTAAAGTGTATTTGAATTAGAACAAACAAAACTTTATTTTTTCATTTTATGTGTTAATGAAGTTCAAAACAAGCATCACATTATCCAAACTGAAAATTCACACTCTAATTGTATTTACACTTTAGGAGAATGATCGATAGTTTATTTTTGACATGTAGGAATTAAAAAAACATCTTTATTATATGGGGTGTAATTGTTAAGATTAAAAGTGAATAATATTGATTTAAAAGTGACATTTTAGTTTGAAACATGCATGTAACTCCCTGAACCCAAAATCTCAGAGTCTGTGCATTATTCTATTACATGGGCATAAATAAAATCTTCAAATCCCAAGGGACTAAAAAATTTAGTAGTTTTTGAAAACAAGACTATATACACGATACCCATAATACATTGCTAAAAGAAAATAAAAACATGATATATAATAAAATGAAATAAACATCAACCATGAAACTCAATCAATGGAATCTTCTTAATAACCTGGGGAAAGGAAACATAATAAGGGTGATCTCAAATGATCAGTAAGGGTAAGTAAAGAGGAAGAAATAATGAATTTTTGAGATTAATAAACATGGAAAGGTAAATAACTGACAACACATTCCATTCAAATAACTAGATAATAAATATCAATATGAAAAGGTACGAGATAGAAACCCATGCCATTTAATTAATAAAATGAGTATAATGTATCCATAGATATGTCAATGAAAAACATTCATGAATAAATAATAGTTGTATATAAATGATTGGAATTCTTAATTATTGGAAACCATGTTTCCCAGGTTCATGGAACCATTACCATCAAGATATTTCATAAGACAGTTTAGCATATCGGGAAAAACCCCAACTAATTTGTCCAACAAATTCATCTCATGAGACTACAGATGCATCGAGGGGCAGTCTTTAACTGGGCCCCACTCATGTTGTACCTTCCCAAATCATTCCTCATATATCGAATAATAAATTTAAATCCTGAAAAATATTCCTTATCAAATATCTATATTGATTAAAAGATATGGATTTATCAATAATTCCACAGTAAATTAAATACCTGTCAAAGTGAACACCATATGAAAAATGGTATACAGTTGAGGAAATAATAATAAACATTTTATGAGAATATGTATATTTAGTAAAAATGTAATGTAACATAAAAAGGATCGTAAGGAAGTGGTTTTTTCAAGAGAAAGTTAAAAATCTTCAAGGAAAATGAGATTGCAAAGGTAATCATTAAACACATTCTTGAGGAAAATAATCTTTAAACATTTAAAAAGGGAACGATACTAATTTAAAACATTTTAAATCATAATCCCCTTGAAGGAATAAAATTAAATGAAACTTATAATATCATGAGAATAATTATATTCATGATATAATGTTTCAAAGGGTAGTATATACATAATACAAAAGAAACTAGGTGCAAAACATTACAATATGTCTTAATGAAATTAAATTGAGATGAAATCCCTTACCTTGATTTTGACATGACAAATGTGTATTTATCTTCATGAATAATAAACTTATGTTAATTATTTACTTTATTTATAACATTTTTATGTTTATTATTACCTTTACTTCTCTTATTACAATGTTTTATACCTCTACTTAAACAATTAAGTTTATGTTCGATGTTTTTGACCAAATTCGGTTCATGTGTCAATAAAAAACTTTGGTAGGTTGACTATTGTCAAAGGGGTAATTATATAGACATATACATAATAATAATAATTAAATAATTATCATATTTATACATCAATAACCAATCATGAAATATGGTTATGAAAAATCACCCAACATTACAATCATGGAGACGATAGACCATACATACACATGAGTAACGTTCCCATATTAAAATGATCACTATGGAATGAAGGTATGTAACATTATATATTTCTAGAAATATCATTATATCATAAATACCATGTTATTTAATCATACATACTTATATATAAAATTAGTTTTATGTAAATGTAATCACATCTTGTCGAGGCAGCGTTAGTCCACACACCCATGACCAATGTTATCATTTTTAGTGTGTGAAAATGGTAATAAAGAAAATGAAATATATATATATATATACAAATTTAGTGATATATTTAATATAATATATATATCATTTAAATCACATATTTTTAATAAAATCCATCTTTTATACATTATATGTATCGCGTGAACAAAGTCCACACTTCCACAAACGATGTTATTGTATTTACAAAAAATTGAAAGCATAAAGGTATGTTCTATATGAAAAGTTATTGAAGAATAAAGACATTATAATATATATATATATATATATATATATATATATATATAATATAAATAGTATTTAAATCATAATTCTAAACAATGAGAGGTGGTAAATGAAAAACGAATGACATCGTTTTGTGATTTGGTAGTTTACCTTACACATGAATGGTATGTTCGTTACAAATTAGATGAAAGTGTGTATAAGTGAAGGTAAAACCCTGAACATAAAAAAAATATCAGTATATTGATGATACTAATTTTTTATATAATCATGGAATAAATATAATATAAAAAATAGAGAATGAAATAAAACTGAATAGCTTGAGGAAGGATGTTACCTCTTATTCGGGTAACTCCTTTTGGTTTTCAACAAAGGGATTCCTAAGATGGAATTATTCCCAATGTTAGGTTTTAATTTTTTGGATATGGATGTTTAGGAGCTATTTTGTAAGATATTTATTTACCCAAAGTTTCTTGAGATGTGTGATAAAGTAGTAGGGGTGAATGGATTTTTATAGTGGAGGAGGAGTGACATTCCAGTAAATTTTTGGAAAGGGAATTCTACCCAAGTTTTGACTTTGAACATTGGCCCCAATAATGGCCCAAAGACGGTCCAAGAGATTATAGGGTTAAAATATGTCTATAAATTTTTTTTCAAAAAAGTTTTAGGTCATTTTTTCTATTATGTTTAGGGTTTTGTCCGTTGTTGAGCTAATATTTCTCTTAATTGTTGTAATTAATTTTAATCACATTCACATATATTTTTTTATTAAAAAATAAGTTGAACTTATTATAAAATATAATAATTCTAAATATGTAATATATTTTTCCAAATTCCCACAATATAAGGTGTAGAAATTAATTAAAAATTAGTCATTAGGATGGGATGATAATGTATGTTTTTAAATTTAAAACATTCAAATGTTTGCTATGTTTTATATCCAATTTCAATGTGAAATTGATTCCAATGTACAAAATTAGAATAGAGGATATAAAATTGATCTAATTAATCATTAAAACCAATAAAAAATATAGTTTAAACTTATAAATAAATTATAACAAATTGAAATTTATTATTTTTAACTATTCATCAAAAAATAAAACTTCATAGAGAAATACCAAAAATACAACCTAATCTAATTTTTATGTTCCTATTTCAAATATTCAGTTTATTTTGACAAAAAATTTTATAAAATTTTCAAAATTTAGTTTTAAAATTGGTGCTCCATTTAAAGGCTATAAATAGCTTGAAAATAGGTGCTCCATTCAAGGGATTGATATTTGATAGTAAACTATTATTGAAAACCCCACATTGTAAATATTATTAATAACACATATTCATAATAATAGAGAAATAAAATTACAATGGACACATAAATAGGTTCCCTATTAGGATAACATAGGTGGGAAATAGAAACATGGATATGGTAAAAAAAATCTAATAATCATGTTATGACAGAGAGTGCTAGAGAACATTTTGAGCTAAAATTTGATGACCACAAAACCTTAAACCACTATTACACAATTTTTATTGATGTAATAAATAATTATGATAATTGAAAAAAAAAATTAGGAAAATTTTCCCTATAACTGATAAATTTTTTCAGTCTATAAGAATATAAGTAAATATATGTTTCTATTTTATATACCCAACCTTATCATTTGGTTATTACTTAAACTATTTCTACTTATTTTCTTAGTAAATGTTTCATCACATGGTATAGTAATACATTAATCTATAAAACATCATCCAAAGATCAACTTAAACCATTTCATAAATGGATAACTATTCTAAAAGATTATAATCCAACAATTTAGAAGGAAGGTAACTAGATTTCTGAAATGAACTTATTATTAGCCTTAAATCAACATGAAGTAAATCTTTAATCATCATAGATGGAACAAGGGAACACCTTCATCATGTGTTTTTTAAATATGGTAATACAATGAAATACCAAGAAAATTATAGAAAATATTCATTCTTCCTTATTTCTTAATTAAAACATATTTTATTGGATATATTCTATAAATCCAAAAGTGTAGTGAACTCCATCAATGATAACATAAACTACTTTGTCGACAAATCATTAATCAGTTCCAAGGTAGTAATAAATTATCAAAATCAATCATTTCTTTATCCAAAAATTATTTTCTTAACATTATGAACATATTAAGGATTCAATTTCCCTTAACCATTTATTTTTGAATAATTTATCTTGCTACTAAATCATTTTTCTTGGTACCATTCATCATATGATCTCAAATATTTGATGAAAAGTACTATAGTGCAATCCTTATATATTTCATAAATCATATGATGATAAAATCATAAATAAAATAATTTTGAAACATATTTCATAGATATAAATACATAATTACATTAATCATTTCACTTCGGTTGTTTCAATAACATAAGTTTGACCTTGATCCCTTATCTTTGTCAGAGGTATATTACCTTGATGCTTGGGGCATTTGTTAGTATAGTTCCCTATCTCATTGTAATTATAACATTTAGTAGTAGCATTTTTCTTCTTTCTGTTTAAATCTTTTCCCCAGTGACCCTTTTCTCCACACTTAAAACAAACTCTCAATCCTTTTAAGAATTTACCAGGGTGATTATTTCCCCAATTATCACATGTGGGAAAATCCTTCTTTCCCTTATTTTTATTTGACTCATTTAATTTTTCATAGTGCTTAGATAGCCTCTTCTTTCCTTGTTTCCCTAGAATATATTTATTATATAAAACATATTCTACATCTTGATGGCACATAAAACAATTTCCTCATATGATGAATTTTTTTGGGAGACCAGTTCCTTTTGAAAATTCAGCTTCAGAAATCTAGAGAAGTGTTCAATATTACATTCTTTTTTATGTACGAAATCTATAGCATTCCTTTCTAACCTTGAAAATGTAGCTTCATACACCACAAAACTTTCTTCCCCATTTTTATTTAAAAAGGAACTTTCACTTCATCTCATATTTTTATAACGGAATAATTATTTATCGAAGAGTGCCTCTTTAAAAGTTATTGATTCCCTGAGTTTTGATTCTTCTTCCTCCCTAGTATTCTAGATCAATGACCACCATTTTTTAAAATCTCCATTGAGATAGTGAAATTAAATTTTAAACTTTTCATTTTCACTGTATCCTAATGTCCTAAATATCATTCTCCAAATACTTAATCTATTGCTCAGATTCCATTGTACTAGTAGTCCAACTAAATCATGGGGGCCTCTATCACATAAAGAGATCCAACATTGGATAATCTCACTGTGGGACATGTTTCTCCATCTGGTTAATGTTATATGTCCTAAACTAATTAAACTTCCCTAATATTTCTATAAAATTATTAGTTCTAATTTTAGATGTATTGGGTTCCTTAGTAGGGGAATGTCTACATTTTCTATGAGTACTAATACCATTCTTCCTTCTAGGTTCCATTTTTAAACAATGGAATATTCTGTATTAGATCGTAACATTATGTCACATAATATATAATCCCAAAAATATTGAAACACTAATCATATATTGAAAATGTCTTCCATAAACAATCTCATAATAATAAACACGATTTTTTGGGGGATATCTTTACATTCATATCCTTCCCAATGTTTTATAAAGAAAATATGAACTATCCTAAGAATATACCATATGAGTGTCAAAATAGGCATGCAGTAAGTCTTGTTATCATTTATTAGGTTATTCGGAGTCAATCCCAACACACCTTGTTGGAGTTTTTAGCTATATGTACATTTGTTCCTAAACCACATCCACTTATAGTATCTAGATAGGGATGTATTGCTAGAAATACCCATATAATATCTTCAATACCAAAATTCTAGGATGTTCTTCTATACATATCCTCAAAGTCTATTTTTGGGGTATTTAGGATAGATTCATTGAGTATAGTCTGCACATAGTCAAATAAATTTTGTAATATATTAATTGAAATAATTTTATATACTTTGGAGTAACCAATATAGGTATCATGGCTTCCACATGGTTTATTAAACTATGTGAGAATACAATGCATGACTCCCTAAAATTAAAATTTCAATTTAATTTCATATTATTATTTTTTCCCTTTTATATCCCCCCTCATATCCCCTTAACTCCCTCACGTCAAACCCCCTCATGTCGCCCTCTCCCTCATAGCCTCTCTCCCCCCTTATACTGCATCACACACCACCCCAAGGTTGATCCACATACTCAATCCCCTATTTTTTTCTCACATGTGACACACCCAGGCCAAACTCCATGGAATACACCCCCAATATTTGGCCTCCTCTTCTATGGGTTTTTATTGTTTTTTACTTTCCATTCATGGTTTTCCCTCATAAGTATGGTCTCTACATCCTTCCTCCCTCTCTTTTCTCTCAATTTCATCCCCCCGACATCTTAGTTTGGTTTGGAAGAACCCTAGGCCTTAGGGTTTACCCAATTTTGTTGTTTATTCAGTGAAAAAGGTTTATGACACTTATTTATTTGTAATTTGGCTTTCCTCTATAAAAGGAAACATTTTATGTCTTACCATGAATTGGTTCCTCTAGATTTGAGGAAGAACATTCCCATAAAATTATATCAAAGAGGAGTTATAATCTTGAGTTGTGATCATCATAAAATTATAATTTTTTACTAAAAACTCAACATATAATAATTGAGGAGGTGATGTGATACCCTTAAAAAATTCTTCAAATATAAAAGAGTGTTTAGATACATAATTAATTAAAACATTTGTATTACTATAGTGGATGGTAAGTGTACCTTTCACAACTTCATTATCGTGAACCACTTCACCAGATGTTATCACATGATCATTTCATTTGTCTCTTGTATTAATATTTTTGTAAAATTTATTATCATAATTCACCCTCATATTCATACACTGATTTTTGTAATGTACATACTCATAGAAATTATATCATTGGTGTGTGGGTGGAACATTCTGTTGAGTTTTTTCACCATTCCTTTCATTGGATAGCCTCTTCTTATCACTACAAAAAAATTTTCTATAGAATTATTTTCCATACATAAAAAATCTATTGGACCCCATAAGGTAATTCACTTTTTTCTTCCTCACACACTTCTGACATGAAGGAATATAAATTTTCTTTCCTGTATGGGTTTTCTAATAAATTTCCTCAAAATTTTACCCCTCTCTTTTTATCCCTAAAACCATAAGAAAACTAAGAGTCTCAAATTTTTATTCCTATATTGATATAAAATCAAATTATTTATTCATATCAATCAATGTATCTTATATTCAGTTCATTTAAGTGATTTGGTCTCAATACAAAAAAGAATTAGTCAAATTTTCTTTCAGGGTTTATGACAAAATAAGAATAATACCTTGAAAGTCTATTGCAATTTTCATCATAAGTAATAATGGATTTTTAATATTTAAACATTAAATACATAAATTACCTTTCCATTTTCATGAAAAGAGCTCTGGGAAAATAATTATCAAAATAAATTCCCAAACTATTAACATGACATTGATTCAATTTCCTCCTCTTTCCTAATATTCTCTGTAAGAGTCCAATAATGATTAGTTTCACCTTCCAAATGATACAAGGAAAAAATAAACTCTCATGGTCTGAGAATTAGAGAACAAAAAATATTTCTTTTATATAATTTCTATATTTTATATCAATAATTATATCGAAGGAACTATTTAAGGAAGGTGTATGTTTCCCCAAAAAAATACTCAATAGAGATTTATTTCTTCCTTGTTATCTTTATAATTTTATAATGGTTCATGTTATCATTAATATCATCATAGAATTGGGTGAGAATAGATGAAAGATTTCTCTTTCTAGATCCCATTTTATTTTATTTATCATGAGTATGGTCATTTAATTACCCATAAAAATCAGAATTAACGCGATTTATCATGGGTTTAGCTATTGTATTAGACCAAAAAATATAGTATAAGAAATAATAATCATAGTGAGTAATCATGTAATCCTGAAAATCCATTCATATGATGTCTAAATCATAAAAACGTTTTCAAACTATGAGAAGTAAGGTTTAACCTATGTCATTAATAATCATTATCTATTAAAACCCATAAAATGTTTCATTAAGAAAATGTAATTTAATCCAAGAATATCCCCCCCAAGAGTGTCTATCATGTTATGTAGTATTATTCCAACTCAACGTGTAATAGTAGTGATCATGTTAGTACAAAATTCATCCATTTCAATTTTGTTACACATATGTGCATATATTCCATATCCACATCCACATTCAACTATATAGATAGGGATATATTTTCTAAGAAAACTACACAATCTATTGTTAACAATGTTTTAGGATTTATCATATTCTTAAACTTACCAATATATATTTCCACTAATTTCTGTAATTTTAATATAAAAAATATATCAAAACTCTACCATGATACCAACTGAGGTTACCTAATCATAACATACATAAATATTACAATAGTTTAAATTAATATTCAATACATTTCTCAATTGTAAACACCTAAGGACCATAAAGGTTTAGTGTCTTTGGAGACTAGATACATAATCAAATTATTTCATAAAATATCTTAAATATATCCCATAATGTTCTTATCTCATAGTGACATTATTATAACTTTATTACTTAATACACTTCATAACTTAGGGAATAATGAAACATAAGAAAGGGTGTTCTTAAATGCTCAATAAGGGAAAATAATGGATATATCAATCAATGATCATAAGTGAAATTTAGAATAAGGGTATGGAATCATGATCAAAACTTAAGAAAACCATACCCAATCATAAAAAGAACATTATTCATGAATCATGTAATAAGGTTTTTAAAATAAAAAATTTTTAATAAATAATAGTGCAGAATCATAAATAATCAATCATGATCCCTGAGAATATATCACAGACATAAGTCTTAAGTTTTTGGTATACAAATAAAAATAGAAAATAATTTCCTTAATTAATGGTTATTGAAAAGACTATAATAGTTTTTTAGGTTCACTCCACATTTCATTATTTCCTTGGTCATGGTCCATGCCCAATACTAACTTATTGAATATATTCCCTTACAATATTGGGTTCACTCCCCACTTCAGTCTTTGTTTTCTCATGATATATCCATCTGTACCTAATGCATTGGATGGCTATATAATTCCAGGACCACCCATCACATAATGAAAACCATACATATATGTTCTATAAGATCATAAAACATTCATCACATCATAATATAATAACCCTTGTAAAGAAAAAATTATTCATAAAAATTTAATCATTTTTTCATAGCATACTCGGAAAAAAATAGGTTTCATAATGTTTTTACAATAAATTAATTAACCCATGGGAATGAAACTGTTTCTATAGAATCATTATTAAATAATAATATGGATATGTTATTTAGATAAATAAATTTGGTGGTATTATAAGATCATATCCCCCTTAAAGAATAAAATTCCTTAAATTATGTTGAGACAGATAAAAAATAGCTTTAAAATAATATTCCATCCATTCTTTGAAAACATGAGAAAAAATATCTTTTTCTTTTTGATAACATTGTAACTAAAAATTACAAAAATATTGAGAAATTTATTCTATTTGAAAATAACGATGGAAATCATTAAAGCAATATTCAAATAAAATAATTCTTATGATGGTGATATAATCTGTTCATACTACAAACATTAAAAAAAGATTTTTTTTCACACTTATGCAAAAAGTAAAAAATGACTTACTCAAAAAATATTTTTTAAAAAATAATTTGAAAACTTTTTAAATATATTAAAAGTTAATGAAAATGATATTTATAAATAATTTAAAGTGTATTTAAAAAATTCCACAAAATTTTTTTGAAGAGAAAGATATGGAAGAAAAGTTTCAATTGACAAAGAGGAAATAAGTTTGACTTTTATTTAAACACATTGTATCAATGATTATATGTACTAAAGACAGGGAAATGCTATTAATACATAAAAATTAAATGAATAAATAAATTATAATAAATTACATGGTTTTTAATGGATATCATTCATAAAATATTCCCCTATATAAATTTACCTTAGATAATCATGAAATTAAATGAGATTATAACATAAACCCTAACCTCAAGTACCATAATGCTTCATAAATATTAAAATATATTTTATAATAATTATATATTTATTATAAATATATTTCAAAAAAAAATTATTTAACATACTATCTACCATTCCTCAGTATTTTTATATTATCCTTTTATTAATAATGTCTTTATTAAAATGAACATTCGGGTGAAAACTAGTCTGTTTTACATGCATGTTTCAGTTCGATGGTTCTGGTACTTGTGAATTGTTCATGGTTTCATATTATAAAAAATATTAATCATGATGTAATTATCATATTTATTCATCATATACACTTTTATAATTATTTATATAAATTGGTTCTGGAAAATCAATCACGTCACTTTGTGGAGGTGGTAGACTACAAGTACACACAAGTGATGTTATCATTTCCTATCATATAGAAATGTAAGAAGGTAGAAAAGATAATATAATTATATAAGAATAATTATTCCATAAATATCATATGTAAAAATTAAATTTACGATAATAAATAACCATGAATGCTGGTGATGGAAAATAAATCATATCGATATATTGAAGCGGTAGTCCACACATATGAACGAACAATACTTTAATTTACCATTTGATGTAATTGAGGTTTAAAATGGGTTTAACATAATAATAATAACATATCAGTATATTTATGATAATGGATTAATTATATTATGATGGATAGAATATATTTATAGGAGTTAAAAGAAGAACAAATCTTGAAAAGGTTAGTAAGAACAAATTCCTCTTCTTTGAGAAACATCCATTAAATCACTTATTATGGACCCTTAGGTTGATATTTTAAGAAAATAAGAACCTATATAAAAATTTTAGGTAAAATTTTAAGATATTGTTTTTAGTTTTTGGTAGAGATAAAGGCATAAAGTGGTGTGGAGAAGAGTGGATAGTTGGTTCTCTTTTATAAGTGAGGGTAGTGGCACACTTATAATTCTTAAGAATATTAAAATATAATAAAATAAATCTCAAAGTAATGTGGCTAAAAACTGGATCATGTTAAAATATATTAAGATATATAATCTAAATATATTCATCCAATAGGATTTAGACAATGTTTATCTCATTTTGACCCTTATATCGTTAGTTTAACTTCTCATTATCCCCTTTTAACCTTTATCATAGTAAGAAATTTTCATATCAGTTACCATTAATGATGACCAAAAATTAATTTCAAATAATTATATAATATTAATTATGATAATTAAAAATATTTAATCCATTTTAAAATATTTAATTATTATAATTGGTATAAATTCATTTCAAAATAATTACGCAAAATGCAGCAAAACTGTTTTTAGAAAAATTAATTTTAAGCATAAAACTAATATTACCTTCATTCGATTCCATGTATAAACTATTAGATAAATGTTAAAATATTTTATTTATTATTTTCTCTATAAATTTAATTAAAATAATTCATAAATATATAAAATTTTAATTTATTAAGATTAAAATATATTCTACGCATGAAAATAGTTTCTAAAAAAACATCCATTTTTACCTTGAAATGATTTTATTTTAATTAATAGAAAATTGAAAACTAAATAATTCATTTTATACATATTTAAAAAATATTTTTTTCACAATTTATTTATTCCTATTCATACCCACCAATCCAATGGCTCTTCGATAACTATCACATTAAGTAATAAAAATTTAATAGTATATCTTGGTCCGTTTAAACTCAGTGTTGTGTGTAAATAATGTTATGAAAGGAATAAAATATATTTAAAGAAAAATATATCATAAAATCATCATGTTTTATAGATTTATTATTTTGTTAATTTTATTTAGAAGTTTTCAATGTTTCTATCAGTGGCATGACTTTAATAAAAATATCAAAATACATTTAAAATATATTCTGACTTAAAAGTGATCTATAAATTTATCTTTTAGATTAAATGTCATATAGGATAGGGTTAAAAAATTATTTTCACATATATAAATTACAATTTCTAAGTATTTTAGGGATAAATTAAATATGAAATATATAAAGGTATTGTTTTTATCTCACACCCATTATATGGGATTATTCTAATCCATCAAACCTTATCACTCCCATTTATTCTTATCCTTCAATTATTGATATTAAATTGAAACATATTATTTCAAAAATTATGAATGTAATAATTGAATTGTATTGACATAAATATAATTAATTTAATTTAGTAAAATCTAGATATAAGTTTGACAAACAAAATATTCTCTCAATTTTTTGAGGCTTTAATAAAAAACTTATGTAATAAGAAATTAATATATTTAATAATTACCAGTAAATTTATATAGTGATATATTGTTTGTATAATATGTATTTATGATTTTACTGATATCTAATTGAGAAATTTGAATTACCAGACATTTTCTATAGTTTTGAATGGATTAAAATTTTAACAAGATTGTACCCTTTGAGATGACAATTCTGGTGGTTTTGATGAACCCATTGGCATAAGAATCTCACAAATCCAATAAATAATTTATGAGAAATATTAGGGATAAATTAAATCAATATAAATATCTCATCATGAATAAAATATATAAATTATTAAATCTCAAATAATTCTATCATGTTATTAATTTTTAAATTAAAATGATCCTGATACCACTTGGAAATTAAGAATATATTTTATAAATTTGGGTAAATCCAAGAGAGAAGTTTTAGGTCCATTTTTATTTAACTTGAAATCTATACATTATCGGGTAGAATAAAAAATCTACCTTACATGGATGAAAATAAATTGATCAAAAAAATTCAAAAACACAAGTTTTTCATCAATTAAATAGATGTATCTTTAGTCAATATATATAGAAAATGTAACTTTTTTCAGGAATATATATAATCCCCTTGATATTTTTTGGATTTCTATATTAGTTGAAGTTTATAATCATCCCATGTAAAATCTTACCCTAAAATTGGATAATCTGTTTTTTTTAGTTCAAATTAATGGTGTTTATTCATTTATTATAATTTTTTTTGGATATATGTTGGTTGTTAAAGGAAGTTATTAGGTCTAGGGATAAATAATATGGTTGAAAAAAAACAATAAAATATTTTTTTTTAAAATATTTTATAAAATTTACTAAATTTTATAATTTATATTATAATATATAATATTTAATATTAATTTTAGTATTTTCTAAGTTATATGATTATAATATAATATGATGATGATGATGATTATTATTACATCTTTAATCACTAGAGAGATGAAATTAGCAGTAGTGTTGAATTGAGAATCATAAAAGTAATAATTTAATTTAATAAGTTTAAATAAATATAATGATCCACATATTTCATACATTATTATTAAATAATGTTTAATATAAATAAAATAACAATAATAAATTATATAATATCAAGGTTTATTATCTTGTGAAATATTGTTAATACAAAATGATTACATATGAAATTATAATCATTTTTGATGTCCTTGGGCGTGGTCCTCCTAAAATATTCCACAATCCTCTTAATACATTTAATCACCTATGGGAATGCGTCAAGTAAAAGGCTAGCTAAAATCCTATAATAGAATGGAATAATAGGTAAGGAACCTGAGACATGAATCAACATAGAACATGATAAAGAATAATAATAACCATCACATCATAATCATAAGATCATCATCGTAAGATTGATAGAAGAATTTGAAATATGCATGGAATGTGGAATATAAATAACAAAGAATCATCATCTCATTGTGTACCAATCCTATATATAAAATATGAACAAATATAGCATCATGTTCACACAAAACATATGTACGCAAATATCATTTTATAGATTATGAACAAAGCAAGCATCATATTTATGGATAATTTTCATCTCATGAGATATATAAATTTACCCAACACATTTAATGGAAATTTTAATTCTCAAATATTTTAATATATATATTTCCTTTAAATAAATATAATCTTTAAATAACTTACTTCATAGAAATCATTGAACTAAAATAAAATTGTGAATACTTTTTATTAAAATAAAATAATAAATAGTTAATATATTTGTTATAATGTGACCCTTATATTGGAAAGTAAAAAAAATTATATTCAAATTGAAATATATTGAGAAAAAAAATGATAGTAATTTTTAATACCAATTCACTGAAAAAAAATTAATTAGTATAGCTAAATAGCTAATAAGATCATTTTATGATTAAAAATGTATTTTCCTAAAAAAAATACCTTTTTCGATGCTATGTTTTTATATTTTATGAAAATAAAAATATTATGGTTTAACGATAAAATATATTTTTATATGAATAATATATTGATACTAATTTAATTAGTAATTTTTATAAAATAATAAAAATAATAGTTAATATCTAAAAAGATATTTTCTTCTTGAAAATAGTTTAACATTATATATTATATTTCCATTCAAAAATTAAATTCCTAAATTTTATAATTTTAATTTGAATAAATGAAAGTCGTTATTTGGATTTAGAATAAAAATATTAACTTGGGATAAATTTTTGATATCTTTTGGAAAAGATTGATTTTTCAGTGAATAGAGAAAAGTATTGTTTTCACAAACACTGGGACTTTTATAACATGATTAGAATATAATAATAAAATAAAAAATTATGAATCCATTTTCATAATTGAAAAATAATTTGATGACAAAAATTATACATTTAAAATATTATTTTTAACCTATATAAAATATTTTAACATTTCGGAACACAAGTAATATTTTATTCTAATAAAAATAGTTTTTTCAATTTTATTTTAATTAAATATTCAAATGGTGGATTTATAATTTGGATTGATTTTATATCCACATTATTTTTATTATTAACAATAAAATATTAAATTTAATTAAAATAAATATCATTTATAAATTTATCCGAATTATAATTTCGATTCATAAAAATGCACTTTCCCTAAAAATCATTTTTAAATGTTATATGTGCTAAAATTAATATTATTTTTCCACACCATTAAATATTTTGTTTGATAAAATTATTTTAATAATTGGAATAATTTTTTTAAATTTATTTAATAAGGACAATTTAATTTCTAGGCATAAAGATAAATTACTTAGGTGAAAATTTAATTACCATAGTAAAAACAAAAATCATAAAAGTAAAAAATATGAAGTAAAAGATATGAAAAATGTTTAAAAAAAATTCTATAAATGAATTTATGAGGTATTATAGACGTTAAATATTCTATCTCTCCATTATTTTTCGTTATTTGTTCCTTTTTACCCTCAAATAGTAACAATCCCTTTATATTATTACAGAATTACTTCTCCCATCACTTATAAAAGGAGACTTCCATCACCCCTTCAAGGTCACTATAATTTCAAATTACTCCTGAAACACTACCATTTTTAAATACCATATATTCCTCTCCTATTTTTTTCATCCCCTTGATCTAAATAAAATCTTGATGTCCTCCATATCAAAGAATTCCTCCAAGGGAAATATCTAATTCTCAATGTTGGTACTAATCATTCCCTAACCGCTTTTAATTTATATCTTTCTCTTAAAAATATAATTTTATCATTAATAATTAAGTGAATCAATATTTTTGAATAATTTTTTTTATTATTTTCAAGGAATAATAATTATCAACATTTCCCCTTTTCCCTTAGAAAAAAAGAAGGACATTCATGTGTACATGTGGAATACCGCCTCCAAGAACCAATGTATTCTGCCATTCATAACATAATTACATGAGTGGTTTTGAAATGTATTTTAATTAATAAATATGATATTTAGGAAAGTTTTATGATTCTGAATATATATTTCATTTTATACCTTCATCCCAACCATATGAAAAAATTTCGATGGTGTTCTGTGTGGACTATCACCTCCACAGAGAAACTTGTTTCATTTTCCATAATCTCTTTAAAATTCTCATAAAAAATATTATTTAACGAAATTGTATTTTTTTATATAATTTTTAATATTCTATAAAATATATACCATTCCCTACATTTATCTCATTATAAGATGAAAAAAAATGTTGTCGGTGTGTACGTATAGACTACCGCCTCCATGGGGAAACATGGTTCATTTTTCATCACCACCGAACAATGATGGTTATAAAAGTATAATTAATAAATAAAAAATTATATTATTTTTTAAATATTATTTTTTTTATTTTATATAAATTTTAACTTTTAACTCATAAATTAATTTACCACTTTTGTTTATCAAAAATTACCAAAATAAGTTCATTTTTTTATTTCATCCTCACAAGTTATAACAAAACCTCTCAATTAATAACATAATAATATATAAATAATTATGAAAATTATATTACAATACTTAAAATTTTATAACAATGATGAACTAAGTATCAAATAATGGTTATCGACATCGACACTTTAAATCATGTGCAAAATAATAAAAATTGCAAACATCCAATGATTAAAATAAACTATAAATAGGTAATAAATTTATAATAAATGATTATAAATGAAGAGTATATATGTAAGTATATATTAATAATGTTATTAAATAGGTTATTATTCTTTTAATTTTTATTATATTTTAGGTTGAATCAATTTCTTTGGATTCATGAATTAATGTATGGGTGTTTCATCTCAGTTTCCTTTCTTTGAGATGTGTTTTTCTTAATGCCCATAATTTCATTTAAATGGTTTGTATACTGCCTATTGGATATATACTATCTCTTTTTATATTTTAATCAAGGTAATTTTCATTCAATTTCAAGATCTACCTTTCATGGGGGTTCCATTAAAAAATTTCTTAAGTTGTAAGTGGTTTTTCTTAACTCGGCTTCTTTTCATCGGTCATAATTAATCCTCCTTGAATATATTATTAAAATAATGTTTTTTAGTTATGTGGTGATATTATAATGCCTTAACTATTTATCTTTTGGTTAATTACACTGGTATATCTACTTCATTATAAAATTTTATGATGTTAATAAAAAATCCCATTCTCACCAAATGAACTCTTTTTCTTCCATATCAATATTCATTATTCCTACTAATATTATTTATTATTATTTTGAAATCCAAATATTTTTTATTTATATTGAAATTAAAAATTCTATTTACCTATTTTAAAAATTATGATATATCATTCTTCTTATGATGTGAGCTTCAATAAAGGTATTTTCAAAATATTAAAAAAAGAAGATGTCTATTTCAAATTTGTATTTGTATCTTCCAATTCCTATTTCCTATGAAAAAAATTATATATTTTTCAAGGATAAATTATTTATATTTATTTTTAATTTTTTTCTTAAAAAAATTATACTACCTTCTTGATAATTATTTTTAAAAGTGATTTGTAATTTCATCTCATTGTGATGATGCAAAGAAATGTTTTCTAAAAGATCGTTTTCATGGTTTCACTTCAATTTCATATTTAAAATATCTAAATCATATAGAGTTATTTTTTATGAATCGCCTTATAAATTCCTTGTTGAAATTATCCTTTTGGGTTATATAAATTTTTGCATCAACTGATCAACATTTGATGTCATGTTATGCGATACCATTTGGAAATGATGTGAAACCAATTTTCATCTGATGGTTTTTCATGATATGTTAAGTGCTTGATATCTTATGGAACTAATATGAATTTATGACAATTTTATGTTCCTATATTTCCCTATAATTCAATAGTTAAGGTTTTATATCTAATGATATAATAATGTAGTGTGTGGACATGATCGTGCTATGGTTTGTTCCCATGGTTGTTCATGGACTTGATCATGTTATGATTTGTTCACAAGGTTGCATGTGGACATGATAACAACCTGATCTGTTCACAAGGTTGTGTGTATACATGATATCATTATTCTTTGTTCACATTATGGTTTGTATACATGATCACATATAGATTAGTTCACAATATGGTACGTAAACATGATTATGTATAACTTTGATCACATGCTGGTGAATGGACATGATCATGTATAGATTTTTCCACATCATGGTTTGGGGAAATGGTTATGTATATATATATATGTATATATATATATATACATTATTTTGTATCAATATGATAATTGTTTACATTTATAAAAATCTTTGTCTTAGACGTGATTTCTCTTAACATTGTTTATAATATTATGATTTCTCATGCATATGATTTTTCCATATTTTTATGTCATATGCTAATGATTACGCATCATGGATCATGTTTATTATATCAAAATATTATTCCATAGTCCATGTTTGTTCAATTGAGAAAAAATTTCCTGATAATATGAATTATAGACAACTATTTTTGTATAATGTTTTTTTTAATAAAATATTTCTCCCATGCTCTTAGTTTCTCATATGCTTATGATCAACCCTTGATGACATGTTGATAAATTTTACCTTACTAAGTTTTTTAGATAACACTTTTCTTATGTTTCCATTACATAGGTATGAATATAAGTATAACCTATGAGGATTTTAGAAGTGGTTCTAGTGTGGTATGATTATAGATAAAATTTTACTAGTATCGAAAAAAAAGATGCTTATGCAGCTAATCCTCAAACACACTAAACCATTCATTATTGGGATTGTGTGATTATTTGTGTGATTTAATGCTTAAATTATGGAAAATATATAAAATAATTGTATATTTATATTAGATAATATTTGTAAACATTCACTAAAATAGGAATTTAAACACTGTGGTGGTTCATATGAAGATGTGCATTAACATGGGAATCAGCAAGGTGTGTTAGTTCTTGTGAAGATACAGTCTAAAGAAATACCATATAAATGATGCTTGGAATTATATATGATTAATTAGAAGTATGATTTATTCCAAATGGCTATAATGTATCCAACCATTTTATTAGACTAATCATTTTTGGAGGATGTTCATTCATACATTA
This sequence comes from Viscum album, assembly GCA_963277665.1. Lineage (NCBI taxonomy): Eukaryota > Viridiplantae > Streptophyta > Magnoliopsida > Santalales > Viscaceae > Viscum > Viscum album. The sequence continues at coordinate 142,144,923 of OY728155.1, forward strand.
GATACATGAAATATCTAAATCATTAACACATACATTGTAACACTTGAGTTAATGTGTGCTTCTGCAAGGATCTCCCTAGGTATATATAAACCATTTCCATTTCCATTAAATTATTATTGGATTATTTATCATGTATGTATGATACATCTCCTAACCAAAATCTCGTATATTCTTTATGTTTAGTATGTCGAGGTACTAACACACCATTGGTGGAAGAAAATCCCTCTCATGCGATGAGAGATTCATTCACCCCACTGATACTTTCAGAGGTGGGAGGATTTATCTTATAACTCTTTTATCTCTATCAAACTCATTATAAAATGATCAAGGAGGTTTCAAAATCCATTTCATTGAATGATACACATGTTTCTTCATTTCTACTTTATACACAATTTCTTTTATCTTTCTTGGTGATAATATTTTTTAGGTTCCTTTTATTTTGCTAGAATGATTATGTTATAATGTACCCTACGTAAACCCATAAGTAGTATCAAAAGGAACCATGTTCTTATTTTATAGAATCATTTTTTGAGAAATAGAGAATCAAGAAGAACAGAGCATTGTGTCAGATGTCGAAATGACTCGGTCAGTCTATCACTATGCCATAGGGCTGACCATTTATATTCATTTATTCAGGATTAACACATGAAAATGGATAACAATTTTCACTAGGTCTTGGTGATGAATACATTTCAGTTACTTTATTAGTAATTTTCATGGAAAATGACTAACCATGTCATAGTGTAGATATCATTTTACACTGAGTGAATTGATTCTTCAAAATGGCATCAGAATGAAGCACACGATGTAGCTCAAATCATGGTTCCTTCTAAAGGACTTAAAAATAAAGACCATAGTTTAGTGTACAGTGTGGTGGATCAGTCTACCATGGTCACTACCATGACCTAAAACAAGCCATAATTCTAAAGAAAAATTATTTTTCTAAATTTTTTTGTTTTTGTCTTGGATTAATAATTATAAATGTTTTATAAGTTATTATAAAAGGTATTTTTCGAAATATTATTAATTAATAAATTTTCATTAATAAAATTTTCAAAAGTTTTTATTATTAATTATTAATTATTTTGAATCATTTATTATTAAATACTCTTTAAGTATTAAATGAATATTTTTTAAATATTTTTTTACCAAAATTATATGTTGTGTTTTAAGGATTATAAATAAAATACTTTATTTTAAAATTATCAAGGTAATTTTTAAATTTTATAAATCATATAAATGAGGCTAAAATATAATATTTCATATATTTTGAATTATAAATTTATCATAATAGTTTTGATGTATTGAAAATAAATAAGGCCTTATTTTAAAATGATAAGTATTTTATTTTTAAATTATTTATATTATTTATATAATATAAATTTAATTATAATTGTTTTTATATTTCTTGATAGTATAATATATTTAATAAAATTTCATATAATTATGAATATGAAATTCTCATATTAAAATGGATATAAAGTGTTATATTAATTTTTATGGAGTTTATATAATATAAAAATAATAAATAATAAAAGTTTTCATAATTAGATTTAATTTATAAATTGTTCATAAATGGTTATCTCATGTGTAAGTATTTGAGTTTTTCATTTTTTAAAGTTTATTATCTAATTTGTTCACTATTATAAATTTTTTATATTATGAATATTTTAAGGAAAATAATTATATTATAATTTTCTTTTAAGAAAGAACGTTTAATTTACATAATAGTATTGATTCTGTATTGAATTTAGTTTTTAATATACCATGTCCTCAATTTATAATTAATGTTTTGAACTTGAATTTATTTGATGAATATAGTTAATGAAAATTTGTTTTTATATTTATGATTAATTTAATTCTATCTTGAGTAATGTCTCTTGGGGTAGAGGGATTTAGTGTTAGACCACAAACCAAATTGGATACTTATGAATTTTCTAGAAAGGCGAATGAGGTTGACTATCTTTCACATTAGGCTTACTCAAGTAGATATTTTCAATCTCATAAAAATCTATCATTTACTTGAATTTTTCACATTCCTTATGAATATGATGAATTCAGATATGTATGAATAAGTTTGATATCAAAATTTTGGGAGAGTAAGAAAAACTTGTGGTTCATGTAAAGAGTTTCACATTAATATGGTTTGAACATGTTGATTTGATGGAGGAAAAAATATTACAAACTAAAATACTATAAGAATACAAAAAAAGGTAATAAAATGAGATAAGATTATGAGATTAAAACCATTGCAAGTAAATAAGTGTTAGATTCATTCCAAATTGGAACTTTTCAAGACCTCAATCATCTAAAAAAAATTATCGAGATTAGTATGATTACTCAGATATTATCTTATTTAACACAATAAATGTATAAGAAACTCAAGATTATCTTGTTAGTTATTTTACTTCTTATAATGAGTACCCCTAGATTATTCTTACTTATATTATTCTTGGCATTTACTTTGTTTTACACTATCTAGGAATCTATAACAATTATGATATTAGAGGAATGAAGTTGAGTTTATCCATATGATGGATTAGATAATGATTTATCCACTTATCTATCTAAGATTCACAACTGTTGTGATTGGGATAATTCCCTACATAAATAATTATTACCTATTTATGTTATCATATTAGTGTAATTCATGGTGAAATATGATTCTTTACTGACAAATAGGTATGATTTATTTTAAAAGGGGTCATCATTTTAGTTGTAGATCATTTAATAAAAGTGCATATTAATTAGACATAAAAATGATACTCATATTATAAAACATTCTATTATAGATAAAATTTATCTTCATACTTGACCTTGAGATAAATAATTGATAATGAAAATCAAAATTGTAGCAATTTCCTTAATCAACAGCAAAATTTGAGAATAGTTATCAAACAAGAAGGAATGCTCTATGAGTCAAAACAACCATTCCCTAAGAAACCAACTAGTGAGGTTGTTTAGAAAAAGGATTTATATGAGTTTGATAAACATATAAAATATGCATATGAATTGTCCACAATAATTCTTATTACTATGGGGTCAAAGTTGCAAAAAAAAAAACCAGAAACTCTATATTCCGATCAAATGATAGATAACCTTAAAATGATATATCAATAACAGTCTAGAAAAGAATAATATAAACTATCTAAATATATATTTTTTGCAAGATAATAGAATGAAAATCAGTCTCTATTCATGTGGTTGATATGATTGGGAAAATGTCATGTTTTAAGGTTTTATTGGCTACTGTTTTCATTCTATAATCATTATTGGATAGTCTCCAATAGTTTATTTGTGAATTAAAATATTATTTAATCAATTAATCCTTTATAGAATATTTTAAATATGTTGAGGATGGTTGAACAGGACATGGGTGGTCCAAGATCTAGTACCATGTCAATTGTATAGAAAGAGAAAGGAAAAGGTTTTATAAAAAAAAGGGTATGAAAAGAGGTTGTTGATAGTCCACATCACCAACTAAAGTAAAGAAGAAGACGAATGTATGCTGTTTTTATTATGGAAAAGTTTTCAATTGGATAATAAATTGTCCAAATTATCCTAATTGGTATAAGAATCCTTGTAGACATTTCACATCAAGTATACATTCTATATAATCTAATCTTACTATTAGAATAGATATTTGATAATGATTGTATTAATTATAGGTGTTGTAAATATAAAATTGGGTAGAATGGAATAGGTAATTGAATTTTACTTTTAAGTTATAGAGAAAAGGAGTCTCTTTATTGATAACTTGGATGCCTTAAGATTTCATTAACTTTTCATAATTTCTGTATTATCCCATTTTTCTATTGAGAATAGAATGCAAAAAATAGTTTTTTGAGTAAAATGAGGTGGATGACTATGATACACCATGTTACAATTCAATAACATACTTTAAGGGAGACTGAAATTCCTTTTCTGGTTAATAAATTCATCCCATTTTCATTTTATGTAAATTTTCTGATGATATGATTGAATTAAATTAAAAAAAAATCTTATATTCTCAAAGTGTTGATAGTTAGTGGATAAGAGTTCAAACCTGAAGAATAAAATTTGGTTGAAAAGTTCAATAATTTTTCTTTAATAACTAATTCAAGGTCATTGAAATAAAGGGTTATTAAGGAGGAGGAGTATTAATACCATATCATGATTTTTCAAGGATACCTAAAAGAGTTTAGGAAACTCCATGTAATTCCCATGTCAAGTATAGGGGTAATAAAAATCAATTCCTTAATTTTAAACGGTATATGATATTGAATGTATATTATACAAGTGTTGTGAATATATAGGAGTGATATTCAAAGAATAATTTCTTGATATTATAGTTTAAAATAATGTTATGAAGTAAAGAATTGATATATGATATTTGAATATAAGGAAATGAATCAAGCTCAGATAAATGATTTTAAAGTATATTTATCTTTATTTTATTTATTTTATATGATACAAAAAGTGGTTCAATAACAACAAGTTATTGTGAACAAAAATTTGAGATGATTTATTATATACCCATGTTTTATGATTTATAATATTCTATAACATATTTTAAGAAGAATATAAGGATAATAGTTTTCATATAGGATAAATATTTTATCCAACTACTTGTTAAAATATGATAGAATAATATTCTGACCAATTAATGGTTTATTTTATTAAAATATTATTTTCAAGAAAAAAATTATTCAAAGGCATAGAATAACATATATCATATGTAGACAATAGTGTATTTTCTAAATATTCCTAATAAGAGGAAATAAAATTTATTCCCTAATATAAATAGGTTTTTGTATCATAGCCAAATATCCTGAAAAGAATATAGTAACTAAGAAGCTATTTGGAGGATGTTTAGACTTAGAGAAGTTTAAAGTTAAAAAAAATTATAGTAGGTTGAGATTAAAAGTACATTTTACTTAATATCCTAAATATATTAGGATAAGTAACTATGATGAAAAATGAAAATAGTTAAATTTAGTTATCCAGAATAAGTGAAAACTACTATAGAATTATACTAGTCAAATTCTATGTTGAATAACTCTTGATATCGTAAAATAGTTTAGTTCATAGCCATAAAGAAAAATATAAAGAGTTAAATTAGTTACCATAAAAAGGTAAATGTCAATTTATCTTAGAAAGGTTTAGGATTTTTTGGTAAGGTAATAATGTAAATTTTATTTGAAATTTAAAGGGAAATTTTTGTTAGAAAGAGTTATAATGATGATAATGATGCACTTAGAAATAGTTCTAAGTAAAAATTCTTTACATTGTTACATTTGATGCTATAGAGTTAAAAAAATTTATTATGTTAAAAGATTTTAATAGTTAGGAATGTGATTCCAAAATCTCACATTTATACTAATTTGATTACTTCAAAGAGTTTTCTCACTAAATAGTTAGTATAATTATTTCATTAGATAGTCATTTAGATATGTGTTAGGTATTTCATATGATGTAATAAGTTAAGAAAAATCCAAAAAGTGTAGCAAACATAAGGTCATTCTTTTATTTTTTCCATATACGATATGAGAAAATGGTGCCTATGTTGTGTTTGTTAAATATTCATAAAATATTTCTAAGAATATGAAATGAATCCTACAATTTAAAATGAAAATAACACCTTATCATTCTTTCACATTGGATACATAAATATACGTATATATAGATAAATATTTCATGATGTTTAATGATAATGGACCTCTTGAAGTACACCATTGATTTTATACCTAACTAATATTCATCATAGATTGTGATAGGTTATGATGAAAATTTGAGGTTAGTGTGATAAGGATTATTTTATAGAGATTCAAAATATAATCATGAGAAAAAAACCAAAGAAAAAGATTCTTTTTGTTCATTGGATGGACCCCAAGGTATACCACATGGAGTAGCATACCTATATATTCGGTATACTATGGGTGTATAGATTATATTTGAGTCCCAAATACCTGAGTTTGGATATAAAACTTACAAGGTAACCTTCATACATTGATACCAAACTTACGTAAGCCTACATATCAATTTATCTAATCAAAATTTTGTTGGGTATGTTTTATAACATGTCATCAGTTGGAGCTTAATCAAGATGGTATTCATCCTCTTATATGATGAGTATGACATTTCATCCCTTGATTAAGATCTACTGTGGTGTGTGTGGCTGCACCTAGAAATTACATATGATGTTCTTGCCTATTTGGATGAGTGAAATTGGATGTTATCATCTATGTATATGAATGGAATTTGATGTATTAATCGATAATTCTAGTCTACACTCTTAGAATCGAGAACATATGAGTAGACTATATGGGACTAACATACTTTGTATCCCATGGTCACTTGATGACATGGACAAAGGGAAAATATGAGAATGTTTATTTTCATAAAAATGTTAACTGGTGGATAAAGGTATGGAGATGCATGTGTTTTATGGAGATCACACCCGGTCCCTTTATAGCATGATAAGTATTGAGGCTATTTTAGAGGATCCCATTTCTTACACTTATGGGTCCAAAGATTCAAATTTTTTTTTTCAATGATACAAAGGCTTTTGGGGCCACATTTTATGGTTGACTAGATGTGGATTTAGTTTGATTTAGATAGATTCTATAACATGTTTTAGAGTTAATAAAAAAGTTTTTAGGATGTTTATTCACAAGGTATTTAATATGATGTGATACATGGTGAAGTTAATGCTATCTTTATAAAATGTTTTGGTAGATAACCAACAAATATTTTTTATATGGTTTCATATGTTATTGTATATGATATAGTATAACGTGAAATAAAATGTTTTTAAGGATTTATTTCAAGTGTGAGATTTTCATATATGCACTAAGATAGTCACTACCATTCCATGGTAGAGTATATGATGTTGTGGATTAAAACAAGCATCACCATGATGTGGTGGTGTGTGTGAAGCCATGGTATGAAGTAAAATCTCACAGACAATAATGTCATTGAATTTGATTCCTTGGGGAGTTGTGTTATTCAAAATGGGTATTATTTGTGGATTTTTTCATTATATGAAATGTTTTATGGGATGTTCATTCATGCATTATATTCATGAATTATAAAAAACATTAACTGGATTATTTTAAATCTTGATTTAATGTGTGTTTCTTCATGGAGCATCCTTAGTCTATAAAAACCACTTCCATGCAATGAATGTGGGGTAGATAATTGATTCAAGGTTATTTGATGCTTATCCAAATCCATAGATCTCATATTATTCATCATTATCTTGTTAATGTGCTACCACACTATGGGTGGTGGAAAATCCCTCTTGTATGATTAGAGATTCATTCGACCCATGGATACTTCCTAATGTGCAAGCTTTTCATTTTCCCCTCCTATGATCTCTATCAAACTCATCATATAAAAATCAAGGAGTCACATAATCCATTTTAGTAAATGTTTTTCATGTTTCTTAATTTCTAGTTTATATGTGGATTCATTTAGATTCTATAGTTGATTGTGTTTTATGGTTTCTTTTTCTATCACTACTATGATTAAGTGTTAATCTACCCCAAGTAAAACCATAACATCTCACATGATATTAAATTATATGTGTAATATATGTGTGTTTAGCTTCAGATCATGGATTTCAGGTCTAGGAAACCTCAGTCAGTATCAGATCATGGTTTAGTTATTTTGGGGTGTCAGTTTAGTTATTTTGGGGGTTTAGTTTAATTATTTTGGGGGATTAATATATAGAAAACATTATAGAAAATGTTACGAATTAGTTTTAGGGATAATTATAAGGGATAATATCCTAAAATTTTGGAAAAGTTTTTGGTATGTGGAATTAAATCCCATTCTGGATACTAGAAAGTGTATATGACTATGGAATAGAAACACCTAGGGGTAATCACCCTAAAAAGGATTTTTGATTATAAAGTCAATCTTCACTCGGTGCAAAATGAGTGGTCCTAAGAATACATACCTAGATTAAAACTTACTAGGGATATTCTTTGGTAATTAACACACACTTTATAAACCATTATGAATGATATTAATTGAATTTGAGGATGTAACATATAACGAGTTAGGTTAGAAAGCCTATTAGAAAAATGACTATGGATAGACTTTCTAAAAATAAAAGATTGATAGTTTGATCCAATTATATCATAATTTAATCCAAAATATATATTGGAATAAAGGTTTAATTGTAGAATATATCTTAGGATTGAGATTTCATATTCATGTGACCATTTAATATAATGTTTTTGGATATAATTGTAACTATTTTCGATTTTGGATTTTGTATTTAGTTTGAAATAGGATCCTGAAAATAATATTGTGAAAGGTATGTCCCCATAAAATCATAAACTAATTAATGAGGAATATTTCATTAAAATTTATAGGATAATGGAATATATCAATACATTCCTATTATGTTGAAAATGACGAGTCTCTTAGTTTCTAAGATCATGAGGTTGATGTATCATTAAAAAAAATATCTCATGTTTCTTAAGGATCCAAAAAGATTCTTTAATTAGTATGTGATAATTAAAAATGTTAGGATTCAATTTCTTTAAGGGGGAGTATATAAAACCCCATTATTATACTATATATAATTCCCTTAAATAAATATATAATTTTTTTGATATCATCCATCACATGAAAAACTGAACAAAAAAAACTGTGAATAGGTTTTATTAAAATAAAATTATATGTGGTAAATATAACTTTTATAAAATATCCTTTGAATTAGAGTGTGTAAATAAAATAAAATAAAATTTTAAATATATTGGGAAATAAAAAAGGGACCATTTTTAATACCAATGAATAATTAGTATAGCCAGATAAGTAATATGATCATTTTATGATTAAAAATGTATTTTTCTAAAACAAATTCTCTTTAGGAACCATGTATTTTTAATTCTAGAAACTAAATATATTAAAATTTATTATTAAAATATATTTTGGCATGAATAATATGTTAACACTACTATAATTATTAATTTTTAGTAAATAACAATAAGAATAATTAATATCTAAAAAATAATTTTCTTATTAAAAATACTTATTCATTATATATTATATTTCCATTTAAAAGTAAAATTACTAAATTTTGAAATTTTAATTTTAAAAAATGAAATTAATTTTATATATTCAGTACAAAAATATTATTTTAGGATATAGTAATGATATTTTTCCAGAAAATATTAATTTTTAGTGAATAAGAAAAAATACTATTTTCACAAATAGTTGGACTTTTATGACATAATAATGATTTAAATACAAATTAAAATTTATATAACAATTTTCATAATATAATATTTATTTAATATGTAAAATGTTATATTTATAGCATTATTTTTAATTTATAGAACCTATGTTTAACATTTTGGTAGTCAAGTAATATTTTATTCTAATAAAAACTTTTTTCAACTTTTCTTTTTAATAAAATATTTACATTCCATATTTTGTTTTATACTTGAGTTAAAATCTACATAACTCATATTTTGTTTATAATAAAGTAATTACTATCTTGAGAATAAATATCATTGATACTTTTATCCTAATCAAAAATTTTATGGTTATAAATATGTTTTCCCAAAAAATGTTTTTATGTGTTATGTGTGCTAACATATAAATTATGTTTTCTCAATTTTAGAAATTTTATTTGATAAGATTATTTTAATATTTGGAATTATTATTTATAAATTATTTAATAATCCCCATTTAATTTATTTTAAAAAAAAATAAAATACTTAGGTGAAAATTTAATTACTATCATAAAAATCAAAATGTTAAAAGTAAAAAAACTATAATTAAAAATCATAAATTTTTGTTTAAAAATGATTTTAAATATTTTTTTGGGGATTTTTGACCTTAAAACTTCTCCCACTAAATATTGTTCATTATTATATCCTTTTTACCTTTAAATATTGACTTGTATTTTATATTTATATAAAAAATTCCACTCTCCTTTCTTATAAAAGGAAATTTCCACCACTCCTTTGAGGCTATTATACTTTTAAATTTTTATTCAAAATATACCCGTTTTACTTCTCCTATATCCCTATCCCATTTTTCATTCTCATTATCTATGTAAAATACATAATTCCTCAATTTCTAAGAATTCCTCTAAGGGAATGCTCTATTTCTCAACAAGACGACTAATCTTCCCTAACCACTTTTATTTTCAACCTTTATCCTTCAAATATTATTTTATCAATAATATATAAAGATGTAATTATTATTTATATTATTAATTTAATTATTTTTTTTGTAATAAACAATATCAAACTTTCTACTTCCACCTTTAAAAAATGATAATGTCATGCGTGTGTACATGAAGAATGTCACCTCTATGAAAAAATGCATATTATTTTTCATAACATTCTTACACAGGTGGTTATAAAAAGTAATTAAATGAATGTGTAGGATATTTATAAATATTTTATGATTATTAAAATATAAACTATTATCTACCTTCCTCCCAATAATGAAAAAAATATAAATTTCAACTGTGTTACGTGCAGACTACTTTATCCACAAAGTGATGAGTTTCATTTTCTTTAACATCTTTACATAGGTAGTTTAAAAAAGGAAATTTAATGAACACATATGTTATTTATGTAATTTATCTTTTATTTATGTATTTTTATTATATGTAATGATTGAGTTACATTTCAGAAGGTTCAGAGAAGTTTTGGCATGATTCAGAGGATTTTCTAGAGGCAGGCAGTTTCAAAAAGGTAACTATAAACTATGCAGAACCTTTAGGAAACCAATGAAAGGAAAATAGTGGTCACTGTGAAGGATCATCGATGGAACATAGTTTTCCATAACCAAGAGAATTCCCAAAAGAAACCATGCACTTTGAAGTTTTTGGAAATACATGGTTAGAGTGTGATTTGTCTAATAGTGTGATCCAACAATGTGAGGGGTTGTCTTAAGATAGTATCCCATTCATATTTGGCACATTTTATATCTAATTTTGTGATCCAACATGCAATGAGATTTTTTAGGTAGTAAGTACCTCATGGTTGGTGCAGCATCTGCCAAACCATGTGGCCTAACTGTACAACGTATAGTTGGAACTTTTAAATTAGTGGATATAATTAACTTTATTTCATTAGTCCTTTTCCCCCTAATTCTCCCATAACATGAAATCTTCTTTCTCCCAATCCATGAGAGACAATTCTTTTCAGTATGAGAGTGACCTTTAGTTGAATCAAAGTGTGTTAGAGGCATATATTCATTAGTAAATGCTAGTTCTTCTATATTATTCTTAAATATACGTTATTTCTCTCCCTGGAAACAATACCTATACCCTATTATAGAAATATTTATCTATTTTGGCCTATTTTATGATGAATTCTTTTTTCATCTTATTAAGGGAATATAGTTTGTGATCAGATCTATAAGTTATAAGTGTTGTTATTTGTTGTCCCCAATAGTTGAGAGTTATGTGGCTTTTATTTAGAATATACATTAATATAACATAAAATATTAGATTTAAGAAAAAAAAATCTTTAAATGATAAAAAATATGGTTTTATTCTTTTTAGAAACCTCTTTAATGATGGATTTGAGAAATTGTGAAAATTAGATGGTTCTGTGTATAATTACCTTTGATAATAATTTTAAAATGACAATTTTAAAATTATGTTTTTTATTTTATACATAGAAAATGGTTGTTGAAATGTTTTAAAAAATAATGGTTTTATGTGAAATGTATTTCCATGGATTTCGGTATACATGGTTGTTGTGAGTTTATTTTCATTAGACTTGACCCTATGGAAGGGGTGTGTGCCATTTGGCACCCGATATTGGTTTCCTTGTGATCACTTGGTAGATATATGAGAGGCCACTCATGAGTATAGAACTGTCACCTGGGCATCCATGTGTGAATGTGTTGATGTCTAAATCATGGATTGGTTATTACAAATGGAATTTGAGAAATGGTTTTAAAGGCTTCTTTTATGTCTTTTTATGGAAAAATATTTCAAATTTTATATAAACTATTTTAAATTACTTTTAAACTATTTTACATAAATTTACTAACAATTTTTATCCCATTTCTTTTAGTTGAGAAGTCACTGGAGAAATCCTACCGAGTTTATACTCACCCCCTTGGGCACTGTTGTTTATTTTTATATTTCATTTATCATGATAGAGGTGAGGTAAAGATATCCCAGTTCTTCAGTGTTGCTTCTTGATACATTGGGCATATCTTATCATGTTGAAGATTGTATTATATTGGTAGTTGTTGGTGGATGTCATTGGTGACTTTGGGTTTTATTTAATTTTGATTCCTTTTTTTTCACTTGGGTTCCGCATGTAATCTTATATGGTTGTTGGCTTGGTTATGTTTTGAGTTGTATTTTTGTACTCAGGTATCATATAATAGTTTTTTTATTGTATTTTTGGTCTGGAAGTTTATATTTAAAATGTTAAATCATCCACTAAATGTTATTGAGGCCCTTGGAAATTATTTTCAGCCTTTTGTACCTTGGGGATGTTAGTTAAGGCTAGTAACACCCACCACCTCTTCCCAAGACAATGGGTGAGGGGAAGGATGTTATTAATGGTATCAGTTTGTTTGATCCTTGGGTATCTTTGCATACATTCTTAGATTTGAAAATTCTATTAATATTCATAAGTTTGGTTTCCTCTTGGAATGACATAAAGTAGATAGGATTCTCATAACATGAAATGTAGATCATAAAAATTCATAGCTAACCTCTTTATACAGAACTTCAAGTTACTAGGGAGTTTGGGTACTTGAGTGTTTTTAGACACTTATAGGTGAGTTTTCACCTCATTGTTATAGGTTAATCTAATCATAGTTGTATGAAATGCATTGATAGTATGAATTCCTAATAAGATATCATTATTCATTATGGAGTTAATGATATGGAATTGGTAAGATGTAATGCCTTTTGAAAAATTATGTAAATATTTTTAAATGATGAGATTCTGAAAAGGCATGATGCAGTATATTGAAAATTGTTAAAATGGTTTATTATAGATAAACATTATTTTTGACCTTATTGAAATAGTAATTGGAAATAGATAAGCCTTATGATTCTAGAGAAAGAGGATAAATAAATTTTTTTTAGTTATATAAAATGGAACTGGATAGGAAACATAAGAACCAACCAGAATAGGATGTTGAGAATGTTTTTTCACATGAAGAATAAGTAATCCAATAGTTAGTACAAAGTACTGTATAGTATTTTTAGGCCATAGATATAGGGAATAGAAAGGACGAACCAAAAAAATTAGGTCATTTGACTCAGTTCCAAAAGCATAATCCACCCATCTTTCATGGTGATTTAGAGTTAGAAAAAGAAAAAGTGTGGCTAAAGAGGATGAATCAAATATTCAATTTCTTTGGCACACCAGTTGAGATAAAAGTGAAGTTGGAAATGTATATACTGTAGGATCTATCACAATTGTGGTGGTATTTATCATTTCAGGCTAAATTGGCCCAATAAATGGCATGGGAGGATTTTTACAATTTTTTCATCCAAAAATTCTATGCTCACACATTTAGAATTTCTAGAACAATGGACTTATTTAGTTTGAAGAATAAGAATCTCTCAGTAATAGATTATGAGGATAATTTTTTTGTATTTATTTCTCTTTGAACTATAAGTTTATGTAAGTATGTCCTTGAAGGAACACATTTTTTAGTTGGGGTTGAAATCAAAAAATCTCTCAAAATTGATCTATTTTTTATACCAGATTGTACAGATATAGTCAATAGTGCAATGGTAGAAGAAATATACCTTTAGGGAAACATGGTCAAAGGAAGAATGTTAATTCCTTTAATAAAGGGTTGGAACTCCAATGTTGGAAACAAGAAATTGCGGGCCACCTATTCTCAAGGGGGGTGGTATATCTCAAAATCATACTATTAGATCGGTAAAATTACAACCTCAACCAAAGAGTACACCTTTATGTTTTCAATGTGGTTATTTTGAGCATATGAATATAAGATCTTTGAAACCACCAAGAACATGTCACAATTTAAATTATATGGGACATATTCAAAGATATTGTCACAGTATTCCAAGGTCGGTTGCTAGTGACACATCTCATGTTTCTAATATATTGTATGATTCAATGGGATGAGTGTCGTAGAATAGATATCATAACCAAAACAAAGCAATCCATAGTGATTCATGAAACAACGTGAGTCCTCAACCATTACAATATCAATAAGGTTGTTGGCACTGGAAAACACATCCCCAAGATATTCCAAATGCTTCTATACATGATCCGAGATCATAGTCCATTTTGCAATATTCGATTTGACTAGTTGTAGAGCCTGAAAGGAGTTATGATTTAGGAGTTATGGACATTCGAAGTTGGGATGGAGACCTGGTTCGCAGAGCCTATTTGCGAAGCTCCCTCCATGACCGCAGAGTAGAGGGAACTTGACTGGAGCCTCCGGAAGCACCACGAAGGCTGTGATGGTCGACTCCATAGTTATGTAGAACATGAGGGAACTTGAACAGAGCCTCAATGTGTGTTGTGAAGGATGATTATGGTCGAGTCCACAATCACAAGAAACTTTAGGGAACTCCCTCAAGTTGCGGAACACAACTTCCTTCACAACGTGCATTTGTGCTTCACAGTGTTCATTTGTGCTCTGCAGCGTACTGCGCAGACCTCCATTGCCTACAAATAGCCGGCTCACCCCCCTTAATAAATACGATCACACCTCCCCTTGGGTGGCTGATATTCTATTTCACGGATCTCCTGAGCACCACGAAGGGATGCCCTTCGCAAAGGGATCCGCCCTTTGTGAAGAAGGTAGCTCCTTCGGGTTACTTGAGGCCTCGAGAAGCCCTTTGCTCCACGAATCCTTTTTCTCCATGAGATCCATTGCTCCATGAGAGCCTTTTCTCCATGAGGCCCCTTTGCTCCACAAGACCTAAATCTCCGTGAAGCCCTTTTCTCCAAGAATCCCTTTTCTCCACGAGAACCTTTGGTCCGCGAGAGCCTTTGCTCCACGAGACCCCTTTGCTCCGTGAGGACCCTTTACTCCATGAGACCTGAAGATTTGTGAAGCTCTTTGCTCCAAGATACCCTAATATCCATGAAGCCCTTTGCTCTACGAGACCCCAAGCTCCGTGAGAAACTTTCCTTCATGAAGCTACTTCGCGATACCCTATGAGCCATGAGCACCTTTCCTCCAAGAAGCTACATCGCGAAGACCTATCCCTTGCGTAGCTCCTACCTTTGCGCCCACAGGTCCATATCGCGGGGGCTGCACCCCCACACCCCCGGTCATCTTCACTGTTGGTCTACGGTCCCGGCCCTCCAGGCTGGTCCCTTCGCTTCCATCAATGACCCCCCTGAAAAATGGACATTCGTACCATCAACTTTTTTGGATAGGACGTCAACTATTTCCATTGAACCCTTATGTGCATCAACCTCCCACCTATGGAATACAATGATTTGAGATACTCTTCCTCACTCCATGAAATAAATTGAGTCAAATTATTCCTCTTGGTCCCTTTCACATTTCTTGAGTTGATTCTTATCTTCAATTCCTTATGTACCTTGAGTTGAACCATTTCTCAAGACACTCCTCCAAATTCTATCACTTGGGTTCTATACTAGGTTGAACAAGAAAGGTATGCTCTTGCGTAAGTCCCAACACTTTCTGTTTCTAGGCACCTTATACCTAACGATCCTCTCTACATGACAATAAACTGTAGTAGTCCCTATATGACAAACATCAGATGCCTCTTTCTCCAATCAAGCGATGCATTATGCTCCAAGAATATATTGCCAACAGTCCTCTCTACATGACAATAAACTGTAGTACGCCCTATGTGACAAATATATGATGTCTTTTGCTCTAAATTATATATTCCTTATACACCAAGCATAATATTCCAACAATCCTTTCTACATGACTGAAAATTATAGCACACCCTATACTAAAAATATAGGATGCCACTTACTCCAAACGAGATATGCCTTATGCGCCAAGCTTAGGATGCAAAATAGTCCTCTCTATATGACTATAGACTGTAGCACTCCCTATTTTAAAAATATAGGATGCCTCTTGCTCCTAACAAGATATTCCTTAGGTGCCAAGCATAAGATGCCAACAATCTTCTCTACATGACTATAAACTACAGTACACCCTATATGACAAATATAGGATTCCTCTTGCTCCAAACAAGAGATGCCTTATGCTCCAAGCATAAGATGCTTACAGTCCTCTCTACATGACTATAATATGTAGTACACCCTATGTCACAAACATATAATTCCTCTTGTTCCATATAAGATATTCCTTATGTGCTAAGCATAATATTCCAATAGTTATCCCTACATGACTTTAAACTATAGCATTCCCTATCATTAACACATATAATGCCTCTTATTCCAACTAAGAGAAGTCTTATGTTATAAGAATAAGATACCTCATGTCATGATTACAATGGTAAAATTACAAGAGCATTGGAATCCTTTTGAATAGTCCATCACTCCACCTCATGCTTCGTGTGTCCAATATTTAGATATTCATCCTCTTTAATATCTGAAGGGACCCCCTAATGGATTGGTCACATTCCACCTCGGCTCAGCTACCGTTCTGGGCCAATTCCCTAAAAGAATTTGGACAACACTTCGAGTCAGGTACTGTGTTTCGAACATGGTCAACAATCAACCCTCATATGTTTGTCCCCATTTGAAGCTAATGCGATATGGATGATGTGCTTCAAACATGGTCAACCGTTATTCTACATCATCACACCACCCTCACCGTAATATGAATGTCGGTCATGTGATTCACACTTTTCATATCCCTTTGTTCGGTCTGACTCCAATGCCCTTGGCATTATCCATGTTATACACTAGTGCATAGGTGTACACCTAAATTATTTTCCTAAACCCACCAGTGAGTTGGGATGACCTCATGTCTAGTCTTGAAGAATACAATTGGGCAACTTCCATACATAATCCCCATCCACCATTGTCGCTCCATAGCGGCACCCAGATAGCTTCCATGTGTAAGACCCATTCACCATTGCTGCTCCATTGCGGCACCCGGGTAGCTTCCATGCATAATCCTCATTAACTATTGATGTTATTTAGTGGCACACGAGCAACTTCCATGATTAATTTCCGTTCACCATTACTGCTCCATAGCGGCACCCATGCATATACCATGTGTAAGCCCAATTCACCATTGCTACTCTATAGAGGCACCCGAGAAGCTTCCATGCGTAAGCACCATTCACGATTTACACTCCTTAGCAGCACCCAGACAAATTCCTTGAATAATCCCAATTAATAATTTCTACACCATAGCAACACCCGGAAAACTTCCATGTGTAAGACCCATTCACCATTGCCGATCCATAGTGGCACTCGGTTAGCTTCCATGCGTAATCCACATTCACCATTGACGCTTCTTAGCGGCACCCGGGCATCTTCCTTTCATAAACCCCATTCACCACTTCTTCTCCATAGAGGCACATAGGCAGCTTCCATGCATATGCCCCATTCACCACTACCACTCTATAGCGGCACATGGGTATCTTCCAGGCATAATCCACATTCACCATTACCACTCCATAGAAAAATCTAGGTGGCTTCCATGCGTAAGCCCCATTCACCATTGCCTCTCCATAGCGGCACTTGGGTAGCTTCCTTGCGTAATCCCCATCCACTATTCTCGCCCCTTAGTGGCACTTATCCAACTTTTTTGTGTACTCCCCATTCACCATTCCCGCTCTATAGTGGCACCCAGGTATCTTCCATGCATAATCACCATTCACCACTACCGCTCCATAGCATCAATCGGGACATTATCCACGTGTAAGGTTTCCCCTTAGGGACGTCGGCAAGGTTTCCCCCTTCTGGTCTGTTATTTCTCCACTTATTGTTGCTTTAGAACCCCAATCCTGATGGATCATGGGAAGGGGGGACATCCTTTTCTGGCCTCAAAACTAGGCTAGAGTAGTCCTTGGATTTTTGGGATGCCCATGCACTCTGATCACCTTAAAAGAAGCTAGTGCTCACCCGACCTTCATCGAAGCAGTTCTGGACGATGACCGGTGTGATACATTCAAACTTATCGACATCAATTCTAAACTGGACAAATGCATCTTCTCTCTCTCTACATCAGGTTCTTTCTCTTCGAGGGACTTCTGACATTCTCTGGCCACCGCCGATCAAAGAGATTCATTGAACGTGATCCTCTAGGCCAAATAATCTCTGATCAAACTGAATTTTCTTACCTGGATTCTGCATAACAATGCCATTCTCACATATAAAAACATTAGGTGTTGCAACATTCTTTTGGCTTCTAGGTTTCACTGCTGTTCAGAGCATCGGGAGGAGATCGCAGATCACCTATTCTTTGAAGGAGAATGGGCGATGGCAGTATGGGTTTATTATTGTGAGTTCACAACAATCCCTAATAATCGCATGGTATACATGTCTTTTCTGGATAAATGGTTTCATGGTGCGGTGGAGAGGGGCCTTGAGTAGACAGCTCACACCATGGTCCTCCATGATGGATGCTGGTCGATCTAGAAAGCGCAGAACAAGGCTCGACACGAAGGGGATATCACCTCTGAACAGGGAATTGTACTCCGTAAAAAGTTCCTACTTCTGGACCTGATTAGATCCTTTAGCAAATGGAAGGAGGCACCCACTCTCCGATGACTTCATATGTGTACTGATAGTGTCTCTTCAGGTAGTAGCAACAGTAGAGGCAACTGGGTTGGGTGGTCACCACCCAGTAGAGGGATCAAACTAAATTCTGAAGGGTCATGCAACACGGGGGTGATTTGTGGAGGAGGGGTGGTGAGAAAACATTTCGGGTCAGTTATCATGGATTTTTCTGGGTGTTTGGGGCGTGGATATTCTCTCCAAGCTGAGGCAAAGGCGATGTTGTTGGGCCTCTCACTTTGTATCCAATAAGGGATCATCTTATCAGAGGTCCAAACTGATTCCCAAATCCTCCACAGTACCTTGCAAGGCTCCGGTTCCATTCCATGGTCTATCCATTACACTACGAGGGCTTGCATAGGTATGATCAGTAGCAACATCAGCATAACCCACACTTGGCGTGAGGGGAATAAGGTAGCGGACCACCTTGCTTCTCTCAACATCCCCAGTTCATCCCATTTCTGTTTCCACACTTCTATCACTATGAAGCTAGAGGGGGTCAACTTGGTTTGAGGGGATGCCCTCGGCCTCCACTACTTTCAGCCTCCACAGGATTGTCGTTTGGGGCGCTATGAGGCCGTTTCTCTGGTTTTGTTATATTTGATAATAATAATAATATTAGCTAATATGATGTATGTGTAAGCCCTATTCTAGTTCCCATGGATGCAACTTTCACAACGTCGTCATCAGGTATCTGCCACCTCTTGTTTCTCACACTGAGCATGACTCACATGGGCATAGAGTAAGCATCAACCATGAAATCCTCTATGGTCCACCTTAGTGCGTAAGCCCCAAACCTCATCCCAAACTACACGGACATCGATCATTTCCAAGGAAATGTGCGTAGGAAGCCTCCCTGAGGTTCAATCCCAACAACTCCATTGGTTTCGACCCCCTTCACATTGGTTCACCAATCCAACCTTCCGAACTATATGGACTTTTATCCTTTCCATGCAATGGTATGTAGGAAGCCTCCCTAAGATTCAAGCCAAATAACCATTGGTCCCAACTCCTTCTCTTCAGTTCACCAACAATCTGAACTATGTTGACTTTGATCTTTTCCAAGGAAAGTTAAGTAGGATGCCTCCCTGAGGTTCAAGCCCAATGCCTATTGGTCTCAACACCTTCATGTCAGATCACCAACCATCTGAACTATGTGGTCTTTGATCCTTGTCTCCTAGGTAGGGTATGTAGAAATCCTCCCTCAGGTTCAAGCACAACACATACTTATCCCGACCCTTTCACATCAGTTCACCTTCATCCTTAATGACATTAAATTATACGCCCCCTTTTCGATGGCAAGCCGTTGTGTTCCCCAATCAATGTTAATCCATTGAAACCCCAATCAGTAGTAAGTCATTCTGCCCCAATCAGCAGTTAGCCATTGCACCCCAATCAGTGATAAGACATTGTGCCCCAACTAGCAGTAAAATAGTGTACCCCAATTAGTGGTAATCCATTTTACCCCATCAGTGTTAAGTCATTGTGCATCCCAACTAGCAGTAATTCATTGTTATCCCCACATGACGGTAATTCAATATAATATTAACCATGTGTACTTTGATTTCCCACCACGGTGATATGTAGGAAGCCTCCCTGAGGTTCAATCCCATCAAGCATGCCCCATTGTGGCCTCTCTCCCTCGATCCTATGTGTTTTAGGAAGGTCATGCCCCACCCTAGAGGTTTTACTTCCTCTAGATCCCATCCACGCATCCATTCTCACGGGCCGCCTCCTCAGGTGTCCCATTGCATCACTGAACTACTCAGACTTTGATTCCTTAGAACAAGGATACGTAGGAAGTCCCTTAGAGGCTCAAGACCAACACTATCATTACTTTTGCGATGGTTCCATATCATTCCCCCTCAAATTCATTAAACTCTCCATCATCTCCCAATCCTTACCTAGGCCGCCACATCCTGATGAGATCATGTCACCCACTTTCTCACTACTCTTAGCAGCAATATGGTAACTAACCATGTGTTATCCCCAACATCAGTTCTCCCTCTTAGGGATATACCAATATGATCTATCTATATGGGATGTTCTGATCACTCTCATATTGTCTCCGCAAGATGTTAAAATTATGGCCTACCTCGTGTTAAACATGATATGCTTGAGGAAAACCTCGGAAGATATGCCTTTGATGTAACCGTCTCCAAAAGATGTTAAACTCGTGGCCTACCTCGTGTTAAACATGAGATGCCTGAGGCAAAACTCGGAAGACATGCCTTTGGCATAACCATTTCTGATAGATGATAAAATTGTGACATACCCCATGTTAAACATGGGAATCTGAGGAAAGCCTCATAAGTATTCCTTCTGCATAAGATACCATGCGACTGCTATTGGATGCCTTAGGTTCTGTGCCCTTGAAATTCCATCTTATGAGGAAGAATAAAGGTTCCCCAATGTCCATGCATCTAGAGATGCCCGAACATTCCTGATGTTGTCATCTACTTTGACCGAAGGTTTCTAACATGTCAACACTGCCTAGAATGTCCTAATGGAAATAGTGTAATTAAACGACATCCAAAAAGATATGGAACTGAGAATGAGATTCATAAACAACTTCTTAATATATGAGGGAGACCCGGACTAGGTAACGAGTTCTGAGGAGGAATCCATGGAAGGAGAAATCGACATCCCATCAACCTATTTCGATCAAGGAGTAAACGTCCTTGAATAAGCAATGGATGTCGCCCGCCTTTGGAAAGAAGGAATGTGGGGAAATAACTAGTGCGCCCTCCAAGAGACGGATGCATTCCCCCGATGAAAGCATCATAAACAAAGGTAATAAATAGAAAATTTTTGTCTTTAAGAAATTATATGAAGTTTAACAAGTGATAATTGAAGATACATCAAGACCTATAATGGTGGGAGGTATGATTCTTTTGAATTTTACCCTTATACAAGTTTTTCTTGATACCAGCATGTCCCATTAATTTATAACTTCTTGTGTTATTAAAATTATGGGTTTACATGTTGAGATGATTCCATTTATTTTCAAACTCCAAACACCTTTGGTATAATGAGGGTTTCCATCCTTAAAATGTGATGTGTGTTTGATAACAGTTGATGGGGCTAAGTTGGGATGAGATTTATTATTTCTATAGATGGATGCATATGAATTGATTCTAGGAATGGATTGGATGATGAAATTTGAGGCCTGTATCAATCTTTATGCATGGAAGGTGAGTTGAAAATATTATGATGGTGTTAATTATTTCTTCAAAAGAGATTGGACAGTCGATGCAAGAAGAGAAGGACCCTTGGTACCTGTGTTTGGAATTATCTCATACCAGTTGATAACATTTTCCTTGAAATCGGTAAATGAGATCAAGAATATATATTTTTCAACCACTTTAGAGTTGTTACTTGATGTTTTTGTAGATATATTTTTAGGAATTTCACCCAAAAGACAAGTTGAGTTTATGATTGATCTCCTACTAGAAACTAGCCCTATTTTCCTTCCGTCTTATTAGATGGTACTGAGAGAATTGAGGGAATTTAAGGACCAGTTGGAAGAGTTAAAAAGTAAAGTGTTCATTCAACCAAGAACGCCACTTTGGGCAGCAATTTTTTTTTCAATGAAGGATGATGGAACTCTTGGGATCTGTGTAGAATGAAAAAATATTATCCTAAGATATCAAAGATTAAAAAAACTATTTGATCAGTTGAGGGGAGACCAGTGGTTCTCTAAGGTTCAATTTTGTTTGGTATATCACCAACTTTGGGTTGAAAAGGAGGATATTTTGAAGTCAACTTTTAGAGAAATATATGACCATTATGAGTTTGTTTTTATGCCTCTTGGTCTTATGAATGGAAAAATCATCTTTATGGAATTAATGAATTACATATTTATAAGGTATCTGGATTCCTTTCTAGGTTTGTTTGTGGATGTTATACTACTCTATTCTAGGACAATTGATGATCATGAGAAACACATGGATATAATGTTGGGTATCTTTTGGGAGCATCATCTATATATCAATTTATCAAAGTGTGATTTATAGATACAAGAGGTATGTTTACTTGGCCATGTAATTTCTAAAAAAGTCATTTATGTGGATATGGAAAATATAGAAGTTGTTACATCTTTGCAACAATCAATTAATGTATTTGAGATATGCAGTTTCTTTAACATAGTGGGATATGATAGAATTTTTTTTTGACATTTCACATTTTGAATCACTGATTATAGATTCGAAAAGGACACATGTTCCTTTATAATTGTATGATGAATGTTAATAATAATTTCAAGAGATTAATCTTATACTTAAATCAACACCTATACTTACATTTTCAAATTATGAACAAGTCTATGTATTATATTGCAGTGCAATAGGATATGTTTTAGAATGTGTTCTAATGTAGAGAGATCATGTTGTTGCTTATGGATCATGGTAGTTATGGATTCATGAGAATAACTACCCAACACACAATTTTGAAATGTTTGTTTCAGTCCATGATTTAAATTCTTCACATCATTATAATTTTTGGGAAAAATATACTATGTTTACATATCTTAAGAGTTTGAATCACATTTTCTAAAAATTTGATTTGAATCTAAGGAATATTATATGGAAGGAATACCTTAAAATATTTGACATTGAATTGATGTATACACTAATCAAATGGAATTTAGTGGAAGATTCATTAAGAAGGAAGTTGTATAATCAGTTAGCTAATGAATCTTTAGATCAGTGGTTGCTAATGTCGATTAAAGTAGACATGTACTTGGATTGTATCAACCAGGGTGATGGTGAAATTTTCTTCCCAGTTTTATTTGTTTCTAATTTGTTTCAATATATGAAAGTGGCTAAATTATTTAACTATAAATGTATTTCTATTGGTTTAATCTCAATGGCGTGGAAACCATCGAGTAATGGAAGCTGGGTGGGAGTATGGTTTTGTAGTTTAGTAATTATATCATGGTACCTTTGATTTTCTAAGAAAAAATTCATAATGATTACCACCATTATAAATGGTTTGTTCATCCAAAAATTGAAATGATGTATAGATAAATGAAGGCATAGTTGTGGTTTGTTGGCATGAAAATGGTAGTAGAAAAGTTTGTTTGAGATGCCTTTCCTATTAGTAGGTAAAGGCAGAACACCAATAACCAGTGTGCATGTTTTAGTCTTTATGATTCCTATATCAAAGTTGAGGCAGATATCTATCTATTTTGTTAAAATTTTACCAAGAATGATTAAGAAACTTGATTCCATATAGGAAATTATGGATTGGCTCATGAAGTCATCTCATTCGATCCCTATTCGTTAATCCTATAAAATTGAGGACTTGTCCAAAATCTATATCCTAGAAGTTGAAAATATGAATGGTGTTCCAATATCAATTTTATTGGATAGAGACTCTAGGTTTACATATCATTTTTGGAAATATTATAGAAATCTATTGGGAATTAGTTAACTATGATCATGAAGGTTCATCCTTAAACGCATGGAAAATATAAAGGATTATCTAATTATTGTT
This sequence comes from Viscum album, assembly GCA_963277665.1. NCBI lineage: Eukaryota > Viridiplantae > Streptophyta > Magnoliopsida > Santalales > Viscaceae > Viscum > Viscum album. The sequence goes on from OY728155.1 coordinate 142,169,081, forward strand.
GGACATGCTTAGGGATTGTGTAATGGATTTTGGTATCTCATGGGAATAGAATTTACCATTAGTGGAGTTCTCATAAAATAATAGTTATTAGGACTCAATATATATGGATGCATTTAAATAATTATATGGGCGTCCTTAGCATTCTCCACTTTGTTGGGTCGAAATAGGTGTGACTTCACTCGATGGACCTAAGCTTTTTCAAGAGAAAATAGAAAATATTTAGTTGATTATGAAGAGAATAGAGACTGCTCAGAGTCTTCAGGATCATCATTGGTGAAAGTGCTCATTTGAGGTGATGGATCATGAATTTTTTAGTATCTCTCCAATTCTTGTGCATTATTGTTTTGGTAAGAAGTTAAATTTTTCTCCTAGGTACATAAGCCCTTTTGAGAAACTTGCAAGATTGACAAGTTGGAATATCAGTTCAATTTCTTTCCAATGTTTAGTTCAGTGCATAATGTGGTTCATGCATCTCAATTGAAGAAGTATTTACCTAATCATGACATTGCTATTTGATGGGATCATGTTTATCTAGAGTAGTATTCTACATTGATTCATGTTTTGATAGAAGTTATATAAGAAATGGAAAGTATTTCATGGAAAAATAATTGGTCTAGTGTGGGTTTTGTTTCAAAATAGTCAGATTCTAGAGGAAATGTAATAGCGTAAAAAGGAAATGATGGAGAAATGACCCAAAATCATTTAGAAAAATGATGGTTTTCTACATTATATGGACAAAAATACCAATGATGGGGAGAATTTACAACCCTATTTTTTAGGTACTTGACCCTTTATTTATGTATTTCAAATATATATATAATGATTGGGTTATTTTTTTGGAGGTTCAGAGGAGTTTTGAAATGCTTTAGAGCCTACTCTAGAGGTGAACAGTTTGAGAATGGTTTGAAGAAATAGTGTAGCGCCTCTAAGAAATCATGAAAGGGAATAAACTTTCCACCAGGTAGACACATTTTTAGCATGGAGTTTGGCCAATCTCTGTGGATGACCAAGAGAGACCATGAACTTTGAAGTGGTGGGAGACACATATTTAGTGCATGATTTTAATAACCATACGATCCAACCATGAAAGGTCATGGCTTAAGATAGTAGCTCATGTATGATTAGTGCTTTTTTTTTCTAATTGTCCAAGCCAACCATGTATGGGGTCAGCTTAAGATAGTAATAAGTACATGGTTGGCACACACTTTTCCAAACTAGGTAGTGTATAGTTAGTCCTATGAAATTAGTGGATCCTATTCAATTTAATTCATTTAAGCCATGATTTTCCCCTAATTCTCTCATAAAATGAAATCCTCTTACTCATTATACATTAGAGATGATTCATTTTGATTTAAGAGAGATATGTTGGCAGATCAAAGTGTGTTGAAGGCCCAGATTCTTCGAAAAGATCTCATTCTTCTCATTTCTTCTTAAATCCATGGATCTCCTCTCTCTCAAAAGCATAGATCTACCACATTATGGATATATGATGTGGTTATGTTTTTATTCTTTTTTCCACACCAATTTTCACTTTTTACTCTATTTTTATTATTAAAATATTGTATTTTGTGTAATAATTAATTATTGTTATCTTTTTTAGATTAAATTGTAAAAAAATGTTTTTATGTGTAAAAGTGTGTTTTTAGTGTGTACATTTTATGTTTTTCAATAATAAAGTTAATTTATTCTTTCTTTTTTTCTTTCATTTATTATTCTTTTGTTTAAATTGCAAATTTTTTTATTATTTTATTTATATTTGTTTTTCATTGTTTTATGTTTTCTAAAATAACAATTTCATTGAATTAATTAATTATTTATGAAATTTATTTTCAATTTAATAAAATTTGATTCATTAATTTAATTAATTCTAGTTATCTATATTATAATATTATATATAGTAATAATAACATGCAAATTAAAATATTTTTTTTTCATTCTAATACTTATTTTATTTAGTTTAGTTTATTTTTACTTCTAGGAGGGGGGATTCTACTATTTCTGGTCAGTAATTTTTTTTCTATTATGGGAGGACCTACTTTAGTAACAATGGAGGGAAAATTTCATGGTGAAAGTGCCTAGTTGGGGCTATAGAATACATCAACATGATTCTAGATAATTCTAGGGAGCACAATTAGGGGGATCACCACTTAGAGACTCTATGCAGTTTACCTTTCAGTGGAGATCAATGATCTACCACTTCCAGACATTGACAACATCCACATTGACAATTCTAGTGACCAATGTATTGGCATTGGAGGACCAGAAGAGCATTTTGATTCCGTATTCCTAGGGAGGGAGATTGGAAGATCAACTCATCATTACCATTTTTAGGAGAAGTGTACAAAAAATCACAGTAGTGGTGACTTATGGAGATCAAGTAGGGAGATAAACAGTTTTCTCTTTCTCTATTTTTATGCATTAATTGATGTGAACATCATCGAGTAAAAGATTTTTAATATGTTTAATTAAATCATAATTCTATGATAATTTCCTTTAGGGGAGTTGGTTGGGCCAGTTAAACATATTAATCTCTTGTTCATGCATACTTTAATTCTCACTATATTCTCTCTCTCTTTCTCTCTCATTTTTTAAACAATTTCTTTTCAAAACATCAAGATCAGTGGAAACTGATCTTGATCGGATTAAAATGTCAATTGTTTTTCAATATGAGGATACAATTGAAAAGAGAATCAGGCTCAAGGAGAGAGAGAGACTCATTGAGTTCAAATGACACGTTGGACTGAGTTATTACTGATTTTTTTCCATTGGTGATTGTAATATTACTTTAGTTGATAAACTATAGCTATTAAACAATCATAGGTTGATTAGACAATAAATCTGGTCATCCATTTCGAATTAGATCCAAGTATTTCAATCTAGTGTGTGAACAAGGGAAATCAAAATTGAATATGTCTAGTTGATTTCTCAATACTCATCCATTGATTGTTTTCACTGCATTTAACAACTTATTATCTACCTATGTTGTCTGCCTATACTCATTCACTCTCACATTCACACACAATTTAACTCACTTCACAATTCCACTATCACCATCACTATTTTTTTTCTTTTATTTTATTTTGTTTTGTTTTGTTTTTTATTAGTCATTTAGCTCAAATTTAGTCACTCCCTTTGGTTCGACCTTGTCTTACCAATGTACTAGGTAGTAAGTAGGTATCTAAATTTTTATTTTTTCCTCACTCAATGATGCACGACTTGAAAATTTTGGCGATGTTTCTGGGGAAGCAATGATTTCATGAGTGGCGTTTTCATTTTTCTTATTAAAAATATTTACAAAAAAATAAAAAAAAGAAACAAAATATACAATGTTTTCTCTTTTGTTGATGACGGAGATTTAAATGATTTTTATAATGTGTAAGTAATTTATGAGGTTGTAAAAGTTTTCCAATTTCGGTTACAAACCTGACCAATAAGAGAGACTTTATATTCTACAAGGGCTATGACACATTATACTAAACAATAGTATGTAGAGAGATTCAACCAAGCTAAGAAGGGTCAAGAGAGTAAGGTGCCTTATAAGAAAGATTATTCTAGCCAAAAAGTGGATCATTAACTTACATGGCCTAGCCTACCTGACTCTAGAGGAACAAAAGAACAAGGAAGTGCTCCAACAAGCCACTAATGTTGTACCTTCTGGAAAGAAACTGAGAAGAAAGAAGAAAAGGAACATAAGGAGAGGCAATAAGATAGGGCTTCCCACATTTGAGCCTGGAGCACCCTCTGATGTGTTATTAGAAGTTCATGAGTTGCATCTAGAATAAATTTTCATGTTTTGAAAGGATATAGAGGATAAATACATAGAATAATTTTGAAAAAACCCAGATATCATTTTATTTCTTGCATTTCATTTGATATTATTTTATGTTCTGAATTATCTAATGATTTATCATTATTTCCACAGGATAAGCTATCATAAGAAATAATTGTGTTTTTCATATAGTAAACCATGTTAGAGATAAGGTGATTTGAAGAGAGGATGAAGGAGGTTGACTACCACACTCCTTCCATAGACATACTTCTAGGATCTTTGGATACCCTTGGAGAAGAAAAAAAAACATAATTATTTCAAGGAGTTTACATTACTTTTGAAGAATATGTTTTTTATTATATTAAATATGATTCTAATTATGTTTCTCCCATTGAATGTATTTATAATGAAGTAAATATTTGTGATTTATTAGAAAGTGAAGATGAATTTGATGTTTCACCTGCAGTGAAATTGATTAAACTCTCAATGTATGTTAATTTGTTTGGAATCTACTATTGATGAGGATTTATTGGAAATGTGCACAAGTTAACCAGTGGGTGTAGACACATTTTTTTGTAAAAGAAGAATACGATGAATGTACTTAACTAGAATATAAGTTACATCCTAGAATTATAGAATTAATTCCTATGCACACCCAACATCATGGAGAAGAAGAGGGGTATTACAACTACTTTTTGTTTTCCCCTCCATCACTCAACATGAGGTACTCCACTACCATGGTAGGGGACTTGTTTAAAGCTACACAATGGGTACTATAAAGGTGTAATGTCTTTATAGTTGGAAATAACCACAGAAGGTGGTTCTTAAGCAAGAAGACAAGTACCCCATCAAACTGGGGATGATGTAATGGAAATATAACTGTGTCAGTCAAACTACAGAACCCCTTGGGGGTTATCCCATGATTACCCTTTTTAATTTCCCACTTTATCTTCTTAATGCTTGTTGTTTTTAATTTTTGTGTTTTTTCTTATAGATTAATAATTAGGAAGTAGTTCCACATTGAAATCATTCGATACCAAATAGAGTAGCACACTGGAGATCATGGAGAAAACTCCCTAACTTAATCCTGGTTGAAATTCTTTTTTAGCTTTAAATTTTGAAGCTTAATGTAAATTGTACACATATTGTAGGGACTTGCACTGAGAATCTAGGGAACTTGATGATATAAAATAAATAGAGGAATCATAAGGTTGATCTGAAAGAGATGAATGAGGAGATTCCATTCTCAGGGAAGTACTGTTTTTAATTTTTAAATATTTTAATCTTATCATTAATATTGTCTATTGTAGGTTACTAAGTGTGGGGGAGTCCCCTGATTTTTGTGAAAAGTGTGAATTATTTTTCTTTTATTTGGTGTTAGATACTGAAATCAAGTTAGTTGAAAAATTATGGTGAACTGAATTGTGAAATTTGTAACACCGATGACTTGTACTTTTATATTACAGTTATACTACTGTACAATACTACTTATAATGCTAATTCATGAACTGATTTGAGAAATAATTTGTATATTTTCTAAATTCAATAGCATAATTTTTTTTTAAAAAATGTTCTTGATTGTTGGTGGTGGTCGATGGACTTTCTCTTGTACATATTTTTTTGTTTCTTTCATTTGATTTTTATCTTTGTGTGTGGAAAAGAAAATTTGTGATCTTCATTGCTACCCAAACTCATTATTTTCTGTGCTAAATTTTTAATCTTTTTTTTAACTAAGCTATCTCCCACCTTGAGAGTCAAAATTGGGGACAATGTTGAGTCTTAAGTGTGGGGGAGAGGGCTCATTTTATGACTTAAAATTCCCCCCTAAATTCTTTGTAAAAGAATTGTTAACTTTTTACAATTTTTTTAAATTTCATTAAAAAACTAAGGGTCCATTGGCTTCAATCTGCACATAAATTCAGTATTTCCTAGTGGATTACTAACTACTAGATATTGAAGGTTGTTATTAGTCTAAAACTATCAAGGCTGAATGACTATTGAATGGAGATGTTCACTGTCTTATGGACTTTCTGTTTAGGAACTGAGGAAAGGGGTGTGATAGGATAGTTTTTATTAAATTGGGATCAAGAATTTTGGTAACTATAAATTTTAATGTGACCTAGGGTACTCACATTTTAAATATATATTTGTTTATTTATTTAATAAATTTAAAAAGTTAACTCAATTGATAATTATTTAAGTATTTTGTAACTAGAGGAAAATAGGGAAATGGGATCCCAAAGTGAGTCTCTGAGATAAGGTGCACTGGGTGTGTTTCTATTAATAAATAAAATACAATTTTAATTTTAATAAGTTCCTTGAACAATGACTTGTACATGAAATATGGATGGGAAGAATTCTAATAAAGTTCCATTGTTAAAAATGTACTCATTAAGGTGAGGTGGATTTCGAACCCAAATAAACAAGGGAACAATTAACTTAGTTAAAATATTTTAAGTTGAATCAATAAAGTGATGAAATAAATGGACTTTAATTTCTAGAACCTAGGATAAAGTGAAAATTTAAAGTGGAGTTTCTCAAGGTTTTAATTCTACTTAATTTAACCTATTATAACTCCATTAATTGGAACAACAACTATAATTAAAGTAAGATAGTTAGTGATTTTATATAGGTAGCATGTCATACTTGACAGTAGATGAATCTCTATTGCCTTTGATTTCTAGTGTGGTTTTTGAAACTGGGTAGTACCTTACTTTAAATCATTCCTTGAAAAGTCAAACCAAATTTTATACCTCTGATTTTTAAAGTTATGCCATGCACATGTTGAACTAAATTTTAAAAATCATACTTTATGTTTTAAAAAGTAAAAGGAATGTATTTTATTGAGGACAAACATAGTTTTAAGTGTTTAAGAGTTTGATGTGGTTGTGCTTTCATGCTTTTGGCCATATCAATTTTCACCTATTCTACTCGTTTTCTTATTAAAATAATGTATTTTTGTGTAATAATTAATTATTGTTGTATTTTGTAGATTAAATTGTAAAAAATATGCTTTATGTAAAAGTGTGTTTTAATAGTTACTTTTGTTGATTTCAATAAGACTATTAATTTATTCTTTCTTTTTTTAATTCATTGTTTATTCTTTTGTTTAAATTTAAAATTTTTATTCTTTTATTTATTTCATTATTTCATTGTTTTATGTTTTCCGAAATTAAAATTTCATTTAATTATTTAATTATATATGAAATTTATTTTCAAATCAATAATTCTTGATTCATTAATTTAATTAATTAATTATTTTAAAATCATAAATAAAATTTTCACATTATTTTTCAGTTGTTTAAATAATCAAATTAGTTTTAATAATTTAATTCTTTTCATTAAATACTTTTATTTTAATTTAATTATTTAATTTCATTAATCCCTTTAATAAAATAGTATGTTAATTAATTTAAGAAAATTTATTTAAATATTTTTAATTGTCTTATATTAATTTTTTATAAATAGTTTTTAATCCTAAATAAATTCATTCTTTAGAATAATGAGTAAGTAATTCTATTTTGTTTTTCACTTTATTTTATTTTTATTTAATATTTAATTTTATTTGTTAATTTAATTATTTAGTTCTTTTGTGCAGGTGTTGCTAAGTCACTATCAGACTTTGCAATGGTGACTCATGAGTCACCATGGGGCTATCACACCAGACTCCCTGTTCTGCTTCACCAAACATTGGTGACTTCAGTCACCGATAGCACCCATCGGTGACTCCAGTCACTGATACCACCATTTTTCCAATGGTGACTTGAGTCACCATTGCACTGATCCTACTGACACTTTCAAGCCTCTCCCCTCTTATATTGATTCACCATTCATCCAACCTACCGACACCGCTCCTTCCACGGGTTCCTCCTTTTCTCAACTCACCAATACCGTTACTACTACCCACACCAATGGTGACTCAATTCTATCCCTATACCACCACTCCTCTTCTCACACCCATATCATAGTCACCTATCAATCGAAAAAAATAATAAACACAAAATAAAACACCACAGCATAAAAAAAAGAAACATTAAGAGAATCGAAAACCTATCAAGCACAAATCTGACAATTCAGATTCAAACAAGAGTAGATTTAAGAGCACTAAATTAAAAAATTAGAACATTTATAAATGAGAACCTAGAAAAAAAATATCCAAGACTCATTCAATGAAGGAAACCCACCATTGGAACCCTCCTCACCTGATTCTGTTTCCACTTGAGGTTCATGCTAGATCTCAAAGTCACTACCAGCCCAACCACAATTCAGCACACCCCTTTCCCTTGACTGTTTCCCCTTGTCCTATTCACAAACCCTAACCCCATGATCTACTCACCCCTACTAACCCAATGTCTGACCGAGCCCAGCGTCACCGCCTCACCTCTGCTATGCCTCACCATTCACCTGCCCCAACTATCGTCCACCCGAACCCCTGCTTCCTGCCTCCTTCTCCACCAAACCAAACCCCCTATTCCTTTATTATTATTATTATTTTATTTATTATATAATATATAACATAATATATATATATTAATATAATATATATAACTAATATAATATAATTATTTACATAATTAATATAAATATTTTTATTTATATATTAATAGTAATAAATTTTTCATAACAGTTTTTATATTTATATATATTTATTTCATTGTACAGAATTATTTAATTAAATAATATATATATATATCCAATAATAATAATAATATATATTAATAGTTTTTTAATACTATTATTATTATATTTAATAATAATTTTATATATTCTATTTAATATAACCTTGTAATAAGTAGTCTAATTTTCATTATTTATTTATTTTTATTTTTATTTTTAATACTTTATATAAATTAATTTTTTCTTTTTTTCCTTTTTTCTTATCCTCTTTATTTATTCTAATTATCTATATTATAATATTATATACAGTAATAATAACATGTATATTAAAATATATGCATTTGATTTGAATTCTTATTTAATTTAATTTTGTTTGATTTCTCTTCCAGATGGGGGGATCGTGCTGGTTTTGATGGGGAGTTTTCATTCTGTTATGGGAGGAACATATTTGGTAATAGTGGATGGAAAATTTCATGGTGAAAGTGCCAGGTGGAGTCTTGGGAAGACATCTACTTGATTCAAGTGATTTCCAGGGAACAAAAGTAAGAGGGGATCACCCCTTAGAGACTTTGTGAAGTTCACCTCCCAGAGGAGATCAACCATCGACTACTTCCAGACTTCAATGGCTTTTACATTGACACTTCCAGATAACAGAAGATTATCATCAGAGGACCAGGAGACCATTTATCATCTATATTACCAGGATGATAGATCAATAGATCACCTCATCATCACCATCTACAGGAGAAGAGTACAATAGATCACACTAGTGGTGAATTATGGAGATCAAGCAAGGATACAAATTTTTTTTCTCTTGCTCTTTTTTTCTACCTTCTTCGATATGAACTTATTCGAGTTAAAATTTTCCAATATGTTGAATTAATTCATGAATATTGAATAATTTTCTTGGGGGGGAGTTATCTGAGCTGGTTAAACCAATTAATTTCTTTTTTATTCAAACTTTAAATCTCACTGGATCATATCTATCTCTCTCTCGCTCATTTTTTTAAACAATTTATTTTTAAAGAATCATGATTAGTGCAAAAGGATCTTGATTGGATTAAAATTTAATTTTGTTCGATATGAGGATTATACTAAAAAGAGAATCAGGATCAATGAGAGAGAGACTCACCGAGTTCAACCGAAAAGTTGAACTGAGTGATTTCTGATTTTTTTCATTGGTCATTGTAAGATTACTAGAGTTGATGAACCATGGATTTCAAACAATCACATGTTGATCTAAATAAAATCTTCTCAGCCACTTTGAATCAGATCCAGATATTTCCATCTAGCATGTGAACAAGGGAAAGAAGAAGTGAAGCCAGCCAGTTGATTTCCCCCAGTCATCCATTGATTTTTTTCACTGCATTTATCAATTGGTTGTCTACCTATGTTATCAAACTGCACTTATTGACTCTCACATTCACACAAAATTTTACTCACTTCATTGTTACACCATCACAATCATTTTTTTCTATGTTTTTTGTTATCTTTGTTTTGTTTTTCTTTTGATTGATCATTCATCAAAAATTTAGTCCCACCCTATGGGTTAACCATGTCTTACCACTATACTAGGTTGTAAGTAGGTTTGTAGATTTTTAATTTTCCCACAATCAACGACCCACATCTTGCAATATAACTATGGGTTTTGGTTTTTTATGATGAACACTTGTTGGATATCATGAAGGGAAAATAGTTAGTGATTGGATATAGAATTTTTAAGTACCATTATTTGTTTTCAACAATGGCTCTAAGGTAGGTTTATTATCTCTCAAATCCACTTGATTAGAACATGAAGGCTGAAATTGAAATAATTTTTTTGTTTAAAATTTTTATGAAATTCTGGTGTGATTCTTTTTAGAAACCACATTAGTTATGGTTTTGAGTAATTGTGGAAATTTCATGGTTTGTGGAAAATACTCTTTGATGATAATTTTAAAATAATAATTTTAAAATTACTATTTTGATTTGATACATTAGAAAATGTTGTTTAAGAGTTTTAAATAATGATTTTTTGTTAAATATCTTGGCATAGGTTTTGGAATACAAGGTTTGTCTGATTTTATTTACATTAGATGAGACCCTATGTTAGGGGAGAGTACCATTAGGGCACCTAGTATTGGTTACCTTGTGATGACTTGATAGATCTAAGATAGATCTTTCATGAGTATGGAACTATCACTTGGGCATACATATGTTGATGTGTGGATGTGTGAAATAATGTATTGAGTATGGAAAATGGAATTTAAGAAATTGTTTTAAATGATTTATTTATTTATTTCCATGGAAAACTGTGTTGGATTTTATATAAAATATTTTAAATTTCTTTTAATATGTTTATATAAATGTTGTAATTTTTTTGTCTATAATGGATTGGATTATTATGAAGGTATGGATTATTGTTTTTATTATTTAATTTCCTTGTTTTATCCTAATGGGGGTTCCTTATGGCCTCAATAAGGACTCAATATCATTTAGAGATCGTTCAAAGACCAGAGTCCCATGAATTAGAGAGACATACTTAGCTGCATGGTTAGCACATGGTTAGTGCTAACTATACAAATCAATTATTCATGGAACTCAGTTCACAATAACACACTGAATGGTTTTTTACAACCATGTGAGCCATGATGAATGACTATGTGGGTGATATAGAGTTTTTAATGGAGGTATTTTTCCTGGATTATGCACAATTAGTCTGAATGGTCAAAAGGCCTTAATTTTTTTATTTTTGATAATCCACCTTTCAAGGGGTGAGGTGGAACCCTTACATGGCTTGAAGTCTTAGAGACAATTACACAAACCATAGGTCTTAAAAGAAATCACTCAGACAAGGAAACTTAGAACTACTCCTCCCCAACACATGTTATGATAACAACACACCACCATCGCAATGATGGTTGGATAACTATCCTATGAAGAGCTTCATAGGCTCGGTACCGATGGAAATTACATACTGTCTCATTCTTCCTATTCCTATTATCTCTGCTTGGGTTAATGTTCCTACTCTAAATCCTCATCTAGATAATGGTACCATGTTGTCTGACTAGTACATCTTCAAATTTATGTGGCCTGAAGGCCTTGGGGTGGCCCAAAGGCCTTTAGAGATAACTGGCGTAGAGGCCTTGGGTGTCCGGAAATCCTTATAGGACCCAAGGACTAAACCGGTGGCCCAAAGGCCCGGATGAATGAATAGTGCCAACTACTACAATACCGAATAGTACTTGCTCCAGTTCCTACTACCATTTGTCAAACCCTGTGCCTAGACAAAATTATGGGGTTCCTTGGGTAGTGATGGGTTCATTGTTTTTCTAATCGTGTGGCTAAATCATGTGACCTAGTTTTTTAAATTGACTTTACCATTATTAACTAATATTTTTTTACTCATCTCTCACATTTCTTTTCTTCCCCAGTGAATGTGAAAACCCTTTCTTCTTCTACGGAGCTCTCCCAAGCCTAGGTTTGGATTCTTGAAAACTCTTATATCTAAACATTGTTTTCATCACTATCAAGGGTGTTGGATCCATAATGGGAAGCTTCCTAATCTTATTTTCTCTATTTTTTTTCTTCCCATATATTATGCTACTTTGGTGTGATCTCATATCATATCTTTTCTAGGCATTGGTTTGTTCTTCTATTTTATACTATTATATATTTATTCAAGGGCCGACATCGGACGAGGATATATTGAAAAAACTATGGTAGGTTTTCTATAATTTTTTCTAAAATTGTAGTTGTTTTTATAATTTTTTTATTATGCATATGCCGGATATTTCGGCGAATTGGATTAAAATTTGTCTTTCCTCTTTTATTAATTAAACTATGTTATGAAACTCAAACAAACCAATGTTAAATTATTAGAAGATTCCAACCTAATTGATTTATACCCCCCTAGGTGATATAAATTGAATAAATAAATTGATATGAATGAATGTGGGTGGAATTCACACACCGCATGTTGAATATTTATAAATATAAAGTGCATGAATTGTGACACCCATGGTTAGATGGGGAAATGATTATAAATATTTTAGAGGTAATCCCTAATGACTATTTTTATTAAACCATAAATAATGGTTTGAGAACAGTTGTTAAGGGTTCTATTGAGCATGGAGTTTCACACTCCCTTATGTTGGGTGTGGGTCATGATGTGTCACACCATTTACTTTATATGGGGGATGGGAATTCCATTCCACATTTCTATGTATCGGGTTTTGGGCATGTGGATTCACTCAAATATGTTTAGTGACGAGCATGACATATCAAATTCATATGAGTTTCATAGATAGTACCCTTACTAGATTCATTGGCTCATTAGACTAGTCATGGATGCTGGAGTTATGCCCGAGTTTCATTTAGAACCAACTATCTATGTATACTCTTATAGATGTCCATACAAATAGAGTGTATATACATGTATACATATAATATATATATAATTACTATATTTATGGTAAACTGATCAGACTCATTCTAGCCTATGCTGAAGTAGGTAGAGTCATCCTGGCATCTTATTAGAACCTAACCCAACTAGTATTTATTTTTTCAAAGTTTTTATTATTCCTTATACATACACACTGTTATGTTATACACATGGACTATATTATTCTAGAAATCATTGGTTTTGGACTACTGATTTAATATAACACAATACATGGACTGTCTTTGGTACTCTAGTAGACTTCATGACTGTAAGTGTAGACAAGGGAAAGTGCCCTGTCATGGATGTTTGATCTATTTTATTTATAGATTAGAGCATGGAAGTAGAGGACCGATCATATGTTCATTATTATAGTGGAGTTTTCTATTGAACTTCTTAAATTTTTTATATCATGTTGTATATATCTTTAATCTACATCCTATATATCTCTTTTTGAATATCATCATTCCATGAAATTATTTTGTATATAACTTAGCTTACATGTTGATTATTATTACTGCTTGGATGTTTCTTATCATGATATGTTTTATATTATATCAGGATTATTTTAATTATATATATTTATTATTACCATTGTGTCACTTTGATATGAGGGTATCATCTTCACAATGGACAACCTTAGACACCCAATTCTAGTGGGAAGCCTCTCGCATATAGGGAGGAATTCTTGAAGAAATGTGACCCATTGGCACGGGGAACTGTTTAATTGGCTCCCGAGTTCAGATGTTACAAAGTTGTATTAGAGGATTTTTTTCATTTTATTTTACATTTTTATATTATACATGATACTATGAAGGTAATGGAATTTAGCAATGAGTCTGTTCTGGGGAGTACCTAATCCATGTACAAGATAAACCCAACTTACTTGTGATGGATTATTACTGTTTTAATTTGTGCATGTTACTATTGCATGGATTTCACTATAGGGGAATGCACTTGTATTTTTGATGTTATTAATATTGAAATTATTACTATTATGAATATCCTTTTTTTACTTAGCCTGTTACTATAAAGAGTATTTACCTCATGCATCATCATAGGTATTTTAGGACTAATATGCCATGAATTTCTTAATGCCACATTTACATTATTCATGCATTTCCTACTGCATATAGTTAGTCACTAGATTATTATATGTTTAAATGTGCTAATTGTTCTTTTATGGATAACATAATTGGATTAATTAAAGTTACTATATCAATATAAATGGGTTTTTTCCATAGATATTGATGATGACACCTTAATTGGCCAATTATAGAATATTTTTGGTGGTAGACCAACTGATTCCAGTGAATGAAATGTTGATACTTTATTGGATTACTTGAGTGAAAAAATAATTTATGGAGAAAGTAATCATATAAATATTTAAATTGATTTATGTAATCAAATCATTTCATATGACCTATTACATCCCGATTCCACTAGTAAAGGTCATGTTATAGTCAAGTGATGTTCCAATTACAATTTATAAGTAGTATGAATTTTATAAATTGGTAATAGAGATGCATCTAACTGGACCATGTTATCTATATAAAATAATATGAAGAATATGAAATTAAAACATTTAAATGAAATGGTTACTGCTAAATAGGATTCCAATTGGAAAGTAAACATTATTCCCCACTATAAATTGTAATTGAAACACCATATACTGGAGCCTTTTTCTTGTGATATGAGACTTAGAACCAAACACAACCTTAGTAGTGGGTAGTTGGGGATATCTCTTATGGTCTATTATATTCTCCATTTATTACCTAGACTAGGATTTAGGAGTCAGCAGAGTGGTGTGATCTTTTCCATATGAGGCTTCTCCCTTTATTACCTAAACTAGAATTTAAGAGTGCAGAGTGGTGCGATCTTTTCCATATGTGGCTATGTACCTATACTAATAATTTATCTAGGACTTTTCTACTTCAAAATTATTTTCTAACACATGAATTTGGCATTGTAGAATCATTACACCATGAAATCCATGATTCATATGCCAAGAAGGTGGTAATGACCATGCCCTAGAGGTGTGGGGCCCTGAGCTGATAGTGACAACCCTATAGTGACACTTATGAAACTACCTTCTATTCCTAAAATGAGAACTAATGCCTAGTTTTGAGAGGGTTTATTTTGTATGATATGGTCCATGAAAGGATTTTATTGAACAACTTCATTTATGGACGAATTTACTTGGGTGTTCCAGTAGCAGCATCCTCCAACCTTCTGAGGGGATAAAAGACTTCAATTTGATTAGTCATGGTCAGATTCCATGATTTCTATATTCAAGAATCTATAGATGACTCCATAGAGGTTGTTCAAGATCCTTTTATATATCTTTTATCCCTCTTCCATGTGATGGTTGGATTACAACTACCCATGCAGACTGAAATCATGATATGATCTGGAGGGATTTCTAGATGATCTTCTACGATTACTTCTTCCTAAAAAATATTTTGGGCTGACCGGGATTAAGGGTTCATGAACATGTAGTAGGGATCCATGAAATTTAAAGATAATTATACTATTTTTACTAAGATAAAGAGATTCACATTCCCTTTAGTTGTTGATGATATCATTACTATGATGTGATTTGAGGAGGGGCTTATATATTATATCTGATAATCGGCTAATTTTTTCCAATAGACCATTATTTATAAGATATTAAAATAAGGCCTTATTATTTAGCACAATTTGAGGGAAGACAATGGTGTGAGATAGGGTGGTTTAGCACCTATAGTAGCCAGTGGTTCTTCTAGTCGGAGGAAGCAATGTTTCAAGGTTGCTCATGGTGGTAGTAGCTGTCAAGAAACTCATACTAACTTATTCATTATATGTAACCAGTGAGGAAGCTGGGAAAAAAACTAGTGTATGAGTAATATAGTTGATTGCATAGACTGTATATAGATGGGGCATATCTAGAACTTATTCAAGACTATTACACAAGTTCCTAGAAAGAGAGGGTCTAAATCGACTCCACGCTCTAGAGCGGGACCAATAGTATATCATTAGGAAGGAAACAGGAATATCATCGCTATGTAAACTAAGGTGGAGGTTAAGGTAGAGGGGATTAGACTTAGGACTTAAAATTCCATTAGAGAAGGCCTACTCAGGGTATTCAGGTTGTAACTCAGGGCCATGGTACGACCCAGATACACACAGTGCAACCTATTCTAGAGGTTTAGAGTGTCAAACCTTATATTGTTTGAGGTACTATTCTAGTAGCCTCAACTATAGTGACTACTTTATTTAACACAATTTTATCACTCATATATCTGAGGTAATTATATAGAGTCTGGGCCTCAAGATAGGGTAATTTTATGGCATCATGACACTTGATACCTCACCGGGTATCCAATCATAGAGTGTTTTCTGATGTAAGGATTGTCCCCTTAATATAACTATATACATTTTCATGTATAATATTTCCATCAAAGACATTAAAGGGTTTTATTTTATTCTTGAAATTTAATGGTTAACTCTATATCAATCCCATATCAATTATTATCAATAGATGGTGATGTTTACATCACCGTAGGGAGACCAGCATGTTCATAAGGGATAATTTTATTTCCATGTATCTTGAGATGTCATGCACATCAAGGGTTGGGTGGAGTGATAGAATAGATCACTATTATTTTATTGGATGATTAAGGGTTATAACTTGCTGTTTTCCCTCTTGTGGTGGATCATTTTAGCGATGTATTCCCAAATGATTTTTCTGGGTTACATATAGTTAGAGAGGTTGAACTCACCATTTATCTAGTTTTAAGAGCAGAACCAGTGTCCATTACTCATTATAATATTGAATCTATAGATATTCAAGAGCTCAAGAACAAATTGGAGGACCTAGAGGATAATGGTTTTATTTGACCTAGTACCATGACATGGGGTTAAGTGGTCCTTTTTTCCATAAAGAAAGATTGTACCCTCAAAATTTTCATGGATTAGTGATGGTTGAACTATCTCATACTTAAGAACTAGTATCTACTACCATGAATAGATGACCACGTTGATCAAATATGAGGAGTGAGGGTATTATGAAAGATTTATTTGAAGTTGTTCTATCATCGAGTACATTTTAGGTTTTCAACCAAACCTTATACTGTAACACCCGAGACTTTTTTGTTATATAAACCATCAATGGAATCTTTTTCTACACAACACTTACTTGGCTTGCTTTACACGCAATCGCGACCTTCCTCGATAGCTTGCGTCGTACGCAATACCGAGTTTCACTAAACAACAATATGCTATTAAAACTAGCCGTTATGAATAGTAATAACCACTTTTTGAAATATTATAAATTTTATTTTTCAAAATGGACTTCATTTTTGGACTCAGAATATCGAAATTAGCCTAGGGTGAAATTTTGGTATTTTTCTGAAAACTTTCAATTTTTGATGAATAGTGAAACCACTAAGTGGTAGGTTAAAAACCGAATTTTACATAAAACTTAATTTTACCGCTTCTGTGAATGGAATTTCGAAAATCCGAGAGACACGGTTAATATCAAGGACTAAAATGTGGTTCAATGAGATGAAAATAATTTTTGGTGAATAGTAACTTTTTACTTTTTTTTACCGCGGTTAATAGTAAATAGGGTAACTAAGGGTAAATATGATATCAATATTACCCTAACACATGTCCTAATTCTATTGGACAAGTGTATTTCGACCAAAGACAAACTTAGGAATAAAATATGACCATTTAGGCCCACTTGGGTTAGATTAGGACATTTATTATTAATTTATTTAAAGAAGGGTTAAAAGAGTTAAAATCAAAGTTTATTTACTAAAACATTTTTAATATGGGGTTATACATAAGCTAAATTCGATTTTAAATATTCATTAGAAATCTAAAAAGATTTCCTACATGATGGTATTTTATTTGTAATTTTTAGACATCAAATAATTTAATTTATTTATGACACAAAGATGATGCAGTAATTATCTTGTTAACAAAATATTGACATAATTGATGTTATAAACACCAAAATAAATGTAATTTGACACTTTTTATGAATTCCACTAATTTTCTAGGTTACTATGATATATTAGTGTTGATTTAATCAATTTGGATCGAACATATAATTCTGTTATGACTTTCACAAAAATCATATATCAAATAGTGTCAAAATTGACACAAAATAGTTTTTAAATCAAATATTATATTACTAATTGTTATTTTATTCCTAAAAATCTAAGGTTCGGCCAAATGACTTAGATAAGGATATATATATTAATAATAAACAATTTGGGGTTCGTTTGGCATGTTATAGTAAGTGTATTAACCATATAGTGAAAGAAAACAAAAAGACATGGTAAAAGTTAAATTATTTAACTTAGAGTTAAATCTAATTGATAAGGTTAAAATAATATCCTAAACTTGTCTAAATTCTATTGGTTGATAGGATTTCGACCCTTCCCCACTTTAGCTTCGAAATAAGACCCTTTGGAACCATTATAAACCGATTTTGACTTTAATATAAAATAATATTTTGAGAAATTCCTAAGGTGCCCCTCTCCTCCCTTATAAAAGGGCACCTCCTCCCCCTCCTCCTCACACCAAATTGAGCACTCAAGCTCGGCCAACCCCTGCCATTTTCTCCTCTCCACTTCCCTAGAATAATCCTAGAGGTCCTGGTCTTCTCCAAAGACCAATATTAGTTCCTTAAGTGGAGGATTCAAAGAGGCGTTCCAAAGAAGAGGTAATATCGATTACCGATCTTTTCAATTTCTTTCGTCTTCAACTTCTTCTTCTTTAGTTGTTTCATGACAAAGTAATAACATCAGTATTACTTACATACTGATATGTTATTATAAATATGAAACAACCCTAATTCACCTTCTATCCATCCTACGGAAAAATGAAATCACCGCGCGTGCGTACGTACGGAATACCGTCTCCACGCCGTGGTGTAATCTATTTTTCCACCATCACCTTACAAGGATGGTTATAATGGTGTAATAAGTAACTATATATGATTATTATGAAGTAATATTGATACTGAAATAATATATATATACTCCAATACAATTCCACGATCATAGGAACGATATCATCACTCGTGCGTACGTACGGAATACCGTCTCCACGATGTGATGCGACTCGTTCTACATGATCTTCATTTCATAATGATTATATAAATGAATTGAATGAATGAATATGGTATATACTACACTAATACCATTCTGTAAATGAATTATCTATAACCTAAATATAAGAATAAGAATTTATTCGACAAAACACACATAAGAACAAAAAGTTATAAAGACCCGAGTAACAAGTAAAAATGAAATATTACTAACAAGAAGCTAATAATATGACCATATATGATATCATATCAACATGTGTGATTCAGGAATAAGTCAATAACATTATTTAAACCATTATACAGGAGCTTCGGACACGTACAAAGCAAATCGGACCTAAGGTAAGGGAAATATCACAATCTCATTTTTATCCGAGATTGTTTATTCGTAAGTATTTACTGGGGTGTATTTTATCATCCACATCCATGTTCCCTCAATATGTAATATTGTTTCCATCCACTTGCAATAGTTTAAATCCAATTTTACCCTTAGGTGAGTTTTTAGTAAAGAATATGAAAGGAATCTTTTGTCGTTTTTCCGTACGAGGTACTTTTTTGACTTTTCCGACAAAAGTACCAAGAATGTTTTTTTTAACTTATACGGCACGAACGGATTTCTACTGTTTTATAAAGCCTTATTCTCATGAAGCTTCCTATAAAAGATTTCATGACTATTTTCAATAAAATCTCTTTCTTTTAAAATTGAATGATGTTTTGTGAAAAGAAATTGATTTTGAAGAAGAAAGGATATTTTCCTCAAGAATTCAATTCAAGTGTTATATCAAAATTATTTTCCATCTAAGATAATAAAGGGTTCTGTTTCTATCCATATTTTTACATTGTTTTGACTATGTTGTGATGGAATTATGTTTATGAATTCCTTTATCTTATATGAATTGATTTATGATGTCATGATGTTTCAAGAATCCCATTTTTGTTACATGTGTTATGCAATGATGTATGTTTTATGATTATGTGGCACACATAAGAAAGGATTCATTATAAGATGGGTGGGACCTATATCTCCCTCCAATGCATTGGGTAAAGATTTTATATCTCATGAGATAGACATGGCTGGAACGGAAGGTTATTTCGGTTCAGTGATACAGGACTGAAACGAGGAGTGAACTCGGTTCAGAAAGGGACTTTGTCCACTAAGATAGTCTTGGCAATAAGTCATGACTAACAAGAAATGATTTTCCATGATTATGTGTGCATGCCACAAAGTTTCAAGTTTCATGTTATGATTATGGGGATCTCATTTTCACTTCTATGATTTATTAAGATTTTATGATCTCTTTTGCAGGTTATGATTTTCAAAAAGATATGATATGATTTTTTATTTCCTTTATTGCCCTTGCTGAGCATTTGAGCTCACCCTTTTATGTTTTCTTTTCCCCAGGTCAGGAAGATGGATATTAAGTAGAATATGCTAAAAGGGACCCTAGATATGATGAAATAAATGGGAGGCACTGTAGAAGATTTATGAACCAGTTGTTTATGTTTCCCAGTTTCTAAAGACACTATACCTATACGGTCCTTTGTGGTTTTGTCATATGTTGTAATAAGTGTGCTTCAATTTTGAAGTATTAACAATGTATGTAAAGTATGGGTCATTATAGTTGGTATCAGAGGAAAGGTATAGTCAACCTTTGGAAACTAGGATGTGAAAGCCTTAGTAAGAACCCTAAGGATAAGTCTAAGCATAGAACACAATCTTAGTGTTTTAGAAATGGACTTGAATAACCTAGGATAAGACCTTAAGCATGAAAATTTTATTCTTGAATTATGTGGTTTTCCTATTATAATTAGTGTTGCTCACACTATTCTTCTTGGTTGTAGTCAATGGCTGGAACCCGAAGGAACCGTGTTAATGCGGAATGCGATGGGCAATGCAATGATTGTCCCCCTGAGCAACCAAACAATATGGGAGATGGAATGCAAAATCTTGTAGCCATGCTCACACAACTTTCTCAAGCTATGAATCATGCAGGATTTCCAAACGAGCAAAGGAGGGAGCAACATTCTGTTGAATCCTTCATGAGGCAGCGTCCACCTTCTTTCAGTGGGTCTACTGATCCATTAGTTGCTGAACAATGGATTAGTACTACTGAAAAGATATTTTCAGTTCTTCAATGTTCTGAACATGATAAAGTCATCCTAGCAGTGTATCGTTTAGAAGGAGATGCTGATCAATGGTGGAATCTTGTTAAGAATACGAGGCAAAGGGATGAAATTGAGTCTATGGAATGGGACGAGTTCAAGAACTTATTTTTCAATAAGTACTTCCCTCGTATTCTCCGAACAAAGATGGAGAAAGAGTTCCTTGAACTGAAGCAAAGGGATGATGAATCTGTTAGTACCTATGAAGAAAATTTTACAAGACTTGCAAGGTACGCTTCTGGTATTATTATCCAACCTGAGAGTAAAATCGATCGATTCTTTAGTGGCTTAAAACCAAGTCTTCGAAGGGCGTTAGCCATAAGGGACTTCAATAGCTACGAGGAAATCGTTCGATGTGCTCTCAAAGTCGAGATGGAGATTGGAGTAACCCATCAGTCACATGGGTTTGATAAGAAGAGGAAGATGGAATTCAAAGGAAACTCTAAAGAGCACACTGAAAAGAAGATGAACTTTCCCTTATGCTCAAAGTGTGGAAAGAAACATGGAGGGAGTTGTCTTAAAGGGACAAGTAAATGTTTTAAATGTGGAAAAGAAGGTCATCGGGCATTTGAATGCCGTGATAATGGGAAGAAGATGTCTAATGATGCAAACAAAGGAAGGGATACACAGAATGATCCTACTACACTTCAATGTTTCAAGTGCAAGGAGATGGGGCATTATGCCAATCAATGCCCAAATCCAAGGGTTGATGATGATGGTCGACGTCAACAAACTCTTAAGGCTAAAGACAAAGGAAAGTCACATGCAATTTCTACCAGCGATGTGGAGTACGATAACGATGTGGTGAAAGGTACACTTACCATCCACTCTAAAGTAGAAAATGTTTTATTTGATTCTGGATCCACCCACTCATTTATTTCTGAAGACTTTTCTAAGGGTATCACCGTATTACCTCAACAATTAGATGTTGAGTTAGCTGTGACAACACCTAATGGCACATCAATCGCATCAAAAGTTTATAATTCTTCTCCGATCGAAGTTTGTGGGAAAGTGCTTCCTGCAAATCTTGTGATCCTTCCTATAGTGGAATTTGATGTGATTCTTGGCATGGATTGGCTTTCTTTATACGGAGCTCATATCAATTGCCAAAGAAGGGAAGTCACATTTCATATTCCAGATCAATCTATGATCGTCTATCAATGCAAGGATGAACATAACCTTCCAGTGGAAATTTCTTCCATTTTATGGGTATTGATTCCACTAAATGAAGGTTATTTATCGCAAATGGTTGGTGAGAAACTCACGATTAAGAATATGCCTATTGTATGGGAGTTTGATGATGTATTTCCGGAGGAATTACCGGGTCTTCCACAAAATCGTGAAGTTGAGTTTTCAATAGAACTCGTACCGGGTGCTTTGCCTATTTCAAAGACACCGTATAGAATGGCCCCAATTGAGTTGCAAGAATTGAAGAAGCAACTCCAAGAGAATCTTGATAAGGGATTCATACGCCCTAGTGCGTCACCTTGGGGAGCACCTGTTCTATTTGTTAAGAAGAACGATGGATCAATGAGACTCTGCATTGATTATCGAGAACTTAACAAGATCACTATCAAGAAAAAATATCCTCTCCCACGCATTGATGACTTATTTGACCAACTACGCGGAGCTCAATACTTTTCCAAGATTGATCTTCGTTCAGGGTATCATCAATTAAGGGTCAAAAGGGAGGATATACCAAAGACGGCTTTCCGTACAAGGTATGGACACTATGAATTTATAGTGATTCCATTTGGTCTTACTAATGCCCCTGCTATCTTCATGGATCTAATGAATAGAGTCTTTAGAGACTATCTTGATCAATTTGTGGTAGTCTTTATAGACGATATTCTTGTCTATTCAAAGAGCAAGGAAGAGCATGAAGATCACTTGAGAATTATATTGAAGACCCTGAGAAAGGAGAAGCTTTATGCCAAATTTACTAAGTGTGAATTTTGGCTTCAAAAAGTTGCATTTTTGGGTCACATAATCTCAAAAGAGGGGATATCTGTGGATCCAGCAAAAACAGAGGTTATCGAAAGATGGTCGAGACCAACAACAGTAACTGAGATCCGAAGTTTTCTTGGTTTGGCTGGATATTATCGACGTTTTGTAAAAGATTTTTCACGATTATCTAATCCAATCACCAAGTTGACTCGGAAAGGAGTCAAGTTTGTCTGGACAGAGGAATGTGAAGAGAATTTCAAGGAGTTGAAAAGAAGGTTATCCAGTGCACCTGTGCTCACACTGCCTTGTAGTGGAGAAAGGTTTGTGATCTACAGTGATGCATCCAAGAAGGGATTGGGGTGTGTTCTTATGCAAAATGATATGGTGATAGCTTATGCCTCACGACAGTTGAAAATCCATGAGCAAAATTACCCAACACATGATTTGGAGTTGGCTGCGGTAATCTTTGCATTAAAGATCTGGAGGCATTGCCTTTATGGTGAAAGGTGTGATATTTATACTGATCATAAAAGTTTAAAGTATATTTTCACACAAAAGGAGTTGAATATGCGTCAAAGAAGATGGTTGGAGCTGATTAAGGATTACGACTGCTCAATCCATTACCACCCTGGGAAAGCAAACAAGGTGGCAGATGCATTAAGTCGACAAGACCATGCTAGTTTATCCATGATGAGGATCACAAAAGATCCAATATTTATGGATTTACAAAGGATGGATCTTGGAGTTATAATGGAAGGGGAAAAATCTTATCTTTCTCAAATGAATGTTCAACCATCTATACATGTGAAGATTAAAGAGGCACAGAAAGAAGATGTCGAGTTACAAAAGAAGGTGAGAAATGTTCCTGAATTTAACCTTGATTGTGATGGGATAATAAAGTTCAGGAATCGGGTTTGCGTTCCTCCCATCCCCGAATTAAAGAATGAGCTGCTGGATGAGGCTCATAGTTCATCATTCTCTATTCATCCTGGAAGCACGAAGATGTATAGGGACCTAAAAGAGTACTTCTGGTGGGATGGCATGAAGAGAGATGTTGCTGAATATGTATCTCGATGCTTGGTTTGTCAACAAGTTAAAGCTGAGAGACAGAAGTCTAAGGGGATGTTACAACCATTACCCATACCCGAATGGAAAATGGGAAAACATCACTATGGACTTTGTCACAGGACTTCCTAAAACGTCCAAAGGCAATAATGCTATCTGGGTCATAGTTGATCGTCTTACAAAGTCTGCACACTTCATTGCTATTAGAGAGGATTTCTCTCTAGATCAGCTTGCCAGGATATATGTAAAGGAAGTGGTAAGATTGCATGGAGTACCACTTTCTATTATATCTGATCGAGATCCGAGATTTACCTCGAAGTTCTGGCGAAGTCTTCAGCATACTCTGGATACAGAGTTGAGTTTCAGCACTGCTTATCATCCCCAGACAGACGGTCAGTCTGAGAGAACAATTCAAACCCTAGAAGATATGTTGAGAGCTTGCTCTATGGATTTCAAAGGAGGTTGGGATCAACACCTACCTTTGGTGGAATTTTCTTATAATAATAGCTTTCACTCCAGTATTCAGATGGCTCCTTATGAAGCTCTCTATGGAAAGAAATGCAGGACTCCAACTTGCTGGGATGAAGTTGGGGAAAGAAAGCTATTAGGACCTGATCTCGTTGATGAAATGGCAGAAAAGGTCAGATCTATTCAACAACACATAAGAGCAGCTCAGAGTCGACAGAAAAGTTATGCCGACAACCGAAGAAAAGACCTAGAGTTTGAAGTGGGCGATAAAGTGTTCTTACGAATATCTTCCTGGAAGAGGGTTATGAGATTTGGAAAGAAGGGGAAGTTGAGCCCTAGATATATCGGTCCTTTTGAAATACTGGATCGTGTTGGGAAGGTAGCTTACCGATTGGCGCTTCCACCGAATCTCTCTCAAGTTCACAATGTGTTCCATGTATCTCTCCTGAGAAAGTACATACCAGATCCTTCACATGTACTCAGCTCAGAAGTTGTACCGCTGGAGCAAGATCTTTCTTATGAAGAACAGCCGATAGAGATTCTGGATCGTAGCGAAAAAGTCCTACGAAACAAGACCACTCGCTTGGTGAAAGTTTTATGGAGAAACCACCAACTTGAAGAAGCTACATGGGAGCTTGAGGATATGATGAGGGAGAAGTATCCTCATCTGTTTGTTACAAAGTGACGAATTTCGAGGGCGAAATTCTTTTTAAGGGGGGTAGAATGTAACACCCGAGACTTTTATGTTATATAAACCATCAATGGAATCTTTTTCTACACAACACTTACTTGGCTTGCTTTACACGCAATCGCGACCTTCCTCGATAGCTTGCGTCGTACGCAATACCGAGTTTCACTAAACAACAATATGCTATTAAAACTAGCCGTTATGAATAGTAATAACCACTTTTTGAAATTTTATAAATTTTATTTTTCAAAATGGACTTCATTTTTGGACTCAGAATATCGAAATTAGCCTAGGGTGAAATTTTGGTATTTTTCTGAAAACTTTCAATTTTTGATGAATAGTGAAACCACTAAGTGGTAGGTTAAAAACCGAATTTTACATAAAACTTAATTTTACCGCTTCTGTGAATGGAATTTCGAAAATCCGAGAGACACGGTTAATATCAAGGACTAAAATGTGGTTCAATGAGATGAAAATAATTTTTGGTGAATAGTAACTTTTTACTTTTTTTTACCGCGGTTAATAGTAAATAGGGTAACTAAGGGTAAATATGATATCAATATTACCCTAACACATGTCCTAATTCTATTGGACAAGTGTATTTCGACCAAAGACAAACTTAGGAATAAAATATGACCATTTAGGCCCACTTGGGTTAGATTAGGACATTTATTATTAATTTATTTAAAGAAGGGTTAAAAGAGTTAAAATCAAAGTTTATTTACTAAAACATTTTTAATATGGGGTTATACATAAGATAAATTCGATTGTAAATATTCATTAGAAAGCTAAAACGATTTCCTACATGATGGTATTTTATTTGTAATTTTTAGACATCAAATAATTTAATTTATTTATGACACAAAGATGATGCAGTAATTATCTTGTTAACAAAATATTGACATAATTGATGTTATAAACACCAAAATAAATGTAATTTGACACTTTTTATGAATTCCACTAATTTTCTAGGTTACTATGATATATTAGTGTTGATTTAATCAATTTGGATCGAACATATAATTCTGTTATGACTTTCACAAAAATCATATATCAAATAGTGTCAAAATTGACACAAAATAGTTTTTAAATCAAATATTATATTACTAATTGTTATTTTATTCCTAAAAATCTAAGGTTCGGCCAAATGACTTAGATAAGGATATATATATTAATAATAAACAATTTGGGGTTCGTTTGGCATGTTATAGTAAGTTTATTAACCATATAGTGAAAGAAAACAAAAAGACATGGTAAAAGTTAAATTATTTAACTTAGAGTTAAATCTAATTGATAAGGTTAAAATAATATCCTAAACTTGTCTAAATTCTATTGGTTGATAGGATTTCGACCCTTCCCCACTTTAGCTTCGAAATAAGACCCTTTGGAACCATTATAAACCGATTTTGACTTTAATATAAAATAATATTTTGAGAAATTCCTAAGGTGCCCCTCTCCTCCCTTATAAAAGGGCACCTCCTCCCCCTCCTCCTCACACCAAATTGAGCACTCAAGCTCGGCCAACCCCTGCCATTTTCTCCTCTCCACTTCCCTAGAATAATCCTAGAGGTCCTGGTCTTCTCCAAAGACCAATATTAGTTCCTTAAGTGGAGGATTCAAAGAGGCGTTCCAAAGAAGAGGTAATATCGATTACCGATCTTTTCAATTTCTTTCGTCTTCAACTTCTTCTTCTTTAGTTGTTTCATGACAAAGTAATAACATCAGTATTACTTACATACTGATATGTTATTATAAATATGAAACAACCCTAATTCACCTTCTATCCATCCTACGGAAAAATGAAATCACCGCGCGTGCGTACGTACGGAATACCATCTCCACGCCGTGGTGTAATCTATTTTTCCACCATCACCTTACAAGGATGGTTATAATGGTGTAATAAGTAACTATATATGATTATTATGAAGTAATATTGATACTGAAATAATATATATATACTCCAATACAATTCCACGATCATAGGAACGATATCATCACTCGTGCGTACGTACGGAATACCGTCTCCACGATGTGATGCGACTCGTTCTACATGATCTTCATTTCATAATGATTATATAAATGAATTGAATGAATGAATATGGTATATACTACACTAATACCATTCTGTAAATGAATTATCTATAACCTAAATATAAGAATAAGAATTTATTCGACAAAACACACATAAGAACAAAAAGTTATAAAGACCCGAGTAACAAGTAAAAATGAAATATTACTAACAAGAAGCTAATAATATGACCATATATGATATCATATCAACATGTATGATTCAGGAATAAGTCAATAACATTATTTAAACCATTATACAGGAGCTTCGGACACGTACAAAGCAAATCGGACCTAAGGTAAGGGAAATATCACAATCTCATTTTTATCCGAGATTGTTTATTCGTAAGTATTTAATGGGGTGTATTTTATCATCCACATCCATGTTCCCTCAATATGTAATATTGTTTCCATCCACTTGCAATAGTTTAAATCCAATTTTACCCTTAGGTGAGTTTTTAGTAAAGAATATGAAAGGAATCTTTTGTCGTTTTTCCGTACGAGGTACTTTTTTGACTTTTCCGACAAAAGTACCAAGAATGTTTTTTTTAACTTATACGGCACGAACGGATTTCTACTGTTTTATAAAGCCTTATTCTCATGAAGCTTCCTATAAAAGATTTCATGACTATTTTCAATAAAATCTCTTTCTTTTAAAATTGAATGATGTTTTGTGAAAAGAAATTGATTTTGAAGAAGAAAGGATATTTTCCTCAAGAATTCAATTCAAGTGTTATATCAAAATTATTTTCCATCTAAGATAATAAAGGGTTCTGTTTCTATCCATATTTTTACATTGTTTTGACTATGTTGTGATGGAATTATGTTTATGAATTCCTTTATCTTATATGAATTGATTTATGATGTCATGATGTTTCAAGAATCCCATTTTTGTTACATGTGTTATGCAATGATGTATGTTTTATGATTATGTGGCACACATAAGAAATGATTCATTATAAGATGGGTGGGACCTATATCTCCCTCCAATGCATTGGGTAAAGATTTTATATCTCATGAGATAGACATGGCTGGAACGGAAGGTTATTTCGGTTCAGTGATACAGGACTGAAACGAGGAGTGAACTCGGTTCAGAAAGGGACTTTGTCCACTAAGATAGTCTTGGCAATAAGTCATGACTAACAAGAAATGATTTTCCATGATTATGTGTGCATGCCACAAAGTTTCAAGTTTCATGTTATGATTATGGGGATCTCATTTTCACTTCTATGATTTATTAAGATTTTATGATCTCTTTTGCAGGTTATGATTTTCAAAAAGATATGATATGATTTTTTATTTCCTTTATTGCCCTTGCTGAGCATTTGAGCTCACCCTTTTATGTTTTCTTTTCCCCAGGTCAGGAAGATGGATATTAAGTAGAATATGCTAAAAGGGACCCTAGATATGATGAAATAAATGGGAGGCACTGTAGAAGATTTATGAACCAGTTGTTTATGTTTCCCAGTTTCTAAAGACACTATACCTATACGGTCCTTTGTGGTTTTGTCATATGTTGTAATAAGTGTGCTTCAATTTTGAAGTATTAACAATGTATGTAAAGTATGGGTCATTATATATACAGTTTCCATAACAGGTATGAACTATATGAGTAATTGGTAATGCCATTTGGTATCATGAATGCACCAGCTATTTTCATGGCTCTAATAAATCAGGTTTTAAACCTATATTTACATTCCTTATTAGTATTTTCTGGGTATGACATTTTAGTGTATTCTTGTTCTTGACATAAACATGCCAAATATATTGATATTATGTTGGATACCCTAAGAGAGCACCATATTTAACTAAATCTCACCAAATTCCACTTCTGGATTGACAAATTCAGCATCCTAGGTCACATCATTTCGAAGTTGAGAGTATCGATAGACCTTGAGAAGGTGTTAGCTTTAGTTTCCTGGGATCATCCCATTAATTTCTTTGATATATGATGTTTATTGGGGATATCTTGGAATAATATATGTTTCATATAGGATTTCCCACACCTAGAATTGCCTCTTATGGGATTGAATAAGAAGGGTGTGAAATTCATATGTTCGGAAGCTTGTGAGAGATAATTTCAAGAGATGAAAGGTATGAAAAATTCAGAATCGATTCAGAATATTCTCGAGCCATGCAGGAGCTAAATGGTTTATTGTGAAACATCAGATGTTGGGATGGTGGTAGTTTTGATGTAGGATGACTGAGTCACAGGATAAGGGTCTCATTGGTTGAGGAATCATGAGTATAATTACCCAATGAATGATCTAGAGATAGAAGTTGTTGTTCATGCCTTACACCATTGGATGAATTATTTACTTGGGAAGAATTTTGAAGTATTCACTAATCACAAAACCCTCAAGTATTACTTTACACAACATGATCTAAATCTCAGGAAGTGCATATGGGTTCAATACCTGCAATATTTTGTTTTTATACATTCCTTTACACTTGGAAAAGGGAATTTTTTAGTTGATGATCTAAGCCATAAGACTCAGACAAAATTATTTTTGGATGATAGTGGTGAGTGGAATCTTATGGATTTGTTTATAGAGATGCATGTGGAGGTTCAAGTGGATCATGGGTAGACATTCCTACCAACTTTATTAATGAACTCTAACCTTTTGTAATGGGTGAGAATGAGGAATATTCCAGATCATGAGGTCCTGGTCTTGAGAGAGACTTTATCATATAGAGATTCATCTTCTTGTTGGACCATGGATGAGGATGAGATCTTATGAATACATAGGCATGTCTGGGTTCCATTAGACATCTAATAGTAACTGATGAGATAATTTTGTGCCTCAACTTAGGAATTGTATCCTAGAATCATCGAGTTGTATCGATACTTATGTCACCAATATTGGAGGACTTGTATAAAATGGGAGATAACCAGGTTTATCACTTAGTGTTCCACCTGTCAACAGATGAAGGTGGAACATCTATGATCGGATGGACTTTTATTAGTTGTCATCCATTCCCGAGTGGAAATCAGACAATTTTTCTATGGAATTTGTGACATGTTTCCCCAAGTATCCTTGCTGAAATAATATGGTTTGGGTTTTAATTGATTGGTTAAAAAAGTTTGCACTACTCTTACATGTTCGAGATACCCTCTCAATAGACGAGCTAGTGAGACGATATGTTAGGGAGGTCATACGACTTCATGGAGATCTATGATCTATCATATATTATAGGGAAACTTGTTTCACATCTCAGTTCTAGAAAGGGTTTTATATGGCCTTTATTATATAGGTTCTATTGATCACATCCTATCACCCTCAGACCGATGGATAGACAGAGTACATAATCCAAGTGTTAGAGGACATTCTCCAAGCATGTGTCCTTGATTTTGGTCATTCTTGGGAGAAACACATAACCCTAATAGATTTCATTTATAACAAAATATTCTAGGCTATAATCTAGATATATCCTTATGAAGCTTTATATGGTAGGCCATGCAGATCACCTCTATCATTGTTAGTAGAAAGGGAAGCAGGTTTTCTTAGATCAAATCTTGTTCATGAGATTTCAAAGTGAGTTTTTTTAATCATGAAGAGCATGTTAATAGATCATTCCAGACAACAATCATATTTCAATCGGCTCTGATAAACTCTTGAGTTCGAGGTTGGGGATCAGGAATTCTTTTGGGTTTGATCTAGGTTGGCTCATCGATAGATTCAGCAGTAGGGTAAGCTTTCATATTGATTCATTAGTCCCTTTGAGGTTGTAGAATGAATTAGACAATTGGATTACTAAATATCACTTCCTCAAAGATATTAATCTATTCATGACCTATTTTATGTGTCTCAGATCAACCGATATTATCCAAACCTATCACATGTTTTCTATCCTAATGAGGTTGAGTTAGATTTTGATACTTACTTTGAGGATTATCCAATGTGTATCTTGGATCATAGCATAAATACATTCCAAAGCTGGTTAGTTCCTTTAGTATGGGTTCTATTAAAGAATAACATAGTACAATATGAGAACTGGGAGCAAGAAGCTGATGTATATGCTTAGTGGCCGGATGTTTTCTTAGATGTTTCCTCTTTACCTTCGAAAGGCCGGATCTAGGATGAGTTTCTTTAAGGAGGGGAGGTTGTAATGACTTTTCTCTTCATGAAGGTATGGATCATTATTTTTATGGTTTATGAAACTTGTTTAATAATAGTCATGGATACCTATGGCCTTAGGAATGTCTTGGGATCATATGGGTGTCATTTGATCCCAGATTTGCGAAAATTGGAGAGACAGACTGAGCTCCACGGTTAACACATGATTAGTGATAACTGTATGAATCAACCATGTAGGGAAATTAGTGCACAGTAAGAGGCTGCATGGTATGTCTACAACCATGTGAGCTAGGAGCATACTCATTCAAGTGATTCACAGTTTTTAATAGAGGCATTTCTCATGTCTTTCACATGGTTAGTCAGACTATGCATGTATCCCATGTGAGGAGGTTCCTTCGGCCTGTATAGATGTATAGTTAGCACATGTTTTGGGAAACCATGTAGCCAAACCACGTGACCTAATTTTTTAATGGTATTTTACCATTTTTTCCTCAAATTTTTTTAACCCATATCTCCCATTTATTTTCTCCTCCAACAAATGTATAACCCCTTTATTCTTATGTGGGTATCTGTCAAGACAACGTTGGGATTCTTGATAAATCCTCAATTAGGACTCCATTTTGATCATCATCAGGTGCATTGGATCCACAAAAGTGAGCTTCTTAATCCTATTTCTGTATTTCTTAGTTTATCATCCCATCTCTTAGGCTACTTTGGTGTGAGGTTATATGCCCTATTTTCAAGGCATTGGTTTGTTCTTCTATTTTCTTCCATTATAGCTCGATTTAATGGCCGAAAATGAATTAAGATAGTTCTAT
Source organism: Viscum album (assembly GCA_963277665.1). Lineage (NCBI taxonomy): Eukaryota > Viridiplantae > Streptophyta > Magnoliopsida > Santalales > Viscaceae > Viscum > Viscum album. Next base: position 142,201,282 of record OY728155.1, read on the forward strand.
GAACCTATGTAAGGTGGTCTAGAAATATTACCTAAACTTTTAGGTGTTTTTATAGTATTTTTCATTATTCCACATGTCATAAATTTATGTATGTTTCCTTAAAATGTGTTCTACCTATTTAATTAATTATGCTATGTTATTACACACTCAAAAACCTATATTAAATTATTAGGGGATGTATACCTCATTTATTTCCACCCCATTAGGTGTGATAAATTAAATGGATAAATTTATATGAATGAAAGTGTGTGGAATGTCCATGCCATGTATTGAATAATTATAAATATGAATTGTATGGATTGTAACACCCATGTTGGATAGGGTAAAATGATTATAAATATTTTAGAATTAATCCTTCATGAATACTATTATAAGACCGTGGATAATTTTTTTGTGAACAATGGTTAAGGGTTTTACAGATAATGGAATTTCACACGCCCTTACATTGGGTGTTGGGCATGACATCTCAACCTGTTTACTTTATTTGGGTGATGGGGTTTACATTATATGTTCTTCTATATTAGGTGTTGGACATTAAGAGTTACCCCACTATTTTGAGTTATGATCATGATGTCTTACATTCTTATGAAATTCAGGGATACTACCCTTTTTAGAGTCATTGTATCATTAGACTTGTCACAGACTCCTTAGTTGAGCCTCCGTCCAGCTAGCACCTAGTATCCATGTATAAGCCTTGAGATGTGCATACATATAGAGTGTATATACATATAGACATATTATATGTATATATATATATTATTACTATATATTTGTTAAATTTATCGGACTCATTTTGGCCTTTACTAAAGCACGTAGAGTCAGTCAGGTGTCGTATTGGAACCTGATGTTACTCATATTTATTTTCCATAATTGTTTGTTATTTCTTATACTTACGCACAACTATGCTATAAACACTAGCTGGGTTATTCTAGACACCATTTTTGGTGGAATATTGAGTTCATCTCATCTCCTACTTGGGAATCCTTTGGTACCCATTTAAACTTTATTACTATTGGTGTGGACAAGGGAAATCACCCTATCCTAGAAACTTGATCTATTTTACTTATAGTTGGAGCATGGGATGAGAGGAACGAGCATATAAATGTGATTCTATTGGATCCATGTTTTTTGAATTTTTGTATAGAATTTTTTATATGAATTTTCTTTACATCTTCTATATCTCCCTTTTGAATATTGTCATTCCATGAAATCATTTTGAATATAAATTAGCCTACAGATTGGTTATTATTACTTATTAGATGTTTCTTATTCAGCTATTTTGTCTATTATATCATGATTCCACTATTTCTATTTATTTATTATTACAGGTGTTCCAGTATAATATGAGGGTATAATCTCCCCACTATAGCACCTTGTAACCTCACTATTAGTCAGTAGTCTCTGAGGTATAGAAATTCGTTCTTGACGCCATGTGACCCACTAGTTTGAGACACTATTTAAGTGACTCATGATTCAAGACATTACATTTTCCTAGTGACATGAGTTGGAAATTAATTGGGTAAATCCTACTATGTTTAGACTCACCCCATTATTGGGAACTATTGTAGATTTTTAGATGTCATCTATCAAGAAATTGGTAAAGTCAAGGTATCTTAGTTATTTTGTGATGTTTCATGATACCTTGGGTGTATATTGTCAATTTGAAGCTTAAAGAAAGATGAGAGTTGATGGTGGATGTCCTTGGTGTCCTTGGGTTTTGTTGTCTTTTGATTCTGTTGGTTATGTCATGTGGTTTTTGCTTGTACTCTGATATGGTTGTTGGCTTGGTTATGTTTTTAATTTTATTTTTATACTTATGAAACAAATAGTGGGTTTTTATTATATTTTTGTTTTTATGTTTATCTTTAAAAGGGAAAATGTTCCCCAAATGTACTTAAGAACCTTGACGTTCATTGTTAGCCTTTTGTGTTTTGGGGATGTCACCTATGGCTAGTAACACTCACTACCTCTTTCAAAACCAATGGGAGAGGGTAGGTATGTTACAATAGACCATTTACTACCTTTTTCTCATTCTAATAAAAATAAAAATAGTATTCATATGTATGTGCATACTATTTCCCTCTTAGCATGACATAGTTAATTTTTCATCACCACGATACATGAATGGTTATCAGAATATAATTAATAAATAACAATGATTTTATTATTAAATTAATAATTTTATTTTAATTTTTAATATGGAACATTTAAAATTTAACTCATTAAATAAGATAACACTTTTGTTCGTCAAAAATTTGAAAAAAAACTCATCCTTGATTTCAACCACGCAACGTTAAAACTAAAAGTTTCATGTGAAGAAAATTGGAATTCATAAACCATTATAGAGAATATATTACAGTACCTTAAATAGTATAATAAAAAAATTTAACTAGATATCAAATAATAGGGATCTACATCGACACTTTAAACTATGCATGAAACAATTACAATCGCTAAAATCTGATGAAAAAAATAAACTATACCTAACTAATAAATATATAATAAATGATTATAATTGAAAATAATATAGGTAAATAGATTTTAATAAGTCACCAAAATATTTTATTCGTATTTTTGTTTTTATTAAATAGGAGGTTAAAAATCATTCATGGAATTTTGGTATTATGGTAAGGGTGTTTTGTCTCAATTTCCATTATTTGATTCATGTTTTGTTTCGTACACCCAATTTCATTTAAAAATTATGTATAATTTCTATTGGATATATAATATCCGGATTTTTCTATTATCCATGATAATTTTAGTTTAATTATAAACTCTTTATTTAAAGGGGTCTATATCAAAATGTCTCTTAAGCTATAAGGGATTTTTCTTGACTCGACATATTTTCTTGAGTCATAATGATTCCTCTTTGATTAAAGGTTTACAAGATGGTTTTATTTTATTCAATAATGATATTATAATTCCTATGAAACTTATTTTATATAGAATTACATTAACGTATCTATTTATTTATAAAATCACATGATGATTATAATAATTTTAATTATCTATAAATTTGCTCGTTTTCTCCCATATCTATAGTCTCTCTTCCTGCTTATGATCTCCATTATTATTTTTCAAATCTATAAATATTTTATTTTTGATGATATTAAAAGTTCTCTTCACCTTTTTAAAAAATTGATTTACCCCTCTTTTATTATGTCTGTTTTAATCAAGGTATTTTCAATATATATAAAAAATTGATTTACCTTCTCAGTTCATATATTTTTTTCCCTACTCCACAGTTCCTATGAAAAAACATTATGTATTTTTCAAAAATTCATTATGTAGATTTCTTAAAAGTTGTGTTTTAAAAAAATATTCTTACATTATTGAAAATTATTTTTTAAATTTATTTTTATTTTCATATCTTTATATAGATGTTAAGAAATGATTTCCAAAATATAATTTTCATCATTTCACTACCATTTTCCTCTTTAAAAGATCTAACTCTAATATAGTTATTTCTTATAAATCACCTTATAAATTAATTTATAAAATAATTCTTTTGTGTGATTGAAATTTTGGTATCAGCCATTCAACTTTTTATGTCATGTTATGTGATACCATTTGGAAATATTTTGAAACTGATCTTCTTCCAATGGGTTTTCATGATATATTCAATGATTGATATCTTGTGGAACACAAATGTATTCATGATGAAGTATGGGGTCCTATATCACCCTATATTTCATTAGTAAATGTTTTATATCTCATGAGATAATAATGTTGTACATGTAAATGATTGTGTTATGATTTGTTCACATGGTTATGCATGGACATGATCACATTATTCTTTGTTTATAAGGTTATGCACAGAAATGAGAACAATATTATTTTTTCACATGGTTGTGGGTGTACATAATCATTTTATACCTTATTCACATGATGGTTCATGGAAATTATTTCATATATATTTGTTCACAATATGTTCAATATACATGAACAAATATATATTTGTTCAACTAATGGTTCATGGACATGATCAAATATATCTTTGTTTTCATGATATTACATGGGTATGATCACATATTGATTTTTTCACATTATTATGCATGGATATGATTACATCTTTCTTTGTTCAACATATTTTTTGGGATGTTATTTCTCTTAATGTTGTTCACAATATTATTATTTTTCATGTCTATGATTATCCCATATTTTTTCTTATATCACTATGATTATTCTTTATGGGTCAGGATTATTATATCACACTCTCTTTCAATGGTTCATGTTTGTTCAATTGAGATAAAATGTCCTTTTATTTTGACTTATGGAAAAATATTATTTTTTAATGTTCTTATTAATAAAATATTTCTCTCATGCTCATGTCTTTTCATATTTTTCTGATCCACCCCTTGATGGAATGCTAATAAAGTTTCCCTTTTTGAGTATTTTAACTCACCCCTCTCTTATGTTTTGATTCCCCCAATAATAAATATGAGTATAACCTATGAGGAGTATAGATTTTGGTCTTGTATGATTAAATTATGGATAAATGTTCACAAGTATCATCAAATAATATTTGTGTCCATAAGAACATAAAAGGAACAAAAACTTCCATTCTTTGGATTGTGTGATTATTTTTGAGAAGTAATTTTTAACTTAAATAAATGATGTAAAATAAAGGAATCTTTAGCTTCAGTCATCACACTTTATATCAATTAATTTGTGTAAAGTTTGTTTTTTAGCATTGGATATGGGAGTGAGTGTCTGATGTGCCTCAGATATTTTATTCTAGGATCCCCTTACACATCATAAAATTCTTACAATAATGTAAGTCATATATAAAGGAAACATATGTCAATCATATACATGATATAAAACCAAAAAACACTATGGGTTTTATAATGGAGTTTTTAAGGAATATAACAATGAAAAAAACATATAAATTTCTTAAAATAATAATTGAGAATATTATTTTATGAATTCAATGGTGTTATTAACAAATTGATGAAAATGTTTCTTTAAAAAAATAGAAGAACATTCATTGAAAGAGTTAATGAGGAACTACAAGAATAAACACATTATAATTAATCATAAATGGGGATTATAATTCATCCCATTATAATGAAAACAAGAATACCCTCATCACAGATAAATAGAGTTAAGTAAAAGACATTTAGGATTACTTTTTATGAATAATTTCAAAATAGAGAGAAAATAGTGACAACCCAAAAAATAAAAGAGTGGGTTTGAGTGTCCCCTTACCACATGTACCATTTTGTTTCATATTGTTTATGACTACTATAAAATAAACTTATGTATATTAAAACTCTAATAAATAGGTTTATTCAATTTATTTATGTATTAATGACTAATTATAACAGTTATAATATATTTATTAATATTTTTTGGTTAATAAAGAAAAGTCTTGATTAGATTTTTCTTTAAATTATCCCATTTTCATTACAATTTTGTCATTTTGATTATTTTTAATTTATATTTTTGGGAAATTACTTCTACAAGATTAAAATAAATTAAAATAAATATATAAATTTAATATATAATCTACACCAACCATCCATATAGGTAGTGATAAGTAAATCATTGACAACAGCTTTGCAGGTGAATGAAACTGACCATTAACAGGATGTGTCAAAAAGAGGGGAAGATAGACTAAATATACATTAAATGGATTAAAATAGTTATATCATATGATAATAATATTGATATGTTATATACTTCTGAATTAAAAAGTTGTTTAGTTATATAAATAAAATATGATGGCATATTATAAAGAATAATAATAATAATAATAATAATAATGAAAATGGAGTATTACAAGGTTACTAGATTGTTGAAGCATTCTAATATTCTATAAGACAAATTCCTTAAGGGTTTGGTTTTGGATGACTCCATAACATCCTTAGGGTTCTCAAAAAACATATTATATGAGGATTGGTAAAATATTGGTAATTGATAAGTATATGGGAATTGATTTTCCAAGGTAGGGGAGAGGGGGATTTATACTTAAAGGGAGTGATATTTTTAGGTTAATATATTGACTGAATTATTATTTCCAAAATAAAGCTTTTAATAATTATACTCATGAAATTATGAATTAATTTTTTTTAAAATTATATATTTTTAGGAAATTATAACCCATTTAAAACCAAATATATTATTTTATACAAATGGAAAGAAGTAAAAATTAAAAAAATATTTACTAGAATACATTGCCATTTTAGAATTTGGAAATAACATTTAAGCATTTTTAATTTATGTTTTTTATTCAAATTAATATCTTATCTTATTAAACACATTTTGGTTTAGTCTATCAATTTTAGAATTTACTGAGTCATCATTACATCAATATTACATGGTAAAACATCTTTATTTTCAAAAAATGTAATTTTACTATCCACCTAAAAATTCCTGTTATTCAAAATAAATGTATAACAAAATCACTGTTAAATTTCTTTAATGTAAATATATATAAATATACATTCATTTTATCAATATAATTTTCTAACATAGGTAATTTTAATATTTAATATAAAAACTATGGTTTTGAAAAATTTGTGAATATGCACTTTATTAAAATCTACTTTACACTTTCTTTTGAGTTTTCTTATTTGACTATTTATTTTTTGATATTATACAATATATATACTTAATTTATTCATGTTAAATATTATTTATATTTCATTATACTTTAAAACTGGTGAAGATACTATACTAACCGTTAGATTACTATTCTAATGATCAGGTTACTTTTCTTAACAGTTATGTTAATATTTTAATGGTTGTGTTGGTTTTATATTTACTCTAAATACTTCTAATTTATTTTTATTAATCATTCAATCCAAATTATTTTCAGGTTGACATATTCTTCATTTTTTAAATGGTTATTACATTACTAATGTTTGGTTTCTACTGTACTTTTGTTTCTATAGTGTGATGATTCTAGGAGACCAAAATGATATAAATTTTATTATTCTATATATTTTATTTTATTATATGTTTATTATACCATTTTAATAGTTTCAATTTAATGAACTATATTTCTTCTATAAATTTTATTTTATAACTTAAATAAATAAAATATTTTTAGTTTTTATTATGTGGTTCATGTGTTTTATAATATATAATATTCCCAACAATGTCACTTATGTTTATTTAGAGAACAAAATCCATATAAAAAAGTATTTATCATTAGATTATTCCCCCTTTATGAATTTTATATTTTAAATTTCACCTCATATCCTCATTTAAGAATATATAAGTTTTCTTTAATTTCATATCATCTATTGGTTTCCATGTTGCCTCTTTATACTTATGGGTTTTCTAAAGTATTTTGAAAAGTTCTTTTGTCTTGTTAGGTATGAACTTGTCTCTATTTTTCATGATATTAATTAGTATCTCCTAATGTTGTAGGTCATTCTCTTGTTGGACCGCATCCGAATTCAGTAGATTTGAGGGTTTGGGTAAGTAATTCCTCAAGAGATACACATAGAACACATCATGAACTTATCATAGGTTTGTTTGAAGTGTTAGTTAATAGTCCATATCTATTATGAAATCAAGGATCTCAAAGGGGTGAGCTTTCCCTTATTTTCAGACCTCATGACTCTCTTCCAATGTGATATTTGAGGGAAATTTTTTCTCTAATTATAAACTCCATATATCATCAATAATATTCAACATAACTAATTTATTGAATCTGAGAAGATTTAACATGTTAAGGACTTATTTGAACCATCTATATAATATTTTGTACTATATTGGTTCTAAGTTCTTATGTTTACCAACTTTATCACACTATGTAGTATTTTTAAATCACTTACCATATAGAGATTTATATTGGTCCATCATAATAATTTAGTGGAAATTGATATTTTATGAGAAATTAACCAATGGAAGATATTAGGCCCTAACTCCAATGAAGTCCATATGGAATGCTCTGAGCATGTATATGAATGTTTAAAAGGTTCAATCATATTATCCATTAGTTTGGGGGAGATATATTATATTAAAGTTCAACTAATTATCGAGGAAATGTTGACAAATAATCCAGAACATAAAGGTGAAACATAGATCTTGATTATATATGATTGAAATTGGTTTCCAATTTAGAATCACCACCTACTTTAAATATATTTTCACATGTTTTTCATGTAATAAGTATTCCTGAATAGAGATGGAGTGATTCGTATTGGTGATTTTATCCACTACAAACTATATGCTATTATTTACATTGTATACCTTCAGAAATCCCATGATGAAAATCTATAATGATGTTATCCCATTTCACTATCGGTACATGTATTGGTTTCATCATTAAATTAGACTTTTAATGTTATACCTTAACATGTTGACATAAAAATCACTTTGAGGTGTACTCAAAAATATTTTTCTTCATATTGTACCACCAAAACTACTCTTAATGATCTCAATACAACTTTTTAACTCCAAGAATGATGGAAAATGATGAACTATGTGCACTATCAAATATATATTTATTTATATCTAGTTATTATCAAACAAATAATCTAGTTTCAAATTGAATGACTCTATCCTTTTCAATGTTGAATTCATGAAGCTTCCCTTTAATGATCTCACCTTCTTTTGAAGCTCAAAATCACCCATTTATGCCTCCTTCATATCTTATGGATAGATAGTTGGGGAATCATATGGGAAAATTAGAATGTTTTCCCTACCTTTATGATTTTCAGATCTATCCATTTTATATCTATAATGATATTATATTTCTCAATCCTCTTTATGGATAAGTTAATAGGTTCTTTTATGATAAGAGCATCAGTTACATTGTTTTCACTTCATGGATGATATTTTATTGAGAAAAAATTGTCCTTTATTATCTCGAAGTTTAATTATTGAAACATGTTTATCACCTAATATGTGAATATATGCACTTTAAACACTTGAAATTAATATATATGCAACACTTCTCTCCATAGAGGTAGTATCTCCAAATAATTCCTCAGGTAGTTCTACTCATGGATCATCGATAGTCGAGAGGAATAAGCTATCACCTTATCATTTTTCACGAATATTAAATCTAGTCTTTTATTGGAAGTATCACTGTATATCATAAACCCTTATCTGCTTGAGGGGAGTGAGAGTACAAGTCTAATGTCCCGAGATTTTAGAAGAAAAATATCATTTTGAAAAGATTGTATGACACACAAAACTAAGAATAAAATAGAATATAACACCCTGATACTCTATAATATATTTACTTTTAAATAAATTCAATCTCTTCAATTTATTGTGATGCACACAACACTTAGTTTGAACAAAACGTGACACTTTACTAAAATATTATTATTTAAACGGGACCTTTATAACCTAGCCATTTAGTTGGTAGGTATGAATAAGAAGAACTAAATAGTGAAACTTTTATGGTTAAAATAGTTATAAAATTAATTCAATGGATGTCTATTGATTATAAATAAAATATGATCCATTTGAAAGAAAAATAAATGTTTAATAAAAAACTGCATTTTTTTTAAATTAATGTTTAGTCACGCTTTGCACACATAATTTAAAATTAATTTTTACCATTCTATAAAATATTTTTTTTAAATAAAAATCTTTTTTCAAATATACATTTTGAATTTATCATTGGGTGACTTTTTGATAATTTTATGAAAATATTTATTTTTTGATAAATAGTGAAAAATACCGGTTTTTATTGAAAAATTAACTTTAATTTAAAGTATATAAAACGTTAAATTATATTTCAAATTAGTTTAAAAGTAAACTTTGTTAAATTATATTAAAATTATATAATTTAGTTTATTTTAATCAATTTCAAATTTAATTATTATCCAAAAACTTTTTTAAAATTTCGAGTGTTTTTCTTTGCAAAAGTCATTTTTTGAAAATTCTATAGGGTTAATTTTAAACTGAATTACACCATTTATATGAATTTAATTTAAAAAAATTATGAAATATTTTTAATTATAATAATTTTCATTATCTAATAATTTCAACCTAGTTTTATAACTTAATTAATATTGAAAATAGTAAAAAAATTAATTTTCGTGGGGAAGGAAAAAACTGATTTATCAGGGGCTAGACTAAAAAGATAAGGATTAAAATGACCTAAAAACTTTTCCAAACCAAATTTTATGGAAATATTTCAAATTTATCACCTATAGTTTTTGATAATTAACCATTTTGGATGCTTTTTCTTGATAACAATGTTGTTATCAATTTATCATTTCAAAATTCTTATGTGTGTCCCCCCACTTATAAAAGGGAACCACTATCCTCCCTTATTCACACTTCAAAAAACATTTGGTTCATCACATACCTACCCAAATACCTTACATAATTTAATAAACACATACTAGAGGCCTTAGTTTTATTATTAATCCCTTCTATGAATTATTTAGGTATAAACCTAAAAAGGCTCTCTGAAGAAGAGGTAAAATTATTAAATGTGCATAATTGTTTTATCTCTTCTTCCACCTCCTTAAAATATCATTATAATATCATGATAATATAACATAATTAACTCCCATATACTGAAATTTTATTTTTTTAATGCGATAACATGTATCGATCTCCACTTCTATCTAATGGGAAGTGAAAGCAATGATTGGCAGACTACAGCCTCACAAACCTATGTAGGGCATTTTGCATCACTGCCTCACAAGTCTATATATAATTAAGTATTTAAAATATTCATATGATAATTATTATATTAATATAATTATGTAGTTATAATATCACATATACCTTCTTACTTTCCATTCGATGGGGGGATATAATAATGTCGCTCATGTGTATAATGAAGTATGACCTTGCGAAGTGACATGATTTTTTTATCTTATGATTTACATGGAAAATAGTAAGGATAAAGTTAATAAATATATTTTAGTTTTATTATATAAATATAATTATGGAAATATAATATCACATATAACTAATTTCCAACAAATCCATTGGAAAATAATAATGTCGCTCGTGCGTACGTGTGGACTACTCCATCCATGTAGTGATGTGAAAGGTTTTTCATTTTTATTTTACATTGATAGTAATAAGGATGAATTTTATTAATATAAATTAAATATATAAAATATAAATTATTATGTTAATTTTTAATTAATATTAATTTTCCTTACATTTTATCTTTCGATAAAATGGAAAAAGTCTTCATGCGTACGTATGACCAATAGTCTCCATTAATGGTTTATTTCATTTTCTATCTATAACTATTATGGATTAATCTAAATGTATATATAATTAACATATAATAAATTCATATCATTTTTAACATTTTGGATATTATTTAATCACTATCAATGTAAAAGGAATGAAATTATCCAATGAAAACATACATGAAAAAAGAAGCAATTATCACATGAAAATGTAATTCTAACAATGAATTATTAATAAAGGGTGATAAGATACTATAAGTAAATAATACATGGTATGAATTATATTAGTATGGTTCTATAATCGATTTATAATAATAATTATTTGTTATATTTTAGGTTCAAACACATATGAAGGAATTCATACCTTAGGTAAGCGATTCTTTTCTCAATTTGTATTCTTTGAGGCAAATGTCATGTTGTGAACCTATATTATTTTATGTAGTGTATATAAATACGCTTTGGTGTTTAATATCACGAATTTATTTATTCTCTATATATATTTAGTGTCATTTAATTTTATTATTTCATGGGGAATATGATTCAATGTTACCAAATTGGTGGTGGTTTTACAGTACAATCTTATCATTTATAATGATTTTCTATATTTATGATTTTGATGATTAAATATTATGATATATATCTCAAGAAACTAATGAATTTTCATATAACATGTTTATCTCATGAGAATATATATTTTACCATCATTTTCCTCTTATTTTATATAAGTGTTCAAAAGAATGTTTTCTAAGAAAACAATTGTTTGTATTTCTCTCTTCGATAGAAAACTCATTTTCTTCCATATCTATTTTTTCTAAAAAAATTAAATGGTATTTTAAGATTAATCAAATAATTTATCAAATTAACATTAACCAATGTTTTAATTTTTCCAAAGGGTTTAAAAGGAACCGTTTTTTCATTTTCTGAATGTGGTAACTCTTAACTTTTTAACAATGTTTAAAATGAATATTTTCTTTTAACTTATAGGAATAAATATAATTTTCCACCATCAAGAGAATTATTTTCATAGAATCTTCCCATATAAGTTCTCAAGTCTATTTTCAAGGAAAAGGATTTTGAAAATATTTTTTAATTTTTTTATTTTTTAAATGAGTTTAATGAAATATTATATTCCTCAAGAAATGTTCCTTTTGATATTTTTAAATAATTACATTGATATCTATAAAAATTTACTGGGGATATAATCTACTGATATCATCCTTATTAGGTTTTTCAGATGATTTACGATCCATTTGATTGGGAAGTACTATTTTGTTACCATTCGCCGTATTACTCTAAATATTTAATGTTTATTATTCGAGGAACATTTTAACATCACATATGCTAATTTTTTATTAGTATTTTTTTATTATGTTTCAAACATTTCATATGAGTAATGAATTGGATTTTTTACGTGATAATAGGGGCCCACTATAGCCCCTAGATGCATCAGAAGGTCTCATTAGACAAACTAGCTTTGTTTTTTATCTGCGACCTTTCCCATTTATATAATATTTCTTTGTGCAAGGCTTTCATGATATGGTAATGATATCTTAAATTATGAATTCCATCATTATTATATTAGTCAATGATTTCCATGTTATTATTCAATTAGTTATAATATAAATATAAAATATTCATGATCATTTGATTACATATATGGAATTATTTAATCATTATTTATTCCTCCCATATTATTATCACTTCATTTATTAAATGATTTTTCTGATATTTTCCTTACCATATTAATTATGCTTCTTTTATTCATATATTCTTCAATACTCATACCCTTATTTTATAATAGAGTTAACCCATTTCTTGTGTTTCTTTCCCCATGATTCCAAGATAAATATTATGATTAATATTCAGGGTTATATTAGAGTGGATAATTATCCACTTAAAGATAATACTTTATTGTAATTTATGATTTCATTTGTAAAATGAGATTCATGTATGTATATATTTACTAAGACTACTAAACTATTCAGGTATTCATAATGTGATTCTTTCTATCTTATTCCAATATAATAACGTAACCATCAACTCTGGGAAACTGGGGTCAAGGTATTTACAATTTGTATTAGAGGAACCTTAATAGAAACCCTAATAACTAGATTTAGGAAAAAATAGATTAGGGAACATAACCCTATGATAGAAATTGAGTATAAGTATATAAGGACATCCTAAATCTTTAGTTAGTTATAAATTATGTCATTTTTCCTAGAAATACACCCCTTTTCTGTATATTATAAGTAGACGTGGTTATAACAAAAATATACCTTGGGGTAATGACACAAAATGATTAAAAAACGTCTAGTTGGTATTTTTTATGTTTATTGTACCATTATACTATTTTAAATTTTATAATGTATATTTATTATCTAAATTTAATTATATAAATTAATTAAATAAAGTATTATTGCTTTTTATTATGTGGTTCATGTTTTTTATATTAAATTGTATTCCTAAAACATGACTAATTCATAGGAAATTCATATCAAATAAAATGTTATATTTATAAGGAATATTATGGTATGGATTGGATCATTTATTACCATTTGGATAAGATTATGGGATGTAAATATTAATATTAATATTAATATTTTTATGATATATTGAAAGAAATTATCTAATAATTGTCTTTAAATTGTTAACGAAATTTTGATGTTCCAAATATGTTTCAATTTTATGACAATGGTGAGATAGTATTATGGAATATTGTGATGGATTATTCTTATGACTAATAAGGGTGCCATTGTTTGGGTGATACAAATTTTTGTCTTGTTTTATTACTTTATGTGTATTGAATTCCAATAAATGATAGATATTAATGGTAGTAGTTACCTAATGAAATTACTATCATACCTACCTATTGACATAGTTTTGAGATAGATGATGACATTTTAGTATTTAATATTATCACCCACTACTATGTAAAAGGATAAAAATTCCATAAACATGTATTTATTCTAATTCACCCATATTTCCAGTTTAAATGGTATCGATAATACACAATATTGAGATAAATGATAATTCAGCTAAGTGTTTACACTCTTTATCTCCCACAACTATGAGATCGAGTAAAATGGTAATGCATAAGATTAATTTATGTCCCCCCAAAATTATGGATTTTTTATAATTAAATAATCTTCTATGGATCTATTATGATATGGGTTTATTGGTAATGCTCTAGTATCTTTAGATGATACATTTAGGGAAATCATTAGGTGGTAAAATTTATAAAGGGATGTTAGATGATATTATTTTTTAATATGTAATTTGGTTTTGCAACTACCATCCATATGTGGGGTGGATGTGCTCCAATAGTAATAAAGTAATCTGTGTAGATTCATTGGGTGGATAGAGAATTTGTATTGATACTCATTTATGTGTTTACCGAAGGCAAAACTGTATCACAGTGGGTCTTAGAGTGTACATATTATTATTCCTCTCTTGGGTCTTGATATTATGATCATAATATAGTGGGGATGTAATTTTGTATATATCAAGACCTTTACAGTACATAGTTCATGGGGTCCCTACTTATTCATATATTAAAACACATGTTTATGCACACACATGTAAATTTTATTAGTTTGGGAGTGTAATGAAATTAATCCATAAATATCTTGAAACAAATTGATTATGAATATCATTATTATTGATGATGATATTCATTGAAAATTATGGTTTGTTGGGTCTTAAAATGAATATTCACAATAGCCACATTTTTAACTTCTAAAATAATTCTCTAAAATGGTTTTTGTATAAAATAATAATGAACGTTTGTAACCATCATAGGCAATCCTGAATAACTATTTTTATAAAATAATTATATATATTATATAATTATCTCATCATTATTATGTTTAATAGAAAATAGAAAATATTAATTAATAATAAAGTATTAAAAAAATGATATGTTTCATTTCAAAGATTCATTACATTATCAGATCTATAATATTTAATTATATATATATATAATTAACAATAATTCTGTACCAAGAACTCTATAACCATAGAAAAAAACTTTTTTTCCAAAAGGTCATAATAATATAGTTTAATCACTTTTCGCACCACTCTCTATATTGTTATACCACTTTCTAACTATCAAAATTTATAGGCATTCCCCATACAAAAAGATCCATGACCCTATAAAACAACACACTAATTTAGCAAAAAAAATATGAAAAATTCAAATATTAAAACACTCTTAAAGTAAAAAAATTAAAAAAAAATTAAAAAAATATATTTTATGAAACTTTGATAGAATTTACAAAACCTAAGCATACTAAACCGAGAAACTAAAATAAAAATTTAAAAAGATATTATTTTTATCAAATTAGTCATAAAAATTATAAATTACACATGATTATGATATTTAATAATACCATTGAATAAAATACATAATAGAAACCAACATAAATTATAATAATAATAACCACATAAAAATTTGAACAATAAAAATAACATTAAAATAATTAGTTCTAATAATAATAACAAAATGATTAGGCATCAATAATGACAATGTGGTCGAAATATTATGTAGAATAAATTTCTACCAACAATTGGAAATAAAAACTAATAAAAAATGGAATAATAAAAAATGAAATTGCACACATACCAAAAAAATGGTGACCTTCAACAAACACTTATTGTAAAACAACATAAAAGCATACATAATATTTTTTTTAAAATAAAAAAATATTGTTTTCCAGTATCGTTATAAAGATCATAATTAATTAGTGTATCATTATTTAATATAATAAAAATTGTAATTGAACAATAATAAAATATATAGCATGGTAATTTTAACTACATACATAATATTTTTATTTCCCCCCAATGGACTCATATTATCATTGAGTAATAACTGTGTCAACATCCTGAAATGAAATTTAATTTTACTAATAAAAATAATATTGATAATTTAGGAAATTTTAAAAATATTTAATTTTCAACCTGAAAATTACAGACAAAATCTAATAATAGTAATCAACATTGTTGTTCATTTTTTTAATTATGTGATCTATGTTAGAATATATGTAACTATATCTTATAGATGATGTTTCTTTACTACTATTTCCCTCATCAACTAATTGACCTCCTCGATTATATAAGGAAATATTCGTTCTCATGTTACATCACCTCACACAATATCTAGTAAAATATATAGTATATGTGATGGGTCATTGTTTCCCTCGGAATTTGGGGATGACCTCCTTGATTGACTTTTCGAACATTCCAATCGGTTTCTAACGGGTTTGTTCGTAGAACCGGAAACATCCAATGATTCCACATCCATTTGGACCTACTTTCCAAAGGTAGGTGCTCATTAGTTTGTGGACTGATGAGGCTTAGGAATTTGTATTGGTAGAGAGGATGGGAGGTCGGAATCATCACACCTTTTTGAGGGGAATTATTGTCTACTCCGGGACTCTCTTTATAGATTTAAGTTATGTTCATGAATCCTTATTACATTACCAATTATAAAATGAGCTTTCCTTTAGATCTAACAATCAATGATCGATATGTAGGAAATTTAGAGAACCTTTTATATCTATTCGAGGTTCTTCATTGATAGAGAATCATCTGTATTTGTTAGAGATTCTTAGTCAATGGTATCCTTTGATAAGTAAATGTCTCTTGGTCATTATGATGACCATGCTAGTTTTAAAGCCACTCAGTGGGGCACTTGAAGTTAATTTTCATTCAGAAGGACATAGATTATTTCAGAGTTGGGATCGAACCCGCAGATGGGCTACCTACGTATCCATTGTTTATAAAAGGAATCAGAACCCATGCAGTTCGATTAAGGGAGTATGATGTTTATGATTGATGGATCAAAGAAGAATGTCATAATTACTTTTACACTCTAAGCTCACGTGAGTCATGATCAGTGTGAGAAACAAGAGGTATTGGTAAAAATCAGACAATTGTGCCATGAAAGATGCAATCATAAGAAATAAGGTGGGACTTATGTATGTATGACTTCCCAGATAAATGAAGATTTGGATTTAATTCAGGGAAGAAATCCAGGAACTGGGTCCATAAAGGTATATGTGCTTTATGGAGAATTGAATACTCTAACTTGGGGCTTAGTCCTGAAAAGGAGGCCCAAATTAAGAGAGGAATTATGATTGGGTTTTTACTCCTGAGAAGGAATCCCAGAGAAAAGGTAAATTAGGACTGGTTAAGAGGAATTAAGACTGGGGCTTACTCCTGAAATGGAGGCCCAGGTTAAGAGACTTGAAAAATTAACGGACTTGGAGCTTACTCCTGAAAAGGATGCCCATATTTATGACTGGGATTTATTCCTGAAAGAGGAGGCCCAGGTTAATGATTATGACTGGGGCTTATTCTTGAAAAGGAGGCCCAGGTTAATGAAATTATGATTAGGGCTTACTCCTGAGGAGGATGCCCAAATTAGGGGACTTGGGCTTACTCCTAAAATGGAGGCCCAGGTTAATGAGTTCTCTTATCTTAAAGGATGTGGTTGAATGAATGAAATATCAATCTTTAGTGACATGAAGATGTGTAAATCACTAGGTTTTGAGAGATATTCCACATAATTCATTTCAGATAAGGAAGTAAAATCAAGAAATCATGCCATAAATGGCTTTGAAAAGTGTCTTGAAGACTGAATCTTGAATAGGAGAGGTGGAATGGCTTAAGAGGGATGAAATGGGCACGAAGGGCACCCAAAAAGGCAGGGGCGCGCAAGTCCTTGCAGGCGCACAGGTACTACGTGGGCACGTAAGTCCTAGTTGTGCAGGTATACCTGCGAGACACATGGGTACTTGCGCGATGGTTAACCATCAGGGTAATACTTGAGTGACTCTTGGTTACAGCCTTTAGAATCATCTTGAGGTTCTTCCAGAAGAGTGGCGTGCAAGTTCTATTGAAGGAGTTAGGCGATGCGCAAGTTTTGCCATTTCCCTTAAGGGCTGACCACTCAGCCATGCAAGTGTAGATGAGTTTCAACACTTAGGCCTTCCTCCCCCTCCTTAGATCTTCCGTTCTAGGTAAGAAATTACCTTAGAAGTATTTCAGAAGCTTTGAGAAGAGACTAGGGCACCGGGAGATTAAATCTGAGTTTCTGGAAATATACTTCCCCAACTGGGGGGCCCACAGGGTCTATTTATAGGCTGAAGAAGACCTAGGCGGTTATCCTTTAGGGCGTGCAAGTCACTTGCGCGACTACTAGGCGTCGCGCAAGTGGACTTGTGTGGTAGTGAGGGAACTTGCGCGGCACATGTGCTTTTGAAGCCTTGTTCATGCCTTTATCGATTTTTGATGTTTTTTTCAAAGGATGAATCAATTTGTTTTAAGTCATTTCCCTTTACATTCTTTTAGACAGTGTGACGAAAAAGGAACTTCAACAAAAGTCCCCCCCTCAGAGATGGATCCGAAAGAAATGAGGATGTGACTCTGAGGAAAAGAAGAAAACCATAGGAAAGATGGCATGTAAGTCTTTCAGTGCGCAACACTTGGCACGCAGGTTTGAGTCACGCAAGGCTGGAGCTTGCTAGATGAAGCGTGCTAGGTGTAGGCACACAGGTGGGTAATTAGGCCTATAAATACGCTGTCCTTTTCTGCATATAGCATCTGAATTTCGGATTCTCGAGCTATCACCGTGCAGGTCACCTTCGCCGCACAGGTCTCCCGTTTTCCGTTGTTTCTTCGCCGTCATGCTGTTTTCAAGGTAATAGGACTTGCACGGTGATACTTGCATCACAGAAACTTGTAAGGCACTTTAAACACTTGCGCGACACATTCATACTTGTGATCCTTAATGCCTTCACCATTTTTTTCTGAAGTTCTTTCACCAATTTTATGAAAAATCAACTTACTTAAAAGTTAATTTACTCAATTTTTATGCAGAATCAATGGCTCTTAGAACCGGAATAGTTGATGAACTGGCTAGCAAGAGGATTGATGATATGATGAAAATCATTAGCTATGATTAATATACTGTCAAAAGTAGCACTCTTCCTGATTTGGCTAAATATATGATGAAATATCATCGCAACTTCCCCCAAAGAATTTATTTTCCTTTGTATGACTACGATCATCTGCGAGAAGTTACTATTCCAGAAGCAAAGAACTATCACCCATTTTCGTGGTTTCAGAATTACAACAACTTTGCCTCAGTAAATATCTCAGGTGTAGGAGGATTTATAAATGCTGCAATAGTGGAGAAGGCCTACATGATGCATCATAGACCTTGTACACCAGATTTAAAACCTCATACACCTGAGCTATAACCACATTGTTATCCTTTAAAATCCCGAAACGCTCAGATGGATCAATCCAAAGGCTGGAAGAATAGTTGGGACTTCCATCCTGGGGGAGGCGTGAAGCCAATTTGGATGTGGGCATACTGGGTGCGACAAACCTGTGTAGAGTTTGTCGAAGATCTGAAAGGAGTGGCGATATACGAAGCTATCTGGGTTGGGCAAACATATGTTTACAGACATGATAACTTTGTGCCAGAGATACTCAGCCACTAGAGCACATCAACTAATTCTTTCCATCTGAATCATGGAGAAGTAGGCATCAGTCTGTGGGATGTCCACAAGATCTCAAGGGCTCCAATTTTGGGCGATATGTATGATGAATTCATTCCTCCCAAGGTGACTTGGAATGCTTCAGAGAAGACTCCTGGTTTAGCTCGAGAATTATTTCAGATCTTCCTCAGGCTCAAGAGTTCAGAGACCTCGTTAACTCATTCTAGAAAGGATATTCATCCAGAGGAGTGGATGAATATATTTCTTATTGAGAAGAAAGAAAAGGAGCCAAAGGAGAAGGAGCCGAAGGAGAAAGGATTTGAGAAAAAATAAATCCAAGGATAAGAGGCCCAAACGTCCTACCACCTGCCCAAAACCTGAGAATAGGGGTGCTCCTGGCACATTCTAGCCAACTCTAGAAGCAGGAGAGTTTGAGAAATGGCGATATGAGGTGAATCAAAGGATCCCAAAGAAGACTCGTTTGGCGAGTTTCTTGGCAATGTGGCTCAATGTTTATCTCTTTCTAGTCAGGGATTCGAAGGGAGGGGTTAGGCCAGGGACCTTCGTCATTGCGGAAAAGTTGGATGAGGGAAAAATGGTTGGGTTGGCTACCCCCATTTTAAAAAATATTCACAAGAGTTTACTTAATGTTTTCATGGGTAAATCTCCTTTAAGAATAGTGGGACCATCCCAAGTTTTATGGGGATGGATCGCCACTCACATCAGGACTTACAATGTACAAAATGGATTACAAATTTTGGGAAGTTCTTTCAGGCCGTCAGTGCAAGAATTCTCTGGATTTTCTCCATTAGATGTTAATGCCTATGACATGAAAGTGATCTGAGCATGTTTAAGGAATTTAACTTCTTTCCCTATGGAATTCCGCCAACCGGGTGGTTTGTTGATGATGGAACAACCCATTTGGATTTGAGGGCACACATGCTAGCTTGTAGGGATGGTGTGCTAGTTGCTAGGATTGACAGAGAAATTATATGTGAGGCCTATGCTCCATATAGATTTGCACGTCAATTCAAATGTCTGCAACAGATTTTTGTATCTCCTCTAGTACATGTTAGGTTTGAGCAACATCCGATGGTTGCTCGAAAACTATGGTTGCTGACGTCAAGGGAGAAGACTGGGGCAGTATTTGATCTACCAGTTGAAAAAGCGGCACATAATTTGACTACATATTATGCCGAACACTGGATATCATCATACCCCAAAGGGATATTGAATCACCCAGTTTATTAGGTGGGAAAAAGGAAGAGGACTGTAGAGAAAGAAACCCTTCCTCATGAAGGTGATTCTTCCCCACTTGAAGCTGATTCGACAGATTCCTCCTCTAGAACTGATTCATCGGATTCCCATTATGGGGATGATGAGGCATAACCAGTGGAAAAGAGGTTTCATGCCCGATATAATCCTCCGACTCGAATTAGAAGACCCACTCCATCAACTCATGGCGAGTTAATTCATTGTGGTAATTTAATCACTGCTACTTTATAAAGCAATAAGTCTTATTTTCTTATTCTCTATCTGTAGTTGCAGGAGCTGGTAAGAAATTGAAGTCAAAGATTGTAGGACCTTCCTTGCAGCCTTCATATATAAGACCAGAGGCTGTCCAGTTATGGCAGAGTTTATACTATGGTACAGAGACCGCCTGGCTGGATTTGTGTGAGGGCCTACAACTTCCTGGAATAGGGAATCTTCTGGCTTCTACAAATCTCCAATACGAGGATAACCCCAATGAAGTGCGGGCTTACATCAGAGAGTTGGAAATGCTCATATTTGACACTGATGAGTCTGTCCCTGTCACCAGGAGGGTGAAGGAAATGATTGATCATGGCACCACTGAAGGGGCTGGTGGTTCTGGAGATGAGGAGTGGCATGAGTATGTGGCTCCTGAAGATGTAAGTTTTCATTCCTTATTTTCCTTGCAACTTGATTCCATTCAAAGCTTTGTTACTTAAAGAAGTTATTTTCTTCATCTTGCAGCTTACAATGAAATGAAATGAGGTTCCTTCGCCACAGTATAGCCCTGGTGGTACTGCCATCGGGGCTGCTGCTGATTCTCCTTGCGAACTGGGCGAGATATCTCCAGGACAACAGGCCATGAATGAGGCGTCGGACAAAGCCTTCAATTTTCCAATCCAAGTTCCAATAAGGGAGACTTCTGATACTCCTAGAAAACCAAATAATAAAAGGCAATGAAGGAGGAAGTCCACAGCTAAACGCTTCATTAGCAGTGGTAAGTCTTTCGGGTAATCATGAGTCTATACCAATGACCACATGGTTACTCATATTTCTGGGGATTGTAGGGGCTTCTTCAATTTCCCCTCTAAGGGAAAGGACTGATCCTCCTTCAAAGACCACAGAGGGTGTTGTGGAACAATCATGGATCCAAGCTGACTTGGCTGCTCCAGGAGAAGAGCTAGAATCTATTCCCAGTATCCCTCCTGCTGCTGTTGCAAGAAGAGAAGAACCTGCTTCTGGTAAGTCAACAATGCTTAATAAAAATTTTGAACGAAACACTGAATGACTTCCATTATGTGATACTTCAGGTTCAACTCCTGCATTAGTGCTTCTGGTGGCTATTTCAACTGATGCCGTGATTTTACCCAAAGATGTTGTCTAGGGTCAGGGGCTGCAGGACGTAAATCGTCAAGAAGACACATCAAACGCTCCACTGGTGAGACTAACCAGGATTCTGAAATATCATTGGATGAAATGATGAATCATTACATGTCTTTCGAAGAATTTTATGATCATTCTAAGTTGTCATGTGATTTAGAAGTCCTTGGGCGTGAGTGTTATCCTTCACCCAAAACTTTTTTTTTATAATTTACACCTCTAATCATGAATGAAAATAATATGCAGTTCCATCCATAGAAGCTGCTGAACTGCCAATGCCTGAAGAGTGTGTGGACCTTAATGTCAACCCTACCATTGCAGAAACATTAGCTCAAGTAGAGCTAAACCCAGTAAACCCTCTTTAGAACCATCTTGAAGATCCTATTGAGACTGGGAAAGATGTGGAGGAGTCTTCTCAGGTTGCTGATCCACCGTAGGGTAATGGATAACAATATTTGTGATTGTACCTAATTTGGAAGACAATCAATTCTTTTGCTATACTTTTAAGCTAATCAAATCTTTCAATTAATCATGCAGGGCCATCAACTGCAGTGTCTAGATCTGGAGGTGAGGCCTCAGCCTCTTCCCCAATGGGAATTGAAAGCAAAGAAGCACAGGTCCGGGGGGAAGGAGCAGAATAGGGAACTTATTTAAGTGCATTAATCCCAGATTAAATTCCCCCTTGTGATGATGATGTTGAATTAGACCCAGAGGCGCTTAAAGCATTCAGATTTTCACGACGCAAGGCATGGAAAAACATATGGAAAATCATATCTGAGGTGCCTTTAGAAGATCTATCATCGAAGATCCCTCGATTTTCATCCCAGTTTGTCATGCTAGGACATGGCGGTTTTGGATATGAAAAGATCCATGCCGTGGTGAAACAGGTCATCTTCAGGAGGGAGCAAGAGAAAAAGTGTCGCGAAGATCTGACCAGGGTGAAACAGTCAGTTAACATTGGCAAATTTGAGGCTGCGGTATCCTGAGTTGAGGCTGACTATGCTGCCAAGATGAAGGAGCTGAAGCATAAAATCAAAGAAAAAGCCGTAGAGAAGGTGCAGCTCCAGCAACAACTAGATTCTGTTACTGGGGAACTTGATCATCTCAATAATTCACTGGAGGGAACCCAAACGAATGGTATGAAATCCATTGTAGATGCCAAGAAGTCACTCCATCAAGATGAGAAGAGTGAAGCTGGTCGAGTGCACGAGCTTCAAGTAGCTGCTGATGAAGCTCGGGATGCTGTAAATCAAGTAAAGACTTATGTTGACAATCTTTTGTAATCTCTGTAAAAAGAAAATAGGATCCACTCTGTGGATGTCCCTCTAATTCTTGTGCATCAATGAAGAGTACTTTTATCTTCAATCATTTATGCTTGCATTTTCCTACTACCTGCTTTAAATTTTACCTAAGCCAATGGGCCCAGCAAGAATAGTTTTATTTTTAATAGGATTAATGTAAATAACCCTACAAACTTTGAACCTTTTAATTGCTCACTATTACCTAAATCATACAAAATGTATGTTTAGTGAGCTGGAACTTGACTTTTATTCATAGTTCCCTTATCTTTTGTGGGCAGTTTAAAGTCATGCACGTCAGAGATAAAGAGGCTAATGTTTAAGGTCGAAATAGCTTTGACCAAATGAATTAGAATTGAATCAATTCCTTGAAAATTCATCTGAAAACATATTACCATACTCAAGTATGGGGGAAAATATGTAAACTATGACTTAAGAATATTTGAATCTGAGTAATGACATGAAAAAGAGCTAAAAGGAATTAGAAGAAGTAGTTACCAAGAATTAATTTACCATTATTTAACAAACCTGTTAGGGAGTTTAATTATGCAGGGCCACCTAAGGGAATTGGCTACATAGTGAAATAAATAGTATCTTTTGGCTAACAAGTCTGTTATGTAGATTGTTTATGCAAGGCCGCCTAAGGGCACGTGCTGCATAGTCAGGCAAAAGAACTCTCAGAAATTTACCTTTCTATTGCTAAAAGACAGTGAAAGTTTATGGAGATTCAAATTTTCCAAAGTATAGAGTTTGTTGTATGGAAAGAGTTACTTGAATATGGAGAAGATATTTCCAAACAATGTTATCGAAGAACTGGATGGATATTACTCCTACGAAAGTCTGACCGAAACGTAGGGAAGGAGAATATAAACCATAGAATTTAATACTTTCTGATCATGAAAAAGGATATGGGACAAATATGTTAAGGATGGCTTACTGTCATTAAGACAAATAAGGACAAAAGAGGCTTTCCTCCCAAGAATGAAGTTACCACTATTTAACAAACCCGTTAGGGGGTTGAATTATTGTTTCCCTCGGATTTCGGGGATGATCTCCTTTGATGGGAGGTTCAAACATTCCGATCGGTTTCTAACAGGTTTGTTCATAGAACCGGAAACATCCAATGATTCCACATCCATTCGGACCTACTTTCCAAAGGTAGGTGCTCATTAGTTTGTGGACTGATGAGGCTTAGGAATTTGCATTGGTCGAGAGGATGGGAGGTCGGACTCATCACACCTTTTTTAGGGGAATTATTGTCTACTCCAGGACTCTCTTTATATATTTAAGTTATGTTCGTTAATCCTTATTACATTACCAAGTATAAAATGAATTTTACTTTAGATTTGACAATCAATGATTGATATGTAGGAAAATTATAGAATCTTTTATATGTATTCGAGGTTCTTCATCGATATAGAATCATCTGTATTTATTTGAGATTCTTGGTCAATGGTACCCTTCGACACATTTATATAGAAGTCTCTTGGTCATTATGATGACCATGATGGTTTTAAATCCACTCAGTGGGACACTTGAAGTTTATTGTCATTCAGAAGGACTGGGATTATTTCAAAGTTGGGATCTAACCCGCAGACGGGCTACCTATGTATCCTTTGTTTTGAAAAAGAATCAGAACCCACATAGTTTGAGTAAGGGAGTATGATGTTTATGATTGATGGCTCAAAGAAGGATGTCATAATTACTTTTACACTCTAAACTAATGTGAGTCATGCTCGTTGTGAGAAACAAGTGGTATTGGTAAAAAATTAGACAATTGTGCCATGAAAGATGAAATCATAAGAAATAATGTGGGGCTTATGTATATATGAATGCCCAGATAAATTAAAGGTTAGGATTTACTTGAAAGAAGAAATCTAGGAGTAGTGTCCATAAAGGTATATGTGTTTTATGGAGATTTTGAATACTCTAACATGGGGCTTACTCCTGAAAAGGAGGCCCAAATTAGGAGAGGGCTTATGATTTGGGTTTTATTCCTGAAAAGGAATCCCAGATCAAAGGTAAATTTGGACTAGTTAAGAGAATTATGACTGGGGCTTACTCCTAAAAAGGAGGCCCAGGTTAATGAGGACTTGGGGATTACTCCTAAGGAGGATGCCCAGATTTGATAATGATGTCTGGGGATTACTCCTAAGGAGAATTCCCAGATTTGAGAATTATGACTGAGGATTACTCCTAAGGAGGATGCCCAGATTTGAGAATTATGACTGCGGCTTACTCCTAAGGAGGATTCCCAGGTTAAGAGAATTATGACTGGGGCTTACTCCTGAAGAGGAGGCCTAGGTTAAGAGATCTTTCATCTTAAAGGATGAGGTTTAATTAATGGAATCTCAATCTTTAGTGACATAAAGATGTGTAAATCACTAGTTTTTGAGAGATTTTCCACAGAATTCCTTTCAGATAAGGAAGTCAAATCAACAAATCATGCCATAAATGGATTTGAAGAGTGTCTTGAAGACTGAATCTTGAATAGGAAAGATGGAATAGCATAAGAGGGGTGAAATGGGAAAAAAAGGCACCCAAAAGGCAGGGGCACGCAAGTCCTTGCAGGCACGCAGGTACTACATGGGTGCGCAAGTCATGGTCACGCAGGTATGCCTGCGCGACATATGGGGAACTTTCGCGATGGCTAACCAGTAGGGTAATACTTGAGCGACTCTTGATTAAAGCCTTTAGAATTATTTTGAGGTTCTTCCAGAAGACGGGCGCGCAATTTCTATTGAAGGAGTAAGGTGGCGCGCAAGTGTGGCCTTTTCTCTTAAGGGCTGGCCACTCAGGCGCACAAGTTTTGATGAGTTTCAACACTTAGGCCTTCCTCCCCCTCTTTAGATCTTCTGTTCTAGGTATGAAATTACCTTAGAAGTGTTTTGGAATCTTTGAGAAGAGACTAGGGTGCCGAGAGCTCAAATCTGAGTTTCTGGAGAAAATTCTCCTCGAATGGGGGGCCACAGGGTCTATTTATAGGCAGGAGAAGACCCCGAGTGGTTATCACTTAGGTCGTGCAAGTGACTTACGCAACCATCATGCGTCGTTCAAGTAGACTTGCGTGACAGTGATATACCTTGCACGACACACGTTCTCTTGATCCCTTGTTCATGCCTTCGTCGATTTTTGATGTTTTCTTCAAAGGATGAATCAATTTGTGCTAAGTCATTTACCTTTCATTATTTTAGACAATGTGACGAAAAGGAGTGTCAAGAAAATTCCCCCCTCAGAGTTGGATCCAAATGAATTGCGGATTTGACTCTGAGGAAAAGAAAAAAACTAATTGAAATGTGGCGCGCTAGTTTGGGAACGCAAATGAGCTTCAAACGTGCAGAATCCAGTGCGTAGGGGTACGGACTTTAGTCGCCCAGGATACAGTGTGCAGGGTTCGGGCCGCGTCTATAAATATAGGGCCTCCCTTCCATACAAAGCATCCGGATTTCCGGACATCACACCTTCAAGCTCTCGCCGCGCAGGTCACCTTAACCGTGCAGGTTGCTCTGTTTTCCGATGTTTCCTTGATGGCACACTACTGTCAAGGTATCTTGACTTGCGCGGTGATACCTGCACACCATATACTTGCGCGGCATATCCATACTTGCGTGCCAAGTTTTTAGACTTGCGCGTCTTAATGCCTTTTCCATTTTTCTGAATTCTTTCACAAATGTTATGAAAAAATAAACCCATTTAAGAGTTAGTTTATTAAAATTTTGTGCAGATTCAATGGATCTTAAGGGAATTAAAATGGCTGATGAACTGGCTAGAAAGTGGATTGATGATATGGTGAACATCATTGGCCATGATTACTATGATATCTGCGACATCACTTTCCCAGATTTGGCTGAGTACTTGAAGAAATATCATCTTAATTTCCCACAGAGAATATACATGTCCCTGTATGGTCATGGTAATCTGCAAGGAGTCAATGTTCCAAATGCAAAGAACTATACACCTGAAATGCATCTGCACTGCTACTCCTCTATTTCGGTTATGCTGTGCATTAAGAGCAACAACAATGGTGTGAACTTTCAAATTCTTCCTCCATATCATTTTCTTGCAGATATGAAAATGGAAAACCCATGGGATGAAATGTTTTCCGCTGTCAGTTGGTGGAGAGAAGACAAACATGGAATTAGAGCAATATATGAAAAGAGTACTCTCTCCAAATGGCTCTTTACATCCCATTATCTATTCTAAAATCCATGTATCCATCTTCCGAGTCTCTTGGACAGAAAGAGAGTCACTATTTGATCAGAAGAAAATTTTCTCAAACCGCACTCATGAACATCCTTTTACAACTGTTCCAAGAAGAGCTAGTATTACTGCATCTCTTATTGTATCCAATTGAATGAATGAATTCCAGGTGGTTGCTGATGAAGCTCGGGATGTCGTAAATCAAATGAAGAGTTATGTTGAAAGCCTCTTGTAATTCTTGAAAAAGAGAAGAGACTCCAGTCTGTGGATGTCTTTATAACTCCTGTGCATCAATGAAAAACACTTTCACCTTTACTCATTTGTACCTGCATTCTCTTTTTTGAAATGCTTTAGATCTTACCTAATCCAATGGGCCTAGTAAGCATAGTTTTATTTTTTCTAGGATTAATGTAAATAACCCTACAAACTTCAAACCTTTTAATTTCTCAAAGTTACCTAAATCATACAAAATGTATGTTTAGTGAGATGGGAACTTGAATTTTATTCAGAGTTCCCTTGTCTTTTCTGGGTAGTTTAAAGTCATGCACATCAAACAAAAAAAGGATAATGTTTAAGGTCGAAAATAGCTTTGACCGAAATGGATTAGAATTGACTCAATCCCTTGAAAACTCATCTGAAAACATATTACCATATTCAAGTATGAGGGAAAATATGTAAGCTATGACATAAGAATATTTTAATTTGAGGAATGACATGAAAAAGAGATAAAAGGCATTAGAAGAAGTAGTTACTAAGAATGAAGTTACCATTATTTAACAAACCCGTTAGGGGGTTGAATTATGCAGGGCCACCTAAGGGCATTGGCTTCATAGTTAAATAAAATAGTATCTTCTGGCTAACAAGTCTGTTATGTAGACTGTTTATGCAAGGCCACCTATGGGTACGTGCTTCATAGTCAGGCAAAAGAACTCTCATAAATTTACTTTCCTAGTGCTAAAAGCCAGTGAAAGTATATGGAGATTCAAATCTTCCAAAGTATAGAGTTCTCTATATGGAAAGAGGTACTTGAATATGGAGAAGATATTTCCAAACAAGATTATCGAAGAACTAGATGAATATCACTCCTATGAAGGTCTGACCCAAATGTAGGGAAGGAGAATATAAACCATAGACTTGAATACTTTCAGATCATGAAAAAGGATATGGGACAAATATGTTAAGGATGGCTATTTTTGCGGATCCCTACATACTGTCATTTAAGACAAATAAGGACAAAAGAGTCATTCTTCCCAAGATTGAAGTTACTATTATTTAACAAACCCGTTAGGGGGTTGAATTATGCAGGTCCACCTAAGGGAATTGGTTTCATAGTCAAATAATAGTATCTTTTGGCTAACAAGTCTGTTATATACAAGGCCGCCTATGGGCACGTGCTGCATAGTCAGGCAAAAGAACTCTCAGAAGTTTGAAATTTTTCTGACTAGAAGTCATGAAAAGGGTTATGAGGATCTGAAAATATTTAAGGTTAGGATTATGACACATAAATATGGATGTTGTTCAATGTATACAGAGATACATAGATCAATGGTAACCATAATCATGTTGTGGTTGGGTCCTAAATTGAAATGTTAGATTTCACTACGTATCCCATAAGGATGAGAATCAAGCCATACATAGTTTTTAAACTACAGTTTAACATTTTGTGGGACAAAAGGATTAGAAATCTTAGTTTAGGTTCATAGAGCTTGGACCATTATAAGAAATATGCATTGTGTATTTTCATGGGGACTTTTCAGTCAAGGGACTGAAAATGGAATTTGGGGTTAGGCCCAAGGACATGGGGCTGGATTCGAGGGACACTCGAACGTTCCTACATATCCCATATGGATGGGAATCAAGCCCACGTAGTTTTAGAAATACCCTTTGTAAAAATTTGGTTCATACATGTGAAGGGTGAAAGGGGACTCTAGTACAATGATGGTTTAACCCAAGATAAAAGGTTTGGGGGTTGCCAAGTATGTAAATAGTCTTTGAAATGAAACATAATTGAAAAATAAATGTAAATATTGGTTCCCTCTCAGGTGAGGGTATCAAAGAATATTGTAGTTTATTATCATATTGGACAAAAGTGTTGTATAGTTTAACATCTTATAATAAGGACGAAAGTGAACCAATGTAAAGATATTGATTCTAGAGGCGGTTTCACGAATCAACATCGTTTGAGATGGAGGTGAACCGATGTGAAGAGATTGGTTTTGGTCTTGAACCTTGGGAGGTTTCCTACATACCCAGCCTAGAAGGTAAGGATCAAAGTCCGTGTAGTTCAATTAAAGAATTAATTAATGATCAAGTTGTTCTTGGGGACACCGACCTGAAAAAAATAAAAAAAAATGTTGTTGGGACTTACACATGGTTAGCGGCCCAAAGAGAGTGTTATGGTTGAGGTTTGCTCTAAGATCACGTGAGTCATACTCAGTGTGAGAAACAAGAGGTGACAACAACTTTAACTATGCATAGTTTAATATCATGTAGGAAATATAAAGGGACTATGCAGTTTAGAGTCTTGTAGTTAGGACAATTGGTGCTACACAGGTTAGTGTCATGTAGTAGGGACAATGTACAGTTTAATGTCATGTAAGACATATCAAGGACTTTCTGTACAATTTAGCGTCATGTAGTTAGGACGATGGGGACAATAGAGTTTAACGTCATGTTGGATGAAAGGGGGACTATGCAGTTTAATGTCATGCAGTGAGGACAAAATAGTACACCATTTATCATCATGTTGGATGCATTGGGGATTTTTCCCACAATTTAGTGTCATGTTGTACGAAAGTGCGAATAGTTTAAGGTTATATGCATGGACCGTGGATGGTGCAGTTTAATGTCATGCTGGACAAAAGTGTAGTTTAAGGTCATACATGACCTTTGATGATTACGTAGTTTAATTTATTTTCGGACGTAAGGGACTTTTATACAGTTTAGCGTCATGTAGTTAGGACGTCACAATTTAACATCCAGCTGGATGCAAGGGACTTGAAAATAGTTTAGGGTCATATGCATGGACCGTTGATGATGCAGTTTAAAGTCATACTAGACCATTGATGTAGTTTAAGGTCATACAGGACCTAGTTGCAGTTTAAGGTCATACTCGACCATTTAGGGAACATTTTCACAGTTTAATATCATGTGGGATGAAGTTTAAGTTTAAGGTCATACTGGACCATTTTTGTATAGTTTAACGTCATATAGCAAGGATGAACTGGTACTGAACAGTTTAATGTCATATTGTAGGGACAAGCTGGTGCTGCACAGTTTAATGTCATGTTGCAGGGATAAACTGGTGCTGCATAGTTTAATGTCATGTTGCAGGGACAAACTGGTGCTACACAGTTTAATGTCATGTTGCAGGGACAAATTAGTGCTGCGCAGTTTAATTTTATGTTGTAGGGAAAAAGTATGTACTTTGCAGTTTATACAAAATACCTCTTCAAAAATCTGGCATTGGTTGGAGTAGTGATGAGTTCTACATCCATCAAGATTAATGAATAATCTCCATTGGAGTAGACCCTATGTATTGAATAAGGTCCTTCCCATTTTGGCTCTAGTTTGGTAGGTTTCTTTCCTAGTATCATTGGAGTTCTGATAACTAATACCAATTCTCCCTGAGTGAATGAACGAAGATGAACTTTTTTGTTAAAATCTCGTGCGATTCGATT
This sequence comes from Viscum album, assembly GCA_963277665.1. NCBI lineage: Eukaryota > Viridiplantae > Streptophyta > Magnoliopsida > Santalales > Viscaceae > Viscum > Viscum album. The sequence goes on from OY728155.1 coordinate 142,232,733, forward strand.
CTGATAGACTTCCAAGTGGTGCAAAGTGCACAATCTTTTCTCATCTAACCATTCCAATTCATTCAATCGCTTTTGAGATTGTTCATCTGTAGATGATTGATCACAAATGGAAACTCTAAGCGAGGGTAGTTGAACTTAAATGGGAAAGATGGCTTCCGTTCCATATACCAATGAATATGGAGTTGACCGAGTTGTAGTACAGGTGGTAGTCCGATAAGCCCATAAAGCATGAAAGAATTTATCAGGGCATGAACTCTTATCTTTATCCACCATCTTTTGCAGTATATTTGAAAGAGTCATGTTAAAGGCTTCTATCAAGCCGTTGGCCGTTGCATGATACCGAGATGAATGGTTGGATTTGATGTTGTATTCTTGATACAACTTCTTCACCTCAAATGAACAGAATTTGGTTCCATTACCCGTCAATATGGTATGAGGGACACCAAATATGGTAATTATGTTAGACTTGATGAAGCTATAAATGAATTTAGAACTGAATTACTTGAGTCGTATTGCCTCTGCCCATTTGGAAAAGAAGTTAGTAGCAGTAAGAATGTACTTAAACTACTTGGTCGTAGCCGAAGGGTAAGGTCCCACCACATCCATTCCCCATGTGGAAAATGGCCATGAGTATTTAGTTGTATGAAGCAACTCTGGAGGTTGATGAATGAAGTTGTCATGTACTTGGCATGAATGACACTTCTTTGTGAAATTGACACAATCTCGTATCATTGAAGGCCAAAAGTATCCAAGCCTTCGAATCTGATCAGGCAGTCTATGTCCAGACTGGTGGGTACCACAGACTCCTGCATGCACTTCTTTTATGACAACCCTGGTCTCTTCACCATCAATGCATCTGAAGAGAACTCCATCAAAACCATGTTTGTAGAGAATTTTCTCTAGGTGATCTGGGCTATCATAAAGAGTAAAATTATCCACACATCGCCGAATTTGTTCTTTCTCAGCTCTATCAGATGGAAGTGTTCCAGTTTTAAGGTATTCCCTAATAGATGACATCAACCTGTAGTATGACCATACGGTTCAGGAATGGGAAAAATTTCATTAATTTCCTCTGTTCTGATTGAAACATAAGGTGAAATTGCACGACGGTGGGCAATATTGATGGTTGTCTCGTCCCGATTTGGATCTGCTAGAGCTATGGCTATATTATCCAATGCATCATCTTGAGCATTTTGTGATCTTGGGACATAATAAAATGTCGGTTCCAAAGGGAATTCTGCCGTTAACTCTCTGACATAATCATACAAAGGGATTAGTTCTTCTTTTCTGATGGCATAATCCCCATTGACTTGTCTGATTACCAGGTCTGAATCACCTTTCACCTTTAAGTGATTCACTTGTGCTTGAAGTGCTAATTCCAAACCTACAATGAGAGCTTGGTATTCTGCTTCATTATTGGTACCACCTTCCCATAATAAGAAGGAATAAGGTAACACTGCCATTTTTGGAGAAATGAGCATAATTCCTAAGCCAACATTATTGAATTTAGGATTTTCCATTTTCCTCCCAGTTGGACTTCTGGAAGCACCATCAAAATACATTTCTGATGCCTGAGGAATTTCTTGAATAGAGAAGACTTCCTCATTAGGGAGTTCAATATTTGAAGATGTATCTTCCACTGAAGGGTGTTCAGGTGGGAAATCAGCCAGAGCTTGGCCCTTTATCGCCTTTTGAGACACATACTGAATGTCGAATTGCTGCAAAATAACTACCCACCTTGCCAGACGTCCTGTAAGCATTGGACAACTAAGGATAAATTTGAGCGGGTTATTGCGAGATACCAATTGGACCTCGTGATGTTATAGGTAGTGTCTCAACTTCTGAACTGCAAAGATTAATGCTAGGTAGCACTTCTCAATACTTGAATACCGGGTTTCTGCTTCAATCATGGTTCGACTGAGATAGTAGAGACTGTTTTCATTCCCAGTATCATTCTTTTGAGCAAGAAAGGCACCCAATGATCACTCTAGAGCTGTCACGTAGAGGATTAGTAGTCTTCCTTCAACATTTGGCAAGAGTACCGGTGGACTCAAGAGGTATTTATTGAGAATATCGAATGCTTCTTGACATTCTTCATTCCACTGGTAAGTGACTCCCTTCTTCATCAATTTGGTGAAGGGTAAACTTTTTCCTGCCAAATTGGCGATGAAACGCCGAATATAGTCTTAGTGTCCCTGAAGTCCTCTTAATTATTTCAAATTTTGAGGAGGTGACATACCAAGGATTGACTTGGTCTTCTCAGGATCGACTTCAATACCATTATGGCATACAACAAAGCCGAGAAATTTTCCTGAGGTTACCCCAAATGCACATTTTAAGGGGTTCATCTTCAAATTATGTTGTCGAAGCTTGCAGAATATGACTTCCAAATCATCCAAATAATTATAACGTTGTTTGGATTTAACTACCAAATCGTCTACATAGCATTCAACAATCTTCCCTAAGAAGTGTTTGAAGATACGATGCATGGCACACTAATAAGTTTCACCTGCATTCTTTAAGACGAAGGGCATTACCCAGTAGCAAAACTCACCCTGAGGGGCTCTGAAGGCTATAGATTCATCATCTTCTGGGGCCATTCGGATCTGATTATATATGGAATATCCATCCATGAAGGAAAGTGCTTCATAGCCAACTGTTGCATCAATTATAAGTTCTGTAATCGGAACTGGGAAATCATCCTTTGGACAATACTGATTAAGATCTCTAAAATCGATGTAAACTCTAATTTTCCAATTATTTTTCTTTACAGGGACAATATTAGCCAACCATTTGGGATATTTAACTTCTTTGACGAAGTTAGCTTTGATAATCTTATCCTCTTCAGCTTCAATTTTGGAAGCATAGGTTGGGTGTTTTCTTCTCGCGGCTTGCTTAAATCCTCAATGTTTGTTTGGTAAACCCAAATGATGAGTATCAACATCATGATCAAGCCTGAGAATTTCTGTATAGTTCCAATCAAATATATCTCTATTTATATTTAGAAAAGAAATGTGCATCTCTTGTTCTTCAAGAGTCATGGCTGCACTGATTAAAGTGGGGCGTGGATCTTCTTTTGTACCCAGATTTATTTCTCTGAGTTCATCCACAGTGGTAGAGATACCCTCTTCAAATGCTGGAGGAGCATCTCTGAGATCTTCCTCTTCTTCTTCATCATGTGTTATTTATTCCTTTTCTACTTGCATAGTAGATGATAAAGTATAATTCTCATGATCCGAAGAGATGTCAAAATTTGCATATCTTGAAGAAGAAGCTTCCATTTCCGACCCGACTGATGATGAAGGGTCCTCTTTGGGTAATAAAGAGGAGATGATGGATTGAGAATCGACATAATTATTCAACTACGATGTTGCTATAACTTCTTATGGCCTAATTGGCGAAGCATAGACTTGTTGGATTTCAGCAGATGAAATGAAGACGTAACCATTTATGCTTTCATCACTGCTTGGTAGATTACCAATTTCTCCCATGTTTTCTAGCTTGATTGCCGTAAATGACATTATGGATCTTTCTAAAAGAGTACTTTGATTTGGGTATATCTTGTTAATTTGACTGATAGGAAACATATAATCTGTACTCACTTGTGCAAATGGATTTACTGGAATTTTTTCCAAACCATATGGAGCATTAACTTTGGTAATCTCCCTTGTTATGGATTTCTCCCTTTGCTTCATGTGATAGAATTCTGCCTCAATATATTGAGACTCACATGCTTGAATGGAGCCTTATCACCATACAATGTCCCAACTTGACCATCGAAACAATATTTGAGACATTGATGGTATGATGAAGGGATAATCACATGTTGATGTAGCCAGGGACTTCCAAGAAAGATGTTGAAGGCTGAGTCTTGATCAACAACAATGAAATCTGAATTGGATACAAGATCTCCAAACTGAGTTCTGAGTGTAACCTCACCCAGTGGTTCTTGTTCATTTTTATCATATCCTTGTAACATCATGGTAGAAGGAGATAAATCAGATTCTGTGAGGCCTAATCGATGAAGTGTACGAATGGGCATGAGGTTGACTCCTGAACCATTGTTAATTAAAACTCTTCGAAAATCCATGCCATTGACCTTTCCAGACAAGTAAAATGGTCTAATATTTCCATGTACAACATCATCTTCATCTTCATCAGTAAAAGATATTATTTCATGGCATTCTGTAGGATTATTCTCTATGTGATAGACTTCAGCTGCAACAATTTCAGTTTCAAACTCCTAAGGACTTGACAAAGCCTCGATGAGTGCTTCCTGAAGATCTTTTGACAGATTCAGAGCATCCAGAATTGATAACTTGGATGGCACTTGGGCCAAGTGTTTCAATATATCATACTTTGGATCCATAGGTCTACGTTTCCCAATAGGAATATGTGGTTTAGAAGGTACCTTGGAAGCAGATGCTTTGGAAGTTGATGCATCTTGTATTGGGATAGGAGTTGGCAATATTCTTGGTTTTGGAAAATTAGACCGATTAGATCCATTTATTTGCTGAGAAGAAGAAGATGGAACCTTTAACCGGTCTTCCAAAATAACTGTTCCAGGATTGAATTTGCTATTGGTAGAAGAACTTTCTTGTTCTTGCTGAGCTCGCTGAAGGGCTCTACCACGAGTTTTTGTCACGTACACAGTTCTAGCAGGGGTAGAATTGGAATAGTGGCTTCTGAAAGATCTACGTCTTCCCCTATATCCTGAGCCCCTAGAACTTCCTCTGATTCCTCTATTTGATACAGGGAATTCAGAATCATTGAAATTGAAACTGAGACTGGCATATGGATCTGTTAGTTGAATCATATTAACAGAACCAAAGATTAACTCTTCGTTTAATGAATACTCTTCCTGATTAGCCTGTTTAGGCTGCGCCGTTTGGTGGGGCGGTGCTCGTGGCTTTGAAGTAGATGGCATGAAGTCTGCCAAAGTCAAAGACAACTTAGGCTTTGACACATACTCATTTTCTTCTGATTCTTTTTCTTTCTTTGAATCATGACATTTCTTTGAGGACTTTCCCTCTGACAAAGAAGGTTTTGCCGCAACATTCATGGAATAAGACACACTTGGTTTCTTTAATTGTGTTTGAAAAATAGAATGAGTTCGATTCATTGTCTTTCTGACCATCCAATCATCATACTTCTATGCATTTTTACTTTTGACTTCTTGCCATTCACCTTCCTCCTCTAGAACTGTAGCAGTGACACATGCTACCTGAGCTGAGGAGCCTTTCAATGTGACCTGTCCTGAGTCAACCATCTTTTTCAGGAGGTCTTTGAAGACAAAACACTCCTGGATGGGATGCCCCAACATTTGGTGAAAAGGGAAATAATTGGGACGGTCTTCATCTCATTTCTTGTTTGGCCTCTTGGGTATTGGAAATTGAACCAAATTGTTTTCCAGAGCCGAAATGAAATAACCAGGAAGTTGTTCATTTTGGAAAGAGTATTTTTTTCTCTTTAAATCCTCAAATTGTTTTCGTCTTTGATCTCTTTGATCATCTGGATGAAAATGCCATTGTTTTTTGCGCTCAGAAGGTGGAGCCCTACGACAAGATGAAGGTTTTGAGGTAGAAACAGGTACAAGTGCTTGTTTAAGCACAACTGTAGCAGTTTCTGCTTTACCCATTCTTCTTCCTAGAGCTGATGGAATTATACGAGATTTATCCTTAGCCTGTATAAGGGAATCTTCAATATGCTAAGCGATTGAAGAAAGGTATCGAAACCCTCCTGTGTATTTCACAGGGATTAATGGTGTGCATAATTCGTCATGCAGATTTGCCACACAAATTGGCAACAATTATTCATGAGGGAGTTCTAAACTCAAGGAATATGTTAATCCCTTCCATCGAGCAATGAAATCAGAGACCCTTTCATTATCCCTTTGCTTACAATTTGTAGGATCGAAAACTGTTTTCTTTGGCAAAGTTGAGCTGAACTGAAGGAGGAATTTTTAGCAAAGATCTTCCCATCCGGTAATTAACCAGGATTGAAAGCTTGTATACAAAACAAAAGCTAGTCCTTGAACAGTTTGCACAAAGCATCTGAGTTTCACTGCTTCTTTCTACTCCAGAGTTCCCATCATAGGATCGCAACAAGACACGTAATGCATCAAATGCTGTTCAAGATCGCCTGATCCATTGAAAATAAGGAATAAAGGGTTCCCAAAACTGGATGGAGGAGAAATTGAATCTACCCATTCAGGGTAAACTTTATTTTCTGGCTGAACATTCACACGTTTCCCTTCCATAGTTTCTAACTGAGCTATTAATGACTCAATAGTAGTCATTAAATTTTTAGAATCATCCGGTTGAACTTGGACTTGGGTAGGTGCAATGACTGGAGCTTGGACAGATGTGGCGATTGGTGCTGTGACTGATGGTAGCACTGCCAACTGTTGTTGCACTTGACCCGTAGGATTAGACCTGTGAGGGTGTACTGATAAAGGAGGATATTATTGATCCATCTCAGTAGCTGCAACAAATTCCTTTGGCTGACTGACTCCAGCATGCTTAAGAAGAAGACTACTCTAAAGTAGTTCTGCATTCAACCTTCTTAATTCCTTCATTTCTTCCTCCTATTGTGAAAACCTTTACTCTAGTGAGAGTGGTTTACCTTCTCCAGAGGAAGGATATGTAACCTGGTTCTTTCCCTTCCCTTTGTTGGATCCTTTTCGGAGAGGGGGAAGTGGGTTACTCAAAGGATTACCTAGGTTCTGAGTAATCCTTTGACTTCGTGTATGCACACCTTCTTCATTTGTGTCAGTGCGTACATATTCTTGAGTAGGAACCTCTTCATCTGAATCCCCTGAGTGAGCCTCATTTGGTGGATCAGCAACAACGACATTGATGACATTGATTGATGCATATATCATCGCATCCCTTCTATCAACATTTCTGTGATATTTTCTTCTTCCATGTCTTCGATGAGACATTGCCTTTTGTTGATTTTGTCCCTTAGGAACTTCTTGAAAAACCGTAATTTGGAGAGAATCCCCTGATAATTTGGTTCTTCACTCCTCTTGAGTTTTCTTCCCCAATCGATAAAAGACTGATTTTCTCTGAGGAGGGGATTGATGATTTGAAAAAGTCCCCAGTCCAGTGGACTGGGGCTATTCCTGCTGTTCTCGCTCAACTCCTCTAATCCTATTTGTTGATTCCGAGGGTTGGTTTAAAAGAGTCCCCAGTCTGGCGAGCTGGGGTGGTTCATGACATGCTATGTCTGAGACTTTCTTGAAAGTCCTCATGATCTTCTGAACCTTAGTCCGGAAATTAGGTGGATGCATTAACCTGTATCCACTTTTATCACCCAGTTCAAAAGACCGTTGGATGATTTCTGACACTTCTGTCACTTGGTGACGTGCTTGCTCCAAACAAGAGGTCTGTTTAATATTCTTGTTTGCTTGATGCAAGAGTAATTCAATAACTTGTTCTCTGTATTCTTGATTTTGAGAGGAACTAGTTGAAGCCTGTATTTGGGAAAGCTTTTTATTACAAACAAATCCCATTGAATGTGGCCGGTTATGGGCAATAACATTACATGAGACCATTTTCGGTGGGCTTTGCTGACTGGAGAGCACCATGAAATGTAGTGCTCCATGAACACCCCATCCTCTTACACGAATACCAGATGGGGCATTGGCAATTAACTGATGCAATTTTCTTAGTGTTCCAAGGCATGAACTTTGAAGGGCTTTCTGCCGCTTTTTAGCTTTTGGATATCGAGAGACTGATAGAGACGCCAAATCAATCTGACGTTGTAACCCTTCTATTATCATAAGATGATTTTCATATTCATAATAAGATAATACTTTCTTTTTCAACTAACAAAGAGTTATCCATATTTTGAGATTAATATCATGAATTTCATCTTCTGTCAACATTTCTGGAATATTATACTGAGAGTCATCCAAAGGCCAAAACATGACTGGCACTTCACCTTTTTCCAGTTTTTTTCTCATGGTCAACATTTCCTCTTTGTCATTTGATGATGATTCTTCTACCTGATTTGACCGGAGCTGGTGTTTCCTGGTTGCTTCATTGGATTCAACAGGATTGGTAGAGAAATAATTGATCAAACAAGAAGATGAATGACTTAGGGGTGGTTCAGAGAATGACATACACCCTGGGCTGTCTTCTGATTGAGAAATTATTTCACCTGCTAGCGATGAAGCTTCAGATATGACTGCTTTCTCATTTGCAAGTGCCTCAAGATAAGAGGAATTTCTCGGCACTACATTGTCCACTGGAGAGCTTTCCGGGCAATGTGCATCACTACTGCGGAGAGGACTTTCGCAGCGAAATTCATCATCATGGGGAGGACCACTATAATGGGTTACAACAAAAGATGAGATCTCTTTGTCCTTGGTCTTCTGACCACACAGAGGGTTCATGTGGCTCTCATCTGAAGATGAAACTTCGAGATAGACCGAATTGTCATGAAGCAAGCCTTCATGAGGAAGTGTCTGTTGAAGACCTTCGGAATTAATGTTCCCACTATTGGGAAATGAGAGAGTAGAATCTTGAATTTCAACAGATAATTGTCTGAGGGATTCAAGAACTCCAGCATCGAGCAAGGCCTTGTTATTGATTGGATCTTGATCTCCTGACTGTGCTGGGCGGGTCTTTTTCTTAGACACCTTCTTACTCGCCTTGGAAACCACTTGTTGACCATATTGGTTTCTCTGAGCAGGTGTATATATCTGATCAGGAAAGTTGGCCAGGTTGGGCTGACGATCTTCACTCAAATCAAGTGTATGTGCCTGACTTGGTTGTCCGTATGATATGGGGGAGTATTCCCCACAACCCTCTTGGACTAGAACAGATGTGTGTGTCTGTTCCGAAGTGAATTATTGATGTGTCACTCCATTTGTAGGGATAGATTTATGTGTCTTTCCTTAAGATGCCGCTGAAGTTGTTATAATATCCTGGAAGGCCTCCAGAATATGAGCAGGGATTTGATTCTACTCTTTCACCATCGATAGAATATTCATGGTGACTTCAGCTGCCGGAATGAGAATATACGTCCATTCCGGGCTTGGAGTAGGTGTATGTGCCTGCTCCTGTCCTCCTTTTCCTATTAGTGAATCCTGACAGTACTCAAGTGTGGGGGTAGAGAGTTGAGTCTGACTCCTACTTGTTGTCGGGGATTTCCGACTAACTTCTCTGAATGCTACCAAGCGAGACTGTTGGTAGACTTGATTAATACCAGTGGGTGTATGTGCCTGCTGATTGCACTTCGCCAAACATGGATGACGAGATCCATCATATGTAGTTAGAAGAGCCTGCTGACTAGCTGATGATGTATAAACAGGTGTATGTTCCTACCTATAGTACTCCGTCGGAATTTCCTGGCGGGATTGGCGTGATGTTGCCAGACGTGTCTGCTGGACAGCGGAATTAAAATAGGCAGGTGTATGTGCCTGCTCATTTCTTGCCACCAAGTTAGGTTGGTGGACATTTCCAGAGATGGCAGAGATGAAAACCTGCTCACTGTTGATCGGATTCCGCCTCTGGTGGTTCGTCTTACTTGCTCGGGTTCGAGGAACCTGAGACAAACGCCTGGAGTCGGTACCCTCATCATGTTGAGAGTGCACTGCCGCATGAGTTTGGCGACGATTGTTGGTGGGAGCCCTCAGGAAGGACTCCTGTTTGTTTAAATTAAGGTCTTGAGGGTCCAAATCATTCACCTCCCCAGAATAAAGGAGTGAATGGTGATTGTGTTCCGGGGATAATGACCCGAAATGGTTTGAGATGGTAGTCAGCACCGCCTACTTCTTGATCACTAGTCGTCGTTGTCCGGACAACCGATGTGAGTTATTTACTTGGAGGGCTTGTTGGGCAGCCTCCAGAGTTGGGATGGTACTGTGTTGACAGTACTCCTTAACCAGTGCGTTTGATACCCCACGTTGAAGACGCTGAGTAGGTGATATCGTCCTTATAACGAATGATGATCCATCAGGAGTAGCAGCAGTGGCATTTGCAGCAGTAGTATTCATAGGTGTGAACTTGAGAGCAGCCATTCTAGAAATGCAGAAGATCTTGGAAAATAGTGCCTGTTTCCAATAACAGACGTAATCAAGATAAATTCAACCGCTACATCTTTTGGATGAGCACATATGTCAATCATTGTTTTTGTTGGCCCTCTCATTGAGTTTTAAATAGGGGCCTAACAAAATGGGTAAAACATTATTTTAACTTGGATAAGGGTTCACATCGGGTTCACCATTTTTGTTTCCCTCGGATTTCGTGGATGATCTCCTTTGATGGGAGGTTCAAACATTCTGATCGGTTTCTAACGGGTTTGTTCGTAGAACCGAAAACATCCAATGATTCCATATCTATTCGAACCTACTTTCCAAAGGTAGGTGCTCATTATTTTGTGGACTGATGAGTCTTAAGAATTTGCATTGGTCGAGAGGATGGGAGGTCGGACTCATCACACCTTTTTGAGGGGAACTATTGTCTACTTCGGGACTCTCTTTATAGATTTAAGTTATGTTCATGAATCCTTATTACATTACCAAGTATAAAATGAGTTTTCCTTTAGATTTTACAATCAATGATCAATATGTAGTAAATTTAGAGAATATTTTATATGTATTCGAGGTTCTTCATCGATAGAGAATCATCTGTATTTATTAGAGATTCTTGGTCAATGGTACCCTTCGACACATTTATATAGAAGTCTCTTGGTCACTATGTTGACCATGCTAATTTTAAAGCCACTTAGTGGGGCACTTGAAGTTTATTGTCATTCAGAAGGTCATGGATTATTTCAAATTTGGGATCGAACCCGCAGACGGGCTACCTACGTATCCTTTATTTAGAAAAGGAATCATAACCCATGTAGTTCTAGTAAGGTAGTATGATGTTTATTATTGATGGCTCAAAGAAGGATGTCATAATTAATTTTACTCTCTAAGCTCACGTGATTCATGCTCGGTGTGAGAAACAAGAGGTATTGGTAAAAAAATTAGACAATTGTGCCATGAAAGATGCAATCATAAGAAATAATGTGGGGATTATGTTTGTATGGCTGCCCAGATAAATGAAAGGTTAGAATTTACTTGAGGGAATAAATCCAGGAGCAGGGTCCATAAAGGTATATGTGTTTTATGGAGATTTTGAATACTCTAACTTGGGGATTACTCCTGAAAAGGAGGACCAAATTAGGAGAGGACTTATGATTTGGGTTTCATTCCTGAAAAGGAATCCCAGAACAAAGGTAAATTAGGACCGGTTAAGAGAATTATGACTGGGGCTTACTCCTAAAAAGGAGGCCTAGGTTAATGAGGACTTGGGGCTTACTCCTAAGGAGGATGCCCTGATTTTAGAATGATGACTAGGGCATACTCATAAGGAGGATGCACAGATTTGAGAATTATGACTGGGGCTTACTCCTAAGGAGGATGCCCCGATTTGAGAATTATGACTGGGGCTTACTCCTAAGGAGGATGCCCAGGTTAAGAGAATTATGACTGGGGCTTACTCCTGAAAAGGAGGCCCACGTTAAGAGAATTATGACTGGGGATTACTCCTGAAGAGGAGGCCTAGGTTAAGAGATCTCTCATCTTAAAGGATGAGGTTGAATGAATGAAATCGCAATCTTTAGTGACATAAAGATGTGTGAATCACTAGGTTTTGAGAGATTTTTCCACAGAATTCCTTTCAGATAAGGAATTCAAATCAAGAAATCATGCCATAAATGGATTTAAAGAGTGTCTTGAAGACTGAATATTGAATAGGAAAGATGGAATAACATAATAGGGGTGAAATGGGCAAGAAGGGCACCCAAAAAGGCAGGGGCGCGCAAGTCCTAGAAGGCTCGCGGGTACTGCGTGGGCGCGCAAGTCATGGTCACGCAGGTATGCCTGCGCGACATATGGGGTACTTGCGTGACGGCTAACCAGCAAGGTAATACTTGAGAGACTCTTGATTAAAGCCTTTATAATTCTCTTGGGGTTCTTTCAGAAGAGAGGCGCGCAAGTTCTATTGAAGGAGTAAGGCGGCGCACAAGTGTGGCCTTTTCCCTTAAGGGATGGCCACTCAGGCACGCAAGTGTTGATGAGTTTCAACACTTTGGCCTTCCTTCTCCTCTTTAGATCTTCATTTCTAGGTAAGAAATTACCTTAGAAGTTTTTCGGAAGCTTTGAGAAGAGACTAGGGCGCCGGGAGATCAAATCTGAGTTTCTGGAAAAAAATCCTCCCCAAATGGGGGGCCCACAGGGTCTATTTATAGGCAGGAGAAGACCCTGGGCGGTTATTGTAATGCCCCGACCCCAGTTACCCAGAGTCGGTGAATTATTACATAACATTGGCATGATCAAAAGAAAGATCAAATCTCGAAAGACCGATTGGTTTAGTAGCCTTGGAAACACTAGATATATTCATAAAGTTTTACATCATAAAAATGAAAACTACAACAATATAGTCTCCATGGACCACACTTTTATCCCCTCATACTATCCATGCTGGTCATTCATAATTTACTTCTTCATATCTTGGGAAAAATAAAACACAGAAAAGGGGTGAGCTCAAATTCCCAGTAAGGATAACAATATAGCGGAAACTTTCATAAATAAGCATAAACATTTAATGCAATGTATAACCAAAACAAAAGCCTTTTAAACTTGAACTTCAACATAGTATGGCAAAAGTAAAATGAAATAATTCCATTTACTTATTCACATGGATATTCTACTAATCGAATAATCACATGCAATATCAATAACCACTTTCATAATGATGGAATGCATAATGCCAGACTATCATAACCACATAGCCAAGGCCTCGTGCCAAGACTACAAATATGATTTTGCCAAGGCCTTATGCCAAGTCACTAGTTTGTCTCATGAGACCTACTGACGCATCGAGGAGCTATAGATGGCTTCACCCATCACATATTAAGTCCAATGCATTCCCATATGAAAAGGTTTAAACATAACATAAACATCTGTATTAAAACAAGCATACGAAATGTCAATAATTTCACCATAAACCATGAATGGTATAAAAATATCACATCCACAGTCAAACATATCACAAAACCTTCAATACAACATAGAAGTTTTGTATCATAATAAATCAACTTCACATAAGCGTAAAATCCAACAAAGGATGTTGACTTAGATGAAATCAAAACTCTTTTTAGAGAAATATCTCTTTTTAGTTTGAAATCATTTAATATCCATATAAAACAAAAGATTTTATTTGAAAATATTCTTATAAGTTTGTAAGGGAAGCTTTGAAGATTTTATAACGGCGGAAAATAGCCACCCCCACCGTATAAGTTAAAAAAACATTCTTACCTTAATTCTGTCGAAAAGGTTAAAAAGGACCTTGTTTTGAAAATGACGAAAAGATTATTTTATAAACCACTTATAAAAGTCAAAAAGGGTATAACTTACTTTAACTCATATTCTAGTAAATAGTAAAAATGTTTTGAAATACATTTTTAAGAAACATGGATGTGGATGATAAAGAGATCCCAGTAGATTATTATGTATAAACAACCTCGGATATTGAAGAGATTGTGAAATAACCCTTACCTTGTACTTTTCCTTGGTTGGGGTAGGTTAACCTCCTGTATAATAGAGAAATAATTGTTATTAAATTATACAAGAATCATATACATTCATATGATATCATATATTACTTTGTTAATAATATCTTAGTATTATCGTTGTTTCGGGTGTTAACTTACTCGTTTTATTTTATATGTTTTGTCACATAAGACATTTTTGTAATGGATAGGTTGTATAGTATTCATATCTAGAATTATATAAAGTCCTTAAACATTATTTTTAAATCATCAAATGATAATTATAATTGAATGGATACGATGGAGAATGAATCTCATCGCGTTCGTGGAGACGGTAGTCCGTACGTACGCACGAGCGAAAATATCATTATTTTGATATTAAAATAATATATAATTGGATATTATATCATATATACAGAATCATTAACATGTTATATTTATTATTTATATGAGTTACACATCATTATTATACCCATCCAAATAATAATATATTGAATAACAATTACACAACGACGTGTAGACGGTAAGCCGTACGTATGCACGTATGGTGACATGTTATTCAAAGGGTGGATAGAATACTGAATATGGTTGTACCATATTTATAATAACATCAAATTATATATATTATACTCGAGTTATTATTTTAGAATGGTAATAACAAAGGAAGAAGAAGTGGAAGAAGAAAGGAACTTGGAAAAGGGTGGTGAAATCATTACCTCTTCTTCGGTTTCTTCCTTTTGATTTGATCAAAAGGGCTCCTTAGTTTGGCTTTCTGATCAAAATAAGGCCTATAGGTTGTATTGAGGGAATTTGGGAGAGTATTTGGGAAGAGTTTTTCTGAACCAAAAGGCTTGGAAGGTGTGAAGAAATGAGAAGGAAGAGTGACCCTTTATAAGAGGGGTGAGGGGCACCTTTGGAAAAACTAGAAATATTAATTTATAATAAATTCATATTAGGTTTATAATGGCTCCAAAGTTGATTGTTTAAATGTTAAGGTGGGTAGGGGTTTAAAAAAACTCAACAAATAGAATTTAGAAAGGTTTGGGTACTTATATTAACCTTATCTTTAAGTATTAACTCTAAGTTAATTAGTTTCACTTTTACAATGTCTCCATGTATTTTTATATAATATGGTTAATAAACTTACTATATACATCCAAGATACCCCCAAGTGGTCCATTAATGATACACATGTCATTATATAAGTCTTTTGGCCGAACCATAGATTTTTAGAAATTTAATATCAAATAATAATATAATATTTGTTTTAAAAACTCTTTTATGTCAATTTTGAAACTATTCAATAGTTGATTTTTTTGAAACTCATAACAGAATGATTACTTCGAATCAATTTAATTAAATCATTCCTAACATGTCATATTAACTTATAAAATAAGTGTAATTCATAAAAAGTCTCAAATTATATTTATTTGTGTATTTATAATATCAATTATTTTAATTTTTCACTATTATGGTAATTACTGCATCATCATTGTGTCATAAATAAATTAAATTATTTAATGTCTAAAAATTATAAATAAATTACCATTATGTATTAAACCTTTTTATCTTTCTAATGAATATTTATAGTCGAAAATACAACATATATAACCCTATTTAAAAATTGTTTTACTAAAAGATATATGCTTGTGTCATTTTTGTACTCATTTTAACTTAATTAAAATAAAGTGTCCCTATCACCTAAAAGTGGCTCCATGGGGTCCCAAAATTGACCCAAATATTCCCATGGTCGGACATGTATCAACCAATAAGGTTAGGACACGTTTTAGGGTATTTTTTATTATTATAATATTATTTTTTAACCCTTATTTACCGGATTTACCCTTGACCATGGAAAATAAAATATTTACCAAAGTAATTATTAAAAATATCTAAAAATAAAAGTAACCTATTTACAAAATTTGAACATCCTGATTCCAAATATGGAATCTATTTTTCAAAATTAAAAACACAGAAGTGGCAGAAATTAATTTAAAATTATTTCCTGTCGTTAAAACAAAAAGCGTGTTTTTAAGAGATAATAACTATCAAAAGATTGACACTTGTTTATGTCCGGTTTAATTGTAAAATTATTTCCAATGACCAACATTATATTAAATGGTAAAATATATTCTAAATATACTTTAAAACCACTCAAATTCATAATTTATCACTATTAATTATTTTGATTAAAAAAGTTGTTTTTAATTAAAATTTAGTAATTTTCACTATTCATCAAAATATTAAAGTAATATGAAATGTACCAAAACTTCACCTTAGGATAAATTCGATATTCCGAATCCAAAAATGAAGTCCATTTTGAAATATAAAATATATATAATTTCAAAAAGTAGGTATTACTATTCATAACGGCTAGTTTGATTGGTTATGATGTGTTAGAACTCGGTGTTGCGTACAACACACACTATCACATTATTCAAAGAGAAGCGTACCGTAGAAGCTTGGGGTGTTACATTATCCCCTCCTTCAAATAATTTTATCCTCAAAATTTCTAGAATATTTATCACATGAAAAGACTCGGGTGGTTCTCCATCATAAGTTCCTCTGGTTCCCACGTTGCCTCTTCCATCTTATGGTTTCTCCACAAAACTTTTACCAGACATGTCGTCCGGTTTCTCAGTACTTGTTCTCTCGTATCAAGAATCCTGATGGGATCTTCGCAAGAAGATAGATCGGGTTCCAGTTCTATTTCTTCATAGGTGAGTACATGCATTGGGTCAGGCATGTATTTCCTCAACAGAGATACGTGGAACACATCGTGATCTTTGGAGAGACTTGGCGGCATTTCCAATCGGTAAGCTACAACCCCAATTCGTTCTAGAATTTCGAAGGGTCCGATGTACCTGGGACTCAATTTACCTTTCTTACCAAAACATATGACTCCCTTCCATGGAGATACCTTCAGGAAAACACGATCACTGACTTGAAATTCCAAATCCTTCCTTCGATTATCGGCATAGCTCTTCTACCTAATTTGAGTTGCTTTGATGTGATTTTGGATTACCTTAACCTTTTCCACCGTTTCCTCCACCAGTTTTGGGCCTACAAGTTTTCTTTCACCAACGTCATCCCAACAGGTTGGTGTACGACATCTATTTCTGTATAACGCTTCATATGGTGCCATCTAAATACTCGAATGGAAGCTATTGTTATAGGAAAATTCTACCAGAGTTAAATATTGATCCCACACACCCTGAAAGTCAAGTGAGAAAGATCTCAACATGTCTTCTAAGGTTTGAATATTCCATTCTGATTGTCTGTCTATCTAAGGGTGGTAAGCAGTGCTCAAATGAAGTTCAGTATCCAGGGATTTCAGAAGACTTTTTCAGAATATTGAAGTAAAATAGGGATCACAATCAGAAACAATCGATAGGGGTACTCCATGAAGTCTCACAACTTCATTAATATATAGTCTTGCTAGACGTTCCAGGGGTAGATCTTCTCTTATAGCAAGAAAATGTGCTGACTTGGTATGACGATCAACAATAACCCATATTGAATCTTTCCTTCTAGGAGTCTTTGGTATCCCCATGACAAAGTCTATCGTAATATTGTCCCATTTCCACTCCGGTATGGGAAGAGGTTGCATGACTCTTCCAGGCTGTTGCCTTCCAACTTTCACTTGTTGACAAACCATACATCTTGACATAAAATCCGCAATATCCCTCTTCATGTTGTCCCACCAAAAATGTTCCTTCAAATCTCTATACGTTTTGGTGCTCCCAGGGTGTATAGAGAAATTGGAACTATGAGCATCATCCAGCAATTCCCTTTTTAGATTAGGTATATCGGGAACACAAAGTCTCTTCCCAAATTTCAAAATTCCATCTTCATACACAAAGTCTCTCAGTCTCCCATCATTCACAGCTTTAATCTTCTTTTGAAATTCTTCATCGTCGGTCTGAGAACTCTTAATCTTTTCTAGTAAAGATGGGTTGGCAACCATTTGAAAAAGCATTGATGTTTCACCTTCCCTAGTTATTCCCATGTCCATCTTCACTAGATCCATCAAAATTGGATCCCTTTCAATTCTCATCACGTTCAAAACTCCATGGTATTTTCTTCTCAAAGCATATGCCACCTTGTTTTCTTTCCCCGGGTGGTAGTGTATCATAAAATCATAATCCTTGAGTAATTCAATCCATCTCCTTTTCCTCATGTTGAGTTCTTTTTGTGAGAAAATATACTTCAAACTCTTGTGATCAGTATAAATCTCACATTTTTCACCATAGAGGTAGTGCCTCCATATCTTTAAAGCAAATATCACAACTGCTAACTCGAGATCATGAGTAGGATAGTTTTGTTCATGAATTTTCAACTGTCGTGATGCATAGGAAATAACTCTATCATTCTGCATAAGGACACAACCAAGTCCTTTCTTCGATGCCTCACTATAAATAACAAACCCGTCATTCCCCGATGGTAGAGTCAATATAGGAGCACTGACTAATCTTCTCTTCAGTTTTTCAAAACATTCTTCACACTCTTTTGTCCAAACAAATTTAACCCCTTTATGTGTGAGCTTCGTTAATGGGTTAGCCAATTGGGCAAAATTCTGGACGAATCGTCGATAATAACCTGCCAAACCAATAAAACTACATACCTCAGTTATACTCGTAGGTGCTGTCCATTCTTGGATCGCCTTGGTCTTAGAAGGATCAACAGAGATTCCATCTTTAGAGACAATATGGCTAAGAAAAGAAATCTCATGAAGCCAGAATTCACACTTGCTAAACTTCCCATATAATTCATGTCTTCTCATGGTCTTCAGGATAATGCGCAAGTGATTTTCATGATCTTCGTAGCTTTTGGAGTATACCAAGATATCATCAATAAATACCACCACAAATTCATCAAGATACTCCTTGAAAACTCTATTCATCAGATCCATGAATATAGAGGGTGCATTAGTCAAACCAAAAGGCATTACAGTAAACTCGTAATGCATGTACCTGGTTCAAAATGCTGTCTTCAAAATGCCTTCCTTCCTTACACACAACTGATGGTATCCGGATTGAAGGTCAATCTTTGAAAAGTATTGAGCTCCAGGAAGTTGGTCAAATAAATCATCAATGCGAGTTAGGGGATACTTGTTCTTTATCGTTATAGAATTGATCTCCCTGTAGTCGATACATAACCTCATAGATCCATCTTTCTTTTTAACAAAAAGAACAGGGGCTCCCCATGGAGAAAGTCAACTTCTCGTTCTGGAGGATGTCCAGGTAAATCTTCCGGAAATACATCTACAAATTCTTTCACAACAGGTACATCCTCTATTTGAACATTCCTTTCCTCACCCATAGTTATTTCATTCTTTTCCTCCCCAATAATTGAATTTATTTGAGCTACTGGGGGTGGATATAAATAAGAATTAGGTGGTGACGATTCTACTCTATAGATAAGGTGTTCCTTATCATTATCATCAAGAATCATAACCTCTTTCTTCTAACAATAAATCTTCGCATCATAGTCCAAAAGCCAGTACATACCGAGGATTATATCAAACTCAATCATAGGTATGACCATGAGATCAGCAGATAAAGAACATTTATGTGCTCTAATGGGGACTGATTCGCAAAACTTTGTTGCAATGATACTTCCCTTAGGAGTTTTAACTGACAACTCCCTTGTTAAATCAAATTGGAAATATCTAATTTTCTTAGCAAACTGAGAAGATATGAAACAATGCGATGATCCAGAATCAAATAATGCATTTTCTAAACTTGAGGAAACCATTAAATTACCTTCCACCACGTCTTTCGGAGCTTCTACCTCAGCAGTAGTGATAGCATAAGATTGGCCTTGATCCCTTGGCCTTTTCTGAGGTAATTTCTCCTGACGCTTAGGACATTGATTTGCATAATGCCCCATCTCCCTGCAATTGTAGCACTGAATGTTGGTGGCTTCCTTCTTCCCCTTGCAATCACAAGCTTGGTGGACTTTTTCACCACACTTGTAACAGACTCCCGTTCCCTTCAAGCAAGTACCAGGGTGTTTATTCCCACATTTACCACAGGATGGATATTCAACCTTTCCCTTCTTCCCCTTATTTCCATTCCTAGATTGATCATCAGACCTCTTCTTCTCTTTCTTTTCTTTAAAGTCATAAGACTTAGAGAATTCCTTTTCAGTCTTGATAGCACATGAGACAATGTCTTCGTATGACGAAAAGGATTGTGAGACTAATAATCGACGAAGAAATGGTTTTAACCCATCAAAGAAATGATCAATCTTACTTCTTGGGTTACGTATATAATCTCCAGCATACCTTGCTATCCTTGTAAATTTAGCCTCATACTTTGTGACATTTTCATCCTCTTTTTGTCTCAGACTCAGAAACTGCCTTTCCATATCTGCTCGGTGGTCGCGAGGAAAGTATTTTTCTAAAAACAGATCTTTGAACTCCCTCCATTCCATATTTGATACTTCATCATCTTCCTTCATATTTTGAATCAATAACCACCATTGATCAGCATCTCCAGTGAGGCGGTAAACTGCCATGATAACTTTTTCCCTTTCACTACTCCCCAAAGCCTAAAATAATTTCTCTAGGGAAAATATCCATTGCTCAGCTACTAAGGGATTTGTACTCCCATTGAACGTTGGTGGTTGTTGCCTCATGAATCGATCTAACATTGATCCTCCACGCTGCGGATCAGGGTGCTCCATACGGGTAAGGTTATTATTCATAACCTGAGTGAGTTATCCCAGTATGGTGATTAGCTGATCGACACCAGTTGCATCACCATCTCCACTATAATTATATTGAGCAGATGGGAAATCCCAACATGGAGTGCATGCATTGATACAGTTTTCATTTCTTCTACTAGGAGCCATTTCTAAACAATGGCATAAACTAGATCCGTTTATGAATCAAAATACATAATCCCATACTTATAAAACACTTAACATAAATTGAACTATTTATGGATATAATCCATAATCATAAGAACTTTTTCTTTGAGGAAGTATATACTCATAAACCCTTCATAATGATTTGTAAAGAAAATGAGAGTTATCCTAAGCATATCCCCCGGGAGTGTCGTAACCAAGAGTGCAGCAAGGCCCATTGGCGTGCACCAGTTCCCATTCGAGTCTAGCTCAAAGCGGTGTTTTCGGGTTTTACCCCTAGGTACATCTGTGCCAGAGCCACCTCTACCTGCTCATATCCAGAAAAGGATGTATTTCTCGAAAAACTCACAAAATCTCTACAATACCAAAATTCTAGGATTTTCATCTATACTAATCCTCAAAGTTCATCTTAGGTCTACGTGCTCTAATCAGAGTTTATCTAAATCTAGCTTCCAAGGTTTGTACTAAACTTCCACTGATACCAACTGTAATGCCCCGACCCCAGTTACCCAGAGTCGGTGCATTATTACATAACATAGGCATGATCACAAGAAAGATCAAATCTCGAAAGACTGATTGGTTTAGTAGACTTGGAAACACTAGATATATTCATAAAGTTTTACATCATAAAAATGAAAACTAAAACAATATAGTCTCCATGGACCACACTTTTATCCCCTCATACTATCCCTGTAGGTTATTCATAATTTACTTCTTCATATCCTAGAAAAAATAAAACATAGAAAAGGGGTGAGCTCAAATGCCCAGTAAGGATAACAATATAGCAGAAACTTTCATAAATAAGCATAAACATTTAAGGAAATGTATAACAAAAAAAGCCTTTTAAACTTGAACTTCAACATAGTATGGAAAAATTAAAATGAAATAATGCCATTTACTTATTCACATGGATATTCTACTAATCGAATAATCACATGAAATATCAATAACCACTTTCATAATGATGTAATGCATAATGTCAGACTATCATAACCACATAGCCAAGGCCTTGTGCCTAGACTACAAATAAGATTTTTCCAAGGCCTTGTTCCAAGACACTAGTTTGTCTCATGAGACCTACTGATGCATCGAGGAGCTATAGCGGGCTCCACCCGTCACATATTAAGTCCAATGCATTCCCATATGAAAAGGTTTAAACATAACATAAACATTCGTATTAAAACTAGCATACGAAATGTCAATACTTTCACCATAAACCACGAATGGTATAAAAATAGCACATCCACAGTCAAACATATCACAAAACCTTCAATAAAACATAGAAGTTTTGTATCATAATAAATCAACTTCACATAAGCGTAAAATCCAACAAACGAATGTTGACTTAGATGAAATCAAAACTCTTTTTAGATAAATATCTCTTTTTAGTTTTAAATCATTTAATATCCATATAAAAAAACATTTTCTTTGAAAATATTCTTATAAGCTTGTAAGGGAAGCTTTGAAGATTTTATAATGGCGGAAAATAGCCGCACCCATCATATAAGTTAAAAAAAAATTCTTACCTTAATTCTGTCGAAAAGGATAAAAAGGACCTTGTTTTGAAAAGGACAGAAAGATTCCTTTATAAACCACTTATAAAATTCAAAAAGGGTCTAAATGACTTTAACTCATATTCTTGTAAATAGTAAAAATGTTTTGAAATACATTTTTAAGAAACATGGATGTGGTTGATAAAGAGATCCCAGTAGATTATTACGTATAAAAAACCTCGGATAATGAAGAGATTGTGAAATAACCCTTACCTTTTACTTTTCCATGGTTGGGGTAGGTTAAACTCTTGTATAATAGTGAAATAAATGTTATTAAATTATACAAGAATCATATACATTCATATGATATCATATATTTCTTTGTTAATAATATCTTAGTTTTATCGTTGTTTCGGGTGTTAACATACTCGTTCTATTTTATATGTTTTGTTACGTAAGACATTTTTGTAACGGATAGGTTGTATAGTATTCATATACAGAATTATATCAAGTCCTTAAACATTATTTTTAAATCATAAAATGATAATTATACTTGAATGGATACGATGGAGAACGAATCTCATCGCGTTCGTGGAGACGGTAGTCCGTACGTACGCACGAGCGAAAATATCATTCTTTTGATATTAAAATAATATATAATTGGATATTATATCATATATACAGAATCATTAACATGTTATATTTATTATTTACATTAGTTACACATAATTATTATACCCATCCAAATAATAATATATTGAATAACAATTACACCACGACGTGGAGACGGTAAGTCGTACGTACGCACGTATGGTGACATGTTATTCAAAGGGTGGATAGAATAATGAATATGGTTGTACCATATTTATAATAACATCACATTATATATATGATACTGGATTTATTATTTTAGAATGGTAATAAAAAAGGAAGAAGAAGTGGAAGAAGAAAGGAACTTGGAAAAGGGTGGTGAAATCATTACCTCTTTTTCGGTTTCTTCCTTTTGATTTGATCAAAAGGGATCATTAGGTTGGCTTTCTGATCACAATAAGGCCTATAGGTTGTATTTAAGGAACTTGGGAGAGTATTTGGGTAGAGTTTTTCCAAAACAAAAGGCTTTGAAGGTGTGAAGAAACGAGAAGGAAGAGTGCCCTTCTATAAGAGGGGTGAGGGGCACCTTTGGAAAAACTAGAAATATTAATTTATAATAAATTCATATTCGGTTTCTAATGGCTCAAAAGTTGATTATGTAAATTTTATGGTGGGGATGGGTCGAAAACCACTCAACCAATAGAATTTAGACAGGTTTGGGTACTTATATTAACCTTATCTTTAATTATTAACTCTTAGTTAATTAGTTTCACTTTACAATGTCTCTTTGTATTTTTATATAATATGGTTAATAAACATACTATATACATCCAAGAGACCCCCAGGTGGTCCATTAATGATACACCTATCATTATATAAGTCTCCTGGCTGAACCTTAGATTTTTAGGAATTTAATATAAATTAATAATATAATATTTGTTTTAAAAACTCTTTTATGTCAATTTTGACACTATTCAATAGTTGATTTTTGTGAAACTCATAACAGAATGATTACTTCGAAAAAATTTAATTAAAGAATTTCTAACATGTCATATTAATGTAGAAAATTATTTTAATTCATAAAAAGTCTCAAATTATATTTGTTTGTGTATTTATAATATTAATTATTTTAATTTTTCAGTATTATGGTAATTACTGCATTATCATTGTGTCATAAATAAATTAAATTATTTAATGTATAAAAATTGTAAATAAAATATCATTATGTATTAAACTTTTTTATCTTTATAATGAATATTTATAGTCTAAAAAAAACATATATAACACTATGTAAAAATTGTTTTACTAAAAGATATATTCTTGTGTCATTTTTGTACTCATTTTAACTTAATTAAAATAAAGTGTCCCTATCACCTACAAGTGGCTCCATGGGGTCCCAAAATCGACCCAAATATGCCCATGGTCGGACATGTATCAATAAATAAGGTTAGGACACGTTTTGGGGTAATTTTGTATTATTATAATATTATTTTTTAACCCTTATTTACTGGATTTACCCTTAACCATGGTAAATAAAATATTTACCGAAGTAATTATTCAAAATGTGTAAATATATAAGTTACCTATTTACACAATTTGAACATCCTGATTCCAAATATGGAATCCATTTTTCACAATTCAAAACACAGAAGTGGCAGAAATTAATTTAAAATTAATTCATGTTGTTAAAACAAAAAGTGTGTTTTTAAGAGATAATAACTATCAAAAGATTGGCACTTGTTTATGTCCGGTTTAATTGTAAAATTAAGTCCAATGACCAAAATTATATTAAATGGTAAAAATATATTCTAAATATACTTCAAAACCACTCAAATTCATAATTTATAACTATTAATTATTTTGATTAAAAAAGTTGTTTTTAATTAAAATTTAGTAATTTTCACTATTCATCAAAATATTGAAGTTATCCGAAAAGTACAAAAACTTCACCTTAGGCTAAATTCGATATTCCGAATCCTAAAATAAAGTCCATTTTGAAATATAAAATATATATAATTTCAAAAAGTAGGTATTACTATTCATAACGGCTAGTTTGATTGGTTATGATGTGTTAGAGCTCGGTGTTGCGTACAACACACGCTATCACATTATTCAAAGAGAAGCGTACCGTAGAAGCATGAGGTGTTACAGTTATCACTTAGGTCTCGCAAGTGACTTATGCGACCATCATGCGTCGCGCAAGTAGACTTGCGCGACAGTGATATACCTTGCGTAGCACATGTGCTCTTGATCCCGTGTTCCTGCCTTTGTCGATTTTTGATGTTTTCTTCAAAGGATGAATCAATTTGTGCTAAGTCATTTCACTTTCTTTTAGACAATGTGACGAAAAGGAGAGTCAAAAATTATGCAGGGACACCTAAGGGCATTGGCTTCATAGTCAAATAATAGTATCTTTTGGCTAATAGGTCCGTTATGTAGACTGTTTATGCAAGGCCGCCTAAGGGCACGTACTGCATAGTCAGGCAAAAGAACTCTCAGAAGTTTGACATTTTTGTGACTAGAAGTCAAGAAAAGGGTTATGAAGATCTGAAAATATTTAAGGTTAGGATTATGACACATAAAGACGGGTATTGTCAAATGTATACAAAGATACATATATCAATGCTAACCATAATCATGTTGTGGCTGGGTCATGAATTGAAATGTTGGACTTCACTACGTATCCCATAAGGTGGGAATCAACCCATACGTAGTTCTAAAATTATAGTTTAACATCGTGTGGGACAAAATGATTAGAGATCTTAGTTTAGGGTCATAGATCTTGGACCATTGTAAGAAATACACAGTGTGTGTTTTCATGGGGACTTTTCAGCCAGTGGACTGGAAGTGGAATTTAGGGTTAGGCCCAAAAGACATGGGGCAGGATTCGAGAGACACTCGAACGTTCCTACGTATCCCATAAGGATGGGAATCAAGTCCACGTAGTTCTAGAAATACCCTCTATACAGATTTGGTTCATACATGTGAAGGGTGAAAGGGGACTTTAGTGCAATGATGGTTTAACCCAAGATAAAAGGTTCGGGCATTGACATGTATGAACATAGTCTTTGAAATGAAACATGATTGAAAAATCAATGTAAATAATGGTTCCCTCTCAAGAGAGGGTATCAAAGAATATTGTAGTTTATTGTCATACTAGACAAAAGTGTTGTATAGTTTAACGTCATATAAAAAGGACAAAAGTGAACCAATGTAAAGATATTGATTCTAGGGGTGGTTTCAAGAATTAACATCGTATGAGATGGAGGTGAACCGATGTGAAGAGATTGGTTTTGGGCTTGAACCTTGGGAGGTTGCCTATGTACCCAGCCTAGAAGGCAAGGATCAAAGTCCGCGTAGTTCAATTAAAGAATGAATTAATGATCAAGTTGTTCTTGGGGACAACGACCTAAAAAATGATGTTGTTGGGACTTACACAAGGTTAGTAGCCCAAAGAGAGTGTTATGGTTGAGGTTTGCTCTAAGCTCACATGAGTCATACTCGGTGTGAGAAACAAGAGGTAACAACAACCTTAACGATGCACAGTTTAATGTCATGTAGGACATATCAAGGCCGTTCTGTACAGTTTAGCGTCATGTATTTAGGACGATGGGGACAATATATTTTAACATCATGTTGGATGAAAGGGGGATTGTGCAGTTTAATGTCATGCAATGAGGACAAAGGATTACACCATTTAAAGTCATGTTGGACATATTGGGGACTTTTTTCACAGTTTAACGTCATGTTGGATGAATTAGGGACGATACAGTTTAGCATCATGTTGGATGAAAGTGTGAATAGTTTAAGGTCATATGCATGGACCGTGGATGGTGCAGTTTAATGTCATGCTAGACAGTTGTGTAGTTTAAGGTTATACAGGACCTTTGATTATTATGTAGTTTAACGTCTTTCTGGACGTAAGGTACTTTTATAATGTTTAGCATCATGTAGTTAGGACGTCACAGTTTAACGTCTTGTTGGACGTAAGGGACTTGCAAATAGTTTAGGGTCGTATGCATGGACCGTTGATGATGCAGTTTAAGGTCATACATGACCTAGTTGATGTAGTTTAAGGTCATACAAGACCTAGTTACAGTTTAAGGTCATGCTGGACCATTTAGGGAACTTTTTCACAGTTTAACGTCGTGTGGGATGAAAGTACAAATAGTTTAAGGTCATATGTTTGGACCATGGATGATACAGTTTAATGCCATGATGGACGTAAGGGACTTTTATATAGTTTAACATCATATATCAAGGACGATGAAGGGGGACATAGTTTAACATCATGTTGGAGGAATTAGGGAACTTTTTCACAGTTTAACGTCGTGTGGGATGAAATTACAAATATTTTAAGGTCATATGTATGGACCATGGATGATACATTTTGTATTTATACAAAATAATTCTTAAAAAATATGGCATTGGTTGGAGTAGTGATGAGTTCTCCATCCATCGATATTAATGAATAATCTCCATTGGAGTAGACCCTATGTATTAAGTAAGGTCCTTTCCATTTTGGATCAAGCTTGGGATTTTTCTTTCCTGGTATCATTGGAGTTTTGATAACAAATACCAATTCTCCATGAGTGAATGAATGAAGATGAACTTTTTTGTTAAAAGCTTGTGCTATTCGATTCTGATAGAATTCCATGTGGTGCAAAGTGCACAATACTTTCTCATCTAACCATTCCAATTCATTCAATCACTTTAGAGATTGTTCATCTGTAGATGACTGATCCCAAATGGATACTCTGAGCGAAGGCAATTGAACTTCAATGGGCAAGACGGCTTCCGTTCCATATACCAGTGAATATGGAGTTGACCAAGTTGCAGTGCAGGTGGTTGTCCGATAATCCCATAAAGCATGAAAGAGTTTATCAGGCCATGACCTCTTATCTTTATCCACCATATTTTTTAGTATATTTGAAAGAGTCTTGTTGAAGGCTTCTATCTGGCCATTGGCTGCTGCATGATACCGAGATGAATGGTTAGATTTGATGTTGTATTCTTGATACAACTTCTTCACCTCGGATGAATAGAAGTTAGTTCCATTATCCGTCAATATGGTATGAGAGACACCAAATCTAGTAATGATGTTATACTTGATGAAGCTAACAATTCTTTTAGAACTGATTTCCTTGAGAGGTATTTCCACTGCCCATTCGTAAAAGAAGTCAGTTGCAGTAAGAATGTACTTAAACTGCTTAGTCGTAGCCGATGGGTAAATTCCCACCACATCCATTCCCCATGTGGCAAATGGCCATGAGTATTTAGTTGTATGAAGCAACTCTGGAGGTTGATGAATGAAGTTGGCATATACTTGGCATGAATGACACTTCTTTGTGAAATCAACACAATCTTGTATCATTGAAGGCCAAAAGTATCCAAGCCTTGGAATCTGATCCGACAGTCTATGTCCAGACTGGTGGGTACCACAGACTACTGCATGCACTTCTTTAATGACAGCCATTGTCTCTTCACCATCAATGCATTTGAAGATAACTCTATAAAAACCACATTTGTAGAGAATTTTCTCTAGGTGATCTGGGCTATCATAAAGAGTAAAATTGACAACATGTCGCTGGATTCGTTCTTTCTCGGCTCTATCAGGTGGAAGTGTTCCATTTTGAAGGTATTCCCTAATAGGTGACATCCATCATGTATTATGACCATATGGTTCAGGAATGGGACTAATTTCATTAATTTCCTCTGTTCTGATTCGAACATAGGGTGAAATTTCACGACGGTGGGCAATACTGATGGTTGTCTCGTCCCGATTTGGATCTGCCAGAGCTGTGGCTATATTAGCCAGTGCATCAGCTTGAGCATTTTTTGATCTTAGGATATAAGAAAATGTCGGTTCCAAAGGTAATTCCACCATTAAATCTCTGATGTAATCATACAAAGAGATTAGTTCTTGTTTTCTTATGGCATAATCCCCATTGGCTTGTTTCATTACCAGGTCTGAATCACCTTTCACCTTTAAGTGATTCACTTGTGCTTGAAGTGCTAATTCCAAGCCTACAATGAGAGCTTGGTATTCTGCTTCATTATTGATACCACCTTCCCATAATAAGAAGGAATAAGGTAATACTACCTTTTCTAGATAAATGAGCACAATTCCTAAGCCAACTTTGTTAAATTTAGGATTTTCCATTTTCCTCCCTGTTGGACTTCTGGAAGCACCATAAAAATACATTTCCTATGCCTGAGGAATTTCTTGAATAGAGAAGACTTCCTTATTAGGGAGTTCAATATCTGAAGATGTGTCTTCCACTAAAGGGTGTTCATCCAGGAAATCAGCCAGAGCTTGGCCCTTTATCACCTTTTGAGACACATACTGAATGCCGAATTGCTGCAAAATAACTGCCCACCTTTCCAAACGTCCTGTAAGCATTGGACGACTAAGGATGAATTTGAGTAGGTTATTGTGAGATACCAATTGGACCTTGTGATGTTGCAGGTAGTGTCTCAACTACTGAACTGCAAAGATTAATGCCAGGAATCACTTCTAAATACTTTAATACCGGGTTTTTTCTTCAAGCATAGTTCGAATGAGATAGTAGAGGCTGTTTTCATTCCC
The DNA here is from genome assembly GCA_963277665.1 of Viscum album. Taxonomy (NCBI): domain Eukaryota; kingdom Viridiplantae; phylum Streptophyta; class Magnoliopsida; order Santalales; family Viscaceae; genus Viscum; species Viscum album. Next base: position 142,261,830 of record OY728155.1, read on the forward strand.
AGCATCATTCTTTTGAGCAAGAAAGGCACCTAATGATAGCTCTAAAGCTGTCACGTAGAGGATAAGTGGTCTTCCTTCAATAGGTGGCATGAGTACCAATGGACTCAAGAGGTATTTCTTGAGAATATCGAATGATTCTTGAGATTCTTCAGTCCACTGGTAAGTGACTCCCTTCTTCATCAATTTGGTGAAGGGTAAACTTTTTCCTGCTAAAATGGAAATGAAATGCCGAATATAGGATGAGTGTCCTTGAAGTCCTCTTAATTCATTCAAATTTTGAGGATGTGACATACCTAGGATTTACTTGGTCGTATCAGGATCAACTTCAATACCACGATGGCATACAACAAAGCCGAGAAATTTTGCTGAGGTTACCCCAAAAGCACATTTTAAGGGGTTCATCTTCATATTATTTTGTCGAAGCTTGTGGAATATGACTTCCCCATCAGCCAAGTGATTAGAACGTTGTTTGGATTTAACTACAAATTAGTCTATATAGCATTCAACAAACTTCCCTAAGAAGGGTTTGAAGATACGATGCATAGCACGCTGATATGTTGCACCTGCATTCTTTAAGCCAAAGGGCATTACCCGGTAGCAAAACACACCCTGAGGGGCTTTGAAGGCTGTGGATTCTTCATCTTCTGGGGCCATTCGGATATGATTATATCCGGAATATCCATCCATGAAGGAAAGTGCTTCATAGCTAGCTATTGCATCAATTAAAAGTTCTGTAATCGGAACTGGGAAATCATCCTTAGGACAATGCCGATTAAGATCTCTGAAATCGATGCAAACTCTAATTTGTCCGTTCTTCTTCTTTATAGGGACAATATTAACCAACCACTTGAGATACTGAACTTCTCTGACAAAGTTAGATTTGATAAGCTTATCCACTTCAGCTTCAATTTTGGAAGCATAAGTTGGGTGTGTTCTTCTCGCGGCTTGCTTAAATCCTCGATGTTCGTCTGATAAACCCAAATGATGAGTAGCAACATCAGGATCAAGCCCGAGAATTTATGTATAGTTCCAAGAAAATATATCTCTATTTTGATTTAGAAAAGAAATATACATCTCTTGATCTTCAAGAGTCATGGCCGCACAGATGAAAGTGGGGAGTGGATCTTCTTTTGTACCCAGATTTATTTCTCTGAGTTCATCCACAGTGGTAGAGATACCCTCTTCAAATGCTAGAAGAGAATATCTAAGATCTTCCTCTTCTTCTTCATCATGTGTTATTTATTTCGTTTCTACTTGCATAGTAGATGATAAAGTAGAATTTTCATGATTAGAAGAGATGTCAAAATTTGCATATCTTGAAGAAGAAGCTTCCATTTCCGACCCAATTGATGATGAAGGGTCTTTTTTGGGTAATAAAGAGGAGATGATGGATTGAGAATCGACATCATTGTTCACCTCCAATGTTACTATAACTTCTTCCAACCTAATTGGCGATGTATAGACTTGTTGGATTTCAGCAGATGAAATGAAGACGTCACCATTTGTGCTTTCATTACTGCTTGGTGGGTTACCAATTTCTCCCATGTTGTCTGGCTCGATTGCCGTAACTGACATTAGGGATCTTTCCATAAAAGTATTTTGATTTAGGTCTATCTTGTCAATTTGACTGATAGGTAACACATAATCTGTACTCACATGTGTAAATGGATTTACTGAAATTTTTTCCAAACCATATGGAGCATTAACTTTGGTAATCTCCTTTATTGTGGATTTCTACCTTCCCTTCATGTGATAGAATTCCACCTCAATGTATTGAGACTCACATGTCTTGAATGGGGCCTTATCACTATACAATGTCCCAACTTGACAATCGAAACAATATTTGAGACATTGATTGTATGATGAAGGGATAGTCGCATGTTGATGTAGCCAGGGTCTTCCAAGATTGATGTTGAAAGCTGAGTCTTGATCAACAACCATGAAATCCAAATTGGATACAAGATATCCAAACTGAGTTCTAAGTGTAACTTCTCCTAGTGGTTCTTGTTCATTTTTATCATATCCTTGTAACATCATGGTAGAAGGAGATAAATTAGATTCTGTGAGGCCCAATCGACGAAGTGTATGAATGGGCATGAGGTTGACTCCTGAACCATTGTCAATAAAAGCTCTTCGGATGTCTATGCCATTGACCTTGCTAGATATGTACAAAGGTATAATATGTCCATGCACAACATCATCTTCATCTTCAGTAGTAAAAGATATTATTGCATGGCATTCTGAAGGATTATTCTCTATGTGATAGACTTCAGCTGCAGCAATTTCAGTTTCAAACTCCTTAGGACTTTACAAAGCTTCGATGAGTGCTTCCCGAAGATCTTTTGACAGATTCAGAGCATCCAGAATTGATAACTTGGCTGGTACTTGGGCCAAGTGTTTCAATATATCATACTTTTGATCCAGAGGCCTGCGTTTCCCAATAGGAATATGTGGTTTAGTAGGTAGCTTGGAAGCAGATGCTTTAGAAGTTGATGCATCTTGTATTGGAATAGGAGTTGGCAATATTCCTGATTTTGGAAGATTAGACCGATTAAATCCATTTACTTGCTGTGAGGAAGAAGATGGAACTTTCAACTGGTCTTCAAAAATAACTATGTCAGGACTGAATTTGATATTGGTAGAAGAACTTGCTTGTTCTTGCTGAGCTCACTGAAGGGCTCTACCACGAGTTTCTACTGCGTACACAGTTCTAGCAGGGGTAGAATTGGAGTAGTGGCTTCTGAAAGATCCACGTCTTCCCCTGTATCCTGAGCGTTTGGAACTTCCTCTGATTCCCTTGTTTGATACAGGGAATTCAGGCTCATCGAAATCGAAACTGCACTTGGCATATGGATCTGTTAATTGAATCATATTAATAGAACCGATGATTAACTCTTCATCTGATGAAGACTCTGCCTAATTAGCCCATTTAGGCTATGCCGTTTGGTGGGGTGGTGCACGTGGCTTTGAAGTAGATGGCATGAAGTCTGCCAGAGTCAAAGACAACTTAGGCTTTGACACATACTCATCTTCTTATGATTCTTTTTCTTTCTTTGAATCATGCCGTTTCTTTGAGGACTTTCCATCTGATGAAGAGGGTTTTTCTGCAACATTCATGGTAGAAGACACAATCGGTTTCCTTAATTGTGTTAGCAAAATAGCATGAGTTCGGTTGATCGTCTTTCTAACCATCCAATCATAATACTTCTGTGCATTATTTCTTTTGACTTCTTGCCATTCGCCTTCATCCTCTAGAACTATAGCAGTAACATATGCTACCTGAGCTAAAGAACCTTTCATTTTGACTTGTCCTGAGTCATCCATCTCTTGAAAGAGGTCTTTGAAGACAAAACACTCCTGGATGGGATGCCCCAACATTTGATGAAAAGGGCAATAATTGGGATGATCTTCATCTCCTTCCTTATTTGGCCTTTTGGGCCTTGGCAATTGAACTAGATTATTTTCCAGAGCCGAAATGAAGTAACCAGGAACTTGTTCATTTAGGAAAGAGTATGTTTTTCTCTTCAAATCCTCAAATTGTTTTTGTCTTTGATCTCTTTGACCATCTGGACGAAACAACCTTTTTTTGGCTCTCAGGAGGTGGAGCCCTTCGACAAGATGAAGGTTTTGAAGTAGAAACAGGTACATGTGCTTGTTTAAGCATAACTGTAGCAGTTTCTACTTTACCCATTCTCCTTACTGGAGCTGATGGAATTACAAGAGATTTAGCCTTTTCCTGTATAATGGATTCTTCAATCTGCTAAGCGATTGAAGTAAGGTCTCGAAACCCACCTATATATTTCACAGGGATTAACGGCGTGCGTAATTCCTCACGCCAATTTTCCACACAGATTGGCAATAATTCTTCTTGAGGTAGTGCTAATCTTAGGGAATATGTTAATCTCTTCCAGTGAGCAATGAAATCTGAGACCCTTTCATTCTCCCTTTGCTTACAGTTTTTAAGATAAAAAACTGTTGTCTTTGGAAAAGTTGTACTGAACTGAAGAAGGAATTGTTGACGGAGATCCTCCCATCTGGTAATTGACCAGGATTGCAAGCTTGTATATCAGACAAAGGCTGGTCCTTGCAAGGTCTATATGAAGCATCTGATTTTTACTACTTATTGCTGCTCTGGAGTTCCCATCATAGGATCACAACAAGACATGTAATGCATCAAATGTTGTTCAGGGTCGCCTGATCCATTGAAAATACAGAATACAGGGTTTCCAAAACTAGATGGAGGAGAGATAGAATCTACCCATTCAGGGTAAACTTTCTTTTCTGGTTGAACCTGTGCATGTTTCCCTTCCATAGTTTCTAACCGAGCTGTTAATGACTCAATGGTAGATTTTAACTTTTGAGAGACATCCGGTTGAACTTGGACATGGGTAGGTACAATGACTGGAGCTTGGACAGATGTGGTGGTTAGTGCTGCAACTGATGGTAGCACTGCCAACTGTTGTTGCACTTGACCCATAGGATTAGACCTATGAGGGTGTACTGATAGAGGAGGATATTCTTGATCCATCTCAGTAGTTGCAAGAAATTCCTTTGGCTGACTGACTCCAGCACGCTTAAGAAGAAGACTACTCTGAAGTAGTTCTGCATTCAACCTACTTAATTCTTTCATTTCTTCCTCCTGTTGTGAAAACCTTTACTCTAGTGAGAGCGATTGGCCTTCTCCAAAGGAAGGATATGTAACGTGATTCTTTCCCCTCCCTTTGTTTGATCCTTTTCAGAGAGCGGGAAGTGGGTTACTCGAAGGATTACCTAGGTTCTGAGTAACCCTTTGATTTCGTGTACGCACGCCTTCTTCATTTGGGTATGTGCGTATATCTTCTTGAGTAGGAACCTATTCATATGAGTCCCCTGAGTGAGCCTCATCTGGTGTATCAGCAATAACGGAATTGATAACATTGATTGATGCATAACGCATCGCATCCCTTCTATCAGCATTTCTGTGATATTGTCTTCTTCCATGTCTCTGATGAGACATTGCCTTTTGTTGATTTGATCCCTCAGGAACTTCTTGACGAACCGTAATTTGGAGGGAATCTCCTGATAATTTGGCTCTTCGTTCCTCTTGAGGTTTCTTCCCCAATCGAGAAAAGACCGACTTTCTCTGAGGAGGGGATTGATGATCTCAAAAAGTCCCCTGTCCGGTGGACTAGGGCTGTTCCTGCTATTCCCGCTCAACTCCTCGAATCCTATTTGTTGATTTCAAGGGTTGGTTTAAAAAAGTCCCCAGTCTGGCAAGCTGGGATGGCTCTTGACATTCTATGTCTGAGACTTTCTTAAAAGCTCTCCTGATCTTGCGAAACTTAGTCTGGAAATTAGCTGGATTCATTAACCCGTATCCACTTTTATCACCTGGTTCAAAAGACCGTTGGATGATTTCTGAAACTTCTGTCACTTGATGATGTGCTTCCTCCATAGGAGAGGCCTGTTCAATATTCTCATTTGCTTGATGCAGGAGTAATTCAACAACTTGTTTTCTGTATGATTGATTTTGAGAGGAACTAGTTGAAGCATGTTCTTGGGCAAGCTTTTGATTACAAACAAAGCCCATTGACTGTGGCTGTCCATTCGCAATAACATTACATGATACCATTTTTTGAGGTCTTTGCTGACTAGGGAGCACCGTGAAATGTAGTGCTCCCTGAACACCCCATCCTTTGACATGAATACCAGATGGGGCATTGGAAATTAACTGACACAATCTTCTTAGTGCACCAAGGCATGAACATTGAAGGGCTCTCTGCTGCTTTTCAGCCTTCAGATATCGAGAGACTGATAGAGATGCCAAATCAATCTGACGTTGAAACCCTTTTTATTATCTTAAGATGATTTTCATATTCATCATAAGATAATACATTCTTTTTCAAATGACAAAGAGTTTTCCATATGTTGAGACGAATATCATGAATTCCATCTTCCGTCAACATTTCTGGAATATCATACTGAGAGTCAGCCAGAGGCCAAAACATGACTGGGACTTCACCTTTTTCCAATTGTTTTCTCATGTTGAGAATTTCCTATTTATCATTAAATGAAGATTCTTCTACCTGATTTGACCAGAGTTGGTGTTTCCTTGTTGCTTCATCGGATTCAACAAGATTGGTAGAGAAATCATTGGTCAAACAAGAAGATGCATGACTTAGGGGTGGTTCAGAGAATGACCTACACCCTGGGCTATCTTCTTATTGAGAAATTATTTCACCTTCTAGCGATGAAGCATCAGACATGACTGGTTTCGCATTTTCAAGTGTCTCAAGATAAGAGGTCTTTTTCGGCACTACATCGTCCACTGGAGCATTTTCCAGGCAATGTGCATCACTACTGTAGAGAATACTTTCACAGAGAAATTCATCATCATGGGGAGGACCACCATGATGGGTTACAACAAAAGATGATATCTCTTGCTCCATGGTCTTCTGACCATACAGAGGGTTCCTATGGATCTCATCTGAAGATGAAACTTCTAGATCGACCGAATTGTCATGAATCAGGCCTTCATGAGGAAGTGTCTGTTGAAGACCTTCGGAATTAATGTTCCCACTATTGGGAAATGAGGGAGTAGAATCTTGAATTCCAACAGATAACTATCTAAGGGCTTCAAGAACTCCAGCATTGAGCAAGTCCATGTTACAGATTGGCTCTTGATCTCCTGATTGTGTTGGGTGGGTCTTTTTCTTAGACGTCTTCTTACTCGCCTTGAAAACCACTTGTTGAAAAAAGTGGCTGATCTGAGCAGGTGTATGTGCCTGATCCTGAAAGATGGCCAGGATAGGTTGACGATCTCCACTCAAATCAGGTGTATGTGCCTGACTTGGTTGTCCGTATGATATGAGGGAGTATTCCCCACAACCCTCTTAGACTAGAACAGATGTGTGTGTCTATTCCGGAGTGAATTTTTGATGTGTCACTCCACTAGTAGGGATATATTTATGTGTCTTTCCCTGAGATGCCGCTTAAGTTGTTATAATATCCTAGCAAGCATCCAGAATATGAGCAGGGATTTGCTTCTACTCTTTCACCATTGATAAAATATGCTTGGAGACTTCAACTGCCAGAACGGGGATATACGTCCATTTCATTCTTGGAGTAGGTGTATGTGCCTGCTCATCTCCTCCATTTATTATCAGTGAATCCTGACAGTACTCAAGTGTGGGGGCAGAGAGTTGAGTCTGCCTCCTGTTTGTCGTCGGAGCTTTCCGACTGACTTCTCCGAATGCTACCAAGCGAGACTATTGGTAGGCTTGAACAATACCAGCATGTGTATGTGCCTGCTGATTGCACTTCGCCAAACGTGGTTGACGAGCTCCATCATATGTAGTCAGACGAGCCTGATGACTAACTGATGACGTATAAATAGGTGTATGTTCCAGCCTATAGTACTCCGACGGAATTTCCTAATGGGATTGGCGTGCTACTGCTAGAGGAGTCTGCTGGACAGCTGGGATTAAAACGGGAATGTGTGTGTGACCGCTCATTTCTTGCCACCAATTTAGGTTGGTGGACTTCTTCGGAGATGGCAGAGATGAGAACCTGCTCACTGTTGATGGGATTCCACCTCTGGCGGTTCGTCTTGCTTGCTCGTGTTCGAGGAACTTGAGCCGAACCACTGGAGTTGGGACTGTCATCATGTTGATGGCGTACTGCCGCACGAGTCTGGCAGTGATTGTTGATAGGATCCCTCAATAAGGACTCCTGCTTCTTTTAATTAAGGCCCTGAGGGACCTGCTCATTCACCTCCCCAGAATATGGGAGTGAATGGTGATTGTGTTCTGGGGATAAATAACCAAAACGGTTGGAGACGGTAGTCAGCACCGCCTGCTTCTTGATCACTAGTCATCATTGACCGGACGACCGGTGTGAGTTGTTCACTTGGAGGGCTTGGAGGGCAGCCTCCAGAGTTGGGATGGTACCGTGTTGACAGTACTCCTTAACTAGCGCATTTGATACCCATTGTTGAAGACGCTGCGTAGGTGATGCCATCCTTAGAGCGGATGATGATCCAGCAGGAGTAGCAGTAGTGGCATTTGCAGCAGCAGTATTCACAGGTGTGAATTTGAGAGCAGCCATTCTGGAAATACAGAAGATCTTGTAAAAGAGTGCCTATTTGATATAACAGACGTAATCAAGATAAATTCAGCCACTACATCTTTTGGATGAGCACATATTTCAATGATTGTTTTTTTGTCGGCCCTCTCATTGAGTTTTAAATAGGGTCCAAACAAATAGGTAAAACACCATTTTAACTTGGTTAAGGATTCACGTCGGGTTCACCATTTTTTGTTTCCCTCGGAATTTGGGGATGACCTCCTTTATTGAAGTTTCAAACATTTCAATTGGTTTCTAACAGGTTTGTTCGTAGAATTGGAAACATCCAATGATTCCACATCCATTTAGACTTACTTTCCAAAGGTAGGTGGTCATTAGTTTGTGGACTGATGAGGTTTAGAAATTTTCATTGGTCGAGAGGATGGGAGGTCGGACTCATCACAAATTTTTTAGGGGAATTATGGTCTACTCTGGGACACTCTTTATATATTAAAGTTATGTTCATGAATCCTTATTACATTACCAAGTATAAAATGAGATTTCCTTTAGATCTAACAATCATTGATCGATTTATAGGAAATTTAGAGAATCTTTTATATGTATTCGAGGTTCTTCATTGATAGAGAATAATCTGTATTTGTTAGAGATTCTTAATCAATGGTATACTTTGATACATAAAAGTATCTTGGTCATTATGATGACCATGCTGGTTTTAAAGCCACTCAGTGGGGCACTTGAAGTTTATTGTCATTCAGAAGGACATGGATTATTTCAGAGTTGGGATCGAACCCGCAGATGAGCTACCTACGTATCATTTGTTTAGAAAAGGAATCAGAACCCACGTAGTTCGAGTAACGGAGTATGATGTTTATGATTGATGGTTCAAAGAAGAATTTCATAATTACTTTTACACTCTAAGCTCACGTGAGTCATGCTCGGTGTGAGAAACAAGAGGTATTGGTAAAAATCAGACAATTGTGCCATGAAAGATGCAATCATAAGAAATAAGGTGGGACTTATGTATGTATGACTTCCCAGATAAATGAATATTTGGATTTACTTCAGGGAAGAAATCCAGGAACAAGGTCCATAAAGGTATGTGTGCTTCACAGAAATTTGAATACTCTAACTTGGGGCTTACTCCTGAAAAGGAGGCCCAAATTTGGAGAGGACTTATGATTGGGTTTTTACTACTGAGAAGTAGTCCTAGATCAAAGGTAAATTAGGACTGGTTAAGGGGAATTAAGACTGGGGCTTACTCCTGAAAGGTAGGCCCAGGTTAAGAGACTTGAAAAATTTAGGGACTTGGGGCTTACTCCTGAAGAGGATGCCCATATTTATGACTGGGACTTATTCATGAGAGAGGAGGCCCAGGTTAATGATTATGACTGGGGATTATTCCTTAAAAGGATGCCCAGGTTAATGAGATTATGGTTGGGGCTTACTCCTGAAGAGGATTCCCAAATTAGGGGACTGGGACTTACTCCGGAAAAGGAGGCCCAGGTTAATGAGTTCACTCATCTTAAAGGATGAGGTTGAATTAATGAAATCTCAATCTTTAGTGACATAAAGATGTGTAAATCACTAGGTTTTGAGAGATATTCCACATAATTCCTTTCAGATAAGGAAGTCAAATCAAGAAAATCATGCCATAAATGGCTTTGAAGAGTGTCTAGAAGACTGAATCTTGAATAGGAGAGGTTGAATGTCTTAAGAGGGGTGAAATGGGAAAGAAGGGCACCCAAAAAGGCATGGGCGCACAAGTCCTGGAAGGCGCGCAGGTACTGTGTGGGCACGCAAGTCCTGGTCGCGCATGTATACCTGCGCGACACATGGGTACTTGTACGATGGTTAACCAGCAGGGTAATACTTGAGCGACTCTTGGTTACAGCCTTCAGAATCATCTTAAGGCTCTTCCAGAAGAGTGGCGCGCAAGTTCTATTGAAGGAGTTAGGCGACGCGCAAGTGTGGCCATTTCCCTTAAGGGCTGACCACTCAGGCGCGCAAGTGTTGATGAGTTTCAACACTTAGGCCTTCCTCCCCCTCCTTAGATCTTCCTTTCTAGGTATGAAATTGCCTTAGAAGTGTTTCGGAAGCTTTGAGAAGAGAGTAGGGCGCCGGGAGCTTAAATCTGAGTTTCTGGAAAAATTCCTCCCTGAATGGGGGGCCCATAGGGTCTATTTATAAGCTGAAGAAGACCCGGGCGGTTATCCTTTAGGGTGCGCAAGTAACTTTCATGACCATTAGGCGCCGTGCAAGTGGACTTGCACGGTAGTGAGGGAACTTGCACGACACATGTGCTTTTGAAGCCTTGTTCATGCCTTTGTCGATTTTTTATGTTTTCTTCAAAGGATGAATCAATTTGTGCTAAGTCATTTCCCTTTACATTCTTTTAGACAATGTGATGAAAAAGGAGCGCCAGCAGTCATTTAATATCATCTATCTAATAACTCATGTTAAAATGTATTTTAAGACATATTATTAGATAATTAGGGTTTAAATCCCAAATGGGAAAGATTTTAACATTGGTTTTATAAATATTTATTATAAAATTTTGGTTTTGAAATTTATTTTTATAAAAATGGTGTTAAATCCCTTTAAAAAAATTAAAACACATCTAAGAACATCCCCCATCATTATTTTTCTACTCCATAAAGCATAAAATCATAATCATTATGAGTCTTCATCATGATATCCCTATAAAAAATCCTCTTTTAAGCACCCTTTTTACTAATTCCTCCTTCATTAGCCCCTTCTAGAGTCATATCCCTTCTTTCAACAAACTTATACCCCTTACACCACCTTTGATCATCATCATCATCATTTTTCATTCCAGTTGTCTATATTTCGTATATGTTAATAGTTCTATTATTATTTGAATCATTTTAAAAAAATTTAAGAATGAATTATTTTATGAATATTAAGTGGTTGAATAACCATTTATATTATTTATTATGGAATCATTCGATTTATATATTTATTTCTCAATAAAACATTTAATTTTAGTTATTTAAGTGATGTTTTATTGATCATTAGTTAGATTTGTTGTTAAAATTAACAGTTATGTATAATGAATTTTAAATTTTATTTATTTAGAAAAGAATTGATTTAATAGTTAAATTAGTTACTTTTATACAATTAATATATTAAAATATTAATTTTTATATTTTTATTTATGTATATTGGTTTTTATTTTCAATGAAAATTTTATTATTTCTATATAGGTTTACATGTTTATGTGTTTTGATATATTTGATAACATGTTTATATGTTTTAATAGATATATGTTTATATTCATTAGATATATATTTTAAAATGTTTTATGTAATTTAAATTTATATTTTTAAATATATTTTATATTCATTTTTTTATTTAGATTTATATGTTTATAAATTTTTATGTTTTAAATTTTTAAAGTTATATGTTTTAAAATTTTATATTTAAATGTTTATATGTTTTTAATTTAAAGGTTTATATTTATATATGTTTGAATATATATATATTTAAAAGTATATGTTTTAATTTTATAATTGTATATTTATATATTTTTATATTTTTAATTTGGACTTATAAAATTTTCATGTTTATATGTATTTATTTTATAAATTTCATATGTTTATATATGTTTTGAATTTATATTTTTATGTTTATATGTTTCTATATTTTTCTTTTATATATATCTATGTGTGTGTGCTTATAGCTATATATTATTATATATAATTTTACAAATATTTTTAAATTTTTAAATTTATATATATTATTTAAATTTAAATTTATATATATATACATAAAATTTATATATTTATATATATTTTTTAAAATTTATATATTTATATATATGTTGTAAAATTCTAATATATTGTTAATTTTATTTATTATTTTATGTAATTAATGGATCATAATTGGATCAATGCATGGAGAACAAGTGACAAATATGAGAAAGGGGTTGGTGATTTCTTTGAATCTACTAATCAAAATCTTGAAAGGAGATACATTTTTTGTTATCTATGAATGATGTGATTGGATATTAGAAAATTAAGGTCCAAAAAAGTAAACGACCATTTGATTTTTATGGTTTTAATCATTGTTAGACACACTAGTTTTGGTATAGTGAAATAAAAGAAAATTGAAGATCTAACATTGATGAAAATATTCAGTATGAGAGAACGAGTTCTATCGATGAATTAATTCATGGTGTAAGGGTTGAAACCATTCAAAAAATAGTTTTCACTAAATGATTGTATCGATATATTTAAAGATAAATATTCCTAATTTATGCTAAATTTTATGTGTTATCATAAGTGCTATGATTTGTTAACTTAATAGAATGAAATAGTTGGAGTTACAATAATTTACCTAAATTGCTTAAACATTGAGTTACTTTCAAAATTAAGTGAGATTCTATATTCCAATTATAATGAAAAAAATATTATTTCCAATGGGACTTGGGTATAAGAATATACACACTTTCCCCCAATGACTGTGTAATGTATATGAAGGAATAAGAAGCTTTATAAAAATGACTTAAATATGGGAAACCACTAACATGACCCAAACTATTGGGACCCCACCCAGGTTAGAGGTAAGTTGAGAGTGTCACCCTAATCTCATCCCCAATAGGCCATGGGTTGGTAACTTTTATCAAGTAGGCAGATCCCAAAATAAGAGAGGCCTTATTATACATCCACAAGTTATATACACATATCTCCAAATTCATTAAATAAACAATACACCAGGGGAGTAATATATATAGCCAACTAAACTAAAATTAAATGAATATAATTCATGCATAAGGAAGTTGATATAAATGAAACAAAAAATAGATAAATACAATAGAAATATACATCAAACATATTAATAGATATTTCAAATAAAATACACTAGAAAGTTTCTTATCATTGTGAATACTCGTGGAATGATCTCTAAGTGAAAAAGTCATTTCCACAAACACAAACCACCGTATACCATTATACACAACAAAATTTCCCCAATAATTATCTTAAATAATTCTCACTAGATCCATGTCCACTAAGAAAACCTCTAAAACTATGCATTTCTATCACAAACACAACATGTGTAGGCACACGTCTCATTCAAGGGTGAGTATAATAATACCTAGTAGGACACCCCAAAATCAAAAAGGAAAATAATAAGAAAAATGATATCTCAAACCTCCAATATGAGAGAGTAATTAGGATAAAGGAATGAAAATATATAATATATATATATATAATTTATAATAATAGTTTCCCATGCTAGATGAACCACTGAGAGGGGGGTTAGTTAGTGGCTTCCTTTTATGAATTCAATTTTTTCAAATTCAACCTCTTAAAATTGTTAAGGTTCTTGATAAACTCAATATTATCTGTAAATATCACCTCATGTTTATTTGTGAAAATAGAGTGAGTATCATGTAGTATTTATAAGGTTTGGTATAAAAGCATACTCATTGTTTCCCTAGTTAGACCTACTAATAGAGATTATTCAGTAGCAAACAAGTGATTACAGCCACATATTATCCCGATCTGATCAATACAGAATGCAACTATGTTCCTCTTATTCTAAAACCAAATGTAATATTTCTTTACTTCATATAACACTAATTGAAAGACTTATTCACTTATTCAGGATTGACCCACAACAAGAAATATCTTCAACCTTCTGGATGAATGTCTTCCACCACAAGCCTACAAGGTCTGGTATTCTCATATACAATTACTCAAAGTCTTGAACAACAGCATGCAGCACGTCTGTTAACCATGAAACTCATTATAGATATTGTTTGATCTATATTCACCCCAACTTATGTGAATAATCATGTGTAATTCATGGATTTAACTCAAATTCTTCCACACTCGATATTGGCTGTATCGTTTTCTCACAAAATTATGAGTGTTCTCATGACCCGACCCATCAGGGCCTACTTGGTCGGAGGTAAGCTGAGCGTGACACCCCAATCCAACCTTCAATAGACTAGGGGATGGAGACTAGCACCAGGTAGGCATATCACATATATGAAAGCCCTTATCCTGAGGTACATGTACAGACAAGCATCTCCAAACCCATACAATCCTAAAAGATATAAATACGAATGATATTTTAATGCATAAATAACATCTATATCCCATAATCAGAGTAAAAATAAAGTACTAAGAAGCTTAAATGTCCAAATATAATCCCAGCAAAACCAAAAAATATTACACCTTGCTAATAAAGAAGGGACTGATTCCAAATGAAACACCTGGTATAAATCAAGGTATTTTTAGATCACTATACTCTACCTATCCCCAGACCCCCAAGGACTCTATCAAAATTTCAATCATCTACATATGAAATAACATGTGTGGAAAAATCCCATACTGGGGTGAGTATAGAAATACCCAATTGGACATCCTAAAATAACCATACATAAAGCATCATGTGGGTATTCATCTCATCATCATGAATATATTTTAGTCGAATTATTAGACATAATGATAAGAAAAATAAACTAGATACACTCATTACATACATGAAGTCTCAAATAGGTCTCAACCATACTTCCAGCCACATGATATCACTATAGGATTAAAGGTAACACTTGTTTGTTAGAACTTTCTCCAAAAACCATGTTATCAGTGATGGTGCTCATCTGAGAGGTTTTTATAATTAGGCCGCACTAAATAAGTATTCACAGGATCTCTAAATATCTTGATATAAAGATAGGGTATCACACCAAAGTCTCTTGGTAGGCATCGAAAATAATATGGAATAACCCGCTATGAAGGAGATCATACACCCATATAATTAGGTCATGAATATTCCTCAAACCCACCAAAGGGAGGTGATAAAATGATATTGGATCCCACACCCTGAAAACATAGAGGTATTTTTGAAACATTAACTGAGACTAAACTATTAGAGGGTATCACAATCCTATGATCATGACATAATTCCACACTTTATCCTTATAGAAATAGACTATGGAAACACAATCAATCAAATCAATCACATAATGAAGAAAAAGAGGGACTTAAACTCCCCAAGAGATAGTATATTGTATATAATAGTAGTAAAAATCATCTCTCATTTACTCTGGATCTTATCGTATCCTTCTTCATGTTCCTGTGTACTTAGTGTTGTGTTTGCATACTGTGGTTTTGCCCGTGTACATAGCCATTTCTAGGTCATCTGGCCATGTTTGAGTATATGGTTGTGCCCATGAACTTTAGTTGTGACTATGTTCCTAGCTATATTGTATCCCATGTACCCTTTAGGATACACACTAAGCCACAAATTCTAGTTCACCCAACATGTGACATGTGTCACATAATGTGTTCTATTTTTATATATGTGGAAAATCTATCACCACATAAGTGGGGTGAAACAATGTGTTCTTATTGGACTATATTTCAAGTATTTTGTAATTTTCTAGAAATTTCAGACTATTCTACATGCCTCACCTACTCTACTTCCTCCATCGATTCAACCCCCAGTTCCATTGATAATCATGGATATGTGATTGTATGTACTTTTCCATCATCATCGACTATGATTCAATCATTTATCCAAAATGGAATCCTCTATTTTCACACCTTATTGTCAAAACATGAACACCCATGAACCGAGGATCTCCAAATTCGAACCCACTCATCTATTATGACTATACATCATAACTGTGTCACCAATCTCTATCTCAAACATATGGTAATGATTCATTATGGAAAATATAGATTATGAAACAATCATTTATGTGGTATTTATCAAACTATCAGCCAAGTTATATTCCAATAATGATTTCATGGATAATGGGGAGATAAATTCATAAATCAAAAATATGATGAATGAACCTTGGCCAATATCCATGTTGACCTAAATTTATTGTCATTAAGATTGTGAATGAATAGGACTATCAATCAATATAGAAATTTTCTATTTCAAATAGGATAAATCCATATGTGCACAAAATGATATACTCATGAATTAAATTGGTAGAATAATTGATTCAAATTTTGTTATGGGATAAATAAACAATGATAAATCCACATAAAAATAATGTCCTACCTTGATCAATTAATGAAAAATAACAATTATTTATCATATTCGTTGATGATATCCATGAACCCTATTTTCATTGGTTGTCCATGTGGTACTTTGATCATTTATCCATTATCTCGATGTCGGCTAACACTCCTCCGCACTCACTCCTCAAATACCAAGGCTTATGTGGGTAAACCTAGGATTTTGGAATAAGAATGTATTTGTACAGTTGATTTGGTTAGGGGAATTAATAAATAATTTTTTTTATTTTTTAAATATCCAGCCAATGATCATGCTAAACCCAAGTGCCCAACATGATCCAAGTTTATGTCATGCCTAAGGTAAAACCCACATTTTGTAATCAATGGTGGTCTGATATTTACCATCTGAGGCTCCATTCTTAATTTATTCTAATATTTATGACAAATTTTTTGTTAATTATATGTTATATTTAATATTTTTATTATATCAATACTGAGGATCATCAGGCCTCAAAACCTCATTCCATCTCAGCACCTAGATCCAAAAATATTCTTTAACATATTATAAAGTTTTACCAGAAAAAATGGATGTTACATTCTCCCTACCTTAATACATTTTACCCTTCAAAGAACAAATCCTACTAAAAAATATGAGGATGCTCGGATCCCATTTAGATCTCCTACTCCCAAGTGATCTCCTAAATATTCATGTGGCACCACCAGACATGCACAAAGGGATTCACTCATCCATTAAGGATATTTTAATGATAATCCTTGATCTCTATTGGGTATTATTCAAAGGTATCACCATCTTTGATGTCCAAATCTCATCATTCAGTAACATGAAATGATTCATGCACATTCCATCTCAACTGCAACACATGGAAGACGTCATGTACCCAGTCTAACTATGGAGGTAGGGCTAAGCGGTAACCCACTTCTCCAACCCTACATAGTATCTTGAATGATCCGATGAACCATAGAGATAAATTTCCACCCTAGCCAAATCTATGCAACCCACATCAATGTGAAACCTTAAAAAAAACATGGTATCCATACTCTTAATTCAAAGGCCTCTATCATCAGTATTCATATAACATATAATGGATTTAGAAAGTCTTCATCTACTATGGGTTGATTAGTACCTTCTTTAAAACCACTCACACAAACTCTGGGCCCATGAGTGCAGACTCACCAAGATCAGTCCAACAATATTTTGAATGAAATGTATTATATACAAGTCTTAAAATCACATCATAACGATGGTGGAATGGTATCAGTTGTTATACACAAAGGCCTGCAACAAGAAAACCCAAAACATGTCCTCCAGAACCTGAATTGTCTACTTAGTCTAGCCATCATTATGGAGGTGAAATTTTATTCTCAAATGTGATGGGTTGGGAAACTATAGTGGAATAGTAGCAGGGTGCTTCATGATGATTATTCTGATAAAAGAGGTGTCATGAAGATGTGGTGCAGGCCATGCAGAATAGGGTTAACTTATTGGTTTGGACCTTCGAGCCATGTTGTGTTGGAATTTAATGTTCATTGGGCCTATGGGTCATGTAATGCGATCCCTCCTCCTAGTTAAAAAATTACAGGGTTTATTAGGTTTATTTAAAAGGTTTGGTTTCCCCCTTACCTATAAAAATAGTGAGCATCACATTCATAAACAATCATTAAGGGAACTCTATGAAACTAGAAGTATCTCAACCAAGTATACGCATCTCAATCTCTCTACATAACTCCAATATTGGATATCTAGGAAGTGGGTAGACATGGTGAGTCTATCTATGATAAAATAGTTGGATTCACATCTTCTATTCATTTTTGGTAACCCTTTGACAAATCTCATAGATATATCATACCACTTCCACTCTAGTAACTTAAGAGGTTAACCCAAACCTGATGGTTCCTAGTTCTTATCCTTCACCTACTAATAAGTGAGGCATTGAGATTTAAACTACTCTACACATGTTTTCATCCTTGGACATTAGAAATGAATTTTAAGTCCCTGGTATATCTTTTACACACCTATATATACCACCATGTTGGATATATGAATATCCCTCAAAACCACCTCTTGCAATGTCACTAGTACTGTCGTACATCCTTTAAAATTGATGACATTCTCCCCACCTTTATAACATTCATCATGATCATGTATAGTGGATATCAAATCATGTAAGGTCTCAGAATCAATATATCTATGATGATCCACCATTAACACATTGTTGAATCAGTGGGGTAATAACCATGGACTAGTGGTAAGTTTCACCATCCTCATACATTAAGGAAAACTACTACAAGGCTAAATGCCCTGATGGATCGGTCAAAAACAATGAACCAGATCACCTACTAAGAGAATATACCACCATGCCCCCTTCTATAGTGTATAGAATATCTCTAAGTCACATTCCATAAGGAACTCTAACCATTACCTCAGCCTCATTTTAAGATCCTTATTTTAGAAGATATACTTATGATTCTTTTGATTAGAATTGATGAAAGACCACTCATCCATAAGGTAGTGTTTCCACATAATCAGGCAAAAGACTATCATTGATAACTCTATATCACGTGTCATGTAATTATACTCATGTGGTATCAACTACTAGTACCCATAAGTAATAACCACCTTACTTTAGATAATAACACAACCAATTCTAGTCCTTGAGGCATCCAAGAACACTATGTAATCAACACCCTCCTATGGATGTCTCAAGATGAGGGTAATCATAAACCTCTACTGCAACTCTGGAAAAGACTTTTGGCACATTTTCATCCATATGAATGGCTACCCCTCTTAGGTCGAAGCAGACAAGGGTTATGCTATGCTAGATAAATCAGGCAGGAATCTCCTATATTACTTGAACAACCCAAGGAATCTCCGAACCTACATCATTCTATTGGGTGGATCATAAGATAACACTACCTAAAAATTCACTAGGTCCACCTCCACACCCTCTGGTAAGATGATTTTTCCAATAATTATGACGTCTCGGATCCAGAACTGAAACTTTGAAAGATTCACATAATATTGGTGTGCTCAGGGTATTCCTGGTACCATCCTCATGTGTCTCAAATACTACTCCTTGAATTATTAGTATACTTGGATTTCATATAATAAAATCACTAAAAATAGGTTGAATAATGTATAAATTATCTAGTTCATGAGTCCCATGAACACCACTAGTGGATTAGTCAAACTGAAAGGCATCACCAAGTACTTAAAATGACTGTAGCAACATCAGGATGTCATATTCAATATATCCTCATCTCATACTTAGAGAAGGTGATAATCTGATTCGAGGTAAATCTTCAATAATCATATCAGCCCTATAAAATATTCATTATGGTGTTAAATCCTCAGTATTATATACTTGTTCTTTACGGTCACTTAGTTTGGGTGATGTTAATCAATACACAACCTCAATATCTCATCTTCGTTATTAGATAACAACACTGGGGATTCCTAGGGGGAAATACTATGTATGAAAAATACCTTTCTCTACAAGTCCTATAACTAAACCATCATCTCATTAATCTCTATGGGATCCATCAGATATGATGGGGTAGATATTAGGGTAGTCCTTCAGTGCTAGTTTATGCAGAAGTCTATCTCTTAATGGGGAGGTAATCTTGAAAATTTCTCAGGAAATACTTCCTCATAGTCTACCACAAACGTTGGTAGCTAAATGCCCATATAATCTACTACTAAAATAGTAGTACTAGTAAAATAATGATTAATCTATTGTATACTCCTTTGTATGAGCCCATCCTACTCTGTTTGGGTTTCCTTCTATCCTACGATGGAAAACCTCATCCCGTCACCACAAACACACTGAATACTTTTCCTAAAATAGTAAATATGTGCATGGACTACATATATTTTGTCTATACATAAGATAGTATCATAAGTTAACATAAATTCTATGAAGGATACCATTTGAATCACCCAAATCCAAGAGTCAGGTCACACTATGGGCAGAAGTGTGTGATCACTAAGCCCCCTTCTAAAGGAGTCTCCAAGTGCAATAGACAAGGTAAGGGCCCAACTGTAATCTCTAAGTCCCAAACAAGAGAAGTGGAAATAATATAGTGGCTAAAACCTATGTATACTAGTTATACATATAAATTATTGAAGACCTAGATCATACCACTAATCATCTCTAGAGCCTCTGGGTCTTATGCCTCAATTGAATACAGTTTTCCTTGCTCTTTTCCACATTCTCTATAATCCTATCATGGACCACCTGGGGTTGGTGGTGGTAATAGATCAAACTATATTCCTCATCTTTCTAATCTCCCATAACCTCTACAATGTATTCCACTCTACAAATATCAATACTCATTTTACTAACTCTACATGGGAAGTCCATCAATCATCTCTCTATTAGCTAAATGGTGGGTCGTACAATCCTGTATGAGAAGTCCCTAACAATCATAAGAGAAAAAATACCTCTATCTCAGAATACTATAACCATCCTAAGAGCCTTGAACTACCGAAACTATATCTTGGGATACTATTATAAAGAATCTCACACTCCTAGATCTATATGTCTACTATCAGGTGCCAACTGACAAAATCTCATCTACTGAGTGCCCACTACTAGCACCATTAATCAATGCCTTCTCATGAAAAAATATATCTACTATTAAATCCTAATCAAGAACTCAATCATAGATAGGAATGAAAAGATATATCATCATATCCCTTATATCCCATTTTAGGTATATCTCCATATTTTCTTCTTAGAATAATGGACCCAAAACTATATCCATAGAGTATCACAAGAGTTTGGTGAGCCTTGATGACTAATAACCCATAGTCATGCTTCACTACTAAAGTGGCAGAATCTCTTAAACCTGCAAAGATTTCAATGTCACTGGATATAACTCCTCCCTAAAGAGACACTCAAACTCTATCCATGAGAGAGATTCCTCGTAATGTTTCTGAGTCCCACAAATCCACCATCATCACAAGGATCCTTGAAAAAGAATCATTGCTAGGACCACCATATGATATAGACGTGTCCCCTCAAGTTGAAAAACTCAAGTAAAACCTTATAACCAGTCCCTATCTACCTGAGGTTCTGGTTTACCCCAAAACATTGGATTTATCTACCTCTAAAACATAGGGAGTTCACACAACCTATGAATATCCTCATCTAGTACTTATTATGAATCCTTCTAGTAAAACAGATAGTGGAAAAACTTGAAACAGACCTAGAGGTAATACCTCCTGTACATGACTCTACACTAAAGCCTCATCACTCGATGGATCATCACTATGATACTGATATGGAATCTTTTATAGTTATCTTCATGGATGAATACATAAATAAAATCAATGCATACCATGGTCAAATAGTATATCTGTAGAGATGGATCAAGAATTACAAGGAAACCACAACTCATTCTTATATGACACATGTACCAACATTTTCCCTACAACTGATTTCTACATGTATAGAGTTAGCCATCATGTAGTAAGAGTATCAATGAATGAATCCATTGGTCATCATACCAAAACTGGATTCCTTGGCCTTAAATCCATAATCGATACAATTTAACATCATTACCATAAATTCTAAACCAGACCTCACATCTAAACAAAACTCGATTATCTAGTCATAGGACGAACCTCCTATGATACCACTCTATAATAACCTAACCCACCGAGGCCTAACTGGAAAGTGGTAAGCCAATAGTGACACCCCAATCCCACCTCCAATATGGCAGGGGCTAGCAACAAACACTGAGTAGACATATCACACACATTAGAGGCCTTTCCCTGGGGTACCTATACACATGCACACCTCACTAAATATCATACAATGATAAAAGGTAAAATAAAAATGATTCCATAATTCATGTATAACATCTATATCTCATAATTAGAGTATGAACAATGTAATGGAAAGAATAATGGGCCAAATATGATCCCACCAAAACTAAAAAATATTCCAACCTTCTAAGAAGGAGGGGACTGCATTAAAATGAAACAGATGGTACAAAACATAGTTTTTCTATATCACTATACCCCTCCAACTCCCAATCCCCCTAAGAAACCATAAAAAGCTCTATCATCTACATAAGACTAGAGATGCGTGGAAAGATCCCATTCATGGGAGATTATTACAATACTTAGTAGGACACTCTGAAATCACCAAACATAAAGCATCAAGAGGATGGTCATCTCATTATCACAAAGATATTTCAATCATAATATGATACATAAATATAAGAAAAATAATATAGATATACTCAAAACATACATAAAGTATAAAAGATGTATAAACCATAATTATTACCATATGATATCACTCAAGGATTTGGGGTAATGCTTACATGGGATAACTCAATCCAAAAGCCATGATATCACTAAGGGAACTCATCCGAGAGGTTGTTGTCATATGGCCTCACCAAATAATTACTCACCATATCTCCAAAAATCGTGATATGCATATAGAGGATCACACCCAAGGCTCATGGAGGACAAAAAAACCCCATATAGAATAACCCAACATGTTGGGGATCATATGTTCATGTAAGTTGGTCATGATGATTCCTACAACCCCATATAGGTAAGTTTATGAAATAATATAGTATTATACCCTATTCACACAGAGGGATTACTAAAACTCTATTCAAGAATAAACACAAATATTGGATAAAAATACTATGCTAAAAATGTATTGTCACATTATTCCCTCATAGGAATGGACCATGAAAATACACCCAACTAAAATAGATCTATACTGATGAGATTGAGGGCCTCAACCTACCTTATATAAAGTACATTATGTGTACTGGTAGTAAATGGTGTGTCTCATATTCCATGGGTCTGCCCATTTCCTTTGGCCATTGATAATGTACTTCAATCCATGACCCTATACTATGGTCATGCATGTGTACCTGGCTATGTTTGGGTCCTCTGGTAATGTCCATGTACATGGTAGTCCCCATGTACTTTGGTTGTGCATGTGCACTTGGTCATGTCCATGCCCATGTACCCTTATAGATACACACTGAGCCGCTAGCCCTAGGTCACGGGGCATGTGACACATGTCACACGACATGTGATATTTTTATCTGTGTGGAAACCATAGAATCGTAGAAGAGGGACTAAACAACATGTGTTCTTTATAATACACATCATGTAGTTTGGAATTTTTGATTAATTATATACTATTAAACACACCTCTAACGTTCAAATTTTTCCATCAATTTGACCACCAATTTCACTTCTTCCCTCTATGATCCTATAATATCACTCCTCATTATCGAAACTACGACAACCACAAACCAGGGATCTCCAAATGTGTTCCAGATCCTCTATAATTGCTATTCATCATAACAATGTTTTCAATATCCATCCCTAACCCAATGTAATGGTTTATATGGTGAAATATCAATTGTGAAAAAAATATTTTCCATGTATTTGTCAATTCACCAGAAAAATTGGATACCAATGACGATTTCAAGGAGAACAAGGGGAGAAATGAAAAAAATGTGAGGAATGAACCTCATCTAGTGTTCAAATTAGCCCTAATCTATTGTTATGAATATAATGAATGAATAATATTATCAATCAATATCCAAATTCATATTTCTAGGAAGATTAATCCATACCTAAAAAACATAATCAACCCATGAATCCAACTATTAGAATAATTTATTTTCAATATTGATAGGATAAACAAATAGGGATAAATCAACATAAAACGAAACCCTAGATCATGTTTGGATCAATCAATGGTGATGAACCGTTATATGACATCATCATTAGAGACATCCACAAACATAGTTGTCATTGGTGGTCGCTATAGAATTCTGATCATTGTTCCATGATCTTCACATCTTCCAATGCTTCTCTACACTCTCCACTCAATTCCCTAGGCTCATGACAATATCCTTTGGGTTTTAACATAATCATGTATTTATATAAGAGATTAGGTTAGAATAATTAATGAATAATAAATTTGTTTATTTAATTATTATTTCCCCCACAATTGTTCTTAAACCAAGCGTGAGACATAATCCAAGGTTATATTCTTCCTAGAGTGAAACATGTATTCTGGATCCAACAGGGGTCTCATATTTCCCATATAAGGACCCATTTGGATGTTATTCCACTATTTTAGAAAGCCTACATGTACGTGATATAATATATTTAATATTTTTATTATACAAACACCAAGGTTCATTCGGCCTCAAAATATCACACTGTTATAGCACTTGGCTACAAAAATATACTTTAATATATTCAAAATTATTATAAGAAAAAAATAAAGATTTTTAAAAAATTCTCTCAAATCTTAAAATTGCTACTCTTCAATGCCTGCATGCACACATTTATATGAAAAAAATCATGAATATTATTCTAAAAAGATCACAGTAAATGTTTCTGTATTTGAATAATGGATATCAAATGATTTTCAATAGTAGGATTATCTCATTCCAATTAGTCAATTGATTCTAGATTCATCTCTTATTTAAACTAATATGATTTCCTTTTTAAATCTTCTGAAGACTTGGGACTAAATATTCCTTGAGGTATATAATTTTCCATGTCATCAAATATCACATATAAGATTTACACATCTTCATGAAATCATATTTGTGGAACAATTGTCTATATACCAATCAACTACATGGTTATCATTCGACTACATCACTGAAAAGGCTATGATATTTTCCTACATCACTGAATCGACAATGTGAATCTGCCACATCAATAATTATCTATGTGAATCACATACATCACTGAATTGTATATTTGAATCAACTATATTTCTGAATTGTCTACTTAGATTTACTACATCACTAAATCAGTTATGTGAATTAGCTACAAAATTGAATCAGTCGTGTGCATCTAGTAAATTAAAAAATTTATTCAAATAAAATTAAAACCAATTCATCCAACTTCAATACCTTTTGAATCACTTCAACACTTCTAAAAAATGTTATACACCTTGCTCCTCCATCCACTAACACATTTATTTTATTATTTTAAACATTGGATCATAAATCATCACACTTTGATTGGCACATTGTCTTGAACTTCTCCATTTGAGTTCTTCAAGATATAGCCTCACAATTTCTTTTCCATAAGACATGGAATTATCTTAATCATATTATTTACATACTTGGATGAATTATCAGGAATGGAATCTAGTGCCTTTAATTGATTCCATTAATATTATTCAAGAATCAACACTTATATTTTTTCCCCAAACACACTCATTTACATCAAATGAAACACATACTTTTGATAAAAAATCTCTCCATTTTTAATTTTTTTTTTCAATATCAACACACATAATAAAATTCAATATGCAGTACAAAATTATTTTCTCTCCCTTTTTAAAAATCAAATATAAAAGATAATTTGGGGTCTTCACATCTCATCAATTTTAAAAAAAATTTCTCCTCACTTATATGATTATTTATTGAACATTTTTAAGAGAGAGATGATATCAAATGGTTCTCTTAGAAAAAATACTTTATTTAATAAAATATGTGTCTACATGGGATAAAATAGTGTAGAAAATAGTAGATATATAACCAAGGTTTTATATAACATCCATAATCTAATATTCATGTGAAATCATGCTTACTGATTCTCAATTCTCAAGTAGCATCCATATAAAAACAGATTCTTCAAAAAGAAACATGTAACATGTACATATCCCAAAAACCTATCAAAATGGTTCATGTAAAAGTCATATAACTCCCCCTTTTCTCATGTTTTGGTAACTAATTCTTCCTATTAATTTGTTCATTTAATACAATCATAAGAAAAGGTTTTAAGTGTTATTCTCATACCTTAATCTCAAAATTTGGAATCTATCCAAAATTTTTAGATTCAATGGAATTTAGTATAATGACATATTTTTCTCCAAATTGTATCCCCGTTATGGGACACAATCCTCTTATTTTATTTCCATAGTAGTCATTATAGTCCTTGAGGAACAAAAAATTCATTTTATCCATCAATGATAGATTCAAAATTCTCATTAAATTCCATGTATGTTAGCACAAAACATATAAAGTTATAGATATCAAAGAGTGACCTCTGGGATTCTCAGAAATAACATTTAGAATGAGAGATTCCTCTGAATATAGGCCATTATTTTCTTCCAATTTTAGTATGGGGAGTTTTATTTATAATCTTCTTTTTATCTTGATTATCTTCTATTATATTGTAATATTTCTTCCCTTGAACTTATTCTTCATGCAAATACATATTAATATCTCAGTCTTATGGATCTTCAATTTTCCAATTATGGATAACTCATAGTCAGTTTTACCCCATCTTCTAAATCCATGTTATTTTCTTTGGCTATGGAATTTTTTCATCTTCAACTGATTTTTAACTAATTTAAATTTATTTTTCCAAACAACTAGAAGATATTTGTTAGTTTTTTCTGTCATTTTATAATCTTTACATGAATTAACACTAATTTTCCTTTTACACCTCTTCCCTTTCACAACATAGTGAACCTATCCTTCTGACCTTGTCAGGCATACCACATCTTTATAACCATCCAAACTGTATCTTCCACAATCTTCTTCCAGAATCTGGATTTTTTTCATTATATAGTTTTCATTCAAATTCAGTAACATGTTTTTTTCTATGAGTTTTTTACTCGTAAACTCATTGAAAATTCCATTAGGTTCTTTCATCTTTCCTTGTAAAGACATGTTAAACAAGAAAAATGGGATTTTGGACTATGTGCACTACAACACCAACAGAGACCTTCAACTTTTGTTCTTCAAGACTGGTACCAGATCATTCCAAATTTTTGTCTTTATTATCATATTTCAAACCAATCCTTAATTTTATTAAGTGATATGGAATCCCTGGTATATTATTATCTTCCATTGATTTGAAATATTTCCTCTTGGTTTTCTTATCCCACAAATACGTTGTTTTGGTTTTCACATCTACACTATTAAAATCAACATGTATATTTTGAAATTGATTTATTTTAGACTTAACTTGTTCATATAAACTTTTATTCTCATTAGTTAGAGAAGATTATCTAACTAAGACTTAGTAAATTATTTTATGGACATGTTCAACTGATATTGTAATGTGATACATATGGATTATGTCATAGATAGTTATTCTTCCATTGTATCCATTTTCTTTCTAAGATCTATGATAATATTCTCATGTTCATATTGACTAAGGTTGTGAATATTGATCACATTAACATACTACTATTCAATATTTATTAGCTCTTTTTTATCATAAACAACAATTTTATTTTCATTATCAAGTTTCTTCTTTTCTTTCTTGAGTTATTTTATTTTTTTCATGAAGAATTATAATTTGTCTTTAATCTCCCACTCAAGTTCTATCTTTTATTATCCATCATCACTATTAATTGATTAATAGGGTCCATTAGTTAAGAATCAAACCTCCTTATATTAATAATAATGTGATGATGAACCTTTATTTTGATTTCCTATTAAAGACTATTACATTACATTGAGGTGATTTTTCTTATTCTTACCCCATTTATGTTTGGGAAGTCTCTCATCATCCGATTCTAATTCTAATTATAATTATTCAAACTTTTTCCAAAAACCTTTTTTTGGATGAATTACTAGAATCACCATAGTTAAAACATTTTAGTGGTTTCTTAGTCTTCCCTTTAAACATTACCATTTTGAATCCATTTTATATAATAGAAAAAAATTTAGTGAAGAATTCATCTTCCTCATCATCCAATCCTCTAGATTATTTTCCATCTTCTTTTTTAGAAATTTCCTCTTCTCATGGATTTAAAATCCATTTCATTATTTTCCTACTATTTGAAAATAATTTTATTTCTCATCTCATTAGTTAGGAGTTTGTTTTGTAGCTCAACCATTGTAAATTCTTCTCCTTCCTCCAAGGATGAAATTTTCTAATCAAACCAATCTAGAAAAAAATTCATCAATTTTTTTTAAAATTATAGAATCATATTGCTTTTCAACAAATGCTTTTATATTTCCCAAAATATCATTGAACCAGGTAAATTAGTCATTGATTGTCTAATTATTATTTATATTTATATTTTCAAATTACCATCTCCTAAATAAAAGTTTGGATTCCTTGACTTTGATATTACCTTCAAAACTACTTCTCAATTTTTCCTAGATTTCCTTGTAAGTATAGATACCAATTACCTTTGTGTATACCATCTCTAATAGAGGCATTGAGATATAATTTTGAGCTTTTCCATCTAACTCCAAAGTTATATTATCATCTTGGGTCATAAAATCTATTTTTAAAGGGGTAGAAAAAACAATATTTGAGAATCTCTTACTACTAGACCGAGTGATTTGAGGTGGGGTTGTAACATCCTGAGATTTTATGTGATATATTTTTTAAATTTATTTTATTTCTTGATTTTTACGCTACACCAAGATAATATTTCACTATAAACAACACCATATTGGCTTCTAGTATATGCAACACTATTCTTGGATTGTGTTGCACACAATTTCAAATTCTTTTAATTGAATTAATTTCACGCAACACTGAGTATAGATTTTTTTCAATGTAAAAATAAAAAATTTATGGATTATGATATACGCAACACAAAATGAAGATTCCAGTTCAATAAACATCGACTTGGCTTGCATTAAATGCAAGAGCGACCTTCCTCGATAACTTGCGTTGTACGTGATACCGAGTTTCACTAAACAACGATATATTATTAAAATGTGATATAAACTAGATGTTATGAATATTATTAACCAAATTTTGAATTTTATAACATTATAATTTATATTAAAAATTTTCAAGAACATGGTATGAGAACAAAATAATTTTTTCAGATAAAATAAATATTTTTCAAAAAATGCGGTTTTGCCACATTTTAATGGCACACCCATTTTAAATCTAGATTTGACATATTTAAAAGTTAAATTTGATAAAATAATCTTATTATTAATAATCATGATATAAAAATTTACTTTGGATAATTGTTGGATAATTTTCTGAAAACATACATATTTTGATGAATAGTAAAAATAGATTATATTTTAATTAAAAAATAATTTTTTCATCAAGATAATTTATATGGTTAAATTATAATATTGAATTGTTTTAATGTATAAATAGAATATATTTTTACCATTTTAATATAATTTATGTCATTATCATTAATTTTACATTGAATTCATAGGTAAAAACATTTCAATCTTTTGCAATATTTTCAAAAAACATGTTTTTTTACAACATGATTAATTTTAAATTAATTACTGCAAATTCTGTGTTTTGAATTTTAAAAAATGGATTCCATATTTGGAATCGGGAGGTCTAAATTGTGTAAATAGGTCGCTTTTATTTTTAGACATTATGAATAGTAACTTCAGTAAATATTTTATTTACCATGGTTAAAGGGTAAATCTGGTAAATATGGTTAAAAAAATAATTTTATAATTACCCAAACACATGTACTAACCCTATTGTATGATACATGTCCGACTGTGGGCATCCTTGTGTCTATTTGGAGACCCCATGGAGCAACTTGTAAGTGAAAGTGACTTTTAATGACTTTTAATTTAATGTCAAGGAAAATATAATCTAAACATATATCTTTTAATAAAATAATTTTTATATGAGGTTATATAATTGATATCTTAGAATATAAATAGTCATTAAAAATATAATAATATTTTATACATCATTATATTTTATTTTTAATTTTTGGACATTAAATAAATAATTTTCATTATGACACAAGGATGATGCAGTGATTGCTTCATTAAAAAATGATTCAAATAAATGAATTTATAAATATTAAAATAATTTTAAATTGAATATTTTGATGCCATACACAAATTTTAGGGATTAAATTTACCTATTAGGGATGATTTAATTCCTTTTTTTCAATGTAATAAGGTTGTTATGAATTTTTTATAAAGTCAAGTATGAATAGCGTCCAAAATTGACACAATACATAACTTAACACATAAAATAGTTTATTAAATTCTATTAAATTAAAAAAAATATTATATTCGAAAAAATGGTTAATATAAGTCTAAATATTTTATAAATAACTTTTTTTGTTCGTTTTACATTATATGGTAATTACACTAACCCACAAGGTGTAAATATTATGATATCACAATATGATTAAAAAGGGTAAAACAAGGATTAAACAAAAAAGATAAAGATAAATTAATATTAAACACTGGTCAAAAAATTATTTTATGACGAATATTCTAACTAAAATAATATTATATTACAATTGAATAAGTTTCGGAGCATTTTAAATCAAAATAGAATTTGTAATAAATTAATATTTTGAAGAGTTTCCTAAAGTGCCTCTATCCTCTTATATAAAATGGCACCTCCTCCCTCTCCTCTTAACTCCATTTTGAGACTTAAATCTTAGCTAATACCTTTCCATTTCTATTTTAAAATTCTATAGTTACATTATAACGGTTCTGGTCTTGTCAAAAGTCCAACTCTAGTGCCCTAAGAGGACGTTTAAAGGAGGCATGTCGAGGAAGAGGTAATCTCTTCTACTTATTCTTTCAAATTTATTTCATCTACTTATTCCTATTATTTAGTTGTTTAGTTATAATAAAATAACATCAGTATAACTAATATAATGATATGTTATCATAAATATGAAACAACCCTATTTCACAGAATATCCATCCTACGAAAAATAAACTCACTACGCGTGCGTACGTACGACTTACCGTCTCCACATCATGGTGTAACCTATTTTTCACCACCACCTTAATTGGATTGGTATAATGGTGGAAATAATAACTATATATGATTATTTTAAATTGGTAATAATTTTTATATAGTATATACTATTCACTTAAATACTGTTCAACAATTATGGGAACGATATCATCGCTTGTGCGTACGTACGGATTACCGTCTCCACGACGCGATTAGAATCATTCTCCATGTTAATCATTCAAGAATGATTATAATGTATATATAATAAATAATCATGAAATATATGATGTAATAATTATACTGTATTTATGTATATATATTATTTACTTACTTCCATTCAATTTAATAATAAAATGAAAACAACTTCCATGAATACGTACGACATACCGTCTCCATGAACGGTGTATTCCATTTCATTTATCTATCTATTATATATATATATTGTCATAATGAATATATAAGATATATATAAATAATGTTTTAAAATTTTTAAGTAAGTAAATCACAATCTACGTAATCATATGAAGTATAACAAGTCCGAACACATACGATTATTATCCAAAATGTTGCTTTAACATGGAATTGACAAATAAACAGGTAATATAAAGTTGTAAGTGAATCATATATGATATAATGAATATTATTATGGTTCTGTTACAAGTTAATAATATATTTAAACCAACTATACAAGAGTTTTATATAGATACTAAATAAATCAGACCTAAGCTAAGGGATAATTTTGCAAACTCATTTTTATCCAAGATTGTTTATACGTAAGTATTTACTCGGGTTATATTTATCATCCATGTCAACGTTTTTTAAAACTGTTTTCATAAAATATTTACTATTATTCCACATATGTTTAAATTCAGTTTTACCCATTTTTTACTTTTACTATAAGGTATAGAATATATCTTTCTTTTGTTTACCATACGAGGTACTTGTTGACTTTTCTGGAAAAAGTACGAAGATAATATTTTTGTTTAACTTATACGAAATGAATGGATTTTAATGTTTTATGATTCCTTTTTCCATGAATATTCCTATAAACTATTTCAAGTCTATTTTAAAATAAATTCCTTTCTATTAAAATTGCATGAAATTTTGAGAAAATAAAATGTTTTTGATGAAGAAATGATTTTTTCCTCAAGAGCTAAGTTTAACTATTTTATCAAAATAAATTTTCCATCTAAGATGAAATAGGTTTATGTTTCTATCCCTATTATTTATTTTATTTGATTGTGCTTATGATGGAATTATTTTTATGAATTCCATTTATCTTGTATGGATTATGTTATGATGGAATGATGTTTAAAAATCCCATTTTATTTCATAGGTTAGGCTATGATGAATGATTTATGGTTTTGTGGAACATGTTAGAATGATTTAAATATGAGATGGGTGGGACCTATATATACCTCGAATTCATTAGGTAAAGATTTATATCTCATGAGATAGACA
This sequence comes from Viscum album, assembly GCA_963277665.1. Classification (NCBI taxonomy): domain Eukaryota; kingdom Viridiplantae; phylum Streptophyta; class Magnoliopsida; order Santalales; family Viscaceae; genus Viscum; species Viscum album. Next base: position 142,294,068 of record OY728155.1, read on the forward strand.
TGGTTGGAACTGAAAGTAAATTGGGTTCAGTAATACAGGGCTGGAATGAAAGGTAAACTCGGTTCAGTAATGGACTTTGTCCACTATGATTGTCTTAGCAGCAATGCCTTGGCTACTATGGAAATTATATTATGTGCTTAATGGTTTTGCACAATTACATGTTTTATTCCAATGTTATTCTATCATGGTTAATGTTCCATTATGATCTATGCCTTATGTACTCCTAAGATTTATTTCATGACTCAAGATTTTGATGTTTATACTTTATGTTCATGTTTTTACATTAAAATTTATATGGTTTGTTTTATTTTCTCCTTTTTTACCCTTAATGTGTATTTGAGCTCACCCTTTTTATGTTTTCTTTTCCCCATGATATGAATAATGGTTTTAGTTAGGAAAACAAAAGGGGAAGTTCCTTATGGGATATATTGAAGATATTTCTCCATGATTAGAATATTATGTTCCGAGTTTACAAAGACACTAAACTAATACTGTCTTTGGGTGTCTATTTTTGTCAGGTATTAAGTATTCTTCAAAACTAATGTAATTTCCATTTATTTCAAGCTTGGGTCTCTATGGTTGGTATCAGAGTGAAGGTTTAGTCAACCTTTGGAAACTAGGATGTGAAAACTTTAGTGAGAACCCTAGAGATATTTATAAGGTATGTATAGGGAAGTCCCTAATATTAAGTATAACTATAGGTTGCAGTCGTATAATTATGTTAACGATCATGAATAACCTAGGGTGAACCTAAGGTGTCATGGATTAAAGAAGGTGTTATAAGATAGACATCCTATAAGCTAATTTTTATGATTACGTGGTTCCTCATTATTTAAACTATTTCTTACACTATGGTTTATGGTTTTAGTCAATGGAGGGAACTAGAAGGAATTGGGTTAACATTGAATCCGATGAAAAAAATGGTTACTATGAGCAAGGAAATTGCATAATGCCTAGAGAGAAGGATTTTGTGATTATTTCGAATCAGGCATCACGGTATATGATTAAAAAGGTGAACATTAGTGGTATTCCTATGTCATCAAATAAGTGTAAGATGGAATTTCATACATGCTCCCATGGTGAGGAACATAGAGGAAATAAGATTAAGATTCCTACATATCAAGAAAAATAGAAGAAGAACCTTGAAGAATAGCTCAAATGTAGGGGAAGATGTTATCTTTATGGGAAAAAGGGTCATAGAGTGATGAATTGTTATGACGTTCAATGTCTCAGCTGTGGAAAACATGGGAAATACCCAACTCAATGCCCAGACATAAGGATATACTTCTACGAAAAAGATAGACTTATTCCATGTCTACCATTAAAGTAGAAGGATTGAATTATTTATGTATTTGTATCCTCGAATGAATAATGGAGAATTATATAAGAGTTATCAGTTTATGTTTTTCACTAAGAATTTTCAAGAATATGTTGAATAGTTATAATGGATAAGAAAAGTGATTTAATGGAATGGTGATATTCCTAAGAAACACATGGTTAAGGTAAGGATAAACCTTAATATGAGAATGATTTTTTGGTAATAATATTTGTATAAAGATATGTTGGACGATATTAGTTACCTTGGAAATAGTTAAGGATTTCTTGGAATGAGGGTTATGTTGTCACGGATGGAGTGTACAACTTTTCAGGACTTAAGGAATATATCCCATAAATTTTGGAATAAGGAATCATGAATGTTTTCAATAAGGATATATGGTAATTTAGGTTATTAACATGACTCAATAGAATTCATGCTGAAGTCATTAAAATGTTTGGAATGTGACCAACAAGATATATCTTATGATACGTGGGGGATAAATGATGGTATTCAAATGCTTATTATATGACCTTTCTAGTAATTGTTTTCTCTCCACTATGATATTAGACAAAAGTATTATGGATAATCCTAAAGGTTGGAATCAATTACATTGTACATAAAATAGTATTTTTTAAGGACATAACTTTTTTATATTATTTCTGGAATGTTATAATAGTATAGTTTTAGATAAAGGAAAACCCGTAGGACGAGCGACAACCTATCGTGTCAGACAAGGCTGTAGGAATCGAACCCACCACTAAAGTGATTTAGGCCTTCATCGCCTACGACTATCCTACAAGAAATCCTTGGTTTGAAAAAATTAGTTTTATTTTATTAATCGGTATGATAGATGAAGCATAAGTCCATTTTTGGAACCATATACGATTAATCTCACCATAGATGGACCTGTGTATATTTTAAAACTTGTGCTAACCTTTTTGTGATAGAGACAGATGAAATTACCTATGATTCTATCGCATGATCTACTAACACTTCAAGAACGAAAAATTTGACATCATTTCTTTAAATAAGAGATGAAGTGGAAATTTTTCAAGGCACGAACAATAGTGAAATTGTACCAAAATCATGTAAGTATTTATAAAAAATTATTCAACTTTAGGGAAAGTATCTTAAAAACAAAAAATGTTAACCTAATACTTTTTTTCTATTGAAAAATATGGTGCCTTAAATAATCACATATTTATGGATTTATTATAGTTAACTTTCTCCAAACCTTATTCTCTATCACTATCCATCAGAACTTGATGGTTAGATTTCTCTTATATATCCATATTTTCACTTACCACCTATGTTATTCTATATGGAAACCCAGTTATAAGTTAAATTGGGTAACAATTATGTTTCTAACATTATTTTTTTAAAATGATGTTTTAGTATTCCTTTTTTACGATGTGGGTTTCTATGAAATAACCATTCAAGTAGAAAACCATTTATAACCCTAACGAATTTCTATGGCGAAATTCATTTTAAGGGGGGTAGAATGTTACACCCCGAGAATTTATGAGATAGATGACATAAATTATTTTGATGTCTTATGTTGTAAGCTACACCAAGATTATCTTCTGCTATACACAACAATTTATTAGCTTGTAGTATACGCAACACTATTCTTGGCATGTGTTGCACAAAATTTCAAAAAGAATTTAATAGAATTTATTTTAGGAAACAATGAGTATAGATTTTGTTCAATATAAAAAGGAACTATATTTTGATTATGTTATACACAACACCAAAGGAAGCTTCCATTGTAAGCAACACTGACTTGTCTTGCGTTACATGCAAGAGTGGCCTTCCTCGATAGCTTGCATTGTACGTGATACCGAGTTACACTAAACAATCATATGTTATTATAATGGGATATAAACCAGCTGTTATGAATATTATTAACCACATTTTGAATTTTATAACATTATCATTCATCTTACACATTTTCTATAATTTATTATGAGAACAAAATAAATTTTTTGAATAAAATAAGTATTTTTCAAAAAAAGCTCTTTTGCCACCTTTTGATGGTGCACACATTTTAATCCAGTTTTTGACACATTTATAAGTTCAATTTGAAAAAATAAACTTATTATTTTAAATAAGTATATAATAATTTAATTTTTATAATTTTTTGATATTTTTCTGATAACATTCATATTTTGATGAATAGTAAAAATATGATAAATTTTAATTAAAATCAACTTTTTTTCTCAAGATAATTTATATGGTTAAATTATACAATTGAATGGTTTTAAATTATTAATAAAATATATTTTTACCATTTAATATAATGAATTTCATTATCATTAATTTTACATTGAATTCATAGGTAAAAAAATTTCAATCTTTTTCAATGTTTTAAACGAAACTCATCTTTCTCCGACAACGTGATTAATTTTAAATTTATCACTGAAACTTTTGTGTTTTGAATTTTGAAAAATTTATTCAATATTTCAAATCAAGAGGTCCAAATTGATTAAATATGCAACTCTTATTTTTAGACATTATGAATAGTAATTTCAGTAAATATTTTATTTACCATGGTTAAGGGGTAAATCTGTTAAATAAGTGTAACATTGCAAGTAATGAATAATAGATATTTTTATCTATGTCTATTAATGAATTAGATAGTGTTTTAGAGGCTTAAAAGGAGAATAAATCCAATCTTAAGCATGGAATACACTAATATTTTTAAAAGATTGTTGTACTGCCTTTTGATGGAAAACCATATTTTAAATCTATATTTTGACAATTTTATAAGCTCTATATGTAAAAAAAACTTATTATTTATGATTGGGATATCAAAATTTACTTTGTGTAAATTTGTGGTATTTTTCTGAAAATCTTCATTTTTTTAATGAATAGTGAAAAAATACTGCATTTTACATCAAAACTGCTTTTTAATTTAATTTATTTATATGATTAGATTAACTATTGAATTGGTTTTGAATTAAAATTATAATATATTTTTACCATTTAATCCAATAGTGGTCGTTGTAATTAATTTCACTTTGAAATTGGACTTAAACTAGTGTCAATCTTTTGATACTTATTGTTTCATAAAAACACGTTATATGCTATGACAGCGAGAATTAATTTTTAAATTAATTAATGCAACTTATATGTTTTGAATTTTTTAAAATAGAAATCATTTTTGAATTCGGAATATCAAATATATCTTAGGGTGAATTTTTGGTAATTTTCTGAAAAACTTCAATTTTTGATGAATAGTGAAATCACTAAGTGGTGCTTATAAAAAATGATTTTTTCCGTTTAAATGAAAATTTGCCATCTTTGTGTTTTGAATTTCAAAAATCCGACATACATGGTTGTCATTAAGAAGTAAAATGTGTTTCAATGGGGTTAAATTTTTTTTTGGTGAATAGTAACTTATTTAGTTTTTAATCGCGATTAGGGGTAATTAGTTTTGTTTAAGGTAAAAATAATGTTTTAATAATATGAGATGAGCTTGACACATGTCCTACCCTCATTGGATGTGTCATGGACGACCAAGAAAATCCATGGGTCAACTTTGGGACCACATGGTGCCACTTTGGTTGGGAAATGACATAAATAACTTTTTATTTAATGTTAAAGTAAAAATGACACAAACATGAGTTATTTTACTAAAACAATTTTTACAAGGGGTTATAAAGGTCAGATTTTTGACTATAAATATTCATTAGAAATCTAAAAAGATTTCCTTCTTCATAGTAGTTTTTTTATAATTTTTAGAAATTAACTAAATTAAATTATTTATGACACCATGATGATGCAGTGATTACCTCATTATTTGACGATTTAAATAAAATGGAATGATAATGTAAAATATAAGACCTACACATGTCCAAAACCTATTGGATGGGTGGATTTAGAACCCTTGTCACCTTATCCTTGAATTATATCAACATGGGACCTTTTAAATCTGAAACTCATTTTAAAATAAAGTAACATTTCCTTACTTTCCAAGAGTGCCCTTCCTCTCCTCTTATAAAAGGCCCCCACCTCTACCTCCTTACCCGAACTTCCAAAGCTTTTGGCTCGGCCAAACCCTGCCCATTGTGTCTCTACACATCCCTCTCTTACTACTTGAATCCTCACTTTGGGCAGAAGTCTTCCCAAGGAAGCCATTGAGCTCAAACCAAAGGGAGTTACCCGATTTTAAGGTAATGTCTTCACTTGAGTCCTTTTGTTTTATTTTACTTCTCCAACCCCCTAAACTCTTTTTATTCATTTATTTTGTAACAACTCCAGTATCTATAATATACTAGGATGTTTTTATAAGAAGTATTTGAGCTACACTTATAGACACCTACATCTAATGGTTAAAGAACACACTGTTTCCGTGGATGGCGAATTTCTGCCTCCCGAAACAATGATTGTTCAACATTCTTTTAACAACTTCAAAGGTGGCCATTAAGATGACAATATATTTATATATGATATATAATATGTCTATGTTTTCCTTTATATTCTGTATTTTTCATTTTGGGCATAACTTTATGGTTTCCATTATGGGTAAACGTGATATCTTCATTTAAGGAAGTGCGGACTACCGCCCCCTCAAAGTGATTTGATTCGTTAATACCATATGTGGGACATATAAAGGATGGAGTTATGGTATTATATATTATATTACACTATAATTATAATATACCTTTATATCATTATGATTCCATTCTATAAAATACGAAATAGAAATGAAAGTAGCGATCATGCGTACGTACGGCTTACTGTCTCCATGAACGGTGCATTTCATTTCTTACCTCTAAACGTTGTGTAATATTATAAATTCATGTATATACTGGATATATATGATATATATGATATATAAATCATGATTATAACTCTGGATATAATGGATACATGAAAAATATGTAATTATAAAGAGCATATTTTGACTCAAGTACCAATGATCGTTAAAACAACCGTTATTAACTAAAATAATTACATAGTGTTCATGACATGGTAATAAGTGATATAAAAGGAATAATGAACATGAAAAAGGTTCTTAAGCAAGTACAAATTAACTCAAGTTTATTATTCAGGACATTAAAGAACGATCGAGTCAAGTCGGACCTGAGGTATGAGACTTCGTCTCAATCTCTTTTCATTGAGGCATATTTTTTTATACACATCTTTCTTTTATACGGTGTATAAACCCCTTTGAATTTTATGTTTATCCAAAAGGAATCTTTTTTATACGAATCGTTTTACTAAATGACAAAAGGGAATGTTTTTGTCGTACGTATGCGGCGACAACGACTTCTTCGCCGCCATGACCATTATTTGAGTTTCGGCTTCCTCTACAAGCCATAACTTTTTTTAAAAGAAAAATAAATACCATGTTTTACTTTTATTTTATTTTGGTATTGAAAATGGGTTTCATAATGTTTTTATATCAATGTGTTGTATAATATCTTGTGATTGAAAAGTGGAAATGTTATGTTTCCTTTATGCATGTTTTATGTGATAAGATTATGTTGTGGTTATTGGGAATTATTATGAAGACGGGTGGTTCCGTGATAAACTAAGGGCGGGTGAGCCTGATATAGCTCTCCAATGCATTGGGTAACGTGAAGGAGTGAAACGTTAAGGTTTCTCTGAAGAGATATAGGGAATATACTGTGATGGGTATTCCAAACGTAACCAAGAGGGTTACTCCCTACGTAAGAATGTTATGAATGCCTCAAGTTACCTTTATGTCTTATGATTTCTATGATTTATTCATGATTTGATGATGTATGTTAAAGTGCTTATGTTTTATGGGTAAAGTATGATTTCATTCTTATGTATATATGAACTCATGTTTTCTTCTCATATTTTTATAACCCATACTGAGCTTTTTATGCTCATCCCAAGTTTTTTGAAATGTTTTTCACAGGTCAAAGGAATGATACATGATATGATGATAGTGTCAAGGAAGTGTCAAGAAAGAATCCATGTTTTATTTTAAATATTTTTTTGTTGATGGGAAAAATGAATACTATCTTTTATGTAACCACTTTTTTTTAATGTGGAATGAAATGAAAGTTTTATGATCTAATTCTCTAAAACTCTAAACCTGAAAAGATCCTCAAGGTGTAATCTTGAAATATCTCAAGATTACGTAAGGTTTAAGGCTGGGGCGTTATAGTTAGTATCAAAGGTCAGTTTAGATAACTTTAGGAGTTAGAATTTTATTAAATGGTTATCCAAAAATATTTTTTTATGCTCAAATTGAAATGATATAGAATTTGAAGATTACCATGTTGCTTCATCTAAGACATGTTTGTCTAGAATGGTTTTCTGTAGAGGAAACAGGGAAGCAGTGCTAGGAAGGAATACAGAAGGAAATAACCTTCCGAATCAACATCCTGAGATGGTCGGAATTGGAATTGAACAGTTTGTTGCAGTAATGGCGCAGTTGACTCAAGCGATAAATGGTTGTGGTATCCATGCATGAGATCAGCCAGATCAACCGCAGAGGAACATGTCAATGGTTGAACATTTCATGAGGCAACATCCCCCATCATTCAGAGGATCATCTGACCCTATGCTAGCTGAAGGGTGGATTAAAGCACTAGAGAGGATTTTCGATGTCATGGGGTGTTCAGACAATCAAAAGGTTAGTCTTGCTATTTACCGTTTGGAGGGTGAAGCAGATCAGTGGTGGTCGATGGTTAGAAATATCAGGGATGCTGATTAGATTGATACTCTCGACTGGGATGAATTTAGAGGTATGTTTCTTGAGAAGTATTTTCCTAAGGCTGTTGGACTTAGGATGGAAAAGCAATTCTTGGAATTGAGGCAAGAGGAAGACTCAGTGGCTACCTATGAAGAAAGTTTCACTCGATTGGCAAGGTATGCTCCAAATTTTATCTGAGACCTTGATAGTAAAATCGATCGTTTTTACTCAGGATTAAAGCCAAAATATCGAAGGGCATTAGCTTCTCGTGACTTTAAAAGTTATGACAAGCTTGTTTGATGTGCTGAGAAGGTGGAAATGGAGTTTTCCGATGATCAAGTGTTCTATAACAACCAGCAGAAGAAGAGACCAAGGTGGTAAGAGAAAAGAAAGAATTCTTCAAAAAGGTCTGACAGTAAGAAAACTAAGTTTCCAGTTTGTGATAAATTTGGTAAAAGGCATGCTGGGGAATGTCTTTTGAATTCTGTAAAGTGCTACCGATGCGGTAAGATGGGACAAAAGGCTTGTGATTGCACTAAAAAGGATCAGGGTGATGGTAAGACCAAATTTGATTTACAGTTAGTGAAATGTTTTAAGTGCAATGAGATAGGTGACTATGAAAATGAGTGTCTAAAAAATAGCTTGAGTGATGGGAAGCAATTAGAATACAAGCAGAAAGGGGTGGTGAAATCCTTTGCAACTACTTCAATAGATGTCGGGCCGTCAAATGAAGTTGTATCAGGTACTTTGTTTGTTTTTTCAGATTATGCCATTGTGTTATTTGATTCGGGGTCTACACATTCTTTCATCTCTGAAACCTTTTCTAGTCAAATGTGAATACCATCTCAAGAAATGACTCCTGAACTTGTGGTAAAAACACCTGGGGGAAATGTTGAGGCAAAAAGAATTTATAAGAATCTTCCTATCCTTATCCGTGGAAAGAACCTACTTGCGAACCTTATTGTTTTACCTCTAGTAGAGTTTGATGTTATCCTGGGTATGGATTGGCTCTCTATTTACCATGCTAAGATTGACTGTAGAGCTAAAGAAGTTTCTTTTTAGAAAGACTTTTAGTTTTTGTACAAGAATTAACCCTTACTATTGATAACATATCAAGAGGATGAGAAACTTGTAAAAGATGGAAATGAATGTTACATTGAACACATCATTGAAAATAATGGAACTTTTCAGATTAATGATGTGCCAATGGTAAATGAGTATCCTGATGTTTTTCCTGATGAGTTTCTTGGAATAATACCAGACCGGGAAGTTGAGTTTATTGTTGACTTAGTTCCTGATGCTAAGCCAATTTCAAAACCCCCTTATCGAATGGCTCAAATTGAAATTTTAGAGTTGAAGGTGAAATTGCAAGATTTATTAGAGAAATGTTTCATTCGATCTAGCACATCACCATGGGGTGCTCCTGTTTTATTTGTTAAAAAGAAAGATGGTTCTATGAGACTTTTCATTGATTATAGAGCATTGAATAACATCACTGTTAAGAACAAATATCCTTTGCCTCATATCGATGATTTGTTTGATCAGCTCCAGGGAACTCAGTATTTTTCAATGATTGACCTGAGATCGGGGTACCATCAGCTGAAGGTAAAGAAAGAAGATATTCCGAAGACTGTGTTTCATACAAGATATGGCCATTATGAATTTGTAGCAATGCCTTTTGGGCTAACCAATGCACCTACTGTATTCATGGACTTAATGAATAGAATTTTCCATGAGTTCTTGGATAAGTTTGTGGTTGTTTTCATTGATGATATTTTGGTGTTTTATAAAAGTAAAGAGGAGCATGAAAGACATTTAATGGTTATTTTTCAAACCTTGAAAGAAAAGAATTTGTATGGGAAATTCAGCAAGTGTGAGTTTTGGTTGCAACAAGTTTCTTTCCTTGGTCATATTGTTTCTAAAGATGGGATAACTATTGATCCTGCAAAAACAAAGGTTGTTGAAGAATGGCTAAGACCCACAAATGTAACTGAGATTCATAGCATCCTTGGTTTGGCAGGCTATTACCGATGTTTTGTTAGAAATTTTTCACGGTTATCTAGTCCAATTTCTAAGATAACTCGGAAGGGTGTTAAGTTTATCTGGACAAAATAATGTGATGATTATTTTCAGGAGTTGAAAAGAAGATTGGTGAATGCTCCAGTTTTGTCACTTCCTTCCAGGAATGGTGAGTTTGTTATCTACAGTGATGCTTCATTGAAAGGACTTGGTTGTGTCCTTATGTAGAATGATCAGGTAATTGCTCATGCTTCACGTCAGTTGAAAACTCATGAGGTAAATTAACCTACACATGATTTGGAATTAGCTGCTGTTGTTTTCACTTTAAAAATTTGGAGGCATCATTTGTATGGAGTAAAGTGTGAAATATATACTAATCACAAATGTTTAAAGTATATATTCACTCAGAAAGAATTGAACATGAGACAGAGGAGATGGCTAGAATTAATCAAGGATTATGATTGTACAATTCATTACCATCCGTGAAAAGCAAATAAAGTGGTTGATGCTTTGAGTCGAAAAAGTAATGCTTCATTAACAATGTTGCGTTTGGAACGTGATACTTTGGTTAAGGATTTGATGAACTTTGGCATAGAAGTTGTTGGTGTAGGATGTCCTTCTGTTTTATTTCAGGTATCAGTGAAATCTTCTCTATCAGACAGAATCAAGCAAGCACAGAAGTATGACAGTGAGTTGTAGAAAAAGGTAGAGCTGGTTCAGAAAGGTATGTTGCCTGAATTCAACATTGATAATGATTTTGGTTTTGAGATTTGGGAAGAGATTGTGTGTGCCTTGTGACTCACAATCGAAGAGAGAATTGTTATGTGAAGCTCATAGTTCTCCGTTTTCAGTTTATCCTGGCAGTACTAAGATGTACATAGATCTGCGGGAGTATTACTGGTGGGATGGAATGAAAAGAGATATTGCTGATTTTACTGTGAAGTGTTTGGCTTGTCAACAGGTTAAAGAAGAGTGGCAGTTACCGAAAGGGATGCTTCATCCTTTACCAGTGCCAGAGTGGAAATGGGAGAATATATCCATGTACTTTGTTGTGGGATTACCGAAGACATCTCAAGGTAATAATATAATCTGGGTTATTGTTGATCGCTTGACTAAATCTGCTCATTTCCTTCCTATTCGAGATACTTTCTCTCTAGATCAACTTTCTCGATTGTACCTTAAAGAGATAGTCAGGTTTCATGAAGTTCCTCTATCCATTGTATCCGATCGTGATCCTAGGTTTACTTCTAACTTTTGGAAGGGCCTTCAGAAGTCGTTGGGTACTGAATTAAATTTTAGTACAACATTTCTGTCACGACCCCCTCCCCACAAAGTGTACCCCTCCTGAGCCGACAATGTGAGAAGGGAGATAATGACCCCCGAGTCCCGCCTCCAGTAGGCTCCGGGTTGGCGACTAGCACCGAGGGTATAATACACACACAAATGGGAGGCATTACCCTCTAAGAGAACACATGCAGAAGAGAGAGATAGAATAGACTCCAATCAACTCCAACTCAGAACTGAAATATAAAAGGAAACCAAGTACATATGTGAAATGTCATGCAAAAGTACTACAACTGAAAGGGAAAACTAAAAGTACCCAAAAGAAAGTAAAAACGACAGCGACCACAAGCCCGAACAACTCCTCCTCCAACCGCAAGCTAGTAGTAACCAGCTTGATCTCCAACCTGCTCCAAGTGACCTGAAAAACAGTTTATATGTACATAGGGTGAGTATAACAGTATACTCAGTAGGATCCTCCCCAAGACTCTCGTGCAAAGGTAAAGAAAGCATGCTAAAGCCCAGTGAACAACAAGTGAAACTAACTCGTCACCTAAACAGGTATACTATGTTCCCAACCTCACCATGGCTACTCTCACCAAGTAACGCATACAAGAATATAGCATATAGTAATGAATATCAAGGGTACCCCGCTACTACTCCCCCACTGGTTTGCCGCTTTGCCCCAAAGACATACGTCCTGTGCATCTCTCTCCAAAGGCTTGCCCGCAGACACCTGGGCTAAGCTCCACAATCTGCACCTCGTGCACCACAAAGGCTTGCCCGCAGACACCTGGGCGAAGCACCACACCGTCCTCACAACCAAAGTAACCAGGTAGTTTCCGGGAGCCACCATAGCTCGTATAACGTGTATCATACGTCGAGTATTATTCCTCAAGCCATCACAGCCCATACGCCGAGTAAGGATCCTCAAGCCATCACAGTCTATACACGTTACACCTATAGTATTCCATAGGATACTATATCCAGAATATATGTGTGTGAAATAACCAGAAGCCATTACAACCCTCTACACACATATATGGGTAAAACTAACCACTGTGCCTACCAGCACAAGGATCTACCAAGAGAAGAGAGCGGGGCCAAAGGGGGAATTCAGCCATTCAACCTCCCATCAGAATGTTGGGGAAAACACCCCCTAGGGATCAGAATCCCCGGGGTGTCAGTTGCCCTTACCGACAGGGTGGAGTAGCGTATAGAAACACAAAAAGTACAGAATATATAAGTAACTCACATCCACACTATGGGCATTACCTAGTCTTAGATACAACTGCAGCTAACGTCTCTCAGACTCCAAGCTGCTACTTCTGAGACTAGGTATCCTATAAGCACACAAACATTGAAGAGCTTTATTAGATTACTCCATTCTCATTTATCAGTTCCACTGTACATTAATTAATTTTTTAAACATTAATTAAGAATGAAGAATTCCACATTAAACTGAAATGGCATCACTTTCAAAAACAACTGCTCCTTTTTAAGATTCACATCACCTATAAATTCCAGCATCTCCATCCCCATGGATTTTCACCATTTAATCAAACATTCCTTACAGAATTACTTTTCCACATTCCCAGGAATTCTAGAAAAACATCCTATGTTTCCAAACACAATGGAGGCTCAACACGGTGAGTAGATATACTACCCGTCGAGTCTTTTCCACCTATAGAAAGAGCATAGACCCATCCTCCATCGAGAGGCTAAACACGGAAAGCACGTGGCATACCCCGCATGTCTTCGCCTCCATCGGAAAGAGGGTAAGCAAGACCAACTGCCTTGAGCAGTGGGGAAAAGTAAAGCAGATAAACAACCAAACCAAACCACCAACATCAAACCATCACATTCATCTCATACCATCACCCTTGGTGTCCTCCCCGACACCCATATGCATAAACCGATGCATCTCGCCACACTAGGCATCATCCGCTGCCACAACCACAAGTCTCCATGCCTCCACATATCACAACAGCCATCCAGGCTCACATCACAGCACAAGCAGTAGGAAAAAAAACATCGCAAAATGGGCTCTCGGCCCTTTAACAAGACATTCAGCCTTCAAACACAATGAGCACTCAGAGCTCCAAACCACAAGGCATTCAGCCTTACAAGCAAGCGGGTAACTCAGAACCCTTTTGAAATTCCCACATAATCTGTTTTTTAATCCATATTGAATTAACAGATTTGTTATTCATAGGTTCCAATCATGGATACCTAATCAGCAAGCTATCACAATTAAATAACCATTCTTACTTCCCTAATTTTATTATCCTCAAATTAGAACTACAACAACGGCAACAACCGGATTAAATTACATGCCTCTTTATCTTTATCCAATTAATTAACAATTAATTCCGGCTTAACGTTCGTTATCAATTGCAATCATGAACGAACAACAAAACAAAGAGAACATAGATATCACTATATCTAGGAAAACATGAGGCAAACCGTTATCACGGTATAAAGAAACAACATGCGATTCAACCAATTCTTTTAATCCGGTTCAAGTATTTAATTAGGTCAATTTCATTGTGATCCAAAGGGATAAATCATGCTAATTCTACGATTGCACATATACAATTAGAGAATCCATGAATCCCCTACCTCAAAGAGTTCTTGATGTCCTTTATCCACACAACAGGTCACAATCCTCCCCTCGTGACAACTGCATCCACCGGAGGATGCTTATATCGAAGATTGATCGACACGGCTCGGTTGCATCCAACAGAGCAGAACTGATCATAGGAGTAAAGGTTCATTGTGCAACTCCTATGGAAAGGATTGAAAGGTTCTAGCGCCTCTTAATTGAGAACAAAGAGAATGAACAAGGGAGAATGATATCTCGTCCCTTTTTGAAGATTAAATGGGGCGACGGTTTAAGATCCGGTTAATTCTCCATTAAAAACGGATCGCATTCACCCACACGGTTTGACCAAGTAAAACATTCCAAGCCTTAGGAATAATTAATAAAGGATTTATGGCATTTGAATCGGCCTTAAGAGCCCTTAAAATAAGGCTTTAAATGTATTTTACGTCAAAGGAAATGTCAAAAGGGGCAAAACTGTAGGAGTCTGGAAACACTGTTCACCCACCGTTACTGTTCATGAAACCGATCTGTGAAACTGATCTGTGAAACTGATCTGTCACACCGATCTATGAAACTGATATGTGAAACTGATCTGTCACACCGATCTGTGAAACTGATCTGTGAAACTGATCTGTCACACCGATCTGTGAAACTGATCTGTGAAACTGATCTGTCACACAGATCTGTGAAACTGATCTGTCACACCGATCTGTGAAACTGATCTGTGAAACTGATCTGTCACACCGATCTGTGAAACTGGTCTGTGAAACTGATTAGTCACACCGATCTGTCACACTGATCTGTGAAACTGATCTGTGAAACCGATCTGTCACACCGATCTGTGAAACTGGTCTGTGAAACTGATCTGTCACACAGATCTGTGAAACTGATCTGTGAAACTGATCTGTCACACCGATCTGTGAAACTGATCTGTCACACCGATCTGTGAAACTGATCTGTGAAACTGATCTGTCACACCGATCTGTGAAACTGGTCTGTGAAACTGATCTTTCACACCGATCTGTGAAACCGATCTGTGAAACTGATCTGTCACACCGATCTGTGAAACTGATCTGTCACACCGATCTGTGAAACTGATCTGTCACACCGATCTGTGAAACTGATCTGTGACACTGATCTGTCACACCGATCTGTGAAACTGGTCTATGAAACTGATCTGTCACACCGATCTGTGAAACCGATCTGTGAAACTGATCTGTCACACCGATCTGTGAAACTGGTCTGTCACACCGATCTGTGAAACTGGTCTGTGAAACTGATCTATGAAACTGATCTATCACACCGATCTGTGAAACTGGTCTGTGAAACTGATCTATGAAACTGATCTGTCACACCGATCTGTTACTGTTCATAAAACTGGAAACACTGTTCACAGAACTGGAAAATTGGCAAAGTGTTGGGGATAAGTCCCCTTGGCCTCTCGGAACACCTCCAACACCAAAATTTCACAAATTAATGGACCGGAGAGGTCCGGGCCATTACATTAGATACCTCTCAAAAAATTCTCGTCCTCGAGAATTAAAAACCAACCCAGAAGAAAAGAGGGGTCCGAACAACCACCCCCATAAGATACCTCTCAGGGGAAAACCACCATGAGTTGTTCGAAATCTGGAACAAAACTACGACATCCAATAGTATGGGAACAAACAATCCATACCCAAACAATTCAAACATAACATCACATCAAAGGTACATAAATAAAACATGAAAGATCTAACCAGAGAGGAAACATCATTACATGAAAGGAGTTAAACATTGAACAACTCTGGGTACTGAGCACGTATCTGTGACTCACGCTCCCAGGTACTCTCCTCCATGCCACCGTGTCGCCACAAGACACGAACTAAGGGGATAGAACGCCCACGCAACACCTTCTCCTTGTGGTCTTGGATCTCCACAGGTCGCTCCTCGAAGGTTGCATCATCATCAATATCGATCTCTCCCCAATCGATAACATGAGATTCATCCTAAAGATAACGACGGAGCTGAGATACATGGAAAACATCATGTATCCGACTCATCTGAGGGGGAAGTGCTACTCGATATGCCACAGCTCCAACATGAGCTAACACCTCGAAAGGCCCAAAAAAACGGGGAGAAAGCTTACTTCCGCGACCAAACCTTCGATGCCCACGACGGGGAGTCACCTTCAGAAACACATGATCCCCAACATTAAACTCTAACGGTCTCCTTCTTTGATCAGCATATGATTTCTGACGATCTTGTGCTGTCTTCATCCTCTCACGAATCACCTGAACCATCTCTGTTGTATTCTGCACTAGTTCTGGTCCGAAAATTGCTGACTCTCCGACCCCAGTCCAGCACAACGGAGAACGGCATGGCTGGCCATACAAGGCTTCAAACGGCGCCATGCCGATGGTAGAGTGAAAACTATTATTGTATGCGAACTCTACCAAATGTAAGTGCTTCGTCCATGAACCTCCAAAATCAAGAACACAAGAGCGCAACATGTCTTCAAGAGTCTGGATGGTTCGCTCTGTCTGAACATCCGTTTGAGGATGAAAAGAAGTGCTAAGGCATAGTTGAGAGCCAAAAGCATGATGGAGACCTCTCCACACCCTAGAGGCAAAACGAGGATCTCGATCAGAAATGATCATCTTAGGAACTCCGTGAAGCCTCACCACCTCCTCCAGATACTGCCTCGACAAAACCTCCACTGAGCTGGACTCCTTGATTGCTATGAAGTGGGCCGATTTAGTTAAACGATCCACTACCACCCATATAGCATCATGTCCTCCCGGAGCCCGAGGTAAACCTGTAACAAAGTCCATTGAGATGTCCTCCCACTTCCACTGAGAAATCACTAAGTGCTGGAGAAGACCACCAGGAACACGGTGTTCGGCCTTCACCTTCTGGCAGACTAAACATCGAGACACACACTCTGCAACCATACGCTTCAGCCCAGGCCACCAAAACTGACTCCTCAAGGATCGGTACATCTTCGTCACACCAGGATGTACTGCCAAGGGTGAACTATGGAACTCTCGGAGAACCATCTCGCGCATCGCCAAGGGAACAAAAAGCCTTCCATGATACAACACTCGGTGTTGTTCATCCTCCGACCAACCATCAGGGGCCTCTCCACAAACAACTCTGTCTCTCCAAACTTCCACCTCTAAATCACCCAACTGAGACTCTTCCACCTTCTTCATCAGGGATGACTGCACCGTCATCTGGAAAAGACAACCTCTTCCCCCAACTTCTCCCATATCAAGATGCAAAGATGATAGCTCTTCCATCACTCTCCATGAATCACCAGATTCACGCACAACATCATTACGTGACTTTTGGCTTAGTGCATCAGCAACAACATTTCCCTTCCCAGGTGTATACGATATTTCAAAGTTGTATTCCTGCAAGAACTCCATCCACCGACGCTGCCGCAAGTTCAAATCCCGCTGAGAGAAAACATACCTCAAACTCTTATGATCGGTGAAAACCACAAAGCGCTCTCCAATGAGGTAATGTCTCCACAACTTCGGCGCAAACACCACGGATGCCAACTCAAGATCATGGGTGGCATAGTTGCGTTCATGGGGACGCAACTACCAAGACCCATAAGAAACAACAGACCTCTACTGCATGAGAACACAGCCTAGCCCCAGATGTGAAGCATCACAGAAAACATCAAACTGGACTCCCTCCGCTGGAAGACAAAGGACTGGAGCACTTACCAACTTCTCCTTTAGATACTCGAAAGCTGTCTGACACTGATCAGTCCATATGAACGCTTGATCCTTCCTAGTCAAAGCTGTCAGAGGAGTCGCAACTTGGGAGAAATTAGCCACAAACCTCCTGTAATAGCCTGCGATACCAAGGAAACTTCGCACCTCTGACACGGTCTTGGGGGCTGTCCAATACACCACTACTTTTATCTTCGAAGGATCCACAGCTACTCCCTGTTGGGACACAACATGCCCTAAAAAACGAACTTCTCGAGCCCAGAACTCACACTTGGACAACTTCCCAAACAACCGATGTTGGCGAAGAACTCCCAAAACGGCTCGTAGATGCTCTGCATGCTCCTCTTCAGATGTGGAGTATACAAGGATGTCGTCGATGAAAACCACAACAAACTTGTCCAGGAATTCACGGAACACAGCATTCATCAACCACATGAAAACAGCTGGAGCATTTGTCACGCCGAATGGCATTACAACAAACTCATAATGCCCATGACGACAACGGAAAGCAGTCTTCGGGATATCCTCATCCTTTACACGCATCTGATGATATCCTGACCGCAAGTCGATCTTTGAGAACCAACTTGCACCCTTCAGTTGATCGAATAGGTCTTCAATCCGTGGAAGAGGATAGCGATTCTTTATTGTCACTTTTTTTAATCGACGATAATCGACGCACAACCGCAAACTGCCATCAGCCTTTCTCACAAACAAAACTGGTGCACCCCAAGGTGACACACTTGGCCGAACAAAACCACACTGCAACAGACCATCGAGCTGAATACGTAGCTCTCGTAACTCAGAAGGGGCCATCCTATATGGAGACATAGAGATAGGAGACGCTCCTGGCTGTAGCTCGATCCCAAACTCGATCTCTCGTCAAGGGGGTAAGGATACAACCTCTTCTGGAAAGACATCAGGGTACTCCTCTACGACCATAGGAAACACCAACTGTTGAACCTCTGAAGAACTCAGCATCATCCCAGCCATCATGGATGATAAGGATGAAACTCGTTTATGACTCATCCATGGATCTCTCTCACCAACAAAAACCACTTTCTCTCCATCTTCATCAAAGAAAACGACCTTTTTCCAGTAGCAATCCACAACAGCCTGCACCGAATACAACCAATCCATGCCAAGTATGACATCATATGGTTGTATTCACAAACATAGGAAATCTCCCCAAGAGTGGTGTTTCCCCAACACTAGCTCACAATCTCTACATACTTCAAACAAGCTAGCTCGACCTCCAACTGGCGTAGTCAACGCCAAGGGCACTGGAAGCCTCTCTACCTCAAGTCCCAAAGCATGGACAAGGGTAGGTGATATGAAGGAGTGTGTTGCTCCTGAATCAAACAAGGCATACACCAAGGTAGACAACAAGCAAAGGGTACCTCGGACGACGTCTGGCTCGCCTGGAGCTAGCAACGCTAGAGCATGAAGCTGACCACGACCACCTCCACGGCCTCTCTGACCCTAATGATGACCACCACCACGGCCACGCTCTGCTCTCTGAGGACGGGGAGCGTCATGGGGCTGTCCTCTGCCTGCTCTATCTACCCTCTGGTGATCTAAAGCTGTTGCCACCTGCTGCTGCTGCCTCGGCTGGAACTGCCTCAACGGAGGAACCTGGAGTGGAGCGCCTGGTGCACGATGACTGCTCTGAAAAGTCGGGCACTCCCTCTACTGATGACCACGACCACCACAAGAAAAACAAGCGCCTGATCCCTTGG
Source organism: Viscum album (assembly GCA_963277665.1). NCBI lineage: Eukaryota > Viridiplantae > Streptophyta > Magnoliopsida > Santalales > Viscaceae > Viscum > Viscum album. The sequence goes on from OY728155.1 coordinate 142,313,428, forward strand.
CATAGGTCTGAGAGTTGCTACCTCCGGAGAAACGAGATGGGAAGGGCTGGGACCTACCCCCAGGTGAACGGAAGCTCTTCTGCTGTGAAAACCGGGAACCCCGGACCACAGCTCTGCTTCGTGAGGAATCATGACGATTCCCCTCTCGTGATGATCCGGTCCTAGCCAAAGTCCTCTCAACAACCTCTGCCCTCGCCAGCACCTCAAGATATGTCTTCAGCATAAATGGGGTGACCTGGTGCTGGATCTCTGGACGCAAAGCCTCCTCGAAATGCCTCGCCCTGGCCTCATCATCCGGTAACAGGTCTGAAGCATATCGTAGAAGGTTCCTGAAATGGATTCCAAACTCTCGAACACTGGAGCTCCCCTGTCGAAGGGTAAGAAGCTCCTGGCGACTGGACGCCTTCGCAGTTGACGGAAGAAACTCGACTCTAAACCTGTCTCGAAACTCCTCCCATGAGATCGCTGACTCCACACAATCCCCGAGGAACAAGAACCACCACTGTCTCGCTGCTCCACGCAACATCGTCACAACCAAGGACACCCAGTGTTCCTTCCGAGCACGAATCGAACTGAAGCCTATCTCGACCTCCTCCAACCAGCCTTCTGTAACTGCATCTGAAACAGAGCCCTCGTACTTCTGTAGACTCTGGCGCTGGAACTCTCGGAGTGTCTTCCTCCAAGTGTCATCGTCGTTAACCTCTACCCGGCGGCGACCTGCTGGAACAGCCTGCTGGGCACCTTCTGCGCAAACCTGACGAGGACGTCGACCTAGAGCCATACCTGTAAAATAACAACTGTTAGAGCTCCTAAGCCTGGAATATGGAAGACTCAACATTAATTAATTAATGATTTTGTTTGATTAATTTTAGGTTACCTATCCCAAGGTCTACCCATTCAAACACAAGCGCAATGAATAATGATGCATGATCCTTTCCTAGGTCTCTACCCTGCAACCAGTATCACTTTGTTTAGTAGCCATCGTAAACATAAAGGTCCGTGCAACAGATCATAGGGGGCCCTGAATGCCTATGTCTCTGCCGGTCTCCAGTGTTTACCCCACTTGCTAAACATGAATGACACCGTTGCCCTACCATCCCATGCATCCTCACCTGTGCCTAACTCCAAACTCCATCCTATCCCTCAACCAGACCTCTGATACCACTCTGTCACGACCCCCTCCCCACAAAGTGTACCCCTCCTGGGCCGGAAATGTGAGAAGGGAGATAATGACCCCCGAGTCCCGCCTCCAGTAGGCCCCGGGTTGGCGACTAGCACCGAGGGTATAATACACACACAAATGGGAGGCATTACCCTCTAAGAGAACACATGCAGAAGAGAGAGATAGAATAGACTCCAATCAACTCCAACTCAGAACTGAAATATAAAAGGAAACCAAGTACATATGTGAAATGTCATGCAAAAGTACTACAACTGAAAGGGAAAACTAAAAGTACCCAAAAGAAAGTAAAAACGACAGCGACCACAAGCCCGAACAGCTCCTCCTCCAACCGCAAGCTAGTAGTAACCAGCTTGATCTCCAACCTGCTCCAAGTGACCTGAAAAACAGTTTATATGTACATAGGGTGAGTATAACAGTATACTCAGTAGGATCCTCCCCAAGACTCTCGTGCAAAGGTAAAGAAAGCATGCTAAAGCCCAGTGAACAACAAGTGAAACTAACTCGTCACCTAAACAGGTATACTATGTTCCCAACCTCACCATGGCTACTCTCACCAAGTAACGCATATAAGAATATAGAATATAGTAAAGAATATCAAGGGTACCCCGCTACTACTCCCCCACTGGTTTGCCGCTTTGCCCCAACGACATACATCCTGTGCATCTCTCTCCAAAGGCTTGCCCGCAGACACCTGGGCTAAGCTCCACAATCTGCACCTCGTGCACCACAAAGGCTTGCCCGCAGACACCTAGGCGAAGCACCACACCGTCCTCACAACCAAAGTAACCAGGTAGTTTCCGGGAGCCACCATAGCTCGTATAACGTGTATCATACGTCGAGTATTATTCCTCAAGCCATCACAACCCATATGCTGAGTAAGGATCCTCAAGCCATCACAGCCTATACACGTTACACCTATAGTATTCCATAGGATACTATATCAAGAATATATGTGTGTGAAATAACCACAAGCCATTACAGCCCTCTACACACATATATGGGTAAAACTAACCACAGTGCCTACCAGCACAAGGATCTACCAAGAGAAGAGAGAGGGGCCAAAGGGGGTAGTCAGCCATTCAACCTCCCATCAGAATGTTGGGGAAAACACCCCCCCAGGGCTCAGAATCCCCGGGGTGTCAGTTTCCCTTACCGACAGGGTGGAGTAGCGTATAGAAACACAAAAAGTACAGAATATATAAGTAACTCACATCCACACTATGGGCATTACCTAGTCTTAGATACAACTGCAGCTAACGTCTCTCAGACTCCATGCTGCTACTTCTGAGACTAGGTATCCTATATGCACACAAACAATGAAGAGCTTTATTAGATTACTCCATTCTCATTTATCAGTTCCACTGTACATTAATTAATTCTTTAAACATTAATTAAGAATGAAGAATTCCACATTAAACTGAAATGGCATCACTTTCAAAAACAACTGCTCCTTTTTAAGATTCACATCACCTTTAAATTCCAGCATCTCCATCCCCATGGATTTTCACCATTTAATCAAACATTCCTTACAGAATTACTTTTCCACATTCCCAGGCATTCTAGAAAAACATCCTATGTTTCTAAACACAAAGGAGGCTCAACACGGTGAGTAGATATACTACCCGTCGAGTCTTTTCCACCTATAGAAAGAGCATAGACCCATCCTCCATCGAGAGGCTAAACACAGAAAGCACGTGGCATACCCCGCGTGTCTTCGCCTCCTTCGGAAAGAGGGTAAGCAAGACCAGCTGGCTTGAGCAGTGGGGAAAAGTAAAGCAGATAAACAACCAAACCAAACCACCAACATCAAACCATCACATTCATCTCATACCATCACCCTTGGTGTCCTCCCCGACACCCATATGCATAAACCGATGCATCTCGCCACACTAGGCGTCATCCGCTGCCACAACCACAAGTCTCCATGCCTCCACATATCACAACAGCCATCCAGGCTCACATCACAGAACAAGCAGCAGGAAAACAAACATTGCAAAATGGGCTCTCGGCCCTTTAACAAGGCATTCAGCCTTCAAACACAATGAGCACTCAGAGCTCCAAACCACAAGGCATTCAGCCTTACAAGCAAGCGGGTAACTCAGAACCCTTTTGAAATTCCCACATAATCTGTTTTCTAATCCATATTGAATTAACAGATTTGTTATTCGTAGGTTCCAATCATGGATACCTAATCAGCAAGCTATCACAATTAAATAACCATGCTTACTTCCCTAATTTGATTATCCTCAAATTAGAACTACAACAACGGCAACAACCAGATTAATTTACACGCCTCTTTATCTTTAGCCAATTAATTAACAATTAATTCCGGCTTAACGTTCGTTATCAATTGCAATCATGAACAAACAAAAAAACAAAGAGAACATAAATATCACTATATCTAGGAAAACATGAGGCAAACCGTTATCACGGTATAAAGAAACAACATGCGATTCAACCAATTCTTTTAATCCGGTTCAAGTATTTAATTAGGTCAATTTCATTGTGATCCAAAGGGATAAATCATGCTAATTCTATGATTGCACATATACAATTAGAGAAGCCATGAATCCCCTACCTCGAAGAGTTCTTGACGTCCTTTATCCACACAACAGGTCACGATCCTCCCCTCGTGACAACTGCATCCACCAGAGGATGCTTATATCGAAGATTGATCGACACAGCTCGGTTGCATCCAACAGAGCGGAACTGATCCTAGGAGTAAAGGTTGATTGTGAAACTCCTATGGAAAGGATTGAAAGGTTCTAGTGCCTCTTAATTGAGAACAAAGAGAATGAACAAGGGAGAATGATATCTTGTCCCTTTTTGAAGATTAAATGGGGCGACGGTTTAAGATCCGGTTAATTCTCCATTAAAAACGGATCGTATTAACCCACGCGGTTTGACCAAGTAAAACATTCCAAGCCTTAGGAATAATTCATAAAGGATTTATGGCATTTGAATCGGCCTTAAGAGCCCTTAAAATAAGGCTTTAAATGTATTTTACGTCAAAGGAAACGTCAAAAGGGGAAAAACTGTAGGAGTCTGGAAACACTGTTCACCCACCATTACTGTTCAGGAAACCGATCTGTGAAACCGGTCTGTGAAACTGATCTGTGAAACTGATCTGTCACACCGATCTGTGAAACTGCTATGTGAAACTGATCTGTCACACTGATCTGTGAAACTGATCTGTGAAACTGATCTGTGAAACTGATCTGTCACACCGATCTGTGAAACTGATCTGTCACACCGATCTGTGAAACTGATCTGTGGAACTGATCTGTCACACTGATCTGTGAAACTGGTCTGTGAAACTGATCTGTCACACCGATCTGTCACACTGATCTGTGAAACTGATCTGTGAAACTGATCTGTCACACCGATCTGTGAAACTAGTCTGTGAAACTGATCTGTCACACCGATATGTGAAACTGATCTGTGAAACTGATCTGTCACACCGATCTGTGAAACTGATCTGTCACACCGATCTGTGAAACTGATCTGTGAAACTGATCTGTCACACCGATCTGTGAAACGGGTCTGTGAAACTGATCTGTCACACCGATCTGTGAAACCGATCTGTGAAACTGATCTGTCACACCGATCTGTGAAACTGATCTGTCACACCGATCTGTGAAACTGATCTGTGAAACTGATCTGTCACACCGATCTGTGAAACTGGTCTGTCACACCGATCTGTGAAACTGGTCTGTGAAACTGATCTATGAAACTGATCTGTCACACCGATCTGTTACTATTCATAAAACTGGAAACACTGTTCACAGAACTGGAAAATTGGCAAAGTGTTGGGGATAAGTCCCCTTGGCCTCCCGGAACACCTCCAACACCAAAATTTCACAAAGTAATGGACCGGAGAGGTCCGGGCCATTACAATTTCATCCTCAATCAGATGGGCAGTCAGAACGAACAATTCAGACTTTGGAAGATATGCTACGAGCTTGTTTGATGGATTATCAGGGAATTTGGGACCAACATCTTTCTTTGGTTGAGTTTTCATATAATAACAGTTTTCATTCGAGTATACAGATGGCAACATTTGAGGCGTTATATGGTAAACGGTGTCGAACTCCATCTTTTTGGGATAAAGTTGGTGAAAGGAAGTTGATAGGACCAGAATTGGTAGAAGAGTTGGCAGAAAAAGTTCAACTGATACAGAAACACATGAGAACAGCTCAGAGCAGGCAGAAGAGTTATGCGGACAACAAGAGGAAAGATCTCTCTTTTGAGGTAGGTGATCATGTTTTTCTCAAAGTATCACCATGGAAAAGGGTGATGCAATTTGGTAAGAAAGGAAAGCTGAGTCCAAGGTTTATTGGACCATATGAAATTCTGGAGAGAGTTGGATCAGTTGCTTACTAAGTGTCTTTACCTCTGAGTTTAACTCAGGTACACAATGTTTTTCATGTTTCGATGTTGAGAATGTATATGCCAGATCCATCTCATGTTTTGAGTCCAGAGGTAGTTCACTTGGAAGAGAATATATCTTATGAGGAAAAACCGGTTCAGATTCTTGACCATAGGGAGCAGGTGATACGGAATAAGTTGATTCATCAGGTAAAGGTTTTGTGGAAAAACCACATGATTGAAGAGGCAACATGGGAATCTGAAAATGCAATGAGGGCTAAATACCCCCACTTATTCGATAAGTAAATAAATTGTGGGGATGCAATTTAATAAAGGGGGGAAGGATGTAACATCCAAAGTAAGTAATGAATAATAGATATTTTTATCTATGTATATTAATGAATTAGATAGTATTTTAGAGGCTTAAAAGGAGAATAAATCCAATCTTAAGCATGGAATACACTAATATTTTTAAAAGATTGTTTTACTGCCTTTTGATGGAAAACCATCTTTTAAATCTATATTTTGACAATTTTATAAGCTCTATATGTCAAAAAAACTTATTCTTTATGATTGGGATATCAAAATTTACTTTGTGTAATTTTTTGGTATTTTTCTGACAATGTTCATTTTTTTAATGAATAGTGAAAAAATATTGCATTTTACATCAAAACTGATTTTTAATCTAATTTATTTATATGATTAGATTATCTTTTGAATTGGTTTTAAAGTGAAATTAGAATATATTTTTACCATTTAATCCAATAGTGGTCGTTGAAATTAATTTCAATTTGAAAATTGGACTTAAACTAGTGTCAATCTTTTGATACTTATTGTTTCATAAAAACATGCTATTTGCTCTGACAACGGGAATTAATTATTAAATTAATTAATGCAACTTATATGTTTTGAATTTTGTAAAATAGACATCATTTTTGAATTTGGAATATCAAATATAGCTTAGGGTGAATTTTTGGTAGTTTTCTGAAAAACTTCAATTTTTGATGAATAGTGAATTCACTAAGTGGTGCTTATAAAAACTGATTTTTCCGTTTAAATGAAAATTTGCCATCTTTGTGTTTTGTATTTCAAAAATCCGACATACATGGTTGTCATTAAGAAGTAAAATGTGGTTCAATGGGTTTAAAATAATTTTTTTGGTGAATAGTAATTTATTAAGTTTTTAATCGCGCTTAGAGGTAATTAGTGTAGTTTAAGGTAAAAATAATGTTTTAATAAAATGAGATGAGATTAACACATGTCCTACCCTCATTGGATGTGTCATGGCCGACCAAGACAATCCATGGGTCAACTTGGGGACCCCATGGAGCCACTTTGGTTGGGAAATGACATAAATAACTTTTTATTTAATGTTAAAGTAAAAATGACACAAACATGAGTTATTTTACTAAAAACATTTTTACACGGGGTTTTAGAGGTCAGCGTTTTGACTATAAATATTCATTGGAAATATAAAAAGATTTACTTCATCATAGTAGTTTTTTTATAATTTTTGGACATTAACTAAATTAAATTATTTATGACACCATGATGATGCAGCGATTACCTCATTATTTGACGATTTAAATAAAATGGAAAGGTAATGTAAAATCTAAGACCTAAACATGTCCAAAACATATTGGATGGGTGGATTTAGAACCCTTATCACCTTATTCTAGAATTATATCAATGTGGGACCTTTTAAATCCGAAAACTATTTTAAAATAAAGTAACATTTCCTTACATTCCAAGAGTGCCCCTCCTCTCCTCTTCTAAAAGGCCCCCACCTCTACCTACATACCCTCACTTCCAAAGCCTTTGGCTCGGCCAACCCCTGCCCATTTGTCTCTCCAAATTTCTCTATTACTCCTTGAAGCCTCACTTTGGGCAGATGTATTCCCAAGGAAGCCTTTGATCTCAAACCAAAGGGAGTTACCCGATTTTAAGGTAATGTCTTCACATGAGTCCTTTTGTTTTATTTTGCTCCTCCAACCCACTAAACTCTTTTATTCATTTCTTTTGTAACAAATCCAGTATCTTCAATATACTAGGATGTTTTTATAATAAGGATTCAAGCTACCCTTACACACACCTACATCTAATGGTTAATGAACATACTGTTTCTGTGGATGCGAATTTATGTCTCCCAAAACGATGATTGTTCAACATTCTTTTAACACCTTCAAAGGTGGAAATTAAGATGAAAATATATTTATATATGATATATAATATGGTTATGTTTTTATTAAGCTTCTTTATTTTTCATTTTGGGCATACCTTTATGGTTTCCATTTTGGGTAAACGCGATATCTTCATTTAAGGAAGTGCGGACTACCGCCCCCTCAAAGTGATTTGATTCGTTAATAACATATGTGGGACGTATAAAGGATGGAGTTATGATATTATATATAATATTACCCTGGAATTATAATATACCTTTATATCATTATGATTCCATTCTATAAAATACGAAATAGAAATAAAAGTAGTGTTCATGCGTACGTACGGCTTACCATCTCCATGAATAGTGCATTTCATTTCTTACCTATAAACGTTGTGTAATATTATAAATGCATGTATATACTAGATATATATGATATATATGATATATACATCATGATTATAACTCTGTATAAAATGGATACATTAAAAACATGTAATTATAAAGAGCATATTTTGACTCAAGTACCAATGATCGTTAAAACGACCGTTATTAACTAAAATAATTACATAGTGTTCATGACATGGTAATAAGTGATATAAAAGGAATAATGAACTTGAAAAAGGTTCTCAAGAAAGTATAAATTAACTCATGTTTATTATTTAGGACATTAAAGAATGATCGAGTCAAGTCGGACCCGAGGTATGGGACTTCGTCTCAATCTCCTTACATTGTGGCATATTTTATTTTATACACAACTTTCTTTTATACGGTGTATAAACCCCTTTGACTTTTATATTTATCCAAAAGGAATCTTTTTTATACGAAGCGTTTTACTAAATGACAAAAGGGAATGTTTTTGTCATACGTATGCGGCGAAAATGACTTCTCTGCCGCCATGACCATTATTTGAGTTTCGGCTTCCTCTACAAGCCATACCTTTTTTTAAAAGAAAAATAAATACCATGTTTTGCTTTTACTTTATTTTGGTATTGAAAATGTGTTTCATAATGTTTTTATATCAATGTGTTGTATTGATATCTTGTGATTGAAAAGTGTAAATGTTATGTTTTCTTTATGCATGTTTTATGTGATACGATTATGTTGTGGTTCTTGGGCATTATTATGAAGATGGGTGGTTCCGTGATAAAATAAGGGCGGGTGAGCCCGATATAGATCTCCAATGCATTGGGTAACACGAAGGAGTGAAACATTAAGGTTTCTCTGAAGAGATTTAGGGAATATACTGTGATGGGTATTCCAAACGTAACCAAGAGGGTTACTCCCCACGTAAGAATGTTATGAATGCCTCAAGTTACCTTTATGTCTTATGATTTCTATGATTTATTCATGATTTGATGAGGTATGTTAAAGTGCTTATGTTTTATGGGTAAAGTATGATTTCATTCTTATGTATATATGAACTCAAATTTCCTTTCCATATTTTTATAACCCATACTAAGATTTTTATGTTAATCCCATGTTTTTTGAAATGTTTTTCACAGATCAAGGGAATGGTACCTGATATGACGATAGTGTCAAGGAAGTGTCAAGAAAGAATCCATGTTTTATTTTAAATATTTTTCTATTGATGGGAAAAATTAATATTATCTTTTATGTAACCACTTTGTTTTAATGTTGAATGGAATGCATGTTTTATGATCTAATTCTCTAAAACTCTAAACCTGAAAAGATCCTCAAGGTGTAATCTTAAAATATCTCAATATTAAGTAAGGTTAAAGGCTGGGGCCTTATAATAAGGGTAAAAAATAATATTATAATTACCCTAAGATGTGTCCTAACCCTATTGAATGATACATTTCAAACCATGGTAATCCTTGGGTCAATTTTGAACCCCATGGAGCCACTTGTAAGTGAAAATGACTTTTAACTACTGTTAATTTAATGTTAAGGAAAATATAATATAAACACATATCTTTTACTAAAACAAATTTTATATGGGGTTATATAAGTGATATCTTTGACTATAAATATTAATTAAAAATATTAAAATATTTTATACATCATTATATTTTTTTTAATTTTTTTCATAAAATAAATAAATTTAATTATGACAAAAGGATGATATAGTGATTTCTTCATTAATAAAGTATTCAAATAAATGAATTTATAAATATTAAAATAAGTTTAAATTTAATGTTTTGATGCAATCCACGAATTTTGGGAAATAAATTGAGATATTAGGAATGAGTTAATTCCTTTTTTTCTAAGTAATAAGTTTGTTATGAATTTTTTATAAATTCATGTACGAATAGTGTCCAAAAAATGACACAATTCATTACTTAAAACATGAAATTGTTTATTAAATGATATTAAATTCTTAAAAATATAAGATTTGGAAAAATGGTTAGTATAAGTCCAAATATGTCATAAATAACTTTTTTGGGATCGTTTGACATGATATGGTTATTACACTAACCCAAAATGTGTAAATAACATGATATCATGGTAAGATTAAAAAGGGTAAAACAATGGATAAACCAAAATGATAAAGATAAAAAAATATTAAAAAAATGTCAAATAATTATTGGATGATGGATATTTGAACCAAAATAATATTATCTTATATTTAAATAATTTTTGGATCATTTTAATTCGAAATAAAATTTATAATAAATTAATATTTTGAAGAGTTTCCTAAAGTGACCCTCTCCTCTCTTATAAAATGCCACCACCTTCATCTCCTATTAAATCCATTTTGAACCTTCAATATTGACCAAACCCTACCCATATCTCTTATAAACTTATCTAGTAACATTATAAAGGTTTTTTTCTTCTCAAAAGACCAAATCTAGTTCCCCAAGAGGAAGTGTAAAGGAGGCACTTCGAGGAAGATGTAATCTCTTCTACTGATTCTTTCAAATTTAATTCTTCTTCCACTTCCTCTTATTTAGTTTTTTCATTATAAATAAATGAAATAAGTATCACACATATACTAATATGTTATTATAAATATGAAACAAAATTATTTCGTAGTCTATCTATCCTACAGAAAACGAGCTCACCGCTCGTGCGTACGTACGACTTACCGTCTCCACGTCGTGGTGTAATCTATTTTTGAACACCACCTTAATTGGATGGGTATAATGGTGGAAATAAAAATTATATATGATTATTATAACATATTAATTATTATTAGATATTATAAATCATTCAATTCAATATCGTTCAACAATTATGGGAACGATATCATCGCTCATGCATACGTACAACTTATCATCTCCACGACACGATGAAATGCATTCTCCATTTTAACCATTCCAGAATTATTATAAAGTATATATAATAAATAATAATGAAATATATTAAATAATAATTCTACTTTATTTATGTATATGTACATATATATATATCATTTAATTACTTCCATTCAATTTAATAAGGAAACGAAAATAATGTTCATGCGTACGTATGGCCTACTGTCTCCATGAACAGTGTATTGCATTTCATTTATGTATATAATATATATATATATATATATATATATATATATATATAACGAATATATAAGAAATATATAAATCATGTTTTACATTTTTTAAGTAAGTAAATCATGATCTATGTAATCATATGAAGAATAACAAGTCCAAACACGTACGACTATTACCCAAACGTGGATTTTACATTGAATTGACAAATAAACAAGTAATATAAAGTCATAAGTGAATAACATATGATATCATAAATATTATTATGGTTATGTTACAAGTTGATAATATATTTAAACCCACTATACATGAGTTTCAGACTCATAAGAAAGAAATCGGACCTAAGGTAAGGGATAATTTTGCAATCTCATTTTTATCTAATATTTCTTATAGGTAATTATTTACTATGGTTATATTTATCATCCATGTAAGAATTTTCATGAATTATTTTCATAAATGTTTTACTATTATTACATGTATGTTTAAAGTAATTTTTACCCATTTTTGACTTTTACTACATGGTATGAAAGAAATATATTTTTTACCATACAAGCTACTTTATGACTTTTTCATCAAAAGTACAAGGTGAATGTTTTTGTTTAACTTATAAGACATGAATGGATTTTACAGTTTTACAATGCCCTATTTCCATGAATATTCCTCTACACTATTTCATTTTTATTTTCAACTAAATTATTTTCTTTTAAAATTGCATTAAATTTTGAGAAATGAAAGCATTTTTCAAGAAGAAAGGATATTTTCCTCAAGAATCGATTTCAAGTGTTTTAATCAAAATTATTATTCCATCTAAGATATAATAGGTTTATGTTTCTATCACTATTATTAAATTATTTTGATTATATTTATTATGGAAATATTTTTATGAATTCCATTTATCTTTTATGAGTTATGTTATGATTGAATGATGTTTAAAAAACCCATTTCATTTCATGGGTAATGCTATGATGAATGATTTATGTTTTTGTGGCACATGTAAGAATGATTTCTATATGAGATGAGTGGGACCTATATCTCCCTCCAATTAATTGGGTAAATATTTATATCTCATGATATAGACATGGCTGGAATCGCAAGTAAATCTTGTTCTGTAATACAGGGTTGGAGCGACAAGTAAACCCGACTCAGTAATGGACTTTGTCCACTATGATGGTCTTGGAAGCAATGCCTTGGCTACTATGGAAATAATATTATGTGCTTAATGGTTTTTGACAATTAAATGTTTTATTCCAATGTTATTCTATCATGTTTAATGTTCCTTTATGATCTATTCCTTACATACTACCAAGATTTATTTCATTACTCAAGATTTTTATTTTTATACTTTGTGTTCATGTTTTTACATTCAAAGTTATATAGTTTGTTTTATTTTCTCTATTTTTACCATTACTGATAATTTGAGCTCACCCTTTTATGTTTTCTTTCCCCCATGATATATATAATGGTTTTATGTAGGAAAAAAGGGGATGTTCTTTATGGGAGATGTTGAAGATCTTTTACCATGATTAGAAGATTATGTTCTAAGTTTCCAATGACACTAAACTAATACAGACATTGGGTGTCTATTTTTTTCATGTACTAAGTATTCCGCAAAAATAATGTAATGTCCATGTATGTTAAGATTGGGTGTCTATAGGGGTAATATACTATTCCTCTAAATGGGATATTTATTCTCATCAAAAGTGGAATCACCTCATCTATTTACATAACTGAGATTATCCATCTCCCATAATTATTCTTAGATCAATATAGGTTACCTGCTTATGATACCACATGTAGTGGCCAAAGCTAAATGAACCACTGAGAGGGGGTGGTGGTGAATCAGTAGTCTATTCTTATAAATTATCTATATTTTAAACTCGACCTCTTAAAGTTGTTAAGGTTATCAATCCACTAAATATTATCTCAAAATATCACGTCATTCACAATTATTTTAATAGAGAGAGTAGAAAAAATATTTTCAAGGTTCATTATAAAATCCTACTTATTATTATTTTGGTTAGACCCCCCCCCCACACACACAAATAGATTATTCTATATCAAATAGGTGATTGCAACCATAGGAAATTCAAGGTAGATTAACACTGAATACCATTGTGTTCCTCCACTTACAACACCAACTAGAAGATTTATTCACTTCTTCCCAAACCAACTAAAATAATTTTTAACTCCTTTGTTAATGGTCTAAAACTAGAAATATCTTTAGCATGTTAGATGATAGGCTTACCCCATGATCCTACGTGATCAGGTTTTCTCACGTGAAATTATTTAAGGTGTTAAATAGTTATTTTTTATAGGTCTATTGTCTTTAAAACAACATATAGATCTGGTTGTATCTGGATTCTCCTCATATTTTTTTTCAAATACTTAGTTATTATTCATATATTTGTCTCTCCTTGATAATTGATGTATTGGTCTATCTCAGTATTATGAGAGTTCTCTGATACTTGTATGCAAAAAAATTATATTCAGAAAAATATCATGAATACTATTTTCAATATAACTTAGTAAAATTTTCAATATTTTAATTATTAAAATACAATAATCTTTGATAGTGGGATCAACTCATTAAAATCTGTCAAATGGTTCCTGATTTATCTCCCATTTAAATACATTTGAATTCCTATTTAGATATTTGTTTTAAATATCTTGAATACATGGAATTCAATATTCCACATAATATATAAATATATATATCATCAAATCTCACATCCATGGTTTCCATGTTTTCATGAAATCAGATATATCATACAATCATCTACATGATTCTCATCTGTTATATAGGAATTGGCTACATAGTTCTTATTAATCTACATTGTTGAAATGGATGTGTCATTTTCTTACATTGTTGAATCAGATACATCACTAAATTGGATAAATGAACCACCTATGACACTAAATCAGCTACATTAATCATCTAAATCACTGAATAAAAAATTTGAATCAGCTACATTGTTGAATCAACTATGTAAATTAGCTATATGGATAAATTATCTATGTGAATCTAGAAAATTTCTAATTTCACTCAAAAAATTTTTTAATTATTAATAATAATTTCAACCATTCTCAATCACTTCAACACTTCTCAAATAAATTAGTATATTCTCCTTAATCCCCCATCACATGTATTTGATTCTTTTGAAAATGAACTCATCAATCATCATATTGTCAATACCACATTGTCTTGAACATCACCATTCGAGTAATTCAATTTGTAGCCTCATAATTCCTTTTCCATACAAAATAGAATTGTCTCAATCATCTTATTGTATTACATGGATGTATTATTAGGAATCATATCCAATGAATTTAAATTATTCCATAACAATTATCTAAGCATTATTACTTCATCCTTTCTCACCAAACACATATTGACTCATTGATAACAAATGCAACAATTAATTTGGATAAAAAATTATCCCCCATTGTATTTTGTTGACAATTTCAAAAAACATCATAAAAGTCCATATGTGGTGTAAAATTATTTTCTCCCCCATATGAAAATAAAATAAAAATGATAATTGGGGGTAGTCTCATCTCATCAATTTTACCAAAACATGTTCTCCTCCATTATTTGACTATTTCTTGAACACTTCTGAGAGAGGGATGGTATCACATGGTTCCCTTAGAAAATAACCTTTAGTTATTCAACTAAAAGTATACATGTGTAAACTAATGGAAAACGAGAGACATATAATTGTGGTTTTATATTATTTACATTAACTACCATGTATTTTAAATCAAGCTTAGAAATTCTTGATTCTCAAGTTGGGGTTGTATAAATATAGATTATTTTAAAAGAAACATGTCACCAATACAAATCATAATAAACCATCAAAATGTTCATGCACTAGTAATGAAACTACCCCTTTCCCCATGTTTTGATAACCTACACTCCCCACAAATTATTGAATTCAATATAATCCTAACAAAGGGTTTTAAGTATAATTCTCATACGCTAAACTTAATGTTTGAAATATATCATGAACTTCCATATTCATTGGAATTTATTATAGGGAAATGTTCTTCCAAAAATATTATCCCCCTTAAGGGGTGAAATCCTATAATTATATTTCCATAGTGTTCAGTATACTCTATGAGGTAAAATCCCTTCTTGTTTTCCAATAGCGACAACCTCAAACTTCTTTATCAATCAATTATATGTTACATCAAAACATATAAAGTATGAGGGAATAAGGAGGGAACTATGGGTTTAATAGAAGTAAAATTGAAAGAAATAGATTAATCTCAATATGGGGTATCAATTTCATATAATAAAATCATGATATGATTTATTTGGATTATTATTTTTGTTTTGGGTCTCATATATTGGATTTTTTTTCTTTCTTCCCTTTTACGTATTCTTTGTGTGGAACACCATTTCCCATCTCAGTCTTCTGGATCTTCATGTTTCATATTATGGATAACTACTTATAAAGTTTTTCCTCATATTCTAGATCCACTTTCATTTGTTTTTATTTTTCAAATTTTTTTCTTCCACTATTTGTTTATCCAATTTCAATTGATTTGGCCAAACAACTAGGAACTATTTATTGACATTATCAGTCATCTACAAATATTTACATGACTTACCATTGGGTTTCTTTTGAATCCAATTTTCATTGAAAACATATGGAACAACTTATTCTAGCCTTATCATTATACTTCAAATTTATGACCTTACAATCTATATCTCATACATACTTCTTACAGAATCTAGAATTTGTTTCAATATTGTTGTGTTATAGATATGGTAATAGGATTTTTATTTAGTATTTTCCACTCATATTCTCATTGAAACTACCCCAAGGTTATTTATTATTTCCTATTAAATACATTTTAAAGTATAAATAATATTATTTTTATCCATTATTACCACAACACCAACAAAATCTTTAAAAAATTTCTTCTAGACTAGTACAGATTATTCCAGATTTTAGTTTTTGTCGTCATGTTGTAATCCAAGAATTAATTTTCTTAGAGTTATATGGATTCCTTATCATATTATTCCCTTCATTAGATGTGATATATTTCCTCTTAGATTTCATGGCCCATATATCTTATGTTTTTTTCACATCTGTACTATTAAAGAAAAAAATGACTATTTTGAAATTGATTTAGTATAGATTTACCTTATTCTCATGGACATTTCTTTACATTGGTATGAGAAGATTATCCACTTACCTCACCAGCCTTAGTGAGGTATTATATAGCATTTTTCAACTCATGTTGTACTGTTAGACACATGGATTGTGTCCTACCCAGTTCTTCTTCCTTTGTAGTTAGTTTCTTTTTGAGATATGTGATATCCTTTTCATGATCATCTTATCTAAAATGGTGCTTCTTGATCTCATAGACATAGGCTACATCCATATTTTTAGATATTCCTTATAATTATCCACCTTTTATTCTATATTTCAAGATTATTATTTTATTTCATGAGGTATTTTATTTCTCCCATGAATAATTCTAATTTTTTTATGTTACCACTTTTGTTATGTCGTTTATTCTCTATCATCACTACTACTTGATGAATCAAATACATTATTTACATCAAAAAATAAAACAACCTCATCATCCAAATAATTAATTGATGATGAATATTTGTTTTAATTTCTCATTAAATTCATATTTTTTTATTAAGGTGATTTTTCTTCTTGTTACTACATTTATGTTTGTGAGGTTTCTAATCATAATTCTAATTTTTGAATCTTTTTCTTTGGTTTCTATTTAAAAACCTGATAAGAGTCACCATATTTGAAACATTAAAATGTTTTATTACACTTTCCTTATCAATTTAAACTTTTGAATAATTTTTATATAAGAGAAATAATTTTATTGAGTTATTCATCATTATCATTAAACAATTCTTCATATTCTTCATCCTATACCTTTATGATTTTTTATGTTCTCATGGATTAAAAATACATTTTATCTTTTAACCTATACTTGAAAATATATTTCTTTATAATCTAACAATCCATGAGTATGTTTTTAGCCCATAAATTGTCAAGTTTTCTCTTTCTCCTAGGGCTGATGTTTTTTAATCAAATAGATCTAGAAAATTCCTCATCAATTTATTCATAATGAAGAATCATCTAGCATTTCACTAAATCGTTGGATGTCTTTTACAATCTCATTTACTTTGGTAAACTACTCATCAGTAGTATCATCATCATCCATATTTATATTTTCAAATTGGCTCCTTCAAACATGAAATTTAGATTCCTTAAATTTGATATTACCTTCAAATATGCTTCTCAATTTGTCCCATATTTCCTTGGTAGGTTGTAGACCGACGAACTTTTTTTATACCTTCTATGATAGAGATATCAAGATGAAATTTTTATTCCTTCCATATAACTATATATTTCTTTTATCATCTTTTTTTATATAATATTATTTAGAAATAGGTGGAAAACCCACTATTGTATCATCTCTCACTTATAGACCAAGTGATAGGAGGTGTGGTAATATATTATTCCTCCAACTATGATAATTCATACCATAAAAAATGGAAAACCTATGTTATTGATAGAATTTTGGGTGAGTATTGGTTATAAAAAAAATAAGAAATATGAGATTATATGAACACACTACATCCCCTCAAGCACCAACTTCTTACTATGATAATTATTACCATCAAAATATGGAACACCACAACTATTAACACACCACCCCCATGAGAACCACCTTCCTACCTAGCCAAACAGACCCTTCCAAGTTGCAGGGTCCCATCTTCTATAAATCTAATCCACTCATAACCCGTTACTGCTACCTTCCTCATTACCACCTTATAATGATATTATTAATGACCTATTTTTTACAGTCAATGGGAAATGATAGATATGAATAGGGAGTTATAGGAAAGTTATATAAGAGAAGGGAGATGAGAAAAAGGATAATTTTGAGTTTTTTCCTTCAATGATATCACATTGAAACCAAATACTCATATAGAATAATGTTAGAGATAATATTATGAAAACAAATATATCACACACTAAGAACCAAATTTTCTAGGAAATAGTCAATGTGATTAGATAAATCACAAAATTAGATATTCAGATACTAAACATGAATTTTTTACTTTAAGAGATGACCTATCCTTATGGTTGTGAACCATCATAATTAAATGAATTTATTTATATATAATATTTAATGGTAAACTATAACTTACACCCACATACAAAAATCAGGTTATGATCATTCTTGCTTCAAAATAATCAAATATTTATCAATTACTGAATTCTTAATTGGATTTAGTATTCACATTTACACCAATATTCAAATAGGACCTTCTTCATCTATATAATGGTAGTATAACCATAGCGAAGTACTCAGTGAGCTTTTATGATCTCTCACATTACCCATTGGATATGGTATGATATCGATTCTTTAGAGATCAAAAATTAAAGAGGGATTACAATGAGACATCAAGGATTTAGAGGTATCCCTTTTAATTCCCACAATTGATGGGATCCCTAAGAGACCCTTGGTGGAAATGATTTTTGGAAGATTAGACACTGAAAAAGGGTGCTAGAAGTAGGATCCTAGTAGTTGTGACCTCGGAAGTAGGTAGCCTATGGAAGACATAATGATCCTAGAATGTCATATTAAACAGGATATGATCCCAGGACCAAGGGTTAGCAGTGTAGGGATCGTAGGGTTAGTCAAATAATCCAAGGGAGAGGTGGTGTTTCTCCTACGATGGTTGGGGACATCTGGCTCAGGATTGTCTGATGCATTGTATAGCTGATCATGAGATGGGATAGGGACCACCAATACATAAATACAGGTAGGATAATGGTGTTCCATAGGGAATCAGATGTGGTGTAGGGGCCAGCTAGGTAGTTGGTGGTGGCCAGAGGTTTGACTTATTACAACCACCAACCCCCAGTGGTCCATGCAATGGTTAAGGAGCCGATGGCTATAGACGAGGCCATCTATAATATATGGAGGCCTACAACCCTAAATATATGAGGATGAAATGAGGTATGATATGTTTATTTTCTACATTAGTTGTAGTATTGATATTCACAGTCATGATTCATTACTTCCTTTCCACTTCTCTATCGTGATACATAGAGATTCCAATTGATCTATTAGATCGGAACTTGTGGTTGGAAAATCTGAAAGGCAGTGACAAATAAATTTTACACTTTTTTTCTGAAAACATGATCTAATTCTTAGAGTTGAGAGTTTCATAGGAGATCTATTTATAGTAACAATGAGGTCTTATGACTTCATCTTATGTATGTACATGATATCCACAATTCATGCCCATATTGACTATGTTAGGAAGAAGATGTGGTGTGTATGTAGTGATGGAATACAACTTTCCTTTTTAAAGTAAAAAAGAAACCATGGTTGAGCAAGATGTGCTCAGGAATAGGATAGTTCTTCAAATTACTCAGAATTTGGAATGCATGACTCTTGGAGCAGTGGATTCTTTGGGATATCAGATTCCTATGATGGTGGTAGAGTATATAAACATCTTTCCTTAGGACGTAGCAGGTTTAACTCCCTAACAAGATCTAGACTTCTGCATGGACTTACATCCCAGGATGGAATCAATACTTGAACCTACATATTGGATGGATCTCGTAATTCTTTGAGAGCAGAGGGTGTTGTTGCAGAACTTATAGTAGAAGGGCTTTGTGAGACCCATTGATTCCCCCTAGGAAGCCCAATTGTTTTCACCAAGAAGGTGAATGGGAGCATGAGTTTATGTGTGGATTACCATAGCATAAATTGGGTGATCATGAAGAATATGTATCCAATATTGAGGATCAAAGGCCTCTTTGATCATTTGAGAGGGGTGTGGTAGTTATCGATCATTGACCGCAAATCAGGTTATCACCAGCTGTGAGTATGGGATGAGGATATATTGAAGATAGAATTCATATGTTGCTACAATCATTATGAGTACTTGGTGATGCCTTTTTTCATGATGAACACCATAACAATGTTCATGAGACTCATGAAATGGATCTCTTGTACCTTCTTGGAACAGTTTGTGGTGGTCTTCATTAATGACATCCTAATATATTCGGCGTCCGAGGAGGAGAAGATGAGAAAATTGAGGATTTTCTTAGACGCACACTGAGAGAACCAGATTTATGGTAAGAACTAAAAGATTATGTTTTGGATTTGAGAGGTCCACTTTTGGGGAAATTCAATTTCATATGATGAATTATTAGTGGACCTAGTGAATGTTGAAACGGTACTTTCTTGGAAGCCACCCAAGAGTATTACTGAGGTGTAGTATTTCCTTTGGTTAGAAGGGGACTATCAGAGTTTTGTACCCAATTTCTCTATACTGGAAGCACCCTTGATAGATTGGACCTAGAAGGGGTAGCCTTTTATGTGGATGGAAAGGTTCCAGAACTGCTTTCAGAAGCATAGGTAGAGGATTAAAAGTGCTCCCATCTTGATATTTCTAAATAAGGGTTTTGAGTACGTAGTGTTTTGTGATACATTAGAGACTGAACATGGTTGTGTTTTGATGTAGATTCCGGAGTTTATTACTAATGGTTCTCATCAGTTAAGACCACATGAGCAGAACTATGTAACCCATGATCTTAAGTTAGAAACATTAGTATTCACACTAAATATGTGGTGACACTACCTGATGGGTGAGTAGTTCATCATTTACTCTGACCACACAATTCTCAATTATATCTTATTATATAAGGATTTTATCTTCAGACAGAGGTGATAGCTAGAGTTCCTCTAGGAATACAACTTTGAGATTATTTTTAATCATGGGAAGGGGAATGTGGTGGAAGGCTAACTAAGTAAGAGATCTTATTCACATTTGTTAGCTGAGGAATCTGATTTCATAGCCTTGTTGGAGTTTTGCTTTATGGACAAGGATGGTGTTTCATGTCTTCAATAAATTATTGTTAACCCACCACTTTTATAGTGTGTCATGGATTCACAACAAGGAGATATTGACTATAAGACCTTACATACTCATACATCCACTATACATACTCCCAGAGGATATTATGAAGTTGGGGACCCAAATTCCTTTTTAAAGGTCTAAAGTTGGAACCTTTGACAGTTTAGGAGGAGGTGATGACTGAGATCAATACATCCCCTTTGGTGGTACATCCTACTGTGAAAAGATATACCAAGACATCTGATGTTAGTTTTGTTGGTCATGAATGAAGAAGAATGTTTCCATGTTTGTATCTCGATGCCTCACTAGTTAGCTAGTCAAGGTTGAGCACCAGGTTCCAATGGGTTTAGCCTAACCCCTTGAGGTTCCATAGTAAAATTGGTATAAGATATCCATGGAAATCATGTAGGTATTCCGATGTACATCCTAGGGACATGATTCCATCTAGGTGATCACAGTCTAACTCGCCAAGTAAGCCCATATCCTAGCTATTCAACATTAGAGTTCATTAGAGATCTTGAGACATGTCTACATGTAAGAGATAGACTGACTCCATGGATTTCACTCAATGACAATCTTGGACTATGAAGCTCACTTCAAATCTTTTTTATGTAGATATATATATGAGTCTTTAAAGAATCAGTTACTCTTGAGCACATAATTTTACCCCCATATTGATGGCTATATAAAGTGGACCATTCAGGTCCTAGAGGACATGTTGTGATATTTCATGTTGGACTTTGTCCATAATTTGGAGGATCACCTCTACTTTATGGAGTTTGTGTAAAATAATATTTATCCTTCCACCATTGGTATGAACTATTAGAGTCTTTGTACAAAGGAACCTATTGGTCCCCACTCTATTGGACTGATCCATGAAAGTCATCACTCATGGGACCAAAGTTGGTGTATGCTACTATAGAGAAGGTGAATCTCATCTAGGAGTGGATGAGGACTAAACAGATTCATCATAAGTCTAATGAAGACCGACGATAGAGATCTATAGAGTTAGAGGAAGGAGACCATTTGTTCCTGAGGGTATCACCATGACGTGGATTGATGATATTTGTCCATAGTGGAAATTTATCTCTAATAGTCCCTTCCAGGTAGTGTGTATACTTGGTGAGGTTGTGTACCACTTAGCTCTAACTGCAAAGTTGGACAAGTAACATGACTTCTTCCACATGTCACTATAAAGGAGATACATACATGACCCATTTCACATTTTCAACTAGGGAGAGATATAAATCAAGAATGGGGTTACATTTGTAGAGTACCGAGGGAATATTGGGGATCGATAGAAAGGAATACTTCATGGGTGATCAATTCACCTAGTGAATGTCTAGTGGGTGCACGATAATCTTCAAGAGAAAACCTGGGAAAGGGAGACCCATATTGAAGACTAGTATCCTCATATTTTTAGCAGTTTTTTCTCTTTTTTCAATGAAAATAACTAAGGTGGGGAGTATGTAATGACTTAGATTCTTCATGTATTATTTTAGAAATTATGTGGATTTTTTTCGAGACCAAGTTCGAAGAAGACATGCGATTTTTAGGCCGAATGTGACCTTATTAAAAAAATTTCAAATATATTAAATATCACGCACATGAAGGTTTACTAAAAAAGTGTAATAACTCTAGAATGGGGGCCTGGATCCAAAATCCAAGGGCAACATTGAGCTATGAACCTGGGATTTATTTTATAGATGACATAATATTTTTCTGCACAGTTTATTTGTGAAAAGTCATTGCAGGCCTAAATAAATAAAATAATCGATTTGTTTTATTATTTTTCATGTAGAATCCTTTTTTTCCACTTCAAGTATGTGGTTATGATATTTATTTAGGGTTTTACTCTTAAACCCTAGAGATCTAGATGACCATTTGAGATATTTCTTGAAGAACGATGAAAGATCAGGGTCAGATCATGGATTGTTACACCGGCAAAGCCTTTGGATCTTATCAACAATGAAAACAAGACCATTAATTATCAATGGGTGATCCAAACTCTAGGTCAGATGTTTTTTATTATTTCTAGCTTGTTTCTTAATCCCATATGAACATAGATCAATTGCAAAAATAAAATTGATACACGAATTGTTAGTTGAATTAAATTAATAGAAATTTTTATTTTAAATTTTGATTTATCTATATTCATTCATATTCTTCTAAAAAAATGAATTTAATCCAAATGAAAAATTGTTGAGGTTCATTACTCATGTTTTTTTGTCTTATGGATTTCTCCCCTATTTCTTCATTCGATCATTGTTGGAATTTATTTTGGTCAATGGGCTGACTAGTACCCAATTTTTGATAATTGTGCAACCATTCTTCTGTGAAATAGATCAAAACTATGAGTATGCCACATTATAGAGGTTTCAGTTAGATAATTAATAGAAAAATTGATAGATAGAGGTAGAATGAGACTAAATTGGGAGTTCTTCATTCTTCCCATGTAACATGTGGTGCTGTTATGAATGAGTCAAGCAGTTGGTTCTCTGAGCAGATCGAAGACCCAAAGCCTGGCTATAAACAACATTGAGAGAGAACTGACACTGTATCATAAATTTTTAGGGATCTCGGAGGCTCTGATGATGGAACAAATGATGTGTAAGAGAACCAGGGTTTCTGGAAAATCCTAAGAAACATAGTGTGTATTTTTGGATTACTGGTTGTGTGGGCCCCCTGGCTACGGTGTTAGGGTTTCAATTGGAGTTAAATATCATACACCATATGATTATTTCAAACATTGTGTGACCCCTCCATGAGGCTTAGTGTGTACCTAAAAGGGTACACAGGCATGGGAATGCCAAGTACACGGACACAACCATCGAAACATGGTCAATTTTAGGAGATCTCTACACATCCTGTGCTCATTATACACACCATTTATCTTGATATTTACATGTCATGTTTGGATTTACCACACAGTCAGACTTGGGATAGCTGTACATTCCATGTACCCTTTGGTGTACACCATGTACCCCCTTTAAGAGTGCTTTTATCTCTTTATTTCATAATTTTTGACCAATCTAAGTTGATAGTTATCCATTGGTCTATTTACCTTGGGGGTAAAATAAATAATTATATCCACCTAATAGGATTATGATCCCCTCTAGAGGTTGAGTCTCAGATAGAGTGTTGGTGTTCCTCCATGAGACTGGACCACAATCCTCTATCATCTTTGTTCCCAATGTGGGGTTTGTGGAATCCTCATGAACTACCTGAGCATAGAGATGATCCTTCATCTAGTATAACATATTAGTTAGGTTTTTCGAATCACTGGAATAAGATCCCATATATAGAGGGTTGATCCATATTTAGTTTTGTAGTGTCCCCTAGCGGTTTTAGGCGTGGACCCCTATTTGGATATCTGGGTCTTCTTAGATTGGTGAGTTTTTATAATGACCTAGGCCTGACATACATGGATATTACATCATTTTAGATTAATATTCAGCACATTACAAAAGTCACGCCTGGTGACCATGATAGTTTAATGTATTTGGAAACTTAGAAACAAAATTATTCTATCCTATTGGAAGATTCTCAACATCTCCTATAAATATTTACAACTTTAGTAATTAAACCTAAAACCTTTCATTATAACCTATGGAAGGAAAATATAAGAAATAGGTGAGCACAGATTCTAAGTAAGTATAAATAAAGGAAATGCCTACGCATAATAGGAACAAAAGGTTATGAAACTTGAGAATAACATTGGAGATCATACCCTACATAATAGAGATCATAATAACGATTGGAAGTTCGTAATGCATGAACCATAAGATAATAAAGAACATAATCCATGAAATAATAACATAAGAATAAAACATGGAATTGTGGAAAATGCATAAACATATAATATGATTTTTATAGTAGATAAGTAATTGCTACTAAGACCATATTGGTAGTATGGGTTCCCTCCCCATACCATCTTGGTAGTAATGGTTCACTCCCTTGGCTATCTTAGTAGCATGATTTCACTCCTCATACCATCTTGGTAGTCATGGTTCACTCACATGGCCATCTTAGTAGTGTGAGTTTGCTCCTCATACCATCTTGGCAGTCATGGTTCATCCCCATGGACATATTAGCATCATGAGTTCCCTCCTCATACCATCTTGGTAGTCATGTATCACCCAATGACTATATTAGTAGTCATGGTTTACTCCCAAGTCCATCTTAGTCTATATCATGATATATAAATCTTTACACAATGAAATGGAGGGAGATATAGGTCTCATGTGTATCATAGTTAAATCATAGATAAATGTACCAAAAAATAATAAAAAATCATATCATAACCCATAAAATTAAATGGGTATCATAAACATGTAAACACGTCATAACTTGTGTAACATATACAGGTTTCAAAATCAATTCATCAACAGACTAACTCATAAAAGAGAAACAGATTTCATAAACTTATAACGCATGAAATAGAAGAATATTTCATAACCATATAACCCAAAAAATAGAAAATTGTTTCATAAATATCATGCCATTAACCATTCATAGATTGAATATGAACAGAACCTTTAAATCATTTCCTAGAAGGTAATAAGTAACATCAACAGATGTCATCTTAGATGGAAAATAATTTTGAAATATTTTTCAATAAAATTTATTGAGTTAAATATCCTTTCATATCTAAAAAATTAATTTAATACATAAAAAAATTTAAATTAATTTTCTTATAAAATACCCGGATAACTTATAAAAAAGTCTTGAAATCATTTTGAGAACCTTTTTCCTTGAATTATTATAAAATAAGTTTCAAAGCATTTTTTAAACTTATTAAAAAGGATTTAAAATTTTTTGAATATATTTTTATTTGAAAATATATGAAAGAAACATAAAAAATTAATTTTCAAACCATTTCTTTGATAATATTTAGAAAATTATAAATGAGCCTTGAAAACATTTTGAAAAAAATTTTCCTTGAAAATTTATAAAACAAGCATGAAATCATTTTGAAAATAATATTACTTGAAAACTTATAAAAGAAGTTTAAAACCATTTTGAAATAAATATTCCTTGAAAATTACATTTTAAAAACATTTTCTTTAAAAATTTACGTTTTAAAATTTCAAAGGAAGCATCAAATAAATGATGGTGGGTAAATCTGTACATGTTTTATAAGGTAAAAAAGAACCTTCATTTTGTATTGTAAAAATAATAGAAAAATTCCTTTTTAAAAAGAAAAAAGAAGATTCCTTTAAAGAGACTAGTCAAAGGAAAAAAGGATAAAAATTTATTTTAGAGATTACAGGTTAATGTTATAGTATTCTTGGAAACCCTTTTTAGAAATCATTGATTTATGACGAAAGGGATGGTAAACTCTAGCTTTCTTAAAAAAGATTTATTAACTATCTTATGGAACAAAGATTAGAAAAAATGGTAAAAATTCATGACTATGTCATGAATAACCATAAGAGAATAAAATTCATGAATTTCTTGATATATGGGTTATAATATTTCATCAAATGAATCATAAACATAAATAATCATGAAAATTGATGAGATTGTTTCAATAAACTATTATTACTTGGTAACTTGGGATCATAACATCCATGTAAGAAAATAAAATTACATAAAGATTATAATATCATGAAATTTTTTATATTAAATATATTTAATGTAAAATGTATGTATATACACCTCAAAATTAATTTAGGTGCATAACAAAACATGATTCTCGAAGAAGAAAAATTGAGACAAATTTATTTTACCTATTTTGTAACTTTTGAAACTTAAACCCCATGGAATAAAGTTCATATAATGGATATGTAAATAAAAATAAATTTAAATATATGAAACACTGAACACATACATGTTTAGTACACACACCACACAAAAGGGGTTGGTTGTGAATGAATCATGTATCTCTTGAAAATAAAAAGTTAGATGAAATCCCCTTACCTTGTGTTTTAACTCTCTTCATACCCGTACAAGATCCCTACATAAAAAATATAAGTTTATTATAAATATATTAAATAAGAATATTCTTATATATAATACCATATATCGTTTTATTATGACCTTATATTACCCTCTTGTTAATGATCCAATGTTAATGTTATACTTCGTGCAATATTCAATTTATTGTTTGCATGTGTTTTAATTTGTTATATCACTACTCCTTATACTTGTATCATGATTATAGAATTTAAATCATGATATGAATATCATTTATATCCATTATATTTATATTATAATAATCTATATCATAATGAAGTATGAAATGGAATATACTATTCATGGGGATGGTTAGTCGTACGTACGCATGAATATTGTTTCTGTTTTTATTGTCGTATTGAAAGAAAGTATGTAAATGACATGTGTATATATATATGTAAATATATATATATATATATATATATATAATTTTTCTAGTATCATTATTATATCACATTGGTTCTCTAAACATATCCTTCATACATTACAGGTTGTGTGTGAATGAATCACATCGCTTTGAGGGGCGGCAGAACACACCTCCTCAAACAAGATTATCGTATTAACAACAAATGGAAAGTAAAAAATGTATGAGTTGAAAAAAAGAGTAAAGAATATTAAAGAAAGAAAAAATATTATATATAACATATATAAATATATTTTCCATCATAATCGCCACCATTATTTCTGCTAAAGGAAAAAATTAACAATCGTCATTTCGTGAGGCAGTAGTTCGTCATACATAGAAATAGTATGTTTGATATCCATTTGATGGAGCTGTGTGTACATGTAGGTTGAAACCTTAGAATAAAAAATACTAGCATATTTAGGATAAATATTTCTTCATACAATAATGGAATAAAGATATAGTTGGGGTGGAGAAGGAAAATAAAGAAAGGAGCATGGGAGAAGACGTTACCTCTTAATCGGGCAACCCCTTTTGGTTTGTGTCAAAATGATTTCTTAAGTTACCTTTTTTCCCAAGTTAAGGCTTCTAGGATGAAGGTTTGTAATTTGGAAGATTATTTGATCAGATTTTGGGTGATCCAACGGGCTTTATAGGTGTGAGGAGGTGGGTAGATGTGGGGCCTTTATAGGGAAGGGATAGGACACACTTTGCATTTTTGAAAACAAGTTATGTGTACCAATGTTTTTAACAAACAAAATTCATAAAAAACCATCCAAACTCAATAATGAAAGGTTAAGGGTTGTATAATGTCCAGAAAATGGGTTTTGGACGTGTATCTAAGTCGTTTTAGGTCTTATATTTATGGATTCGTACTTTATTAACCTTATTTTTCTCCAAATCGAAATAATTAATTTTAACCACTTTCACTAATATTTTGGATAAAAAACAATGTTTAACTTATTAGAAATTAGAAATTATTTTTTTTTTAAATATGGAATTCATTTTTCCAAATTATAATCACATAATTGGCAGAAATTAATTTAAAATTAATCCCACTGATGGGACGACACTGTGGGTTTTTAACATAAAACGTCCAAAAGTTTCCTAAGTTTTTATATCTAATTATAATGTGAAATTGGTTACAAAGACATAAATTGGATTAATTGATAAAAATATTATCTCACTAAAATATTAAACTAATTTAAAATATCATTTTACATTCTAAAAAAATATACGAAAAGGAATATTTGAATTAAAATCCGAGGTTATTTACTATTCATTAAAAGATTAAACCTTACATAAAAATATAAAAAATTTATCTTAACCAAATTTTTATTTCTATCTTACAAAGATAAAATAAATTAAATTTTAAATCTATAAAATTTATAAAAAATTTATTGGAAATGGGTTCTCCATTTAAGGACGGTAAAAATGCCTTAATAAAAATATTGGGTTTTAAGCATAAAATTGGTTTTGTTCTTATCTTATGCCTATAAAATATATTAGATGAATATAAAAAAGATTTCATTGGATATATATCATATTTATTACATTAATATTATTCTCTAACTTTAATTTATACAATTTATTTGGTTAAAACAACTTTGTTAACATAATAATATTTTCATTTATATTAAATCGTTTTTCATATTCATTTTACATTAATTGGTAAACTATGAATTCATATTATATATGTGTAAACCATATATTTTCAAAATCTTATTCATAATATTCATATCCTTCAACTTAATGGTTATTTTATATCTCATTATATTTTTTTAATAATATATTATAGATAGGTAATACCTGGTCTTGTGTATTACGCAAGCCATCAAGGAAGGTCAATATTGTGTGTAATGTATGCTAACCCTATTTTTCTGTGTAATTTATTCCAAGTTAGTATTTCATGTAACATTTTCCAATATGGTTCCATGTGAAATGAATATTTGACTTAGTGAAAAACAATTTTCAGTGTTGTGTGAAATGAAAAATATCGAAATATAAAATTAATTTGAAAAAAAAAATTCACAAAATCTTGGGGGTCACATTATACCCCTCTTTAAATGAATTTCTCCCTCAAACTTTTTCTGGGTTATAAAAGGTTTAATACATGAAATTTGTATTCAAATAAACCCACATCGTAAAAATTTTTACTAAAATATACCATAGAGAGGGAAATTTGGAACCATAATGGTTACCCAAAGTAACAAATAACAATGTTTGTACATAGGAGAACATAGGTTGGGAGTGAAGATTGGACATGGAAGAAAAGTGTAAATATTTTTTGGGAGTGATTGTGTTTATCAATAAAAAAATGTGAATGATCAAAGAAAATTTGAGGGCCTCATAGACATAAATATATAATGATTTAGAAGACCATTGGTTCAAAAAAATTTAAGGTATTAGATCAACAAATTTTTTTATCATTATCCTATCTTTGTGAAATTCTTCTATTGACAAAGACTATAAGGAGATATACTTACATGATATGTTTCTCTAAACAAACTTTCATTATTTGGTTGTTCATTTATTTAATTCAAATTCATTCATTACTTCAATAAATTGATATGGAGAAATTAACTTTTATGCAAGAATCACTAAAATACCCTTTAGCAGATCCTAAGGCCCGTAAAAGAATGAAAAGTATAACTATTTATATCTGACTATCCAAAAAACCAATATGGTTAATAATAAAAAGTAACATTATTATTTCATAAAAAATATTTATTTATCAAAAATAAATATACATTAATCTGGACATCGTGTAGGCCAGTGGTAGGTGTGAAACGCTTATTGTCCTTTGGTCATGGGTTCAAGACCCAAGAGCTTTCTAGACTTTATTGGTAGTCAATTGAAAAACATAATGTCATTTTCAAAAATCACTCTAATATAATTTCCAAAATATGATGGACGTCATTGAAATAAGGTTAATCACTAAATATATTTTTAACAAAGGTTTTTAGTACCAAATCACTGCATAAATACTTCCCATGAAGTTTAACATAAAATTTTCATGAATGGTTAACCTGATAACCCTTCTCAAAGATTAAAGTTAAAAACATTAGAAAGAGGGTCACAAAATCATATTAATAGTGATTACCCCATATATCACAAAGTATCTATTTGTTGTCACATTACCAACATGTGAATACCCTCATGGTAAATTATTTTTGAACATGGTATCAACCAAAATTACCATAAATACTTATGAAAAACATGCATGCTTCCTTTTTCCATATATTACTAGACTTATTCCATAAATACAATAAGTTGTAAACTTCATCCATGATAGCATAAACTAATTGTTAGTAAGTCCTGAATTAGTTCAAAGATAATAATTACCATCAAATTTACTTATTCATATCCCACATATCATTATCAAAAAAAACATAATCATAACATAAAGAACATATTAAGGTTTATCTTTCCCTTAATCATGTGTTTTCCATGGACATCACCTTGCCATTATATCGCTTTTCAATTCCATTAGAACCATTCAACATGTTCTTGTAAATCTATAGTGAAATACATAAAATGAACAATACTTTTATATTTCACTATTCATATAACATACTTCTTGAATACAAATATATAAAAACAACAATTAATTCATCCTTAATCCATTGACAAGGCTAGCTCATCATAATACCTCTTTTCTTTCACATTTCATATGTAGTCTCTTCATCATTAGAAATGTAACCATTACTAGAACCACCTTGTTGGTTCTCTTCATGATATTTCCTCTTAGGACACTAAGTTGCATAATGACCATTTACTCCACACTTAAAATACTTAACATTTAATTATTCCTTAGGGATTCCAATATTATCATCAACTTTATTAACCGAACTCTTAATTTTCCCCTACAATAACTTACTTTGTGTCCTTATTTACAACAATTAAAACACATTCTTGTCCCTCTAATGCATTCACTTAGGTGGTTCTTTCCACATTCATGAAACAAAGTAAACTCAATCTTTTTTCCTCTGTGATCTCCATTACCCAAAATATCAAAAAACTTCTTATTTCTATTCATTGGTGAGTTTGAGATTTGGTTAAAGTACATGTTGTTAATCATGTTCCATGAAAACTGATTAGGCATGATCACAAAATCTCTCACCCCAGTGATCATCCCACTTGAATGATCACCATCAAAGCATCCATCACATTCAACATTAATCCAGTTCCTTCCAGTTCCCACCATTGACTAAAACTATAAGTATAGTGTGAGAAATACTTATCATGGAAGAAAACCACACAGTCATGAAAATATTTACTTATAGGATGCCTAAATCATGACACCTTCCTTATTCTAACACACCCTAGGTTCATCCTAGGTTATTTGATGCCAAATTATATTTTAATTAATTCATTATGGTTTGTGAAGAGCTTGTGAATTCCCAATGCATATCCCCTGGGAGTGGAAAACAAAGTGTGGAGAAAGTCCCATTATTGTGTACTAGATTACCTCAATCCATGCACATAACATCTTATCTGAGTTGTTACCCCTAGGTAAAGATATTCTAGAGCCATATCCACTTGTAGTATCCAAACAGGGGTGTATTTATAGTAAGCCACTCACTCTATCCTTTACCAAAATTCTTGGACATTTTCTTAAACATTGACCCATCCTTATACTTATACTTAGAGACATCCTTAGACATATGATTAGAAATATACATAGTGATCTCACTAAATTTTTATCATCATAGTCTCCAGTTTTTAACTACACCATTACTTTTATACCAACTATAACGAAACATGTTTGACATACATGGATTTTACATCATTTTAGATTAATATTCAGTATATTACAAAAATACATGCCTTAGGACCATAATAGTTTAGTGTGTTTGGAAACATGGAAACAGAATCTGGTCTCTTGTTTTAAGATCTTCAAAATCTCCCATAAATACATCCACATTTAGTAATTCAACAAAAAACCTTTCTTCATAACACGGGGAAAGGAAACATAAGAGAAGGGGTGATCTCAGATTCTCAGTAAGGGTAAATAAAGCAATTGTGTAAGCATAACATGCAAAGGGTGTGGAATATGAGAATAACATTTGAAGATCATAACCTTTATATTATAGATCATAATAAATATTGGCAGTTCATAAGACTTTAATCATAATGAAATAAATAACATAATCCATGATATCATAACAAAGGAATAAAACATGGAATTTTGGAAAATACATAAGCATATAATATTATTTCTATAGTAGATAAGTAATCTCTACCAAGACCTTATTGGTAGTATGGTTTCACTCTCTATACCATCTTGGTAGTCGTGGTTCACTCCCATGGCCATATTAGTAGCATGAGTTCAATACTCATACCATCTTAGTAGTCATGGTTCACTCTCATGGCTATCTTAGTAGCATGAGTTCACTTATCATAGCATCTTGGTAGTCATTGTTCACCCCCATAGTCATCATAATATCATGAGTTCACTCCTAATACTATCTTGGTAGTTATGGTTCACCCTATGGCTATCTTAGTAGCCAAGGTTTACTCCTAAGACCATCTTAGACTATCTCATGAGATATAAATCATTACCCAATTCATTGGAGGGAAATATAGGTCCCACCTTTCTCATAGTGATATCATATATTTACCCTTGTAGTTAAATGGTTATCATAAACATGTAAAAATATCATAACATATAGAAAAGATATAGGTTTCATAATCATTTCATAAAAAGAACAATCCGTGAACATGAAACAGATTTCATAAATATATAACCCATTAAAGAGAAACTAATTTCATAAACATATAACCCATGAAAGAGAAAAGGATTTCATAAACATATAACCCGTGAAAGAGAAATGGGTTTCATAAAGACCGTGCCATTAAGAATAACTCATTAATATAAGGAAAATGAACAGAATCTGTAGATCATTTCCTATACAAGCTTATGTAACATCAACATATGTCGTCTTAGATGGAAAATAATTTTGAAATATCATTCAATAACATTTCTTGTGGAAAATATCATTTCTTATTTTTAAAATGTTTTTATTACATAAAACTATTTAAAAACATTTTCATATAAAATAACTTGAAATAATATAAATAAGACTTGAAATCATTTTGAAAACCATTTTCCTTAAAATATTATAAAATAAGTTTCAAAAAATTTTAAAAACCTTTTTCTTTTAAAAAACATTGGAAACTTATATTGAAATCATGAAAATGTTTTGAAAACCTTTTTACTTGAAACATATGAAAGAATCTTGAAAATATTTGCAAAACCATTTCTTTTGAAATAATTGAAAATTTATAAATGAGTCCTTGAAAACAATTTTCCTTGAAAACTTATAAAAGAAGATTAAAAATATTTTGAAAAAAAATTCCTTGAAAACTTATAAAATAATCTTGAAAAAATATGAAATCAATTTTCCTTAAAAACTTATAAATAAAGCTATAAAACATTTAAAAAACATGAAAACTTATTAATGAAGTTTGAAAAAATTTTGAGAACAATTTTTATTTAAAATTATATTTTTAAAAAAATATTAAAAAATAACCTTTTAAAAATTCAAATCAATATTCAAAGAAATTATGGTGGATAAATTCATACATACCATATGTGGTAAAAACAACATTCCCTTTGTACGGTAAAAAGGTTAGAAAAATTCATTTTCCATAAAGTGGCAAGAAGATTCCATTGAATAGATTGGTAAAAGTAAAAAATTATACAAATTTATTTTACAGATTATAGGATAATGGAATAATATTCCTAGAAACCCTTTTTAGAAATCATAGATTTTTGACTAAAGGGAGGGTTAAATCAAGATTTATTAAAAAGACTTTTCTTAACTATATTATAGATCAAAGAGAAAAAAAATGGTACCAATACATGAGTATTTCAGGAATAACCCTAAGAGAAGAAAATTCATGAATTTATTGAGATAAGGGTTATAATATCTCATCAAAGGGATTAGAAACATAAAAAATATTGGGAAATGGTGAGATTGTTTCAATAAACTCTTATCACTTGGTAACATGGGATCATACCTTCCATCAAAGAAAATGAAATTAAATAAATCATATAATATCATGAAAATATTTATATTCATTATATTTAATGTAAAATGGAAGTACATATATAAGGCCCCAGCCTTAAATATTACTTATTCTTGAGATAAGTCAATAATTTTACTTTAATTCACATCAAGGATCTTTTAAGGGTTAGAGATTTGGGGAATTAGGTCATAAATTATACATAACATCTTGAATATTAAAAGTAGATACTTCTACTCACTATCCATTTTTTTATAAAGAAAAAACTCTTTAAAAAGAAACATGACATCGTTTCTTGTTTTAACAGCATAACATTTCCTTGATCCCATCCTTGAATCTATAATTCTCTATGTCCTATAAAAAACATTTCAAAACATGGGATGAAAATAAAAAATTTCATTAATGGATACATAATGAAAGAAAACTGTTAGACTTTAGATAACATGAAATCCAATAATTCTTTATCATAAGTAATCCATTTCACCTTTAAGAAGTAGTAAATATACTTCACTAAATATAAGCTCATTGGTTACACTTTCTATAACCAAAAGTTACCATAAATCCCATATAAATCAAGATATAGCATATAAAGGTAACTTGGGACATAAACATACTTAAATTGAATAACCATTTAGTCAACATCCACACATATCACTAAATGTAATAGACTGTAATGACCCGTAAAATTCAAGGGAAATTTTTTTTCTTAATTTTCTTGGGATTTTAAAACAGCGCAGTTTTTAACGGCACCTGATTCCGAGGCCCGGTGTGCCCGAAATCAATTTCCAAAGTTTAGCTCGGGTACGTTCAGTGAACGAACGAATGGGATTTCCAAACTTTTGAACCGGTGCTCGAAATTGAAATCTGAGGGCACTGATGAACTCGTAGTGCTGGTAATTTCTTAGGAACACCTGTTCTGCAGTTGCGTTTGCTTGGGTGTGGTTTTTAAATAAATGCGTTAACTACTGAATAAAATAAAATTTGTGCAACAATTTTTATTTTATATTCTAAGTAGTTTAAACCTAAGCTTGGTGGTTGGAGTGGTACCCACTATATCCTACTCCACTAGGTAAGATATCAGTGAGGTGGCGCCCACAAGAGCCCCACCTTTTCAACTCCCGCAAAACCCCATTATTTTTTATAACACACCCGCACCCCCTTATTAAATGCAAGTCAACTCCTATTAAATTATTTGATTAAGTCATTCAAAGTAATTAATTCGAGAATTCATTTTAAATTTTGAATTTAATGTTGGCTTGTGTGTGGTAATAAGACAAAGTCTTATTTCAATTGGGGGGGGGGGGGGTTAATTCGTTGTGTGAGAAGGTTGGAGAGGAATTTCTCTAGTCTTGAAGAATCTTCATCTTCTTCATTGAAGAACACGAAGATCGATGAAGAACGCCGGCCTTCGACGAAAGATGACGAAGAACGCTAGTTCCCCGGAGATCGACGACGCGATGCCATGTACTACGACGCCGACGATCCTCTTCTTCTGCGATGTCCTTTTTCCGCGACGAACCTTCGTTCGACAACACCTTGATGTAGGGGTTTTATTTTGGTTCATGAATATTCTTTGACCATCCAAACGTCAATTTCTTAGCCGCCTGATATCGGATTAACAGGAGGGGGTCGGACCGCATGAACACGGCCGACCCTCCTCCCCATTTGATGATGTGTTTATCGCGGCACGAACAAAGGTAGCACGGTGCAACGACACCATGCAGAAACAAAGAAGAACGGGAGAAGAAGCACAGCACCGTCGCACCGTGCCGTTGAGGCCGAACAAACCCGCGGCACCGTCGCGCCACGCTGGAGAACCACGAGGAGGCCACGGCGGAGGGGCGCGACGCTGTCGCGCCACAGCGGAGTAAGGGAGTGGCGACCGGAACCGCCGGCCGCCGGTGCAAGGAGGGAGAGACCTGCGGGGGGTCCTGCAGTGACACATCGGCTGGTCAAACCAGCCGGTTTTCGAGAAGCATGTGGGTCGTAACCCCCGGCTGGCAAAGGGAGCGGCCTCCATGTGGGGTCCGCAGTTTCAATCCGGGGGGCAGCGCCCCCCCCCCCCCCCTTCCACAGCGGCTCGGCCAGCGCAGAGCTGGCCATGTGGGCCGCGCCTGCGCTAGGCCAACCGGCCGTCTAGGCCGGGCCGCGCCGCGTAGGCCAGGTCGGGCCGCACCCACCGGTCCAACCCAGGGGGCCTTGGGCCGGGTCGGTCCAGGCCCAAAACCCCCTAAAAACTGGACAGTTCGTTTAAACGCCTGTGACATGGGCCAAAGACCTCCGATTGATGCATCATCAATTGGGATGTGATCCTTGGATCGAGACGGTCGTTTCGGTATATTACACTCAAGGTTTCAGAGAACATTGGGTACGACCGGGTTGGCTCGAACACGAAACCAACCGGGCCCTCGGAGCAGAAAAGCTTATAACTTGAGCTTCGGACGTCCGGTTGACGTGCCGTCGACTTTGTTGGATTCCTCTTGTTGAGACGGGCCTTTTGGCTTACTTCACTTGAGGTTTGGACGTAGTTGGAGTGCGGTCTAGTTGGTTTGGCTTTCAAAACAACCGGGCCCCTGGAATGAAAAACGAATAACTCTCAGATCGGGCATCCGATTGACGTGCCGTCGGTCACATTGAGTTCTTATTGACGATACAGAACTTTTAGATACATAAACTCTGGAATTTGTGTCAGTTGATGTATCAACCCCTTTGCTCGTGGAGTGGACCCTCCTTGATACGAGTTTGCTGTGTGCGGGAACCCTAGAGCTTGTTGCGACTGCGACGACGATGATGACTTTACAGAAATCCTCCTTGGGTTTGACAATGACGACTACAACACTCAGCGATCCTGTTTGGATCAGTGATTACCGATCCTGTGTGGGTCAGACCCTGTGTGGGTTAGCGCTCAGCGGTCCTGTGTGGGCCAGCGCATACCGATCCTGTGTGGGTCAGATTTTGTGTGGGTCATTGCGGGGGTTAGTACCTATCGATCATGTGTGGGTCATTGCGGGGGTTAGTTCCTATCGATAATGTCTGGGACCGATGACTTAGATGAATCAGTGGCTACATCTGATCATCTCTATCATCTTACGATGAAGTATACCTGTGTGAGCTGAGTCTTGACTTCCAATCAATATCTTCGATATTATTTACTTGCCTTCCTATGTGGATTGGGATGTGGTATCATGTGTGGATTGGATTGTGCTATCCTATGTGGACGTGAACGAACTTGGGCTCGAATGTTGGAGCCGAACTGGAATTGATGACATAGGTATATGTATGGGCATATACCTAAGTAGTGTTTGATGTTACTTTGTGATTGTATATTTCATTTATGGATTATCCTTTGTGGATTCTGGGAGACCTTAGGGGGTCTCGGGGTCCCTACTGAGTAGCGTATACTCAACCCTGCATGGGCTATTCCTGCACTACGTTGTGTTGGATGCAGACGATGGACATCGCTGATCGTGGTTGAGGCCTATGAGGTAAGTCCATACCTGGAGGTGGAGCACTGGGCGGGATGTACACAGAGCGGACGGTTGGAATCGAGGAACTGAGGAGGTATCTATACCCACCATTCATGTGGGACTTCTAGTGGACGGCTCGGCGTTGCTTCTTTACTTTTCAGTTGCTATAACTTCTTTCCAATTGTAGATTACTTTCGGTTTGGGTTTGTATTCTGTCCCATTTACTTTCGGCACTTACTATTGTACTCAGTTTTACTTAGTATATACTTCTACTTGCTTACTCTGTGGTGTTTGTTTACATTATAAAGGCAATGCCTTCTCCTTTTTGTCGGGATTTATGCCTTGGTGCTAGTCACCATCCCCTGGCCTATGGGAGGCGGGATTGAGGTAGTCATGGCACGGGTCCCGAGGACGGGTCGTGACAAATTGGTATCAGAGGAGTTCGGTTCTACCGCAAAACTCAAGACTATGATCTTCTTCTATGTGAAGCAGTATTGTTAAGGGTATTGAGTGTGGTTATCAGTCCAGGGAGTCCAGTGTTGGTGCAGCGGCCGACGTATCCATACACCAGGACCCTAACTCTTGATTTCCGACTCAGTGCATGAAAACATTGATTTCATGTGTGTTTCAAAGTATTCATTGTGATTACTTTGTGTCAGCTCACCAGGTATACTGTATTGACTGTGGCGCACCTATCTCTTTTCATGATGGCCCCATGATGGCAGTCAGCTACGGTTCAGAGCTTTGTGTAAGACGACATCCCACCAAGCGACGAGACCTCGGTGCATGGCCCTATTACTGTGGAGGCACCGACGGTACCTCTACCTGCCGAGCCACCAATGCCACCAGCCCCAGCCGCTGAGAGTGCACGTCACCTCAGTGAACTGGATGAGTTTCAGTGTTAGAGACCGCCCAGGTTCCGCGGGGAGATGGGCCCTCAAGCAGTCGAGGATTGGCTGGAGGCAGTTGTACGAGTCTTCTGATTGGTAGGGACACCAGCAGACATCATGGTGATCCTTACAACGAGTCTCCTGCACGGGGCAGCAGACAGATGGTGGAGTTTGATGCTCTAGGTGCACAACGAGGCATCTATCCTTTAAACAGACTTTGAGATCCTCTTCCACTCAGAGTTCTTCCTAGCCACCTTCTGTGCGGTGCACATCCAGGAGCTACTAAAACTGCGGTAGGGCAGCATGACGGTAGCCCAGTACTCTGCGAGTTTTACCGATCTCTCGTGCTATTCCACGGACATGGTACGGGACCCATTCTTCTGGGACCGGACCTTTGAGAAGGGACTGAGACATGAGATCAGGGCATCGATGATCTCCCTCAGCATTCCGACGCAGGAAAGAGTACTGGAGTGGGCCCTTCTTGTGGAGAGCTTCCTTGCTGAGCCTACGTCAGTAGCGAGGCCTACCGCAGGCGACACGTAGCGGAGTCTTCTACAGCCGGTAGTAGAAAAATGTCGTAGAGGTCCAAGCGGACTAGGCCATTGGGCATACGACCACAGGATACTGGCTCGGAGGTGCAGAGCACACGCAGTAGAGCTAGTCTTACAAGTGGCAGATAGTGCGATGCATGTGGCGGGCATGGCCACTTGTCTTGTGACTGCCCGACCCACCATACAGAGGGGCAGTAAACGGATGAGGAACCACCCAGGAAGAGGCAGATGTTCAACCATGGTGGTCTGCAGGGAGCAGGCAGACGAGGACGAGGAGCTGGTCGAGCGGCTGGTGGTGGACGAAGTTTTGAGGCTCTACCACCACCACCACCAGGAGGTCCACCCTGACCACATGGGAGAGCACAGCTTCAGGCAGCTGAAGCTTACAATCATGGAGCTCCGGAAGCGGGTGGACAAGTGCGGGACTAGCTCTAGGCATGGAGGACTTTTCCCATAATGCCTCTAGCTTCGTTGTTTGTGTTGCGTTGTGTCCTTGTACTTTGAGTTGCAGTAATAAAGGACGCTTGCAATAGTGATGTTTGCTTTAGTGTCTTTTTTATGTTAATACTAAGAGGTTCCGGTTAAAAACTGTTGACTTGACCCTCAAATACGATATTCCTACTGGAGGAGACCTAGTGACCACACATTGATGCCGACAGTGTGAATCAACCCTTGGAGGTGAGAGTAACGGTTGGATCTCCTGGTAGCAACATCGAGGCATTACGACATCATCCATGGAGTGAATTAACTGATCATTATGGGATTAACTGTATTAGGAAAGGAACATGGTTCATCCAGGGGATGAGACCGTATTTCTCTTTTCAGCAGAGGAGAAATATTTGCAGCTTTGTAGAACATTAAGGAATAACGGGCAACCCTTAGTGTGGTCAGACAGATGTCAGCAGAGCTTCCTGGAGCTGAGACAGAGATTGACCAGTGCACCTATCTTGAGGCTACCAGAGGAGGGAGTAGGGTACGTAGTCTACTGCGATGCATCAAGGACTAGACTCAGATGTGTCCTGATGTAGGAGCAGGCAGTGATTGCCTATGGATCATGTCATTTGAGGCAGCATGAGCAGAACTATGCTACCCATGATCTGAAGTTAGCAGCAGTGGTCTTCGCTCTGAAGATGTGGTGGGACTATCTGATGGGCGAGCGCTTTGCAGTCTATTCTGACCACCAGAGACTTAGGTACATCTTCATTACAGAAGGACCTGAACCTGGGATAGCAGTAATGGCTCGAGTTCCTCCAGGACTATGACTTTGAGATAGTCTATACTCCTGGAAAGGGAAACGTAGTAGCCGATGCTCCCAGTAGGAGTACGAGCATTCGGCTACTCGGGGAGGCGACAGAGCAGCTAGCTACTTTTCAGATATCCTTCGTGGATAGAGATGGAGCAGCCTTTGTTCAGTCACTCACATTCACTCCTCCACTATTACAGTGGGTCAGAGAGGCACAGCGTGGGGATGTTGACTATGAGATGCGGCGTGCGTAGATATCCTCAGGACAGGCACCTGATGGATTCTCTTTGGGAGAAGAGCACGTTGTCCTTTTTCAGAGGATGTACCATGGTACTAGCTGCTTTATAGGAGGAGGTGCTGAGGGAGTTTCACACTTCCTCCTTTAGCCTTACATCCAGGAGTTCCAAAGATGTATCAGGATCTCAGATGACAGCACTGGTGGCCGAGTATAAAGAAGGTTGTAGCTAAGTTCGTTTCTTGATGCCTCACATGTCAGCAGGTGAAGGCAGAGCACCAGGTACCAGCAGGCTTGGTACAACACTTGGAGGTCCTGGAGTGGAAGTGGGATGAGATATCTATGGATTTCGTGACTGTACATCCACGTACTTCTAGAGGTCACGACTCCATTTGGGTGATTGTCGAACGACTCACCAAGTCGGCCTACTTCTTACCCATCTGAGAGTAGGGCTCGGTAGAGAGCTTGGGACGTATCTACGTTCAATAGATTGTACGGCTTCATGGTGTTCCATCATCTATCATCTCCGATCGAGATGCTCGCTTTACTTCCTTGCTTTTAAAGGGGTTACAGGAGGCATTCGGGATGCAGCTACGTCTGAGCACCACCTTTCACCCTCAGACGGATGGTCATACGGAGAGAACCATTCATACCCTCAAGGACATGCTCTGTGCATGTGTCCTTGACTTTGGTCATAGCTGGGAGGACCACCTACCCTTGGTGGAGTTCGTGTACAACAACAGCTACCAATCCACCATCGGGATGACACCATACGAAGCATTGTACGGCCAACCTTGCAGATCACCTATGTGCTGGAAAAACCCTGGGGAGTCAGCACCTGTGTGACCAGAGATGGGCCAGGCCATGACAGAGAAGGTCCAGGTCATCCAGGAGCGGATAAGGACACCTTAGAGCCGGCAGAAGTCTTATGCTGACAGGAGGCGGAGACCACTAGAGTTCGAGGATGGTGACCACGTCTTCTTGTGGGTCTCACCTCGATGTGGATTACAGAGATTTGGCTGGGGAGACAAGTTATCTCTGCGATTCATCAGACCATTCAGGGTTCTTAGCAGGATAGGCGAGGTGGCTTATCGCCTGGCTCTACCACCTCAATTGCACCGGGTGCACGACGTCTTCCACGTATCTCAGCTGAGGAGATACGTGCACGACCCAATGCATATCATCGACCATGTGGAGCTGGACACTGACAATGTGGTGTCATTTTTAGAGGTCCCAGTGGAGATCGAGGATCGACAGGAGCAGGTCCTATATGGGTGGTCGATTCCTTTAGTGCGCATAATATGGCAACACATGAACCTCCAGGAGAGCACTTGGGAGCGGGAGGCTCAGATGTGTGCACAATACCCACATTTGTTCCCCTAGTTTATGATGTATCTTTACGAGGACGTAAATCCCAGAGGTGGGAGTAATGTAAAGACCCATAATATTCAAGGGATTTCTTTTTTCTTAATTTTCTTGGGATTTTACAAGAGAGCACTTTCTGAAGCACCTGATTCTGAGGCCCGGTGTGCTCGGAATCAATTTTCGAAGTTTAGCTTGGGTACGTTCAGTGAATGAACGAGCGAGATTTCCTAACTTTTGAACCGGTGCTCGGAATCCAAATCCATGGGCACCGACGAACTCGCAGCGCTGATAATTTCTTAGGAACACCTTTTCTCGAGTTGTGTTTGCTTGGGTGTGGTTTTCAAATAAATGGGTTAACTAATGAATAAAATAAAAGTTGTGCAACAATTTTTATTTTATATTCTAAACCTAAGATTGGTGTTTGGAGTGGGGCCCACTATATCATACTCCACTAGGTATGATATTAGTGAGGTGGGGCCCACATGAGCCCCACCTTTTCAACTTCCGCAAACCCCCATTAGTTTTTATAACACACCCGCACCCCCTTATTAAATGCAAGTCAACTCTTATTAAATTATTTGATTAAGTTATTCAAAGTAATTAATTCAAGAATTCATTTTGAAATCCGAATTTATTGTTGTCTTGTGTGTGTTAATAAGACAAAGTCTTATTTCAATAGGGGGTTAATTCGTTGTGCGAGAAGGTTGGAGAGGAATTGCTCTAGTCTTGAATAATCTTCATCTTCTTCGTTCAAGAATGAAAAGAATGATGAAGAACGCCGACCTCCGACGAAAGACGACGAAGAACGCTAGTTCCCCGGAGATCGACGACGCGACGCCGTGTACTGCAACGCCGACAATCCTCTTCTTCCGCGATGTCCTTTTTCCGCGATGAACCTTCGTTTGACTACACCTAGAGGTAGGGGTTCGATTTTGGTTGATGAATATTCTGTTACCTTTCAAACATCAATTTCATAGCTGGTTGATATCGGATTAATGGGAGGGGGCCGGACCGCATGAACAAGGCCGACCCTCCTCCCCCTTTGATGATGTGTTTGTTGCGGCATGAACAAAGGTAGCGTGGTGCAACAACACCGCGTGGAAACAAAGAAGAACGAGCGAAGAAGCGTGGCGCTGTCGCGTCGCGCCGTTGATGGAGAACAATGTCGAGGCGTCGTCGCACCACATCGGAGAACCACGAGGAGGCTGCGGCTGGAGCGGGGCCGTTGCGGAGGGGCGCGGCGCTGTCGCACCGCGCCAGACGAACCAAGGCCGTGGCCTTTGGCTGCGGCGATGCAAGGGAGCGACGGCCGGAACTGCCGACCGCCGGTGCAAGGAGGTCGGGACCCACGGGGGGTCCCGCGGTGACACACTGACCGGTCAAACCGGCTGGTCTCCGATAATCCTGGGGGTTATAACCCC
Source organism: Viscum album (assembly GCA_963277665.1). Taxonomy (NCBI): domain Eukaryota; kingdom Viridiplantae; phylum Streptophyta; class Magnoliopsida; order Santalales; family Viscaceae; genus Viscum; species Viscum album. Next base: position 142,357,076 of record OY728155.1, read on the forward strand.
CAGCTGGAAAAGGGAGTGACCCTACGTGGGGGCGAGGATTCAATCAGGGTGTTAGCGCCCCCCCCCCTTCTGCGGCAGCTCGGCCAGCGCCGATCTGGCCATACGGGCCGCGCCCGCGCCAGGCCAATCAGCCGCCCAGGCCGGGCCGCGACGGCCGGGCCGCGTTCTAAGGGGCCAGACCCGGACCCGGGTCAGGTCGAACCGATTCGGTCCAACCCAGGGGGCCTTGGGCCGGGTCGGTCAGGGCCCAAAACACCTAAAAACCAGACAGTTCGTTTAAATGCCTGTGACATGTGCCATGGACCTCCAATTGACACACCGTTAGTTATGATGTCATCCTTGGATCGAGACGGTCATTTCGGTATATTACACTCAAGGTTTCGGAGAACTTTGGGCATCAATGGGTTGGATCGAACATGAAACTAACCAGGCCCTCAGAGCAGAAACACTTATAACTTGAGCTCCGGACGTCCGATTGACGTGCCATCAACTTTTTTGGATTCTTCTTGGTGAGACGAACCTTTTGGCTTACTCCGATCAAGGTTTGGACGTATTTGGAGTGCGGTCGGGTTGGTTTTGACTTAAAAACCAACCGGGCCCCTGGAACGAAAACGCCAATAACTCCAAGACCGGGCGTCCGATTGACACGTCGTCGGTCACGTTGAGTTCCTATTGACGATACGGAACTTTTAGATACATCAACTCCGGACTTCGTGTCAGTTGATGTATCGGCCCCTTTCCTTGTGGAGCGGACCCTCCCCGATATGAGCTTACTGTGTGCGGGAACCCTAGAGCTGGCTGCGACTACGACAACGATGACGACTATACAGAAATCCTCAGTGGGTTCGACAACGACGACTACAGCACTCAGCGTTCCTGTGTGGATCAGTGCTTACCAATCCTGTGTGGGTTAGACCCTGTGTGGGTCAGCGCTCAGCGGTCCTATTTGGGCCAGCGCATACCGATGCTATGTGGGTCATTGCGGGGGTTAGTACCTATCGATCCTTTGTGGGTCATTGCGGGGGTTAGTACCTATCAATCCTGTGTGGGTCCGACGGCTTAGATGAATCAGTGGCTACATCTGATCATCTCTATCATCTTACAAAGAAGTATACCTTTGTGAGTTGAGTCTTGACTTCCAATCAATATCTTCGATATGATTGTCTTGCCTTCCTATGTGGATTGGGTTGTGCTATCCTGTGTGAATTGGATTGTGCTATCCTGTGTGGACATGATCGAACTTGGGCTCGGATGTTGGAGCCGAACTGGAATTGATGACTTAGGTATATGTATGGGCATATACCTAAGTAATTTTGGATGTTACTTCGTGATTGTATCTTTCCTTTGTGGATTATCCTTTGTGGATTCTGGGAGACCTTCTGGGGTCTCAGGGTCCCTACTGAGTAGCGTATACTCACCCCTGCACGGGCTATGCCCGCACTACGTTGTGCTGGATGCAGACGATGGACAGCGCTGATCATGGTTGAGGCTTATGGAGCAAGTCGGTACCTGGAGGTGGACCACTGGGCGGGACATACACGCAGCAGACGGCTAGACCCGAGGAGCTGAGGAGGCTATCTGTACCCACCCTTCAGATGGGACTTCCAGTAGACGGCTCGGTGTTGCAGCTTTACTTTTCAGTTGCTGTACTTTCTTTCCAGTTGTACATTATTTTCAATTTGGGTTTGTATTCTGGCCCATTTACTTACAACACTTACTATTGTACTCAGTTTTACTTAGTATATACTTCTACTTTCTTACTCTTTGGCGTTTTTTTACTTTATAAAGGCAATGCATTCCCCTTTTTGTCGGGATTTATGCCTTGGGGCTAGTCGCCAGCCCCTGGCCTATGGGAGGCGGGCTTGGGGTAGTCACGGCACGGGTCCTGAGGACGGGTCGTGACATAGCCACACAACCGACTTCCATACCCAATGCATTGGAGGTTATAACGTAACCACACATCCTTGATTTATCACGGAACCACCCGTCATTTGGTTTATCATGTAACCACCCATCATTAGTTTATCACGTAAAAACCCATCAAATTTCCAAGTATCATTATATAATCATAACACATAAAATATTGCATATATCAACATTTCACAAATAAAATTTCATTTTCAATCACAAGAAATCATTTCATGATACAAAAATAGTAAATCCATTTTCAAAACCATTTAAAACATTTAATAATGATAATTTGGAATCAAAGTGTCCCTTACCACGTTAAAACATTTTGATGAATTTTACATTTTAAAAAATTTATTTCCATATAAATAAATTCATAGAAACCATTTTTAAAACATGGACAAGAAATAGAAGGTTTTAGAAGAATAAATATTAAAAAAATTAAAAATGATGTTCTAGTTAAAGAGACATTTTACACTTCAGAAACACTTGAATAAAAATAATTAAGGAATAACATTAATCAAAACCCTAAATATCATGAGAATAAACTAATTCATGATATAATGATTCAAACAGTTTTATATTCACTTTATATGATAACAAAGGTGCATAACATCAAGATATGCCTCAATGAAAGGAGATTGAGATGAAGTCCCTTACAAAGATCGCACCATTAGATTAAGGATAAATAAATGAAATAATTATTTGTGAAAAATATAAACACAACCAATATATATGGATTTTAAGAATAAAACAATTAGAGTTCATTCACATATATTCTTGGAAAAACAATACCAATGACATTGATATTTAACACAATGAATGGAGATTGAGTTAAGATTTCCCCTACAAATTCGTAGAAATGACGTAAGAATTTAAAAATGGGGTGATTATGTGTAGAAAAAATATATCCACAAAAATTTAAGTGGAGATTATAATATAAATAAATTAATATTGATTCCACACATAATCTTGGCATAATATATTCAACGAAGTATGTTTAAAACCCAATGAGTGGAAATTGAGTATAGAAATTCCCTTACAAAGATCATTTTGTAAATAAAATAGATCAATTTTGTGTATTAAATATAATTAAACATAAATAAAGCATAAACACAAGATAGTACATCAAAATTTCTTTCTCACATAATCATTGTACGACATAATCAAGAAGTATAAGTTTAACCTAAAGAATGGAAATTGGGTTAAGAAGTTCCCTTACCTTGCGTCTGAATTGTCACATATGTTCCTCTTTCTTCATAAATAATAAACTTAAGTTAATTTATAATTTATTAAGAACATTTTTTGAGTTTATTATTCCTTTTATATCACTTATTACCACTTTATAAAAATTACATAATTATTTAAGTTAATATTGGTCGTTTTGTTGATATTCTGTACTTGTGTCGAAAATGAACATGTTGTAATTAAAAATTGTCTATGTGGTCCAAATTACATTATCTCTATAATATAATTCATGATTTAAATACCATATATATACATTATATAGGTATTTATAATAGTTCATAACATTTGGAGATAAGAAATGAAATGCACTGTTCATAGAGAGGGTTGGTCGTACGTACGCATGAACGCTACATTCATTTCATTTTCATACTAAAAGAATAAAAATAAAATGATATAAATGTATATTATAATAATATTATTATAGTTTGGGCTTTTATGTCTCATAGGTTTAATAAAACCACACTGTATACGTTACATTTATTGCATGAACGAGTCATATCACTTTGAGGGGGCGGTAGTCCACACTTCCACAAATGAAATTATCGTATTTAGACATCATGGACAGAATAAATATAAGGAACTCGCCTTAAAACATTACATAATCTTGAATTAAATGAATAATTCACATTGACGATTTTTTAGGGTTTATATTTTTAGATAATTATGACATAACTATTACATCTCAAAAGATTAAAAAGTAGACACTACCACTATAACTGATTTTTCACAACAATAAAAAATCCATAAATAAAACAAGAGTCCTTTTCTTGATATAAATATACTTTAATACTTCCTTTCTCTTACCCTTCCTTATAACCTATGAAAAACATTTCAAAAACATGGTATGAGCATAAAAATATCAGTAAGGGTTATAACATAATGAAAAGAATCATTAACCCGCCAATAAATAAAAATCAATGAAACCATAACATTCAATAATAACATACCTTCTGAAATCATAATATTTATGTATAACTCATAGAAATGATAATACATAAAGGTAACATGAGGCATTCATAACATTCTTACATAGGGAGTAACCCTCATGGTTACGTTTAGAATACCCATTTAAGTATATTCCCTAAATTTCATCAGAGAAACCTTAGCGTTTAACTCCTTCGCATTACCCAATGCATTGGAGAGCTATCACGGGCTCACCCGCCCTTAGTTTATCATGGAACCACCCGTCTTCATAAAAAATTCCCAAGAACCATAACATAATCGTATTACATAAAAAATTCATAAAGGAAACATAACATTTCCACATTTCAATTACAAGATATCAATACGACACATTGATATATTCAAAATAGTATCAAAACCATTTTCAACACCAAAATAAAAGAAAATTAAAACATGGTATTTATTATTCATTTAAAAAAAGTTATGGCTTGTAGAGGAAGCCAAAACTCAAATAATAGTCACGGTGGCAGAGAAGTCGTTGTCGCTGCATACATAAGACAAAACATTCCTTTTGTCTTTTAGTAAAACGCTTTGTATAAAAGTATTACTTTTGAATAAAATTAAAATTCAAAGGGTTTTATACACCGTATAAAAGAAAGTTGTGTATAAAACAAAATATGCCTCAATGAAAGGAGATTGAGACGAGGTCCCTTACAAAGATGATATCATTAGATTAAGGATAAATCAATTACATAATTATGTGTGAAAAATATATTTACAACCAATATAAGCAGATATTAAGTGTAAAACAATCAGAGGTCATCCACATATATTCATATCATGACATAATCAAGAAGTATAAGTTTAACCAGAAGAATCGAAATTGGGTTCAGAAGTTCCCTTGTAAAAATTTGATAGCCAATCAGCGTCACATCAAATTTTAGAAAAAGAGTTGATGAGAGAGATAAAGGGTATCTCATCACTTGGATATAAAATTTACAGAAATAAGGATATATAAGAACATATCCCAACATAAGAATATGTAAATTAAAAGACATAACAAAAAGAAGTCTTTTAAAAATAAGAGGGTGAAAGGTTCCCTTACCGACTTGGGTAACTTTTGAAATGTACACCCCATGAAAGAAGGACTATACAAACTTGATGTAAATACCCATAAACTAAAGTATATTACATAAAGAGTATAATAATGGGCAGTACATACACCACTCAAAGGAGATAGTGACATATATATCATGAATCTCACGGGAATAAATAGTGAGATAAAACCCCTTACCTCATTGCAATGGATCGAGTCGTATGACCAAAAGATAATTAGAAGTAGATGAATCACATAATACCATGTATATAAATAGAATCATGATAATATATATCAAATGGAATTACACAATACACCACATGCAATAAATAATTTTCGAACAATGGAAATCTCACGGAATTAAAAATGAAATAAGAAATCCCCTTACAAAAATTCGGCCGCCTAACGACGCCACTTAAAACTTCCAAAAATGGATTGATGAGATAAAATAGGGTCTCTCATAATATGAACATAAACATTAAAGTAATAGGAATATAAAATAACATCCCCCAACATAAGAAAGAAGAGCTTAAAATAAGTGACATAAAAGAGAGTACTTAAAAAGAAAGAGAGAGGTAGGATCCCTTACCTCAAGTCTAACTTGTCTTCTTTGTTACTTTATATTCTTGAATAATAAAATTTGGTAAATTTATAATTGTCTAAGGACCTCCTATAAATTTTATTAATCAATTCATATCACATGTTATAATGTTATAATAATTAGTTAATTATGTGAGTTCCTATCAGACGTTTTTGTCGATGTTCGGTACATGAGTCAAAAATGAACTTGTTTGAAAAGAATTGTCCATGTAGTTATATGTACACCATCTCCAGAACAGTATTAATGATTTAAATATCATATATATCTAGTATATATTCATTTTATACTATTCATAACATTTGTAGATAAAAAATGAAATGCATCGTTCATGGAGATGGTAGGCCGTATGTACGTATTAAAGCTACTTTCATTTTTTTGTCATATTAATGGAATTAAAAATAAATGAGAGATATATATATTATAATTCCAGAATTATATTCATAATTTATATGTAATATATATCATATATATCCATTATATGTATATACTTATAATATTACATAACATTTGGAGATAAGAAATGAAATGTATTGTTCATGGAGACGGTAAGCCGTACGTACTCATGAACGTTACATTAATTTATATTTAATAATTTAATGGAATTTAAACAAAATGATACATAGGTATATTATAATTATAGTCTAATATCATATATAATATCATTAACTCCATCCTTTATACATCCCACATAAGGCATTGACGATTCAAATCACTTTGAGGGGGCGGTAGTCCGCACTTCCTAAAATGAAATTATCGCGTTTACCCAATATGGAAACCATAAAGGTGTGGAATAAATGAAAAATAAAGAAGAATAAGGAAAACATAAACATAATATATATCATATATAAATACAGTGACATATTAATGGACACCATGAGAGGTGTTAAAAGAAGAATGAACAATCATTGTTTCATGAGGCAGTAATTCGCCACCCACAGAAACAGTATGTTCTTTAACCATTAGATGGAGGTGTGTGTAAGTGAAGCTGGAATCTGTCTCATAAAAAAATCCTAGTATATTTAATATACTATTTTTTTTACAAAATAAAGGAATAAAAATTGTTTATGGGGTTGGAGAAGCAAAATAAAACAAAATAACATAAGAGAAGACATTACCTTTAAATCGGGTAACTCTTTTTGATTTGAGGCCAAAGGCTTACTTGGAAATACTTATGCCCAAAGTGAGGATTCTAGGAGTAATAGAGGAATGTGGAGAGACAATATCATCAGAGTTTGGATGAGCCAAGGGCTTGAGAGGTGTGGGTAAGGGGGTGGAGGTGGGGGCCTTTTATAAGAGGGAGGAGGGTCACCTTTGGAAAGTATTGGAAATTTACTTTATTATAAAATGAGTTTTGGATTTCAAAGGTACCACAATGATATATTTGTAGGATAAGGGGATAAGGGTTTAAAATCCACCCATACAATAGGTTTTAGAAAATTTTTTGTCTTTTATTTTACCTTATCTTTTAATTTTATTTAAATTGTTCATTAATGAGGTAATAACTGCATCATCATGGTGTCATAAATAAATTTATTTAATTAATTAAAAAAATACCATGATTTAGGAAATATTTTTAGCTTTACAATGACTATTTATAGTCTAAGATATCATTTATGTATACAAAATTAAAATTCATTTACTTACGTGTTATATACTTTTGTTATATTTTCCTTTCTTTAAAAATAAAATGATAAATTGTCACTATCCCCCAAAAGTGATTCCATGGGGTCCCTAAGTTCGCACAAGGAATCCCATGGTCAGCCATGACACATCCAATAGCATTAGGGCAATTTTGAGATCATTTTATATTATTATGATATTATTTTATTACCCTTAACAACCCGATTACTAATTAATCACAATAATTAAAGATAATTACCGTCATTATTATTCATAATGTCCAAAACCAAAAGAGTCTTAGTTACATAATTTTAACCTTACGATCCCATATATGGAATCAATTCTACCAAATTACAAACACATAAATTTCATTAATTAATTTAAAAATAATTCCCGTTGTCAGAACCAAACATGGGTTTTTAAGAAGTAAAATCTATCAAAAGATTGATTTGTTTTTACATCCGATTTAAAAGTAAAATTACATACAATGACCAAAATTGTATTAAATGATAAAAACATAATTAAATTACACCTTAAAACCAATTAAAATGAAAATCTAACTATATAAATAAATTGGATGAAAAGGCAGTTTGGAATTAAAATGCTGTATTTTTCACTTTTCATTAAAAAATGAACATTATCAGAAAAATACAAAAAGCAGCCCTAAGATAAATTTGATATTACAAATTAAAAAAATGATTTCAATATTACCAAATTCAAAACATATAAGTTTCATTAATAAATTATATAGTTAATTCCCGCTATCAAAACAAATAGCGTGTTTTTAAGAAACAACATTTATCAAACGATTGACACTTGTTTATGTCCATTTTCAAAGTGAAATTAATTATAATGACCACCATTGGATTAAATAGTAAAAATATATTATATTTAAACTTTTAAACCGATTAAAAAAATTATCTAACGATATAAATAAATTTGATTAAAAGGAGGTTTTGAATTAAAATACAGCATTTTAAAAAACAATGAACTTTATTGGGATAATAAAAAAAATTACACAAAGTAAATTTTGATGGCTTCATTATATAGAAGGATTTTATTTTTTCAAATATAACATATAAAAGTGACAAAAAGTAAAAGGTTCCTCATCAAAAGGCGGTTAATCAACCTTTTAAAGAATATTAGAATATTTATTCTTAAAATTAGATTCATTTTCATTTTAAGCCTCTAACATTTATTGAATAATGTTAAAAAATTTAACAAAAATATATAATAATATTTTAGTTAGTTCTGTTAATTCCCTCTATTCTAATGGCTAGATGTTATCTACCATTTAAAATAATAATATTATATTATTAGAGTGCAACGTAAGATTTCAAGGAAACTCGTTGTTGCGTATTGGGTATGCCATCGAACATAGCATCCCCTTTAAAGTAATATTAATATTTTATTCACAAATATTAATAAATATGAAAATGTAATATTCATTATTTACCTGGGATGTTACATCCTTCCCCCCTTTTGGGAATTGCGTCCTCACAATTTTAAAAAAATTGGGCTCGGAAACATCATTGAAAGCCCCACATCGGAAAAGGAGTCAATAAAACTATCAATTTAAAAGAAATAAAGAGAAGTAAAAAGGTCAACCGAGGAAACATATACTAGGATTCAATGAATACATGGATATGGAGGAAAAAAATAAAACCATCAAGGTCAGATGGAGAGTGATTGAAAACATGTCTAGGAGAAAGTTAAACACAAGAAAATCAAAAACATGTGATGGGTTAAACGGTATTTGATTCCCCATTAGGAAACGTTAAAAAATAATGTTTGTCTTTTAAGTTACATTTCATTGAGGAATTCATTTATGAGCTTAACTAAAACATAAGTAACCATACTTACTTATTATGTATACTTTCAACTTTTACTAGATTTCTAACAATAACTCATATTTTCTCCAAAAGATGAGTATTCAGGATGACTTGTTCACATTTAGTGCACTATAATCAACTTCGAGAGAATAACATAACTCACAATATATGAACTATCTATTTCCCATATCTTTATACCTTATCCAAAACCCAATTTGTTTGTATAAGATCAGATAATCCCAAAAAAAGATAATCTTTTACAAAAAGAAAAACTACTCTTAATCTCCAAAATTTTTCAAACAACCCAAAGTTCAACAAAGACCATTCAATAAAAAATTTCCCTTAAAATTCATCAAAAATAAACCATCCTAATATTGAAAAACAAATCTCTGAAGGATTTAATCGCATAGTCTTCCAAGGTAAATCATAACATTTATCTCCAAATAACATCAGTTACTCTTAAAGTCTCATACTGAAAAGTAATTAGCCCAATCAGATATCCTCCATGACAGGTCAATAGTTTCTATAGATATCCCAAAATCAAATTATTCTTGATTCATAAAATCATCTAACTAAAAATAATGTTTCATACTAACCATGGACTTCACGTAGTCCAGTGGTAGACGATAAATACCATTCACACTTTGGTTGTGGGTTCGATTCTCGTAGCTTGGTCTGACGTGACGGGTTGTCACACGGTCTGCGTGTCATCCCTTTTTCCAAAACTATATAATTCTTAAAAAATTCCCCAAAAAGAGATAAAATCTTAAAAAATAACCATAACATAATTTAACCTCAATTTTATCTCATTATTTTCATTTTCCATAATATAGTAACCCATAATTACCTCAAAAGTAAGGATCATATAAACCCTAATGGTTACCATTATAATTATTACCTGAACCTCCACATCGAGTTGGTGCTCTCGTACATGATGCATTAGAGAAATCACCAAGGTTAAAGTGGTTAATCATGACTCCTTGATAGTTGTTTTAGAATAACCACGAGATTCCTCATTGAATCCTTAATTTCATCCTGTCTCTTATCAGAGAACCACCATAGTTTCCATCAAACCCATTTTCACTTTGGTGCCTGCTAGATCCATCCATTTACTAAAACCAAAAATGTCAGTGTGACTATATTAACAAAATCATCATGTACTAATGAGGAAGATAAAAACTAAGATATACTTATCCAAGTTATCTCAAACTCATTCCAACTTTCAAAAATAACAATGACTCCATCTAATATGCTAACCATTGTGGTTATACACAACTTGTCACTTATGCTGAAACAACACTCTAACCTCTAAAGTTATCTAAACTGACCTCTGATGCCAACTATAAGGACCCTACCTTAAAATATTACTTAATCTTAAATTAAATGAATAATTCACATTAAGGATATTTCCAGGTTTAGAGTTTTAGATAATTAGGACATAACTATTACATCTCAAAAGATTACAAAGTAGACACTACTACTATAACCGATTTTTTCACAACAATAATAAATCCTTAAATAAAACAAGAGTCCTTTTCTTGATATAAATATTCATGAATACTTCCTTTCTATTACCCTTCCTTATAACCTGTGAAAAACATTTCAAAAACTTGGGATGAGCATAAAAAGCTTAGTAAGGGTTATAACATAATGAAAAGAAACATTAACCCCCCAATAAATGAAAATCAATGAAACCATAACTTTCAATCATAACATACCTTATGAAATCATAATATATTTGTATAATGCATAGAAATCATAAGACATAAAGGTAACTTGAGGCATTCATAACATTCTTACGTAGGGAGTAACCCTCAAGGTTACGTTTGAAATACCCATCACAGTATATTTCCTAAATCTCTTCAGATAAACCTTAGAATTTAACTCCTTCGCGTTACCCAATGCATTGGAGAGCTATCATGGGCTCACCCTCCCTTAGTGTATCATGGAACCACCCATCTTCATAAACAATTCACAAGAACCATAACATAATCATATCACATAAAACATGCATAAAGGAAACATAACATTTCCACATTTCAATTACAAGATATCAATACAACACATTGATATAATCAAAAAATTATCAAAACCATTTTCAATAACAAAATAAAAGAGAAGTAAAACATGGTATTTATTTTTCATTTTAAAAAATTTATGGCTTGTAGTGGAAGCCGAAACTCAAATAATGGTCACGGTGGTGGATAAGTCATTGTCGCCGTATACGTAAGACAAAACATTCCTTTTGTCATTTAGTTAAACGCTTCATATAAAAATATTCCATTTGAATAAAAGTAAAAGTCAGAGAGGTTTATACACCATATAAAAGAAATTTGTGTATAAAACAAAATATACATCAATGAAAGGAGATTGAGACGAAGTCCTTTTCAAAGACGGTATCCTTTGATTAAGGTTAAATCCATTACATAATTATGTGTGAAAAATATAAATACACCCAATATAAGTTGATATTAAGTGTAAAACAATCATAGGTCATCCACACATATTAATATCATGAAATAATCAAAAAGTAGAAGTTTAACCCAAAGAATCGAAATTGGGTTAAGAAGTTCCATTGCAAAAATTCGATAGCCTAACGACGTCACATCAAATTTTAGAAAAAGAGTTGATGAGAGAGATAAAGGGTATCTCATCACATGGACATAACATTTACAGAAATAAGGATATATAAGAACATATCCCAATATAATAATATGTAAATTAAAATACATAACAAAAAAGAAGTCTTTTAAAAATAAGAGGGTGAAAGGTTCCCTTATCGACTTGCATAACTTTTGAAACGTACACCCCATGAAAGAAGGACTATACAATGTTGATGTAAATACCCATAAACGAAATTATATTACAAAAACAGTAGAATAATGGGCATTACAAGCCCCACTCAAAGGAGATAGTGACATATATAGCAAAAATCTCACGGGAATAAATAGTGAGATAAAAACCCTTACCTCATTGTAATGAATCGAGTCGTATAACCAAGAGATAATAAGAACCAGATGAATCACATAATACCACGAATATAAATAAAATCTTGATAATATATATCAAATTGAAGTAAAAAATTCACCACAGGAAATTAATAATTGGGGAACAATGGAAATCTCACGGAATTAAAAGTGAGATAAAAATCCCCTTATAAAAATTTGGTAGCCTAACGACGCCACTTAAAACATCCAAAAATGGATTGATGAGATAAAATAGGGTCTCTCATCATATGGACATAAAAATTAAAGTTAGAGGAGTATAAAATAACATCCCCCAACATAAGAAATAAGATCTTAAAATAAGTGACATAAAAGAGAGTACTTAAAAAGAAAGAGAGAGGTAGGATCCCTTACCTCAAGTCTGACTTGTCTTGTTCGTTTCATTATATTCCAGAATAATAAACTTTGGACAATTTATAATTTTTTAAGTACCTCCTTTAAAGTTTATTATTCAATTCATATCACATATTATAATTTTATAATAATTAGTTAATTATGTGAGTTCATATCAGACGTTTTTGTCGATGTTCGGTACATTAGTCAAAAATGAACTTTTTTGAAAAGAATTGTCCATGTAGTTATAATTACACCATCTCCATAATATTATTAATGATTTAAATATCATATATATCTAGTATATATTCATTTTATACTATTCCATAACATTTGGAGATAAAAAATGAAATGCACCATTCATGGAGACGGTAGACCGTACGTACCCATGAACGCTACTTTCATTTCTTTCTCATATTAATGGATTTGAATATAAATGAGAGATATATATTATAATTATAGAATTATATTCATCATTTATATGTAATATATATCATATATATTCATTATATTTATATACATATAATAGTACATAACATTTAGAGATAAGAAATGAAATGTACCGTTCATGGAGACGGTAAGCTGTACGTACGCATGAATGTTACTTTCATTTCTATTTCATAATTTAATAGAATTAAATCATAATGATACGTAGGTATATTATAATTAAAGTATAATATCATATATAATATCATTAAATCCATCCTTTATACATCCCACATAAGGCATTAATGATTCAAATCACTTTGAGGGGGCGGAAGTCCGCACTTCCTAAAATGAAATTATCGCATTTACCCATTATGGAAACCATAAAGGTATGGAATAAATGAAAAATACAGAAGAATAAGGAAAAAATAAACATAATATATATCATATATAAATTCAGTGGCATCTTAATGGCCACCGTGAGAGGTGTTAAAAGAAGATTGAACAATCATCGTTTCGTGAGGTATTAATTCGCCACTCACAGATATAGTATGTTCTTTAACCATTAGATAGAGGTGTGTATAAGTTTAGATCGAATACTTCTCAAAACAAAATCCTAGTATATTTACGATACTTCTGTTGTTACAAAATAAAGGAATAAAAAGAGTTTATGGGGTTGGAGATGCACAATAAAACAAAAGAACATAAGAGAAGACATTACCTTTAAGTCGGGTAACTCTTTTTGATTTGAGCCCAAAGGCTTCCTTGGAAATACTTATACCCAAAGTGAGGCTTATATGAGTAAAAGAGGGATTTAGAGAGACAATATGAGTATAGGTTGGATGAGACAAGGGCTTGAGAGGTGTGGGTAAGGGGGTAGAGGTGGGGCCTTTATAAGAGGGAGGAGGGTCACTTTTGGGAAGTCTTGGAAAGTTACATTATGATAAAATGATTTTCGGATTTTAAAGGTCTCACAATGATATATTTATAGGATAAGGTGATAATGGTTTAAAATTGGCCCATCCAATAGGTTTTACAAAAGTTTATGTCTTTGATTTTACCTTATCTTTTCATTTTATTTAAATTGTTCATTAATGAGGTAATAACTGCATCATCATGGTGTCATAAATAAATTTATTTATTTAATTATATAAAAAATACCATGATGTAGGAAATTGTTTTAGATTCCCAATTACTATTGATAGTCTAAGATATCATTTTTTTAGTCAAAACTAAAATTGTTTTACTTAGGTGTTACATACTTTTGTTATATTTTCCTTTCTTTAAAAATAAAATTATAAAATGTCACTATCACCCAAAAGTGATTTCATGGGGTCCCTAAGTTGGCACAAGGCATAACATGTTCGGCTATGAAATGACCAATAGCATTAGGACACATGTTGGGGTCACTTTATATTATTATGATATTATTTTATTACCCTTCACTACCCAATTACTAATTAATCACGATAATTAAAGATAATTACCGTCGTTACTATTCATAATATCCAAAACCAAAAGAGTCTTAATTATATAATTTGGACCTTCTGATTCCAAATATGGAATCCATTCTACCAAATTCCAAACACAGAAATTGCAGTAATTAATTTAAAAATAATTCATGTTGTCAGAACCAAAGACAGGTTTTAAGAAGTAAAATCTATCAAACGATTGATTTGTTTTTACATCAAATTTAAATTTCAAATTACATCCAATGACCAAAATTGTATTAAATTATAAAAACATAATTCAATAAAACCTTAAAACCAATTAAAATGACAATATAACTATATAAATAAATTGGATGAAAAGGCAGTTTTGAATTAAAATGCTGTATTTTTCACTATTCATTAAAAAACGAACATTATCAGAAAATACCAAAATTTCTCCCTAAGATAAATTTGATATTACAAATTCAAATGTACATATTACCAAATTAAAAACATAGAAGTTTAATTAATAAATTATATAGTTAATTCCCGCTTTCAAAATAAATAGCGTGTTTTTAAGAAACAATATTTATCAAAAGATTAACACTTGTTTATGTCCATTTTCAAAGTGAAATTAATTATAATTACCACCATTGAATTAAATGGTAAAAATATATTATAATTACAATTTAAAACCAATTAAAAAGATAATCTAACCATAGAAATAAATTATATTAAAAGGAGGTATTGAATTAAAATACAACATTTTTTAAAAAATGAACTTTATCAAAAAAATACCAAAAATTTACACAATGTAAATTTTGATGTCTTGATTATAAAGAGGGATTTTATTTTTTCAAATATAACATATAAAAGTGACAAAAAGTAGATTTAAAATAAAAGGTTCATCATCAAAAGGTGGTTAATCGACATTTTAACGAATATTAGAATATTTATTCTTAAAATTGGATTCATTTTCATTTTAAGCCTCTAACATTTATTGAATAATGTAAAAAAATTAACAAACATATATAATCATATTTTAGATAATTATGTTCATTACCTCTATTCCAACGGCTAGCCGTTATCTACCATTTAAAATAATATTATTATATTATTAGAGTGCAACGTAAGATTTCAAAGATGCTCGTTGTTGCATATTGGGTATGCCATCAAACATTGCATCCCCTTTAAAGTAATATTAATATTAAATTCACAAATATGAATAAATATGAAAATGTAATATTCTTTATTTACCTGGGATGTTACAATAATGGTCTTTTGTAAATAAAAATTATAGAATAACAGAGATGATATAAATATAATATATATCATATTTAAATAAATTTCGATCGTAATGGCCACCATTTGAGGTGGTTGGGGAAAATTGATCACTCATTGTTTCGTGCGGTAATAGTTTGTTGTACAGAGAAATAGTATGATTGTATCCATTATATGGGGGTATGTGTATGTGTAGATCAAATAATTATCATAAAAACATCCTATTATATTGAGGATTTTGGTTTTTTATGTAAACAAACAATAAGAATATCATAGAGAGTGGAGAGGGAAACAATGGAAAGGAACTTGATAGAAGAAGTTACATCTAAATCGGGAAACTTCTTTGAATTTGAGCCTAAAGGTTTTCTTGAATTGCCTTCTTACCATGTTAAGTCTTCTCGAAGGAATTGTGGGATGTTGGGATATTATTTGGGAAGAATTTGGTTAATCCAACAGACTTGAGATGTGTGATTAAATGGGTATAGGTGATGCCCTTCTATAAGAGGGAGGAGGGGCACTTTAAGAAGGTATTGAACTATTATTTTATTATAAAATTATTTTTGGTTTAAAATGGTCCCAAATTCATTTATTTCAAATATAAGACGTTTTTGGGTCTCAAAACAATCAAAAAATAGGGTTTAGACAAGTCTAGTTCACAAATATAACCTTATCCTTTAACTTTAACCCTTAGTTAAATAATTTAACCCTTACCGTGTCTTCTTGTATATTCATATTATGGTCAATATAGTTACTATAGAATGAAAATAAATCCTCAAATGGTTCATTAATGAAATTTTAAACATTATCTAAGTAATTTGGACAAATCTTATATTTTTAGTAATATTATATCATTTAATAAAATAATATTTGTTTTAAAAACTCATTTAGGTCCATTTTTATACTATTCATGTCATGACTATTTAGAAATCTATAGAAACATGATTCTTTAGAAAACACATAATTAATTAAAATATAAAATTTTTTCATCATCCTTAAAATTAGTGGATTTTATAAAAATTTTAAAAATAAATTTATTTTCATATTCATAATCTCATTTTTTTTTAAATTATTCATCAATAAGGTAATCACTACATCATCATTTTGTCATAAATAAATTTAGCAATTTGATGTCTAAATATTCTAAATAAAATACCATGATGTAGGAAATCATTTTATCTTTCTAATAACTATTTATAGTCTAAAAAATCACTTATATAACCCCATATAAATGATTTTTACTAAAAGATACATTTTTATGTTATGTTTCTCTTTACATTAAATTAATTAATATAAAATGTCATTATCTCTCCGATGTGGATCCATAAGGTCCCAAAATCATCCCAAGGATACCAATGGTTAGACATATCTCATCCAATAGGATTAGTACATGTGTTAGGGTAGTTTAATATTTTTATAATATTATTTTGTTACCCTTATTAACCAGATTTACCCTTTTTACCATGGTAAATAAAATATTTACTAAATATACTATTCATAATGCCTAAAAATAAAAGGTATCTATTTAAAAAATTTGGACCTAATGATTTCAAATACAGAATCTATTTTTTAAAATTGAAAATAGAGAAGTTGAGGTAATTAATTTAAAATTAATTCCCATTGTCAAACCAAAAAAGAGGGGTTTCAAGAAGTAATAAATTTATAAAGATTGACCTGTGTTTATCTCCAATTTAAAAGAGAAATTACTTACAATGGCCATAATTGTATTAAATGATTAAAAAATAATCAAATTAAAATTTAAAACGAATTAAAATAATAATCTAACTATATAAATAAATTAGAAGAAAATGTAGTATTTTTTATCATTCATTAAAAATGAACTTTATCAGAAAAATACCATAATTTAATCCAAAATAAATTTTGATGTCCCACTTCTAAATAAGAATTTTATGTTTTCAAATAGAACATATAAAATTTAAAAAACATGATTTAAAAATGGTTCACCTTCAAAAGACGATAAAACGACCTTTTAGATATATTAGAGTATTTTATGCTTAAAATTGGATTGAATATCATTTTAAGCATATAAAATTTGTTGGATAAATGTAAAAATATTAAAAAAAGTATAATAATATTTTAATTAGTTATTTTAATTAAATCCCTTACAACGGCTAGGCATTAACTACCATTAAAAAAATATAATTGTATTATTTTTCGGTATAACCGAACATTGTGTGCAATGTAATATTTTAGAGAAACTCGTTGTTGCGTGTCGAGTACCCTTTTGGACAAAGTTTCCTCTTTAATGTAAAATTATTATGTTATTAATAAATATTAATAGATATGAAAATGTGTCATTCTATAAATACCTGGGTCGTTACATCCTTCCCGACTTCTGGAAATGTTTACCTCACAATTTTAAAATTATGCTCGGAAACATTATTAACAATCCCACATTGGAAAAAAGTCATTAAAACTATCACTTTTAAAGAAATAAAGAGAAGTAAAAAGGTCACCTGAGATAACACATACTAGGGTTCAATGTAGGAAAACATGGATATGGAATAAAAACTAACCATCAAGTTCTGATAGAGGGTGGTAGAAAACATGATTAGGAGAAAGTTAAATACTAGAAAACAACAAACTTGTGATGTGTTAAATGGTCTTTGATTTCATAGTAGGAAAAGTAAACGAACAATGTTTTTGTATTAATAACATTTTCATAAAATTGAATAATTTATTTATTATCTTGAATAAGAACATAATAAAACATAATTACTTGTCATGTAGACTTTCATCCTTTACTAAATTTTTACCACAAACTCATATTTTCTATAAACAATGAGTATTCAATATGACTTGGTCACATAAAAAGTGCTAAAATCAATATATAGAGAATCACATATTCCAAAAAATATTGAATATATATTTCCCCTATGTTTATACATTAACCATAACCAAAATAGTTAGTACAAGATCAGATAATCCCCAAAAAGGATAATCCTTTATAAAAAATAAATACTACTCTTAATCTCCAAAATTCAACAAATAATACCCAAAGTTCAAAAAATACCATTCAATATATAATTTCCCTAAAAATTATTTAAAATAATAAAAACTAAGATTAAAACCCAAAACTTAGATGAATTTGATCACATAGTATTCCATGATAAATCTTAAAATTTATCTCCAAATAACATCGACTACACTTAAAGTCTCATACTTAAAAGTAATTTACCTAATCACATATTATCCAAGATAGGGTAATCATTTACATAAGTAACCTAAATCAGTATAAGTCCAAAATAAAAACATAGATTCCTCTAAAATAAAATTCCACCATTACTCCTCAAATGAATTCTCATAGTATTCTATTTTCCTTCGGCATATAGTGTTCCCAAAAGAGCAAACATAATCCAAAATAACATTTATCACTTAATCCCAAAATAATTTTCCTATACTAAGGATATCCATTTGATAAATAATAAGTTCTAAAATCAATTTATTCTTGATCCATAAAACCATTTAACTAAAAAGAAAATTTTATAATAATCAGGGAATTCATGTAGGTTAGTGGTTGGCTATAAATCACAGTTGCACTTTCGTTGCGGGTTCGATTCCCATAGCTTTGTCTCACGCGATGGGTGGTCACAAAGTATATGTTCTGTCCTTCTTCAAAAACTATATAATTTTATAACATTCCTAAAAATGAGATAAATTCTTCAAAAATAACCATAATATATTTTAACATCAAATTTTATCTCATACCTCACATTTTCATCCCAAAAAGTAATAACATGTAATTTCCCCAAATTCAAGGAACATATAAACCCAAATTGTTCTTTATAACTATATCCATAAAATAAAAGATGATTCTAACTCAAATAGAATTTTTAGATAATAAACTTCTGGGTTACACATAAAAGAGAAAATTCTTCCAAAGCAATCCCATCAACAAAAGAAGATTAACACTTTTAAACATTTAATCACCATGATATCTAACATAAATATGGAATTTCGAAAATGTAGACATCTTAATCTCCCAACATTATCCCTGACCCCTTAAAAATTTTTCCAACTTGTTTTGTAATACTAATTTCCTATAAAAAATCATGCATAATGTATTAAGATTTCAATAATGTCAAAACATGATCTAAGAAGTAATCCATACCTTTCATAGGTCATTTTTAGTTTCATAATATTCAATTGGAATAACATTAGGTATTATAAACATATATTTGTACGGTCCTGCTGATCCCATTCCTGAAACTTCTTTATAGGACATCTATTTGTGTAATGACCAAGCACAACACATTTAAAAAATTCAACTGATTCCTTAGAAAGATCTTCTTTCCCTTTCCTAGATTCAACTGAACACTTCCTATTTACATGGAAGGTTACTGATTTATGACCTTCATTAAAACCACTATAACATCTTCCCATCCCTTTGAAACATTTTCCTAAGTGTTTCCTTCCACATCCTTGACACAGAGGTTTTTTAATATACTTACCATTATGATTATTACCTGAACTTCTATAGGGATTCATTTCTTGAATATATGATGCCTTAGAGAAATCACAAAGGTTAAAGTAGTAAATCATGACTCCAGATAGTTGGATGAGAATAAGAAAAAGAGTGTTTATTGCATCTCCCATTTCATTATGTTGCTTATTCAGAAAACCACCATAGTTTCCTTCACATCCTTTGTTACTTTGCTTCCTGCAAGATCCAACAATTTAATCTAAAACCAAAAAGGTCAGTGTGATTATATCAGTAAAAAAATCATATACTATCTTATGAGGAGGGTAAACACTAATATATACTTATTCATGTTATCTTAAACGAATTCAATTTATCTAAAATAAAAATGAATCTATCTAATATTCTAACCACTATGGTTATATAAAACATGTCACTTATGCTTAAATATAACCCTAACCTCTAAAGTTATCTAAACCAAGCATTAACACAAACTATAATAACCCATAATTAATCATTACGTATTCTTGAGATAAGTAAATAATTTGACTTTAATTCACATCGAGGATATTTTCGAGTTTAGAGATTTAGATAATTAGGTTATAACTTGTACATAACATCTTGAATATTCCAAGAAGACACTTCTACTCACTGTCCATTTTTTATAAAAAAACTCTTTAAAAAGAAACATGACATCATTTAATGTTTTTGCAGTATAACATTTCCTTAATCCCATCCTTGAATCTATTCTTCCTTATATACTGTGAAAAACATTTCAAAACATAGTATGCACATAAAAAACTCATTAAGGGATACATAATGAAAGAAAACGGTTAGTCTTGGGATAACATGAAGACCAAGAATACTTCATCATAAGTAATACTTTTCACTTTTATGAAGTAGTAAATATACTTCAATAAATATAAGCTCATTGCTTACCCTTTTTGTTACCAAAAGATTACCATAAAGCCCATAGAAAGAAACATATATCATATAAAGAGAAACTTGGGGCATAAACATACTTAAATAGGATTACCATTTAGTTTACTTCCACACATATCCCTAAATGTAATAGCCAAAAAACTGACTTACATACCTAATGAATTAGAGGTTATAAAATAACCACCCATCCTTGGTTTATCACGGAACCACCCATTATTTGGTTTCTCACGCAACCACCCATCATTGGTTTATTACGTAACCACCCGTCAAATGTCCAAGTACCTATATATAATCATAACACATAAAATATTTCAAATATCAATATTTCACTAATAAAATTTCATTTGAAATCACAAAAAATCATTTTAAGATACTGAAATAGTCAATCTATTTCCCAAACCATTTAAAATATTTAATAAAGAAAATTTTGAATCAAAGTGTCCCATAAAACTTTGAAACAATTTAAATAATTGTGGATTATAAAACATTCATTTCAATATAAATAAATTCAATGAAACCATTTTGAAAACATGGACATGAAATATAAGGTTTTAGAAGATTAAAAACAATGTTCTAGTCAAAGAGACCTTTTCCACTTGAGAAACCCTTGAATAAGAACAATTAAGTAATAAAATTAATTAAAACTCTAAATATCATTATAATATACTAATTAATTATATAATGAGTCAAAAATTTTTATATACATTTGGATAATAAAGGGGAATAACATCAAGATATGCCTCAATGAAAGGAGACTGAGATGAAGTCCCATGCAAAGATCATAACATTAGATTAATGATAAATCAATGACATAATTATGTGTGAAAAATATAAATACACCAAATATAAGTTGATATTAACTTTAAAACAATCATAGGTCATTCACACATATTCATGGAAAAACAAAACCAATGACATGGAAATTTAACTCAATGAATAGAGATTGAGTTAGGATTTCCCTTAAAAAGATCTTATAAATGATGTAAGAATTTATAATTGGGGTGATTATGTGTAGAAATAGTATATCCACACAAAGGGGATTTGAACTTGAAACAAAAATAAATAAATAGTGATTCCATGCATAATTTGGCACAATATAATCAATGAAGTATGCGTAAAACCCAATGTGTGGAAATTGAGTTTAGAAATTCCCTTACGAAGATCATTTTTTTAAAAAATAGATCAATTAGGTGTATTCAGTATAACTAAACATAAATCAAGTATAAATAAAATATAGGAGATAAAAAGTGATTTCTCATATAATCATAGTACAATGTAATCAAGAAGTATAATATTAACACAAAGAATAGAAATTGGGTTAAAAAGTTCCCTTACCTTGCATCTGAATCGTCACATGTGTTACTTGTTCTTCATGAATAATAAAATTAAGTTAATTTATACTTGTTTCAGATCCTTTTTCATGTTTATTATTCTTTTTATATCACTTATTACCATGCTTTAAAAATTACATAATTATTTAAGTTAATATCGGTCATTTTGTTGATATTCAGTACTTGAGTTGAAAATGAACTTGTTATAATTACAAATTGTCTATGTGGTAAAAAGTCTATTATCTACAGAATAGTATTAATTATTTAAATACAATATATATCGAATATATATTTATTTATAATATTCCATAACATTTTAGGATAAGAAATGAAATTCCCCGTTCATGTAGACGGTAGGCCATATGTACGCATGGAAGCTACTTTCATTTCTTTGTCATACTAGAAGAATAATAATAAAATTATATAAATGTATATTATAATACCTGTATTATATTTATGTAATGTATGTCTCATAGGTTTAATAAAACCATCCTGTATATGTTCTTTGTATAGCATGAACGAGTCATATCACTTTGAGGGGGAGATAGTCCACACTTTCTCAAATGAAATTATCGTATTTACACATCATGGAAAGCATAAAGGTATGTTGTAAATAAAAATTACAGAATAATAAAAAAAATATAAATATAATATATATCATATATAAATATAGTTCCATCAAAATGGCCACCATGAGATATGGTAGGGGAAAATTTAATAATCGTCGTTTCATGAGGCAGTTGTTCGCTGTACGGAGAAATAATATGTCCATATCCATTAGATTGAGGTATGTGTAAGTGTAGTTAGAATAATTCTCATAAAAAATTTCCAGTATATTGTGTATATTGTTTTTTTCTATAAAATAATAATAATAATATCATAGGGAGTGGATAAGGAAAATAAAGGAAAGGTACATGAGAGAAGACATTACCTATAAATCGGGTAACTTCTTTTGTTTTGAGCCTAAAGGCTCTGTTGAATTTTCTTATTCTCAAGGAAAGGATTATTGGACGAAGGGAGTGATGTTGTGAGATTATTTAGGCAGAATTTGTATTAGACAAGTGGCTTGAGAGGTGGATTAAATGGGTAGAGGTTACAACCTTTTATAAGAGAGAAGAGGGGCACTTTAAGAAGGTATTGAAAAATTATTTTATTATATAGTTATTTCTGGTTTCAAATGGTATAAAATTCATCTATTGAAAATATAGGATATTTTTGGGTCTAAAAACACTCAAAAAATATGTTTTAGACAAGTCTAGGTCACCAATTTAACCTTGTCTTTTAGCTATAACCATTAGTTAACAAATTTATCTCTGACCATGTCATCTTGCATATTCATACTATATAGTCAATGTAGTTACAATAAAATTAAAATAGAACCTAAAATTTTTCATTAAGAACATTTTCAACATTAGATAAGTCATTTTAAAGATTCGTTTATTTTTAGGACAATTATATAATTTAATAAAACAATATTTTTTTTAAAAAAAAATTTATGTCAATTTTTATACTATTCATATAATGAATTTTTAAAAATACATTAAAAAATTATTCTTTCTAAATAACTTCATTACTTAAAATATAACAAGTAATAATCATCCCTAATTTTTTTTATTGCATAAAAAGTTTAAAAATACATATATTTTAATATTTAAAATCTCATTTATTTAAATCATTCGTTAATAAGGTAATCACTACATCATCATTATGTCATAAATAATTTTATTTGTTTGATGTATAAAAATTATAAACAAAATACCATGATATAGGAAAGTTTTTAAATTTCTAATTACTATTTACAGTTTAAAATATCAATTATATAACCCCATATAAAAATTGTTTTATTAAAAGATACATGTTTATGTTATATTTCTCTTTAAATTAACTTAAATAATATAACATGTCATTATCACTCCCAAGTGGATACATGGGGTCCCAAAATCGACTCAAGGATGCCCATGGTCGAACATATCTCAAACAATAGTACTAGGACATGTGTTAATGTAGTTTAAAATTATTATAATATTATTTTGTTACCCTTATTTACAAGATTTACCCTTTTTACCATGGTAAGTAAAATAACTACTGAAGTTACTATTCAAAATGTCTAAAACTAAAAGGTACCTATTTAAAAAAATTTGGACCTCCTTATTCCAAATATGGAATATGTTTTTCCAAATTCAAAACATAAAAGTTTCAGTAATTAATTTAAAATCAAGTCCTGTTGTCAAACCAACAACCAAGTTATTAAGAGGTAATAACTATCAAAAGATTGACATGTGTTTATGTCCAATTTAAAAGTAAAATTATTTAAAATGAAAATAATTGGATTAAATGATAAAAACATAATCCAATTACACTTTATAACCAATTAAAAAAATAATCTAACAATATAAATAAATTAGATGAAAAGACAGTTTGGAATTAAAATGCAGCATTTTTCACTATTGATTAAAAAATAAACTTTGTTAGAAAAATACCAAAATTTCATCCAAAGTAAATTTTTATTTCCCTCTTCTAAATAAGAATTTTATTTTTTCAAAAAGAACATATAAAAGTGAAAAAAACTATATTTTAAAAGGGTTCTCCTTCAAAAGGCAGTAAAATGGCCTTTTAAATATATTATAGTATTTTATGCTTAAAATTGGATTAATTATATTTTAAAGCTTCTAAATTTTATTGGATAAATGTAAAAATATTTAACAAAAATGTATAATCACATTGTAATTAGTTATTCTTATTAGAGAAATTACAATGTCCATGTATTAACTACCATTTAAAATAATAGTAATAATATTGTATTATTTTTTTGTATAACCCAACATTCTATGCAATGTGAGATTTCAGAGACACCCGTTATTGCGTGTCGAGTATGCTATCAGAAAAAGTGTCCTATTTAAAGTAAAATTAATATCTTATTCATAAATATTAATATATATAAGAAAATTTATTATTCTATATATACCTTATTCATTATAATATAAACCACAAAATGAATTTAGGCATATAACAAAAATGAGTCTCAAAGAAAGAAAATATAAGACAAAACTCTTTTACCGATTTGGTAAAATTTGAAACATAAACCCCCATGAAATAAAGGTCATAGAATATATATTTAAATTCCCTTAAATTTAACTATAATAAACATTGAACACATACATGGGTGTTATACACACCCCACAAATGGAGTGGGTGGTGAATAAAGCATGTATCTCATGGGAATAAAAAGTGAGATAAAATCCCATTACCATATGTCTTGACTTGCTTAATACTCACACAAGATTCCTATATACTAAATATTAGTTTATTATAAATATTTTAAGGAAAAATATTATTATATATAAAACCATATATGGTTCTATTATTACCCTATATTACCTTATTATTAACAATCTTATGTTAAGGTTTCACTTTTGGTAATATTCGCTTTGTTGTTAGCATGTATCTTAATTTGTTATAGCAGTGGTCCTTATACTTATATCCTGATTACAGAATTCAAATAATGATATAAATGTCATTTATATCCAATATATGTATAATATAAAAATCTATATCATAATAACATTTGAAATGGAATACACCGTTCATTGGGATGGTAAGTCGTACGTACTCATGAATGTTATTTCTATTTTTATTGTCGTATTGAAAGAAAGTATGTAAATGACATGTTTATATATATATAATTATCCCATTATAACTATTATATCATATAAGTTCACTAAACTGATCCTTAATACATTCTATTTGGTGTGTGAACAAATCACACCGCTTTGAGGGGTGGTAGTATACACTTCCTCAAACGATATTATCGTATTAACACCAAATAGAATGTAAAAAAGGTATGAGTTTAAAAAAGGAATAAAGAAGCTTAAAGACATAATAAATATTATATATGACATATATAAACAGATTTTCAATCATAATGCCCACCATGATTGGTGGTAAAGGAAAAATGAACAATCATCATTTCATGAGGTAGTAGTTCTTCGTACCTAGAAACGATATGTTTGATGTCCATTAGATGGAGGTGTGTGTATGTTTATGTCAAACCCATAGAATAAAATCATACTATTATATTTAGGATACTTTTTCTGTCATAAAATAATTTAATAAAGAGAGTGGAGGGTGGGGAAGGAAAATAATGGAAAGAATCTTGGGAGAATACGTTACCTCTTAATCGAGTAACTCCTTTTGGTTTGTGCCAAAAGACATCCTTGAGTTACCTTATGCCCATGCTAAGGCTTATAATAAGAAGTAATGGAAGTTGGGAGGTTATTTTATCATATTTTTGGTGATAAAATGTGCTTGATAGGTGGGAGGAATTGGGTATAAGTGGTGGCCTTTTATACAGAAGGGATATGACACACATGGAATTTTTAAAAACAAGTTAGGTGTACCCATGTTTTTACCTAAAAACAATTAATAACAAACAAATAAAGTAGATAATGTAAGGTTAATTGATAAATAAGGGCCATAGAATGGGGTTTTTAGATGTTTCTAGGTTGTTTTGGGTCTTATATTTAAGGTTTAGTAATTTATTAACCTTTTTTTTCTCTTCACAGATATAATTAATTTTAATCATTTTCACTAATATTTTTGGTTAGAAACAAATTTTACCTTATTAAAAAGTGTAAATTATTATAATTTAAAATAAATAATCCATTTTTCCAAATTCCAATCACACAATTTGAAGAAATTAATTTAAAATTAATCCCGCTAATGGGACGACACTACGGGTTTTTAACATAAAAACATCCAAAAGTTTGCTAAGTTTTTATATCCAATTTCAATGTTTAATTGATTCAAATGACCTAATTTGATTTATTGATAAAAATATTATCTAAATAAAATATTAAACCAATTAAAAATATAATCTATCCTTATAAAAAAATTAGATGAAAAAACAATTTTGAATTAAAATCCTGTATTTTTTACTATTCATTAAAAAATGAAACCTTACATAAAAATACAAAAAATTTATCCAAACCTATTTTTTTTGTTTTGAGTCCAAATATATATTTTATTTTGAAATATTAAATCTATAAAAATTATGAAAATTTTATTTAAAATGGGTTCAACATTGAAGGTGGTAAACATGCCTTAATAAAAATTTTGGGTTTTTAGCATAAAATTGGGTTTCTTTGTATCTTATGTATATAAAATATATTGGATGAATATAAAAAATATTTTATTGGATATAGATCATTTTTATTATTTTAATAATACAGAATAATGTTAATTAATTTAATTTATTATGTTAAAACAGATTTACGACCATAATAATATTTTTCTTTATATTCAATAGGTTTTCATATTCATTTTTAATTAATTGGTAACCTATGAATTCATATTATATTTGTGTAAACCACATATTTTCTTAATTTAGTTACCAATATTCAGATCCATAAAATTAACATCTAGTTTATATCTCATTGTAATAATATTTTTAAAATATATATTATATTGGTAATACTTGGTCTTGCAAGTTACACAAGCCATTGAAGAAGGTCAATATTGCATGTAATTTATGCTATCCTTGTTGTTCCATGTAACATGTGTTAATTAAGTGTTTTTTGTAACATATATTAAGCCTGTTTCATATGAATGGAATGTTTTAATTAGTGAGAAACTATTTTCAATATGGTGTGAAATTAAAAATATCAAAAGATTAAATTAATTTGAAAAAAATTCTCAAAACCTCAAGGTGTTGTAGTTTTCTTGGGTGGGGCCCAGTGATGTAGACCTCTATGTCAAGTGTCTCTGGTGATTTTAGGGCTCATGGAGTAGATTCTCCCAGAATGATTGTTTCATCTTGTATAATACTATGGTTGGTAGCCAGTTATAACCACCTGGTGACATGGTGTCTTTTCTTAGTATATCTGGGTGTTTCTATTATACATCAATGGATATATATTTTATTGAGTTGTCTATACAGGGTGACTCATTTTGAGTATTTTTAGAGTTCTCTAATAGGTATTGTTATACTCATCCCGGTAAGGACTTTTCCCACACATGTCATGTCTTATACAGACGATGAACCTTTTGACAATGTCCTTGGAGGACAGGGTATGGGTGGAGAATAGAAGGTGTTTCTAAGACCGAGGTGTTTATATGGATCTAGCATTGGAATTTAGTCCTCTCACTTAGAATAGTTTAGAGTCTTTAATGTTTTTTTGGGCTTTTATTTTGTCCCTTTGACACCTTCATTACTTTATTGTTGTACTCTATTTAGGGGTACTATATGCATGCATGCATTGGTTTTAGTTGTTTGACATTTCAAAATTGTGTGGGCTTAGAGATGTGTGTGTACATATACTTCATGACAATACCTACCATTTAAGGGATATTTCTACTCAGTTCTGGTTTCCATCCCCTAGCCTATTAAAGGCGGGCTTGGGGTAGTCAAGGTTCATAACTTTACGGGTCAGGTCATGATAGATACTATCAAAATAGTACAAGAAGAAATTTAATTTCAATAGTGAATGCTCCTCCAAAAACAGACTATAATATTTTAACAAGCCACAAAACATATCCAAATATATTTAAAAAAGAAATAAATGAAACTAAATGATTATATAATCTTGTAAATAAGAACATAGAACTAAATTAATAAAATTATTAGCCATATTAGGATATTAAACATATTATAGTGCTTACCAACATACCAAAACAAATGGAATTTTTAAGACATGCATGCTAAAAAAGATTTAATTTTATGTCATCCAATATTAAAATAAGAATAATATTACTCAAGTTTACTAGCCAAAACAAAAGACAAATATTGAAGTTCATGGAAGAATTCCAAAATGGTACAAGGTATTCAAGCATGGAAAAATTAAAGATTAAATCTTATAATTCTTATGCAAACATTCCAAGAATAAAACTATAATTACATGCATATTGAATATAGGAATTATAAAATTCAAATTATTTGGGTATAGAGAACGAAATAATTTTACATGAATTAAAATACATACTTTTTGGTACACAACCATAAAATGGTTTAGAAAGTTTGGTCTTGAAATATAATGTAGTCATTAATGTCCTTTTGAGACCAAACAATTGATTGAAATTCAAAGTAAAATTACAAGCATAATGACCATAATATCCACATTTAAAATAATTAACCAAAGGAATTCCAATAGACATTCCTTTCACATAATTAATTTTAGACATAATAGAAATAAATGAATCACAACAAAGTTCATTCCTTTTATCATTGAATTTATTGAAATAAAAATTCTTTCCAATATTAACATTCAAAGCCAAATTTATTATAAATTGTCTTTTTGAAACAAATATTTTTATTTTTGAATTTTTCTAATTGGTTATTCATCCTTTCATTTTATTTTTGAATAAATTCCAAATCATCGAAAACCAATTCATGTATCAAAAAATTTGTATTTCTATGATTTTCATTTTACATGTCATTTTCTTCCTTATGATTTAAAATTTATGAATAAGTATTCTTTAATTTAAGTGTTATATTATTTTTCATTTCATGAAACTTTATATATTTTTATTTGAGTGAAACATATATAAAAGTTATTTCATTTATTTCATCTTTTTGTGAATGACAAAAGTCCTTTAGATCTTCAATACTTGTCTCATCATTTCTAGAATTTATAGAAGCAAGATAATCAAGATTAAAATCACCTAATTGTTTTATAATTTTCATAGATATATTTCTATGTTTTATATAATATGATCCAATATCAAAAAATAATAATGTGGAGGTGAATATGTTACCTTAGAATATTTTGAAAAAATGAAGCATTACCAATTTCTTTTAGACTTTCAACATTATTTCATGAGATTTCATAATCACTCTAAGTAGACATAGATTTATTTTCTTTCTTTAGAAAATTCCTCAAAAATTTAATCCTTGGACAATTCAATTTAATATTCCCTTTCTTCCTGCAAGCATAAAAATAATATTTGAACCATAAAAATTCAAATGTGAATTTTTTGAATGGTATCTCCTTCAGAAAAATGATGATTGATTTTTTTCTTATTTAAAAACACTATTTTTATGTGTCTAGATATTATATAATTAGGGTGAGTTGTTTTACTAAATTATTATTCTTTAAAGGAAGTTGTTTCAAGATGTCTCAAGATTTCATGAGTTGTGCTGAAAATACAAATTTTATCAAAATATTTCGAGCAAAATAATAAAAAAAATATTAATGACATTATACTTAAGATCATATTTAAGAGAATATTTATCTTTCAAATCTATGGGATCATATTTAGGTAAAAACTAAATTTCATAGAAATATTCCAAAATCAAATATCAATAGTCTTTAGATAATCTTCAATTCATATCCCACATTGAGTATACTTACTACCACTGAAATGTGGTGGCAAAGTCGAATTCAAACCATTTTTTCCTAAAGTTTTCCATCAATGCAATAGATATTTTTTTTATTCTAGTTAAGGACTATTATAATAACTTTAGAAAAATAAATATAAATAACCATATAAATCACATTATATAATTAAGTGAACAAACCTCTGAAAAAATGTGAGGTATCAAATAAACTGAAAAACTAATTTATCCTCAACATATACTAATTTGATTCTAATTGTTATGCCCTAGAGAGGTTATAAAAATGGACAAGTGTGGGTGAATTTTCTTCCTTTAAAAATAACCATATTTGAAACTTTAAGTGTGAAATGTGATTGGTACAAATATTAGACAATTAAACCAAACAAAAAAGTGAAAAGGGATAAAAGAAAATGTTTAAAAATAAAATATGAACATAACAATTTTATAGTTTTTTAGATCTAAATGATCCTGATCCACTCTGCACACACTAACATGCTTTTTGGAACCCATTATGGTATGTAACATTTGAATGAGAGTGTTAACTCTTTACATCCACCTTTTCAAACTTAGAGGATTAACTCAATTCCATTATCGTTTATGGGTTTTTAGAAGAATAAATCATTTTACAGGAGAAGTCTCAAACTAGACTTTTATAGGCTCGATACAAACCAATTTCATTTTTTTGGGTTTAGACCGAACACATACTTTTACAGGGAAAAACCTAACCCATTATTTTGTAGGTACAAACCAAACTAGACTTTAATAGGATTAGTCCTTACCTATTCTATGTTATTGGTCAAGAGGCACCAAGTATTCTAAAGAGATAAACTGAACACAAAATTTTATAGAAGTGACCCATTCCTTATCTATTTTATGGGTTATGAAGAACTCAATATTCTAAGAGGATAGACTAAACCCACACATACATTTTTTATGGTAGTATAACCCTATAAAAGACGCACCAAGTGTGACAATACAGCACTAATAAAGGATAATAAAATTTAACCAAGTGAATAATTGTTAATGAATAATTTAGCTTTGGGATCATGTATAGCTCAGGCCCTTCAATATGTTGAAATAATGAAGCTTTAGAAACCAACAGTTTACTTCAGGATGCAATTGAATTATTAAACTTCATAATGTAGTTCTAAACTATGAAACACATAAGTGGAATGGTAGATTCACATCTATTTTACTTAATTTCATGATTTAGTCTTTTTATACATCAAGTTAAAAAAAGTTATATTCCATCAATAAAATATTCACAAGGAGGTAGCTTTTAATTAGCTTCAATATACTATAATGATGAAAATAATGAGGTACAAATAATCTTATTAGGATAAAAATATTTAATAATGCAGTAACTACATCCATAAATTTTTTTATTTAATGCGTTTTAATACCCCCAAAATTCTTGAGAGGATAACTCTTAATATACCAAAAAATTCTAACTACTCACAATTATTTCCATGATAAATGATGCACATGTATAAAAGGGAGATAATTAATATCCAAATGAGTTTACTCTCAATATTATGTAAAAAATTAATATTTTATAAATAATTAAGTTTATAACAATTAATACAGTATTTAATAATCAATATTAATATCCTTGACAAACCTCTTGACATTATTCACTACAAACTCTACATATTTCAACTAGTTTGTATTTGAATAACATATTTTCCAAAATATTAGTGTAAATATCCATACATGCCTAATCTCATCTAAATATCATTTAATTCTTCATAAAACAAACTAAATCATATTCACATGGCTTCAAAATAATTAATGAATAATTTTAGAACACATAAATGATTAAGAATAATTAATATATACTTTTATAAATTTTAAATTTTAAACAAAACATAAAACTGAGTAAAATTCCATATTTACGCTAGTATATATCTCAAAGATCACATATGAGTTGTTAGTACATACTAAAATAGAGTTTTCACTAAAATTATATTAAGATACATATAAAAAATATCAAAATACTTTAGATCCTATGAAAATATTAATTTAAATTGATTGAAATTACATTTTAAGAGATAATATATTTCAATTAACTTATTTATACCATGTAAGAAAATTTATCTATAATGAATATTTTCATATATCCAAATTCATGTATCCAAACTATTCATATTTTTTAATTCACATAAACAAATTGATCACATATATTAATTTACATAATATAATTCATATATCTAAATTCAAGTTAATGAATTCATGTATCTTATTATTCACATATGTAAAATTTTAAAATCTATAAATATATTGAATTAAAAAAATTCAGACCTAAATAATCCCTTATATATATCATAACTAACTTTTGTTATAGATGAATTATATTTATAAACTTTTATTATCATTTCAAATAATCAATAATCAACTTAATCATAATTCTATATCTCAATTTTTCATTAAAATACTATAGAAAAATAGTTCTAAAAAAATATAGAATTCAGAAGAAAAAAAAAACATACTGTGATTTATAACCTAATTTCAGAGATGTTAAAGATCAATTCAAAATTTTATTTCTTCTAATTAAATTTAGGTAATTTTATTATATTTTCAACTCAAAAATAATAACTCAATTTGGAGTTATTTATCCCATATTTTGATCAAAATATAGAATGTATCCATATCTATAAATTTAGATATGTTTTCTAATACATAGGATAATTGGCTATATAGTTTATCTATGTGGGAGAATCAACATCGTGGTTTGGATGCGTGAGGATATTAAAATACATGTAAAAATTCTATTTATAGGGCCTAAATGTCGTATTTATATGAGTAACTCAATATGGAACTTTCCAAACATGTTATTAAGAATCAATACATGAAATATGGATATATTTTAAGCAAATAAATATAAAAACAATTTAAATTATAACTTATCAATATATATGATAAGAATCTAAAGATAAAATTTAATTGACATATGATAGATTATATTTACACAAATCAATGTATTAATAATTATATTAAACGTAATAAAAAAATTAAAGTTTTATTATTATCAAAACTTGAAGTGGTTCAAGGAGACACTCAATTTTTTCCTCCTTTTTAGTAATTACAAAACCAAGTATAATTTCAAAACTTCTCACCATTTTTTAAATTATTATAAAGATAATGTTTCTATAAATTGTCTCTTTAAAGTTAATGGGAATGTAATTAGCTCTTCGAAATTGGAAAGAGAAATTTAAAAATTAACATGAATATAAAAAATATAAAAAAAAAATTCATAGAAATTCATATAAACATTGTATAAAACTATCCTAAATAATCATATTTCAAAATATCTGTAAAGGAGACACTATAAATCCTTCCATGGTAAGAAGTTTAAGTTGCAAACAGTGATCATAATTTAAAATATATATGTGAAAATAATGATAAATCCTCTATAACAAATATTACGAAACCCATGTAACCTCACATGAAATATAGTGGACGATCTCACACCCCAATTAAGTAGCGGGGATACCAACCTCGATGGAGGATCTTTCCCCATATGAGCATTTTATAAAAGGGAATTACAAAATTCTTAAATAGAGGATCCCACACACCAAGTAGGTGGTTGGAATACTAACTCTTCCTGTAAACTGACCCCAAGATAGAGGATCTCATACCTTGTCTATGTAGGTAGAAATACCAATCTCTCTTATAGGTTGAAAATGATATCACTGTCATGCCCAAAACCCATCATCATCTCTATGAAGAAAAATTAAAAACATAACTTTACCACTTTATAAACATCCTTGGGAAAACTCATTGAACCACCATAATCGGCATAGAAAATTACTTAGGATAGAATATTTATTTTCCCAAATTGAACACCCGTTGAAGATGTTACTAAAAACACCACATTGAGGTAAGATAAAACCTCATGGTGGGCCTTGGGCAAGACACATGGAGCTTTAAAAAAGGATGGTCATACCATGCTAAGAAACTATCCTACCAAGAATAGTGTTGTGTGTGGGTGTATGGAAACCACACACATTTTTCATCTATCGTTTCTGTGCCACCCCACCCTAGGTTAGGTCAAACTCAGCCTGAACTAACTCAAGTTCTTGCAATGTGGTAGGAATTATCTAATCCAATCCTAACGGGATAAGATGGCGAGGATATAGGGGAAGTGATCAGTCCACCCCCTATATGACATGATACAATACGGTTGTCACCATAGTGTGTTTCACTTGGGTTGTAATATAATGTTATTAATATTTTAATTACTTATTATATACCCCCTTTACTGATTTTATATTAAATGTGCATAATTTGTGTTACATGTTAATGTTTTAATAATAAGTATAATTTTTGAGCATTTTTGGAAGTAGTCCAATTGATTTAGTTTAATATTTTATTTATAAATCTCCCCATAATAATAAAAATTGTGTGGTTATTCTTTTCTAGTATTCCTAATTTAATATACAACATTTCATTAGAAGGGATCATGGGCCAATTCTGCCATTTGAAGGATCACAGGGACCACACAAGATGACCCAAAGAATTTGTGATGAAACTGGACTAGCCATGATGATTGAGTTTCTGTTATAAATCCCAAAGCCCAAATTTTCTGAAACTATAAAATATGTTCTTGATTATCCAAAATAATCATGGATAAAAATTTCAGGTAAAATTTCAAGAACAAGGGGCCCAAATGAAGCTTTGAAGTCTAGCCCACCATTCTGGCCAGGAATTATAATCTGGAAACTTTTCTTGACATATCTCATGATGTAATCATCACATTGAGCTGAGAGGTTTTAGTGTGAAATAGAGGAGATAGTTGGCCAACTTTGTTGAAGAAATATTTCATCTTTTAAGGCATATTTCTATTCAAAAACCCTTTCACATTTTAGACTTCAAAAAGATTGGATTGAAACGGACAGATTAATGTTTTTTAATAAACCGACCATAACTTTGCCTCCATATGTCCAAATGAATCCAACTTTTGGGAGAGGTCGGAAAAATTTATTATCTACAACTTTGAAGAAGGAGATAGCTTGACATTCGGCTGTCTGAATATCCAACTGGGCAATGAATGTAGAGGGATAGATTTGGAATGAAAACAGTCCACTTCCTTGGGCTATAAATGCATCCCCCTCCTCTCCATCAAAGGGGTTAGAATTTCAGAAGATAGGTGCACATATTGGCATGAAAAAATCCTTTCCAAAGTCTTGGGAGGACATTCTATACTCATGTTTTCACATGAGACACCCTTCCTTCTATCTTTGCTTCCTTTCACTTTTGTGTTGTTCTTTGTTTGTAATCTTGTAAGTTGGTGTTTTGTAATTCTGTTTTAATGCAAGTTTTTTCTTCAATATATTCTATTATCATCCAACTTATATAGATTAATATTAATGTTCTTAAAATAGTTTAAATAAATTTGAATCCCCTTCACTTATTTTGCTTCCTCATTCAATCGAAAGTCCATTTTTTTAATTTTCATCATTGTTCGTGTGTGTGTGTTCGACGAACCACTCTTTTCTTATCCCTTTATTTTTCTTCTATTCATAATTTATCATCATAATAATTTTTACCAGATTATTAAGCACCCAAATGGCTGAGTAAATCTCTCATGGGGGTGAGTCCAAACTTAGGGATGTTAAGTGATTGAGAGTATTTGCTCGATGAGTATTCGTTAATTTAACATTGTGTATGTTGGACTTAACATGTCATGGATTAATGAATATTTAGTTTAACATGTGGTTTCCATGGATCATTGGAACCATAAACACACTACCATAAACATGTAATGGCAATGATTATAACCCTATGTTTATTTAAGGCTTGGATTAAATCCTTAACACTTAGGAATTCCAATCAACGGTATCTTTTAAAGTGAGTGTTAATTTAAATGAAATATTACGAAAAGATCTAGGATATCACAAGCATAACTACCAAATGATGAACTCATAACAATATAAATTTTTTAAATCAATTATAGTCAATCAATCATTTCAATTAAGCCCTGAAAACAACCCCCCCCCCCAATCAAAATACAATCAACTAAAAACAATTGACTATTTAAAAAGTATCATTGCCGATGATTCGACCCGAGTGTTGCTATACAGATTAGCAGAGCATCAGAACTTTGACTGGTCGATAGGCCACAATCAACTGCACGTTTCAAATGGTCCCATTTCCGGGGATGGTTTTTTAAGTAGTCATTAGTTTCTAGTTATTGTAAAAAAAGAAAAAAAACAAAATTTTAAAAAAAAACTGAAAAAAACACAAAGAAAAACATGTCTTCTCATAAAAATCATAAACTGAAAAAAAAACACAAAAAAACTATCTTCATCTTTCTTCCAAATCTTCCTAAATTCTCCATAGCCTCCCAAAAAAATCCCTCAGATTTGTTTGACCCTGAAATTGAGTGAACACTTCGCCAACATAGGAGGAACATAAGTGATAATCAAATAATTCAAGAACCAATCCTTGTCCAA
Source organism: Viscum album (assembly GCA_963277665.1). Classification (NCBI taxonomy): domain Eukaryota; kingdom Viridiplantae; phylum Streptophyta; class Magnoliopsida; order Santalales; family Viscaceae; genus Viscum; species Viscum album. Next base: position 142,394,254 of record OY728155.1, read on the forward strand.
CCAATTGAATTAGATATGGCCAATCCTATGGAACAAAAACATAAAGAACTTTCTACACGTGATATGAATTACCAACCTCTTGGTATTAAATATCCAAACATAGAGGATGATTTTGAACTCAAATTGGGTTTGATTCATCTTCTCCCTCATTTCCTTGGGCTAGCCGGTGAGGATCCACATCTCCACCTTAAAGAGATTCAAGTAATGTGCTCTACCATGAAGTCTCAAAGAATTTCTGAGGAAAAAATCAAACTTTGAGAATTCCCTTTATCCCTAGTTGACACTACCAAGTCATGGATTTACTATCTCCCTCCTGGTTCCATAACCACATGGAATGACATGAAGCGTCTTTTCTTAGAAAAATTCTTTCCTTCTTCTCGTAATGCTTCTATCCGAATGGAAATAAGTGGTATCCGTCAGTTCCCAAGTGAATCACTCTATGAGTACTGGAAGAGGTTAAAAATATTGTTGCAACCTACCCACACCACCAAATTCCTGACAAAATCTTGATCCAATACTTCTATAAGGGGTTATTGGATATGGAAAGAACTCTCATTGATATCGCAAGTGGCGGTGCTCTTGTTGATAAAAATCCTACAGCTGTAAGAGATCTCATAAGTAACATGGCTTCAAACACATAGAAATTCCATACCTGAGCACATGCTTAAGTCTAACAAGCCCATGATAATCAATCAATCGAGCCGAACAAGATAACCGAGTGGATGAGTGAACTTACAGGTCTTGTGCGAAAACTAGTTGTGGCTACCAAATCCCCAACCTCATCTTCTCCACAATCAATGTTTCCTGGACCTGTCAAGAACTGTGGAATCTGCAACTCTTCATCTCATCCAACTAAAACATGTCCACAACTTCAAGAGGATCAATTTGATTCATCTGGACCAATGAAACTCAATGCAGCAAATGCTCAGCGGAACACCAACCCCCAACTATCAGGTCAGTTTGTTAGAAACTTAGACCAACCTCACTCTAAGCCCTTCTCTTCTTCCTATAACCAAGGCCTGAGGTATGGTAACCCCATATCCCATCCCCCTCAATTTCCTCCTCAATACCCAAACCAGTATCAATATGGTGAATGTAAGATACCTGTTTTTTGAAAGGTATGTTTTCTTTATGTTTTGGTTGAATCTATTCTTTCGGGCTTCAAGGGATGTCTTATGAAAGTATGAGAGGTATTAGGGGGTGTTTCGGGGGCTCAGGGCATGAAATAAAGGAAATCCAGGCAAGACAAGCCAAGGCGCATGGCCTGCGCACGGCCAGAGAAAACCGTGCGGCCTACCCAGGTAAACTATGCAACCCCTCCTCCTCCAGACAGTAGAATGCACATGGTTTGTGCATGGTTTTTCAAACCGTGCGGCTAAACCGTGCGGCCTCTTAATGTTGGAAAAAATTACAAAATTTCCACTCCGGGATTTTGAGAACCCACTTAGGTTTTTCTATCATTTCCTCTCTCTTCACCCTAGGCACGAACCAAATCGACCAAGAACTCCAAGAGGTCGATCGCCCTCATTTCTAAGGAGTTTTTGGTGCCATTGGTTGCAGATCGAAGCTATGGTAAGGCTAATCCCATCCTTTCTTCTCTTTTTCGTTTAGGATTTTTATCTTATCTTCCTCTTTTTCCAAAGCCCTAAAACCCTATCTTGATGGTGATTTTTAGGTTGAATCCCGAAAGGGTGGTCGGATTGATGTCTAAGGACTCGATTGAGAGTGTGTTCAACCACAGTTTCGAGATAGGTGGTCTACAAATGATATCCCATGGTTATTTCTGTATTTTTTCATGTTTAGTTGTATTCTTGTTTCCATTTGGTTATGTTTTGATTAACCTTGGCATGTTTGGTAGTAATGGTGTTTGAAATAGAAAATGGGAACCCTCACGATCCTTGTGGGATCTGTTGGGATTGACTTGACCTAATTGAGGCCATCCATGGGATGTGCCGGCTTTCCCCAGACTTAGGGATTGTTATTAAACAAGTGACCTTGTTGTAATAAATGCTATCACCCTTGATGAATATGTTGGCATGATTGGTTGAACTTGTAATAGAAGTTAGGTGATGCACCTAGACTTGGAAATAACCTAAAGGTTAAATTGGAATGGGTTGAATGGTTGATTCACAGGAATGATGAACGGGTTCAATTGGTTAATGTGTAAAATAATTAAAGACCATAATGGGATGGATTATGGGTCTAGTGTTGAATGCTTAGTGAGATAGGAATAACACATGGGAATTGGGCGATTGGTTAAATGATGTGAAATGGTAATGTGTTAATGGGTTAAGGCATAATGTGAATTCCCATGTTGTTTGTTGTGAATGGTGTTGTCCAAGGGAAATGGTACGATGGGTTGATGGTTACATATATATATATATATAAGAATGTAAACATGGCTTGGTAGAGTGGGGTATGACTTGAGGATATACGCCCACAGGTCGAGTGAAAACTGATGCTCTGAACTTCACCCTAAATGCACTGCTTAGGAATGAGGACTGATGATCTATTCTCCTGACAGTTGCATCCACCCGGACTGAGGCTTCGAGGTGAGAATATGGTTGCTATGAGGTATCCACCTGAACTGAGGCTTTGAGGTTAGTATATGGTTGCTATGAGGGGGTTAATCCTCGTGAGATAGGATAATGATGTGTTTACCCTCTTACATGTGATTGTTGGCCTTAGACCCATGTAACATAATTTATGTGATTAACCCATTGAATTGTGTTGAAATGGTAAATGATGATAATTGGTGTGAAGAGAATTGTAAGGGAAGTGGAAATGGATTTGGCTCTGAACTGGTTAATGGCACCTTAAATAATTACTTGGAAATTATCATTCATATTAATTTTTCATGCACTACTTGTTCATACTAGATATTTTGTAGACATCGTTGGTGGTGGCCTATTGAGTTGTACTCACACCCTGCTCGGGCCGCTATTGGGTACCCAAGCAAACTTCATGTTTGCAGGTCAGGAGAAGGGAAATGGTATTTTCTAGATAGTTGAGAGGACATGGGTCGCACTTGGTGGAGGATCCATACTAGGATTTGGGACTATTTTGGGGATTTTGGTTGTTGTCCTTATTTTGGGCTTTGTTCACTTTTGAACTTGTATTATGACATGGCATATTTTATTATTAGAAATGGTTGTTATACGTGTTCCTGATTTTTTTATTATTGTTTCCACTATTGGTTTATTTTTATTGTTGCTTACTCTGATAAAAAGGGGGTATAGTCTCCCCACTTGACTCTATAGACCCTCGCTGCTAGTCGGCAGCCTTTGGCGTATGGGGATGTGTGCTTAAGGTCATGTAACCACCCAACTCGGACCACCGGTTTAGTGGCTTCTGGGTCGGGGACGTTACAGTCATGGTGTTGGTAATTTTCAACAACCTTATCCTTTTATTCCTCAACCTCAAAGGAACAATCCCCCTCTTAGATTCTATTATCCTAGTGATCATTCTCAATTCCAAAACCAATACAATCGCTTTCCCAAGAACCACAATCTAGGTAATCCCAATTTGGGACAAGCCTCTCCTTCCAAGAAACCATGGGAAATTGCAGTGGATGATCTTGCCTCCTTCACCCGTTCCAACCTCAAGAACATTGAAACCCAAATTAGTCAACTTGTATCCCATCTTAGTCAGCATCAACCATCCAATTCTTCCCAACTTCCATCTCAACCATTACCCAACCCCAAGGGTAATGTAAGTGCAATTGCACTTAGATCAGGAAATAAAATTTTTATACCTCAAGATAAGTAAAATAAACCACCTTTAAATATTGACCTAGAAAATGAAAAGAAAAAGAAACTTTAAAAGGAACCTGAAACCATTCCCTTACCTCCTTCAATTCCACTTAAAAACCCAATTCCTTTTCCTCAATCCGTTTCTATGACAAATAAGTCATTTAAACCCGATCCTGAAATGCTCGACATGTTTAGACTTGTTGAAGTCAACATTCCTCTCTTAGATGACATAAAAAAAATTTATGTATGCCAAGTTTCTTAAGGAATTGTGCATGCACAATAGGCAACTTAGGACCTTTGAAAATGTTTCCACCCATCAGTCTATTCTCATAAATTGCAAAGATCCAGGGACCTTTTTGGTTCCATGCCAAATTGGAAGTTCCAACTTCGATGATGCACTCATAAACCTAGGATCCTCAATTAATGTCATGCCCAAATCCATATTCTCTAACCTTGGTCTAAGTCCCTTACATCAAATGGGTGTTGTCACTGAATTGGACAATCAAAGTACTGCTAGTCATAAGGGAATAATTAAGGATGTCCTTGTCCAAGTCAATGATCTTATCTTCCCTACTGATTTCTATGTCCTTGACATGGAAGGTGAGACGAACTCTTCTTGATCTCCCCAAATTCTAGGAAGACCATTCCTCATGACTGTGAGAACCAAGATTGATGTCTATTCAAGAATCTTCTCCATGTAATTCGGTGACCAACTGGTGAAGTTCAACATGTTCCAAGCCATGCGATACCCATCTGAGGATCACTCTGCATTCTCAATCCATGCTTCTGGGGAAACTTCTAAGAGTCAATCGAACCCCAATCCACCATGTTCTTCATGTTCTAATGACAAAGGATCTTGTGAAATATGCACCATGATTAGCAATGTAATAAATGGTGATGTTGATGTGGATATGTTATTCATAGACTTTATCAATCTAGAGGATTTGAAAACTCTCTTGAATACCACATCAACTATGATCTCTATTGCGCCACTTTGGACAGTAGTAAGGAAAATGAATCTGTAGCAACTGAAGTCACATCTTCTATTCCTAAGTTGTCTAACCCAAAAATAAAATATGAGACTGATCTAAAACCTCTTTCTAAACACTTGAAATATGCATTCCTTTTTCGTGATCAGTCTTATCTTGTCATTATCTCTAATTCACTTACTGAAACTGAAGATTCCAAACTTGTTCCGGTGTTAGAGGAAAACAAAAAGGCCATAGGTTGGACCCTAGATGACATACCAGGAATCAACCCTTCCCTTTTCATGAATAACATCCATCTTGAGGAGTCATCCAAACCAATTAGACAACCAGAAAGAAGACTCAATCCACTCATACATGAGGTAGTTAGGGAAGAGATCACCAAGCTTCTTCAAGCTGGTATTATCTACCCAATTTCTGATAGTGAATGGGTTAGTCCAATTAAATTTGTACCTAAGAAGGGTAGGATAACTATTGTCACAAATGAACATGGAGAGGTAGTCACAACTCGAGTGAAGAACAAATGGCGTGTGTTCATCGACTATAGGAAATTGAATGTTGAAACAGGAAAAGATCACTACCCTCTTCCATCCCTTGATCAAATATAGGAACGATTATCCAGAAAGTTGCAATATTGCATTCTTGATGGATACACAAGCTACTTCCAAATCCCAATCGCACCTCAGGACTAAAAAAGACAACTTTCAGATGTCCCATTGAAATATATGCATATAGGTGAATGCCTTTTGGCCTTTGCAATGCTCTTGAAACATTACAGAGGTGTATGACGAGTATCTTTTCTAAATTCATTGAACACTGCATGGAAGTCTTCATGGATGACTTTACCATTTTCGGTGAGTCATTTGAATCTTGCTTGAACTCACACTCTCTAGTCCTTCAAAAGTGTTTCAAGTGAAACCTTGTGTTAAATTTTGAAAAATGTCACTTCATGGTTTCAAATGGGATTGTTCTAGGGCACATCGTTTCAAAACATGGTATTGAAGTTGATCCTGCCAAAATTGAAGTGATCCAATCTCTTCCTGAACCCAGTTTTTTTCGAGACATTTTTTCATTCCTCTATCATACTTGTTTCTATCGGCGATTCATCCATAACCTCAGTAAAATTTCCTTCCCACTCACTCGGTTTCTCCAAAATGATATCACTTTCTATTTCATTGAGGTTTGCAAGAGAGACTTCATTGAACTCAAAACTTCTCTTACATCTGCCCCAATAATCCAACCCCAGACTGGTCCATAACCTTTCAGTTGATGTGTGATGCTTCTGATAGAGCCGTTGGGGCTATTCATGGTCAAAGAAGAGAAAAGATTCCTCATGTCATCTATTATGCCTCAAAAACATTGGATGAAACTCAATCTCACTACAATGTCACTGAAAATGAACTTTTAGTAGTGGTTTTTGCCTTAGATAAATTCCAACCTTATCTCTTAGGTTCCAAAATCATCATCTTCACAGACCATTCTGCTATAATGATCTTACACAAGAAAAGTGATTCCGAACCGAGGCTAATAAGATAGATCCCAATGCTCCAAGAGTTTGACCTTGAAATCAAAGATAGACCAGTAAAAGAAAACCAAGTGGCTGATCACTTGAGTAGAATTTCTTATTCTTCTTATTTTAAAATCATCAATCCTGAATTCCCCACTGAAAACCTTTCATCTCTCACTGCAAAAATACCATGGTATGCCCCAACTGTAGATTACTTGGTTTTTGGTGTTTTTCCTGAAAATATTCCAAAAGAACAAAAAATTATGTTTAAAAGTGATTCAAAATTATATTTTTGGGAAGAAAATAAACATTGAGAAACTAGGGCTAACATGGTAATAAGAAGATGTGTCGATGAAAATGAACATTCATCTATATTAGAATTATGTCACTCACTTCCTGGTGGTGGCCACTTTGGACCACAAAGGACCTCTCAAAAGGTCTTAGACTCTAGTTTCTAATGGAATTCACTCTTCAAGGACATACATGAGTTCTATCAATCATGTTCCACTTTCCAAATGTTTGGCACAATTTCATAGAGAAATGAAATGCCCCAAAAGCCTTTAATTTTCTGTGAGATCATCGATGTTTGGGGGTTTTGATTTCATGGGACCATTTCCCCCTTCCAATGGATTATCATACATCCTTCTTGTGGTTGATTATGTTTCTAGGTGGGTCGAGGCTAAACCCAATAGAAAGTATGATTCACATACTATTAGTGAGTTCCTAAATACACACATCTTCCACCGATTTGGCTCACCACATGCCTTGATAAGTGACTTAGGAGCCCATTTTTGTAATAGAACCATGGAATATATTTTGAAAAAGAATGGGGTTGTACATAAATCATCAACTACATATCACCCCCAAAAAAATGGAATGGATGAAATTTCTAATAGAGAAGTGAAATGAGTTCTTGAGAGAATAGTAAAATCCACCAGAAAATACTGGCCTGAAAGACTTGGTGAAGCACTTTGGGCTTATCGAACTGCCTATAAAACACCCATTGGGATGTCTCATTTTAGGCTATTTTTTGTTAAAGCATTTCATCTACCAGTTTAAATCCAACATAAGTCTTTTTGGGCTGTGAAAACCTATCATTTTGATTGTGAAAAATCTGGTGAAGAGAGAGTGTTACAATTGGCTGAACTGGAGGAGCCTCGACTTGAATCCTATGAGAATTCCAATATGTACAAAGAAAAGGCTAAGGTACTCCATGAAAAATACATCGTGATAAAGGTATTCCATGAAGGTGAAAAGGTAATTCTCTTCAATTATCGATTTCATCTTCACCCAGGTAAACTTAATTCTCATTGGGAAGTTCATTTTGTTATTACTAATGTTTACCCATTTGGTGGAGTACAAGTCCAAGACCCCTATTCCAAAAGGACATTCATGGTTAATGGAAATAGGTTATAGAATCACCATGAGAGGATGCACAATCCTAGATCAACATTCAATTCAACTAGATCCCCAACTTCTCCAGTCGACCTACCACTAGATGGAGATGGCAACCCGCTAAATCCAAACCAGGGGGAACCTCTTTACCTTTAACTCTCTCTATATCTTCCTCTCTCTCACTCTTTCTTCTTTTTCATATCTATTTTATTTTTTATCAATTTATTCATCAAACCCTTTCTTATTATCTTTCTCTTTTTTGTGGGTGTTTATTTTAAAGAACACTAAAAAACTAAAAAAATAAAATAAAAATGTAAAAAAAACCAAAAGAGTCATACTTACTCACCCTCAATTTTCAAATTTTTTCCCACCATTTTGGGGAGTCAAAAGACATGGTTTAATCTAAAACATTTTATGTTTTCATCATATATTTGGATAAATAATTTTGTGTTAAAAATAATACATTTTGGATGCTCAATTATTGATTTGGAAAATGCTTTTCCCCAACCGTGAGAACCAATATTGGATTTCATGTCAGAGCTACCTACGGTCATCTTTTCAAAATGTGTGTTTTCACCCCCATTTGTGAGTCTTGAGTATGTGGACCTTCGAGCATAATTTTCTACTATAGTGTGCATTAATATGATAGAGGAATTTTTTGAACCACATGAGAATCACAATAGCCAAATAGACTCCCATTTCCCTTAAATTAATCCTCCTTTTGAAAGCCCCTTTGAGCCTATGAAAATCTTTTCTTTGATAGCCACATTACAATCCAAATACCTTTTCCCACCCAATATTAACATGGATTTTCGTTGCATAATTTTTTGAAATTTAAGTGTGTGGGGGGTGGATTTCATTATGGGTACCCTTTCTTGATTTCACCATGTTATTATATGCTTGAGGGAAAGCATCCATTTCAGTATGGGGGAGAGGTTGTCATTCAATGTGTTTTGGAGAATGTGATGTACTTTCATTTTTGTAATTTTTTAAATGTTATTGACAAGTGTTCAAAAAAATCCAAAAAATCCAAAAAAAAAATCCAAAAAAAGAGAGAAAAAAAATTGTCTTGGTTGTTTCTTGGGTAGGTCAAAAATAAATCATCCTCAACCTTTGATCTTTTTATAACTATTAAAATTAGTGTCGTGAGGAGATCAATCATGGGTTGGGATATTGGTGTGAGATCTTTTCCAAGTTCAACTTTCAAAAAAATGAAAAAGAAGAAAAAAACAGAACACTTGAATTATATTTTATGTAATTGGGAAACGTTTTGTGGTTTGTAAATATTTCATCTTCTCATCCCCTTAAAATTTTCATCCTCTATTGGTTCTTTCTTCAGATAATCATTCCCTTGTGAATATGTGTTTTCATTTCCTTCCATGTTTTATTTCAAAAAAAATGTGCATTGTTTTTTCTATGTTGGTGTTTTACCCCTCTTCGTCTCTCTCTTGGACATTATATTCCCACAATCCCATATCCACAAAAAAAACCCATTAAAAATACTTCTTGATTCTTATGCACTTTGGATAGGGATTGGAAGCTGAGAGCTCTTTCAAACTCTATGATTTTCACTTTTGGTTGGTGAAAGAGTGAACCTCCACAAATGAATTGTATCATCTTGAGAGGTGTGAGTTTTGAGTGTCCACATTTTCCATTTCTAAATTTGAGCATGAAAAAATGAAATAGTTTTGGAACATTTTTTATGTAACAACTTGTGGTGGAATTCAAAATGGATGAGTGAAATTGTCTAAACCTCCTCTGATTGGAGAAAATAAAATTTTAATATCTGTTGGTGAGTGAAAATGATTTTGTTATGTTTTTATATTTGTTGCACATGAGAAAATGCACAAGAATAAGTGTGTGGGAGTTGATGTTATTAATATTTTCAGGACTTATTATATACCCCTTTACTAATTTTACATGAAATGTGTATAATTTGTGTGAAATATTAATTTTTTAATACTAAGTATAATTTTTGATCATTTTTAGAAGTAGTCCAATTGTGTCAGTTTAATATTTTATTTATAACTCTCCCCATAATGATCAAAATTGTGTGGTTCTTGTTTTGTAGGATTCCTAATTTAATATAAAACATTTCATTAGAAGGGATCATGGGCCAATTCTGCCATTTGAAGGATCACATGGACCACACAAGATGACCCAAAGAATTTGTTAAGAAACTGGACCAGCCATGATGATTGGGTTTCTGGTCTAAATCCCAAAGCCTAAATTTTATGAAACTATACCATATTTTCTTGATTATCTGAAAAAATCATGGATAAAAATTTCAGGGCCTAACTCCAATAAAAAGGCACCCAAATAAAGCTTTGAAGTCTAGCCCACCATTCTGGACGGGAATTAAAATCCGGACACATATTCATGACATATCTCATGATGTAATAATCAAATTGAGCTGAGATTTTGTAGTTTGAAAGAGGATATATAGGCTGCAGACTTTGTTGAATAAATTATTCAGCTTTGAAGGCATAGTTTTATTGAAAAACCCTTCCACATTTTTGACTTCAAAATGATTGGATTGAAATGGATAGATTTAATTTTATTAATCAACCGGCCATTACACTGGCTCCATAGGTCCAAATAACTCTTAATTTTGAGAGAGTTCGGCCAACTTTATTATCTAAAACATTGAAGAAGAGGATATCTCGATAGTCAGATGTTTGAATAGCCAACTTGGAGATGCAAGTGGAGGGACATATTGGGAATGAATACAGTCAACTTCCTTGGGCTATAAATGCATCCCCTTCCTCTTCTTCAAAGGGGTTGGCATTTCAGAAGAGAGGAGAACATATTGGCATGACCAAAGTCTTTCCAAAGTCTTGGGAGGACCTTCCATACTCATGTTTTCACTTTAGATACCCGTCCTCCTCTCTTTGCTTCCTTTCACTTTTGTGTTATTCTTCGTTTGTAATCCTGTAAGTTTGTGTTTTTTAATTCTGTTTTAATGAAAGTTTCTTCTTCAATATCTCTTATTCTCATCCTCCTTTTGTAGATTAATATTAATTCTGTTAAAATAGTTTAAATACAGTTGAATCCCCTTCCCTTATTTTGCTTCCTCATTCAATCAAAAGTCTGTTTTTTTAATTCTCATCAGTGTTCGTGTGTGTGTGTTCGATGCATCACTCTTTTCTTATCCGTTTATTTTTCTTCTATTCTTAATTTATCATCATAATCATTATAACCAGATTATTAAACACCAAAATGTATGAGTAAATCTCTTATTGCAGTGAGTCAAAATTTAGGGATGTAAAGTGATTGAGAGTATTTTCTCGATGAGTATTCGTTAATTTAACATTGTGTATGTTGGAGATAACATGTCATGGATTAATGACGTATTTTGTTAAACATGTGGTTTCCATGGATTATTGGAACCATAAATACACTACCATAAGAAAGTAATGGTAATGATTAGAACCCTAAGTTAAGTTAAGTCTTGGATTAAATCCTTAATACTTAGGAATTCCAATAAACGTTATCTTGTGAAGTGGGTGTTAATTTAAATAAAATATAAAGCAAAGATCAAGGATGTCACAAGCTTAACTCCATAATGATGAACTCACACCAATATTTATCAATTTTTTAAATCAATTATAATAAATCAATCATTTCAATTAATCTCTGCAAACAAACCCCCCTAATCAAAATACAATCAACTAAAAACAATTGACTATTTAAAAAGTATCATCACCGAGGATTCGAACTGAGTACTGCTATACACATTAGTAGAGCATCAGAACTTTGACTGGTCAATAGGTGACAATCGACCACACGTTTCATTATCTCATTTCATGCTGGTAGTGCATCACAACCAACTTCAATTGAATGTGAGCTTCTATCATGATCATCCCTACCTAATCGTCTAATTTTTCATGCACCATCCAAATATGGACTTTCTCAGGATAATTCCTCAATCCAATGTGCCTCCACCCCAAAGGTTCCACCACCATAAAACCTTCACTCCTACCCAAATGAACCCATTGTGACTTTATGTACCATCTTATGAATCCCTAGTCTATACCCTCCCCCTTCGTTTCTTTCTTCCTCACAGATGCCAGCCAATGATAGGGCCATAAACCTATTTTTCTACACTCAAAATGAAAATAGAGAGAAAATTAGTGATATAGAGAAAATATAGAGAAAATAAGGGAGATGATAAAGGAGGTATTTTCGATCCATGTTCATCAACAATCCTCTATCAAAACCACATAATCCTAGAGAATAAAGTTAGCGATAATAGTATGAAAATAACACTACCACCAAATAAGATTTTATTTGTGCTAAAAAACCTTTATCAATGTTAAAAAACATTGACTATAGAGCCAATGAAATAGGACCCCCTTTATCAATGCTCTGAAAAGTGTTGAAAAATGTTATCTTTTATTAGCACTACTCGAAGTGTTGATAAAGTCCGAATTTATCAGCTCTTCAATTATTTCTAATAAAGGGGCGCCTTTACAAGTGCTATTTGAAGCACAGATAAATGTTGTCCTGCCTAGGTGTGTTGTTTATATAAAATCAAACCCAGAATCCTACAAAAAATAAATAACACTCAAATAGGAGACAAAAATAACCAAACAATGAAAAATAACCTACACAAACCAGTAAAAACCTGCTAAAAATAACCATCCATAGTATATACAATAGAACCACATATATGATTTAAATGATGAAAAAACAAGCATCACACACAATGGTTTGGAAAAAAATTCTATATACATTTAACCAATAACATGAATAAAAAATATTAACTAATGCTATATACCAAAAATAACTTCTAAATACATTTTGAATGATGTTTTATAAAATTACAATTACAATTATCCAACAAACAGTTAAAAACATTAATGTTTTCTCTTTTTATATCTGTGGCCCCCTCTAAAAACTGTCCTCCGATTGTAATAGTTTCCAACCAAATCATCCCAACTCAATAAAAATGTTCCACCTATATAAGAAAAGAAATATTATGTTTTTAATACTATAAAGAAATAAATTAAACATTAATATAAATGATACTTTAAAAAATGTCATTTTTAAATATAAACGACAAATTTGGAGTTATACTGATCACACTATGCATCAAATTAAGGTGGGTTTGATTCCTACATCCCAAAAATTAATAATGGATTATTGTCATAAATTATCAAAAAAATCTGATTGAATTTTCTCAGTTTTAAGTATGTATGCTGTCGTTTTTTACTAAAATACCATTTCAAACAGAAAATATTTAATTTGAGTCATACAGGTCACATCGTGCGTCGGTTTGATAGGAGACTACCCCATACACATCACAAAGGACCAGTGAATTGTGGTACTTATTTTTGAAGACAATCAGAGTGTGTTTTCTTGGTTTTTAGTGAGTGACACATTTTGAGATAAAATGTCAATTTTAAACTGATAGTAGACACTTTTAGTCATACCGGTAACACTATTCATTGGATTGATGTGGGGTTGATTCCTACACATAAGAACTGACTCATGGAGAATTTTACTAAAGTATCAAACTAGTTTGAATGAGTTTGCTCGGTTACCGGTATGTCAATTGTGTTTTTTTCTTGAATTAATGTTAATTTTAAATAAAAAGACATATTTGGAGCCATACTAGTGACACCATGCATCAGATTGATGTGTGGTTGATTCCTACACATCATAAATAACTGATAGATAATTTTCCTATAGTATCAAAAAAATTGGAATGCATTTCCCCGGTTTTTGGTATGTCAGTTGTTTTTTTTACTAAAATGTTATTCCAAACCAAAAACACGCAATGCGAGTCATACCGGTCACATAGTGCATCAGTTTAATCGGAGGATACTTCATAAACATCACAAATAACTGAACAATTTTTGTCCTTAATTTTGAAGACAATCATAATTTGTTTTTTTGGTTTTTAGTGAGTGAGAAGTTTTGAGCTAAAATGTCAATTTTAAACTGACAGCGGACACTTTTAGTCATACTAGTCACACCATTCTTTTGATTAATGTGGGGTTGATTCCTACGCATCAAAAATGACTCATGGATCATTGTCCTAATGTATCAAAATAATCTGAATGCGCTTTCTCAGTTTCAGTATGTTTGTGGTGTTTTTTACTTGAATTATTGTGAATTTAAAATAACAAGACTCATTTACAGTCCTACTGGTGACACCATGCATTAGATTGAGGTTTGGTTGATACCTACACATCAAAAATGACTGATAGTTCATTTTTCTAATGTATCAAAACAATTAGAATACATTTCCTTGGTTTTTAGTATGTCATTTGTGTTTTTTTACTAAAATGTTATTTCAAAATGAAAACACACAATTTGAGTCATACTGGTCACATCATGCATCTGTTTGATATGAGACTACTTCAAAGGCATAAAAAATAACTGAAGAATCACAATACATAATTTTGTAGAAAATAACAGTTTGTTTTCCTGGTTTTTAAGGAGTGACACTTTTTGAGTCAAAATGCCAATTTTAAACTGATAACAGACTCTTTTAGTCATACAAGTCATACCATTTGATGGATTGAGGTGGGGTCAATTCCTACACATCACCACTGACTAATGGATCATTTTCCTAAAGTATCAAAATATTTTGAATATTTTTTCTTAGTTTTCAGTATGTCAGATGTGTTTTTCTTCTTGAATTACTGTCAATTTAAAATAACAAGACACATTTATAGCCATACCAATGACACAATGCATCAGATTGAGGTGTGGTTGATTCATATTTGTCAAAAATGACTAATAAATCATTTTCCTAAAGTAGGAAAACAATCATAATGCATTTCCTTGGTTTTTATTATGTTAGTTGTGTTTTTTTACTAAAATGTTATTTCAAACCGAAAACATGAAATTTGAGTCATACCTATCACATCATGAATTCGTTTGATGTGAGATTGCATCATACATATCATAAATAACAGGATAATTTCTCTCCTTAATTTTGAAGGCAATCAAAGTGCATTTTATTGGTTTTCAGGGAGTGGCACATTTTGAGCTAAAATGACAATTTTAAACTGACAGTGGACACTTTTAGTCATACCAGTCACAATGTTTATCAGATTGAGGTGGGGTTGATTATTACACATCAAAAATGAAACATGGATCATTTTTTTAAAGTATAAAAACAATACGAAGGCATTTTCTTGGTTTTAGAATGTTAGTTGTGTTTTTTTACTTGAATTAATTTCAATTTTAAATAAAAAGACACATTTGGAGTCATACTGGTGACATTGTGCATCATATTTAGGTGTGGGTGATTCCTAAACATCACAAATGATTGATATATCATTGTCCTAATGTATCAAAACAATATGAAATCATTTCATTTATTTTTAGTATGTCAGTTGTCTTTTTTTACTAAAATGTCATTTCAAACATAAACCATGGAATCTGAGTCATATCGGTAACATTGTGTGTCATTTTGACATGATACTACATCATATACATCAAAAAGGACTTACAAATCGATGTCCATAATTTGGAATAAAATCAGATCGTGTTTTCTTTTTTTTTTCAGTGAGTGACATCTTTTGAGCTAAAATGTCAATTTTAAACTCATAAGTAACACTTTTAGCCATTCTAATCACATGGTGCATCAGATTGAGGTGGGTTTGATTCTTACACATCAAAACCGACTCGTGGATTATTTTCCTAAAGTATCAATACAATCCAAATTCATTTGATTGGTTTTCAGTGTGTTAGTTGTTTTTTTTACTTGAATTAATATCAATTTTAAATAACAAAAGACATTTGTGGTCATAATGGTGACACAGTACGTCGGATCGAGGTGAGATTAATTTCTACACATAAAAAATGACTGATAGATCATTTTTTTAAAGTATAAAAACAATCAGAATGAATTTACTCAGTTTTCATTATGTTAGTTTTGTTTTTTACTTTAATTAATGTCAATTTTAAATAATGACATATTTAGAGTCATGCTAGTTATCCTGTGCGTCAGATTGTGGTACGGTTGATTCCTGCACATCCGAAATGACCCTTGGACCATTTTCCTAAAGTATTAGAAAAAAATTAAGTATATTTTTCTACTTAAAAATAAATTCACCCTTGCCTCTAAAACCTAAAAAAGATACATGACCTGCTCAATATGCTCAGTCTACCCAGTTTTGAAGGATTATGGAAAAACCTTTGATCCCTGTACGGTTGACATGGAATAACATCCTCCTTCTGAATTATAGCTTTAGTCAATACAGTGAAGAACCACCTATCATATATTTAGGACCTACGAATGAATATATGATAGTTTGATATTCACTGGGTCAACTAAAGATGGTAAGTAACAATGGTGCATATGGAATCGATGTTTTTTTAGAGAAAAACCTTCTCATTGTTGAAAACAAGAAGAGTGGAGTACACTGTTGCTCCCATTAAATCTCAATAAATCACAACAAACTCAAGGTATGAGGAAACAAATTCTAGATACTCATTTTATTTTGTGTTCTATCAACAACACACATACCCTATAAATGAGGACCACTAATTTCTTTTAAAAAACTAACCAACATGCAATTCATTTAGTGTGAAAACATAGACCACCGAAGGCCATGATTTTCAGTGGGGCGTTTAGCCCCTACAAATCAGAACATTACCAAAAAACAAAGAGAAAAATAAAGTAGAAAATATTATTAAAATCAAAATTATTTTAGAAGTTTACCATATTCATGCTATTTTTTACATTCTTCCATCATGTATGTTTCCCATTCAGTTCTAAGAATACCAATATCATCTTGTCAATATGAATATTTTATGCAATCATGGTAGAACTGAAAAAATATAAATACACAAAGGATTAACAAATATTTTAAATAAAATACCAATTATCTTTGAAAATACCTCTTCAGGGATGCTAGTTTGTTCATGCAATATGATCTCTCTCATAAATTTACTAACATAATAACAGTAGACTTTTCAATTTTATTTTTTCGTACACTACAGAAACATTGAGAAAAATAAGTAATTTTTTAATATGTGTTTGGATAGTGAAATATTATTATGTATACCCCGATACTTATCCAGTTATAGTACATGTCAGGTTGCTTTCCATTTTCCCCTGGCCTCATTCCATGATGTTGAAGTTATTTATGCACCGCCCAATCATAATAGAATCCTCATTAAAAGATAAAATAAATTATATAACTGGATTTTTAGTTCTATAATGTTGGATTTAGTGTATTACAAATTGACAAACACCATCATATGTGGTCGGTTGGTTGGATATACATGCATTGAATTCAGAAAATAAATCTTTGGAGTATCTAAATTGACTACAATGAGCATCCAATGCTACCTAAAAACACAAAAAAGAATATTTAATGAAAGAAAGTGAAATATATTTAATATGATTAAATTGTTGAGTTTTACCTTTGCATCATTGGTATTAAGAAGAGTTTTTCATTTGTAATTTTTTTTGTTAAATGATTTGACCAGGACTACCACTATTTCAACCTCTTTCTTATATGTTATGTCTTTTTGTTCTATAGAGGTTATGTGAGGACTAACAAGTGAAAATTTTTCTTCAAGGGGAAATACCATTAATTGTTTTCATATATATTCCTGTGAAAAATATGAAATGAATTTAGTCATAATTAACATAGTATATCATCTTTTGTAAAATAAAATCATGAAAACATACCTCATGTATACATTTACAACTGAGCTACCTAACCATTCATAGTCGAGGATTTCAGTTTTACTCTCAACACCAATGAGGTCTGGATCTTCCCTTCCATACATATTTGCTTCAAAATAAATTTTGTGATTACCACCACCTTTCATCTTCATATAAAAAATGAGCCTTCAATGATAATAAATTTGGATATAGATTAGGGGTTAAGGTGATTTTGGTGGACCGTTTTGATCAGTTGGTTGATCCTTGAGATGGCTTTGAACCAGTATTTCGTTTCACCCCCTTCCCTTTGCCTGTCTGTATTAACATGCATCAGTTCAGACCCTTTTTCATTAAATTTTAATGGTTTATCATGAAAATTAAATTGTAAATGAATACCTCATTGTCAACATGTTTTTACTAGATGTGAAGGTTATATAATGAAGGTTGCAATAGCTTGTTTGCCCATATTAATATCTACACCATCAATTGGAATAGGTATCTCGTCTCTCAACTCTAGGGATATAGTAATTGACACTCTGAAATGACCTTCCAGAAGTGATCTATTGTGTAGCATGTCATTCTAGATGTTGAACATGGCATCCTTTTCTACAAGGTAATGGGTGGGTGTTGATAGATATAAATCAAAGTCATTTTCACCCTGTATAATATCAATACAGGAAAGGTATTAGTGTATATCTGATTCAAATTTTACATAAACAATTATTAGAAAATTCACTACCTCAGTTAAGAATTATTTTTCAGGGGAATGTCTCACCTCAATACTGGTAGGGGTGGGGGAGGATCTTCAGGCTCAGGTTGTTCTTGAGTTGTTTCTTTTGTTTGCTGCCCCCAAAAAACTTTCTATCATCTCTCTATGGTATTTTAATTATCCTTGAAACACAGATAATGTTTCCCTCATCTTTTTCATTTCCGCAGTTTGATCCTCCACTTGTTTTTTTCTCAAAATATGTTTTGGTTGTCATCCCAAAACCAGCACCTCTTACGCGACCATACTTTTCTAGATTCATCAAATCCACTAAAAGTATGTCTACATCTATAGTGGTTGTTGATGATTATTTTAACTATTTCAGATATAAAATATAGGAAAATAAATAATCATTTTTATGTGACAGTGATTTGAAGAATTTTTTTATTATGTCATACTTACTCATGTTTCCCACACTTTTTATGCATTTTCATATATTAGTTTGTCATCTTTAGTTACACCCACCTCCTTCTATAGAACATGGTGTGGGATAGAAGTGGATTTGGATTTGGACTCTTCAAGAAGAATATAATCAAAATAACATAGTTATTGTGTTTTTTTATTTCACATAATAGTATTATGGTAGATTTAAAATATGTTCCAAAATTTTTCAAGTGATGTGTACCCCATCCTTGATTTACAATAGGGGTACGCTAGTTTTGATGCCCATTGTTAATTTTCAGTACTCATTTTGTTTTTCATAAATAAATTTTTTTTAATCAATGTGATGAATGCACATATAGTCAAAAGAACACATTAATAGACATAATGTACTTAAAAAAGCTGCTTTGCACGATAGACAATAAACACATCCCTTAATGCATGGGTTATCAGGTGTGCATAAATAATAGGTGGGTGAAATTTTATTTTCCCTTCATCATCTTTAAGATGATATTTCTTAAAAAGTTTGTGAAACCCCTTGTGAATAATTCCATAAACCCTTAAGATATAGTCTTTGTGTGAGCCATCTACTATAAATGCACTCTGCAATATATAATGATGTGTAAGTCAATATTTCATTATTTATTTTTTAGTAAATTAAAAAATGATATCATAATGTTACCATAATATCTCCCCACATCAGTATCCTAATCTAAGCCACAACATGGTTCCATGAAGTTACATTAATATCCATGCATTGCTGAGTGACGATTCCAATGTAACTAATGAACATGGCCTTTTTGGGGTTTACAAGTTGGCCCCACTTATTCCATCCAATATCATATTTTATGAATTTCTCTATATTCTTAATGATTTTTGATAATACCATCAAACTACAGTGCTCCTGTTTTTTCTATGCCATGGGTGCTTCATCACCTTTCATTTCTTCTGATCCACCATCATCAAGATGTTCCTCCAGCTCTAGAGGGCTAGCATCAGCATGCGCAGATGGTGTTCTTACCTCTACATTAGGAGCAATAACAGGTTGAGAAGATTTTTGTTCATTTGCCCTATAAGCAGAAGAAAGTTGAGAAAATTGTTGTGCCTGGGGTTTGGGAGCATCATCACATGCATAATTCATTATCTGCAAAAGTGGTTTAACAATTAATTTATATAACATAAAGGTATAAGTGAACATATATTAATATAAGTAAATTGGTTGAGAAACTTATTGTTTGTCTGTACTATGAGAAGCGGTAGGTTGAGAAATCTGTTGTGCCTGGGGATTAAGAGAATCATCACATGTAGAAGTCATTATCTGCAAAATTGGTTTAACATTTAATTTAGATAACATAAAAAAGTGATATTTACATAAAATAACACGATGTATATTAGAAAAAATATAACATGATTATTGAACTCTCTTTTTTTAATGGTTGAAGGGATTTGACCCCTCTATCCACTATCCAAATCTGTTCATTGTGGTCTCCTATGACATAAAAAACTTTGTATACACTGGGAACACTGCAAAATTATTACGACATCCCAAAGAAAAGGTTAACCTCTATTGAATTTTCATCTGACTCTTCCATGGTTTTGGTCGATAATAGAACAATTGACCTATTTTGGTTTACGGGATCTGGGGCATAAAATATTTGTGTTACATGTGATGCCATTATAAATAGTTTGTCTTTGAACCCTTCCATATTGAAATCATATTTTACAAATACCAACTCATCTATTTTAATATCACTTCTTCTATAAACCCACTTGCATTGGAAAATCAGCACTCAGAATGTCATATAATCTAACTCCCATAGTTTTTTTGATGATGCCAAAGTATGACATATTCACATAAACTAGATTTCTATCCTTAACACTAGAAACATGCATTGCTTTAGCCACAACTGTAACTCCACTATTATGTTTGATATTATCTTCATCATGTTCATTACTATAGAATGTATAACCATTAATTACATAATCATTGTATGAAAATACATACAAACTTGGTCCTCTTTCTAGCCATTGAAGTCATTCTAATGTTGAGTCTGGATTTTTATTTGAATCCTTAAAATATGGTTCTAAAACCATCCTCTAAACTATTGATTATTTTTATTTGATATTCATTTTTCATCCCTTGATGGATTCAAATGCCTAAAAATTTCATTGTGGGTTTTAACATATGGTTCAATGTCCAAACTGTTTTAAAAAACATAAATTTGGGCCTCCTCTTAATCTATAATATTGATTGTGATAACCTACTTTTCATAAATTCCTTCACCCGCAAGTCACCCAGTGTGACAAGATTTTTTTAGAACAATGATCTTCACACCAGATATGTATTCTGTATAAAATTCAATGGCTTCCTCAATAATATATCACTCCACAATACAACCCTTTGGCCAAATTCGATTTTTGACATACCCTTTCAAAATCTTCATATACTGTTCAATGGGGTACATTCATCTATAGTGAATAGGATTTTATAGCTAAATCTATCTTACCAAGTGAACCATAAAATGAACAATCTTATCAAATATTTCTGCGGGAAAAATATTTCCAATTCACATAATATGATTACAATTTTTTTCCATAGTCAGTAATTTTACCGAGTTTATAACTTTGGTACATATATCTTTGAAGAAGAAAAAGAGGTTCGTTAATGTATGATGGAAATTCTTGGAGAAAAGGTAATTTAAATCTATAGGAATTAGATCTTATATCAGAACATATAATTCATGTTATTTCAGACCATTTAACTTTAAATTTTGTATTCACACGATGTTATTGATTTTTGAAGAATGCACTTATAGAACCTTTACGTCACTCAAGAAGTTTCAAAACCGTTATCTCTCTTGCTTAGAAAGAGTGTAATCAGTAGGAGGAATGAATGTTCGGTTTTCACCCTTCACGGGGGCCAAATCTTCTCATATTCCCATGTTAACCATGTCCAACCTAGCCTTAATTCCATCCTTTATTTTTTTAGGTGCATTTAGTAATGTGCTGATGACACAATCACTTACATTTTTTTGAACTTGAAAAACATTGATAAAATTTTGGACGTATAGACAATTCTAGAATGGTAATTAAAAAAAACTTATTTCTTTTTCCAACTGGTTTTGTAAGGTTTTTAAAAAATGGTTTAACAAAAGTAGTTTCCACATATTTAACATTCTCAAATAGTTGATCACCTGTTAGTAGACATGTTGTTGTACATTCTTCTGAACATCCATCGAATGATGTCGTCCAAGATTGGTACTTATGTAATCAAGGTAGAAATATGAAATTTTGTAAAAAAACAGTTTTCGATGAATGTTTCAACCTAATTGGGTTTTTCCTTGTTCGCAGATGGGACACACAAGATTTCTATTAATGCTATATCCTAACAAATTTCCATAAGCAGGAAAGTCATTTATCATCTCGTATAACATTGCTGTCAATGTGAAATATTCAATTATGTAAGCATCATACATTGTAAGACCTATATCCCATGATAATTTCAAGTCCTCGATTAATGTATCCAAATAAACATCAATATCATTACCTGGTTGTCTTGGTCCTCATATAAGCATAGATAACATGACGTGTTTTCATTTCTTGCATAACCACTATGGCAAATTATAATTTACCAACATAACCGGTTATGTACTAAGAGTGCTGCTTTGAAAACCAAAAGGATTCAGTCCATCTATAGATAATTCAAGAAAAAGGATTCTAGGCCTGTTTCCAAAGTCAGGATACTCATGATGAAATCTCTTCCACTGAGGAGAGTCTACTGGATGCCATATTTTTTCCATCTTTATTTCTTCTGTTTTCATGTCATGTCAATTTCCCTGTATTCTCCTCACTTCCATATAGGTTCCTAAACCTTGTAATGATTGGAAAGTACCATGAATCTTTTGTAATATTGGATTCATCTTTCTTTTATCGAGAATCACCACACTTTGAGAATTCATTAAGTGAGTTGTGTTCATTATGAAATAGTATACAATCATTTGGTTAGGCATGTATTCTTTTAAATATCATTCCCATTGAGCTTAGCATTTGTTTGGGGTCGTATGTTTGGCTCGAGAGCTTATTATCTTCTGGGAGCATGTCATTCAACAGAGCAAGTAATTCCATAAAAGTAGTGTCACTCCATCTGTTTTCTGCTTTCAATTTATACATCCTTATTACATCTAACAATGTTTTTTATTTAGTGAAACCATCATACAATGGTGTATTTTCACAACTCTTTAACCGCTCAAACAATTTTTGGTAATCAAGATGTTCATCTTCAACTATCCTTGTAAATTTCATAATACGATCTTCATCATCATGCACATCTGTAATCATTTCCACGATACAATATTCTTCATTTTCCACACTTGAAATCATATCAAATTATGCATAAAATGTAGTGTTATCCCAGTAACTAGCTATATTCTATTTTACCCATGTTTATTACAACATTTATAACTTCGATCTATTCCACGACTGATCAAGTGTTCTCCCAACTTCTCTAGACTAACTATTCATGAATAACAACAACATAAACATGGAAAAGGATTTGAGGAGGATCATATGCATGAGATTTTGTAAACTTGATGAACTCTTTCTCTCCATCTTCATACTCTTTTATCAGACGACTGGAATCCATACATTCTTTATTCATATCCATACTCTTTGATTTGGTGATATTAGTATTTAACAAAATAAATACATAAAATGTTGATATAAAAATTAACCAAGGATAAAATAACACACTCTTTTTAAAACTATTTATAAAATAATAAAGATCTAATTTAGACAAACCATTTAAACAGTTGAAATCCCAATAAAATCTATTTATAAAAATGAACACTCTTTGAAAAGAACAGTTAAAATCCCATTAAAATCACAGTTCAAATCCCATTAAAAAACCAACCATTTACACATATTACTCTTTAAAATAACACCATATTTTTAAAATAAACCAATTCGTTCCAAAAATACTTTCCCAAAACCCCAATTACTTTTTTTAAACCACTAAAAAGCTATTTAAAACCAGAAAATGGTATTTTGAACACATATAAGTTTTTCAAAATCATTTCAAAACACTTGAATCATTTTAAAAGAGCTACATAGGAATTTTCAGAAAGAGATAAATCCCAAGAGAGGTACTTTATACATTATGTTAAACTATAAAAACTTCAATCCTAACTTCATAACCATACTGGATACGTTATGTTATATGCCCATTTATTGGGTTCCCTCCCCATGTTTAACACTCTCACAATGATCCTCTCTAAAGGTTTAACCCTCACTTATACCAACATGCCACATGATGTTCCCAATTAATGGTGGCGTAATTTTTTTATTATCCTTTATTATACAATAATTAAAATACCCTTGACCTTACCCCCTCAAGTAACTATACATACCAATAAATCAAGTCATTATTGTAGGGTCTTTCCTTAACCAACCTCCCAATTTTTTGGGTTTCCTCTATTGGTCAATATATCATTCCAACCCAAAAACATTTGATCCTTTTGTGTTATCTTGTATAACATATGTAATGTTCATATACTACCTATTTACCACACCAATAATGGATAATGTGGGATGAAATTTAATTTTTGGATTATTTCCCAACATAATTAATGTATTCCGTATTTATGAGAGGGTTTCTTCTACAACACCTTCTAATCTATTTGTAGACACCAATAAATCCCTTACACATAATTTTTTATTCATGGGTAACCCATATAATGTATTTTTAATTAGATTCTACCCTTATGTAGTTCCTTCCATATCCTTATGAAGTAAATATAACATTGGGTCAAAAAATTGAAGGAAAGGGGTGATCTAGGACATCACATCGTGTGAGAACCATCTCATGGTGAACCCTAGAAGATCAAAAACAACGAGGCATGAAACAGTAAAGAATATTCAAAACCTCTATAGAAAGCCCTTGTATAATAGGAACCAAAAAACAATATGGAATACATAATATAAAATTTATATCAAATCCTCAAGACATTCAAACTCCAAAAGCACAAATTCCAAAATAAACAACCACCCCAAACCACTTTGGGTAATTAAACACAAGGTATTCCAGAAAATAACCTAACCACTTCACAACCTTATGAGGACCTTAATCACCATATAATGAAGTATGTCAATTTATGAAACCCGAAATAAAAGTATGATCTAGATTCACCACCCCATCTAAGGTTTGGGTAAATCCCATAACCCAAATAGATATACCTATTCATGAAAATAATTCACCTTAAGGGATGTTTCGTCACATCTTCTAAAGACCTTTCTAAGAGGAGAAAATTACACATAGTAAATATGAATTTATCCCATTCATGTTTCAAAATATAAAACAAAGAATATTAATGCACACAAAGTAAATAATTCAAATAAACAAAATTTATTGAGCACAAAACATACAAAAAAGTCTTCAAACATGCTCAGTCTTCTTTAAAAAACACCCATTCTATAAAATTTCCATGTTAATTATTTTTAAATACACAAACTCTTTGAAAACAATCCAACTCCTTGTAAAAATTCTTTACTAAAATTTGAACACTCACAAAAATCAATTTCATTAAGTTTTCCACATTTAAAAGGAGTATAAAGAATATGTTCACCAAAATCACACACTTGATTTGAAAATATTTCATTTTACATTAAAATAAAACCCACATTAACTTCTAACTATTTCAATAAATTTAAAACATTTCAAAAAAATTTATCTCAATTCTAATTTATTATTAGATTTGTATAATGAAATCAAACACTTTTTTTAAAATTTAAGATAATCAAAATTTATCTTACAAAGAAACCATTATGGCTAGTTTTAAAAACCAAGACACATTAAAAAATTTTATATTCAAAAAAATTTCCCAATTCAAAATGAAGAGGAAGTCTACAATTTGAAAACATTTTATGAACACCAAAATCCAAATTTTCATCCAAAAATGAAATTTTCTATAACATAAAACCCGCTTTTCAAAACATAAGACAAAAAATAAAGGCCAGAATAATTAATTTAAACATCCCACAACAATTAAAAATTACAATAAAACTCCCTTAATCAACCTCACATCAATGATCATAATCGTCAAGATTAATGAAAAATGCAAGGGATCCAAAACTAAAAATCTAGTGGGAAGAATAATTGAGCATGGTTTGACCATATGGGTTATATAACCATTCATGAACCACAAAAAAACCCTTGCAATGGTTATAGACCCATGAAAGGGGTCTACATAATTCTAGTCCATGCGAGTTAACATATAAACTTGGGATCTTTTCTTATTTTCACCTCGAAAGATCAAAATGACCCCAAAATCACCTATAAACACAATATGGATAAAAATACAAGAATAACATATCAAAAAACATTGAGAATAAATATGAAAAAAAATCTAGAATAACCAAACCAAGAGAACAAACAAATAGTGTCGGCTATTATTATTTCATGAATAAGAAGAAGAACTGATGTTACTCTCTAAGGGAGAGTACCCTTACTGGTAGCATCAGTGGTGCAAGAGGTGACAGAGTCAGCAGCAGCGGAGGAGGAGATGGAGGTTGAAGTGGACGCAGAGGAGGATAAGGAGGTGGAAATTTTAGTTGAGGAGTAGGAGGATGTGTTCACAATAGTGGTGATGGAGGAGGATAAGGAGGAGGATTCTACAAAGGAGGAGGAGGAGGAGGAAAAGCTGATGGCCTCAACGGCGGCGACGAAGGTGGAGGAGGAAGCAACAGATAAGGAGGAGGATTATGTGACATAGGGTTAGGCTTCCTCAAGAGCTTTAGGTGTGCAGAAAGAAGGGGACACTGTTTGGGCTCATTTATAAATTTGGGGAAAACATTTATCAGTACTTTTTTTGCCCTGATAAGTATTTTCCTTTATCAGTGCTAAACAAGCGCTACTAAATGTCCTCTTTATTAGCACTAAAATTTTGGTGCTGATAAATGTATGTTTTAGGAGTGATTTTTAACTAGCACTGATAAAATACACCATTTATTCATAATTATTAAATTATAACCAATACATTTATTACATTTATAGTTTTATTAATATATATATTTATTATATTTATTATAATTTGATAATTTTAATTATAATTATATATATATACTTGTGTCTATGTATATATTCATTAAAAACATATATTTATAAATAAATATATTAAAAAGGTATTCATAAATATATATTTATCATTTAAATAAATATTTTATAATTTTATATTTATATAAACATAATTTTATTTAATTAGTTATATATAATTATAAATATATATAAGATATTTAAAAAGTATATAATTATATATAACTAATTATTTAAAATTTTATATATAATAAAGACATTTATTTTTTATTTAAATATATTTATCATGTTTTAAGTATTTATGAGAACATAAATCTTCATATATATATAGGAAATGAATGATACACCAAGTATAATATTATAATATATATGGCCAACATTTGGGTAAAAAGCGAACGTATTCATGAGATGAATATGAATGTCCATTACACATCAATTGACACGTTCATTTGGGAACATAAATTTATTTAAATATATTTAAATTTAATAAGTATTTTTTTACATATATATTAAAAAGTATTTATATATAATATTATAAACATATAGTATAATAAATATATAATAAAGATATAACTATAACTAATAAACATAATAAACATAAATAAAACATAAACATAATAAACATAATAAAAATGAATTATTCATTTAATGTATTTTTGTAATAATTATTTTTGAATGTAATTAAAATATTTTTATATAAATTAATAATAATTTCTATTAAAAACTTTTATTGCCATTATTATTATAGTTGATAAAGTTTCCTTTTTATTAGTGTTTTTTTAGTGCTGATAAAGTCTAGATTTATCAATGCATTTTTCTAGCACTGAAAAAATCCCCCCTTTTATCAACAATTTCTAATTAGCATTGATAAAACCCAAGCGCTTCCCTTGCCCAAAGTTTTGGTAGTGTAAATATCTCACAAATGAAGAGCTAAATTTATTAATAGATAATAAAATCAATTAGAGAAATCAATGAATCAAATGTTCTGATACAAAACATGAATTATTTACTTCAAGGGATGATCCTTCATTACATTCATTAACCATTATTGTTAAATTAATTTATTTTTATAGTATATTTAATAGTGAATTAAATCATACACCCACATCAAAATTCCATGTTATAGTAATTCCAATTTCAAAATAATTATATATTTAATGATTATCAGATTCATAATTCCACAACCACGAATATTGATTTTAAAAACACTAGAAATCTCTTTTATCAGCCCTAATAATAGAGGCGCTATTAAAAGGGGCCCCTTTTATCAGCACTGATATAGGCCCTTTTTATCATTGCTGATAAAAGGGTTCTTTTATCACTACTTTTTTAAGCAATGATAAAAGTCAAAAAAAATATTATTATTATTATTTTGTAAATCAAAGGCCCTTTTAACATTTCTTGGACCACCCCTTTAACAACACTACCCCCATGCACCTACTTGCCACCCTCCCACTTGTACAACCCTGCCTCCACTTGGATTTGAACCCAAGACCTCTTCCTTCTGCGCATGCACCTCTACCACACACCCATTTTTTTCTTTTCCCCCTTTAATAATATATCTATTTGTTAATATATATATATAGTTATATTTATTAGTATATTAATATAGATTTATATTAGTATATATAAATAGTTATATTAATATATATTTATAAGATTAGTTTTTTTGATTAAGAGAATATATCATTAGTGACGAAGATCAGCAGAAGTACATGTGCAAAGCCATGAAGGGAAGTTGTCCTCCCAGAACCGGTTGGTAATGAATGGGCCTGAGTCCGCTATCTAATAGGATGCGTTGTTTCCTTCCCTTTTGTCGAAGTAGAAGGTGCATAATGAGAAGCATTGGTGAAGTGAGAGAATTTTCTTGATGATGGTGCCAAATGACTGGAGTCCGCCGTCGTTGTGATTAATAGCATCGATTACGGTGAGACAGACAGACTCAATGATGATATTGCCCCATCCATGTTCAATAGTGAGCATCATACTAGAAAGGATGGTCATGGCTTCAGCAACTGCTGGTTCCCAAAATGCCTGATGTGGTTCATATTTAGCAGCAAGGATCTATCCCAGATGATTTCGGGCAAGGAGACCGAGGGCAACAAGCCCATCCTTTGGAAGAGACGTGTCCACGTGAATCTTGAGAGTCCCTTCCATTGGGGGATTCTAATGATAGGGATGGGAGGGGGTAACACCATGAAACGAATTTCCATTGTGGCATTTCCAACCCTCAATCCAGGACATGGCCCGATCAATCCGGAATTTGGGGGGTCTGTGAGATTGATGAAAAACAGCATCATTACACTGGACCTAGATAATCCAAGCCAAAGTGCAAAGTGAGCCTACATCTGCCGAAGAGAGAGAGGAGTACCAATGCGTCAGAAGATCGGGAAGGTTAGAGACCAATGCCAGTGAAGCAACTGAAGTCAGGCCCCATTTATTCCAAATTTCCTTAGCTCCCAGGAAGCAAATGATAGCGTTCAAGGGAGTTTCTGGAATGTTCAGGCAGAAGGGGAAAAACAGTGTTGGTCATATGCCGGTGAACGAGAAGGATCATTATTGGGAGAGTTCCTGTGCAAACCTGCCACCAAAATTGACGAATTTTTGGGGGGACGTTGAGCATCCAAATCAATTTCCAAGGTCCCTCATCCCGATCGACTGAGTGGATTCCAAGAACCATTCTGTAGCCGGATCTCACCGTGTAGTCGCCCAAGATGTCATAGATCCAGAAGAGATGGTCAGGGCCGGCGTCTGGGACCCAGGTAATGCTAAGGATAATTCTTTGGTCTCTTTCGTTAAACCATTCGAGGATCTTATACAAACACAACCCTTGTCCCTGGTCGGAAAGGAGGCAGCTGACAGTGGCGTCTTCAAGACCTGGTTGGGCGGGGGATGTAGCCTGTATACCTTCCTTGTAAATAAGCTAGAGATTAGTCCAGATTTTGATAAATGAGCCAGTCCCAATCCTCCAGCCCAGTCCTTTATCCAAGAGCTTTTTAGCCCCCCAAATGATTCTCTAGAGGAAGCTAGGACACGGACCAAGAGAGGAAGAATGAAATTCCATGTGGGAAAGTACATAGCTCATAGAACTCATGCACATAGAGATTATGGACAGTTAATAAGCTGTCATCCTTTCTTGGCCAATAGCGCGTCGTTGAAGAGAGGGAAATTCTGGAACCCCATCCCACCCTCTGATTTGGGTTTGCATAGTTTCTCCCAGGCCATCCAGTGGGGTCTATTCCTTCCATCATTCTTCCCCCACCAGAAATTGGCAGTACGTGTGTGGATATGATCGACAATGGTCATCGGGAACTTAAATAAGGACATAAATTAGCTGGGGATAGAATGGATGATAGCTTTGATGAGGGTCTCTTTGCCGGCTTTAGAAATTCTTTTTGGGGTCCAGCCTTGAATTTTTTTCTCAATCCTGTCCACAAGAGATGTGAAGATTTATTTCTTGGACCGGACAATCACTGTTGGAATCCCAGTATACTTCGGATGTTTATCAACCATATGGATGCCGGATGATGCACAATGTTCATCCCTCTTAGAAAGAGGCACCCCAGCACTGAAGGATATTTCAGATTTTCCATGATTAATAGTTTGGCCAGATGCCTTCTCATACTAATGGATCACTTGATAGATCACCTGGCATTCATTAATTTTTGGTCTTGAAAAAAGGAGGCAGTCATCAGTGAAGAAGAGATGTGACACTAGAGGGCTAACTCGGAAAACTTTTTCCCCATGAATAGACTTAGAAGATACATCCCTGAAAATATGATTAGAAAAAACGTTAGCCACCAGTATGAAGTGAAAAGGGGAGAGGGAGTCTCCCTAGCAAAGGCCTCTGGAAGGGGAGAATTCTCTGGTGAGCTCCCCATTTACCTTGATTTTGAATGAGATGTTTGAGACACAGTTGATGACCATATCTACCCATTTAGCACAAAAACCCATTTTCTGCAAAACGAATCTTAAGAAGTGCCATTCAACTCTATCGTAGGCCTTGCTCATATCGAATTTCCAGGACATTGTTCCTCTTTTCGTAGTGGAGCGTGATTTCATAGAATGGAACACTTCATGTTCCACAATCACATTATCAGTGATCAGTCTCTTGGCCACGAAGGTGCTCTGATTTTCATAGATGATATCCGGTAGCCAAGTTCGCAGCCAATTGACAAGGATCATTGAGAAGATCTTGTAAGATACATTGCAGAGGCTGGTAGGTCGAATGTCAGGGATCGCCAAAGGTTTATTGATTTTTGGGATGAGGACGAGGACTGTTTCATTGATGTCCGCAATGCTATAATTACCATACCAGATAGATTTAATCAAAGTGCAGATGTCAAGACCGAATATATGCCAGTATTGCTTAAAAAATCGGGCATGGAACCCATCTGGTCCCAAGGCCTTAGTGGGATGAAGATGTTTCGGAGCCAGGCGTATCTTGTCATCTGTCACATCTTTGGTGAGCTTCTTATTGATCTCTTCCGTGATAACAGATCTAATACAATCTTCCACCTCAGCAGACAAGAAATGGGTTCCTACAGTGAAGATGTTCTGTAAAAATCATGTTAAGGCCTTGTGGATACCCTTGGTGTCAGAAACTTTGCTTCCATCGGGTTGTAAGATATAAGTAATAGATTTTTTCCTATGCCTGGATAATGCTTTCTGGTGAAAATACTGGGTGTTAGAATCCCCTTCTTTAATATGGTTGTCCCGCAAACGCATATCCCAGAAGCTTTCCTTGATACGCAGGGTCATGTCTAGCTCTCTTTGAGTAGCTCCAATCATAGAGAGATTTTAATTGGATGTGGGTTGTTTGAGGAGATTGTTCAGTCTCTTTTCAAGGATTCCATAGTGCTGGTCGGGGTGGAGGAATTTCTTATTGCTCCAAGAACTCAGATCGGATGTGACCTATTGGAGGTTGAGAAAGACATCCATGTGAGTACAATTCCATCTCGATCAGATCACCTCTTCGCATTCCTAATCTTTTGACCAGAAGCTCTCAAATATAAAGGGTCTATTGAATTGTCTACTTCATTCGCCATGTGTATAGTCAATGAGAATTGGGCAGTGGTCCAAGAAATTGAGGACCATGTGCTCGATATGAAACATGTTGAACAGATTTATCCAATCATTAGAGGCCATAAATCTATCAAGCCGCTCAGCAATGTGGGTGCCTTCTGTATTACTGTGAAACCATGTAAAAGGATTACCTGTGTACCCCAAATCGACCAGGTCCGCCCTAGAGACTTTATCCTTGAATTATGACATCGAAGCTGAGGGTCAGATTACTCCACCCCTTTTTTCCTTATAGAACATAATCTCATTGAAGTCTCCTCCGAAAAGAATAGGGCTCAGTAGGTCATGTCACAGCTTTCATAGGAGATCCCATGATTTCACATTATCATTATGGGATGACCAGCCATAGAATCCCACAAATTAAATTTTTGTGTGTGAATATATAAAATATATATATTGTTATATTTTTTATTATAAATAACAGTACATTATAAAAATAGATAAAATTTCAAAGCCATAATATCAATATTAATGTAATCTCTAGCAATAAATTCGGTCCTCATTGTAATAGGGAAAAAAGACCCCCTTAAAAGAGGCTGAAAATCCATCGAATGTTAAAAAATTGGAGTACCCCCACTTAAAACACATTTTTGGAGACCTTCTAGGCCTTTTAGCCTAAAAACGCAATTAATGGTTTACCCTCAATTCTTAGGGAGTAGAGCTTATTTTAGGCTTCGATTTGATAGGTGTTAGAGCTCAAATAGACACCCAAATCAAAAGTTTTGATCATTTGAAGTTTGAGTTGCATTTTCAACATATTTTAGATCTTTAATTTAGTTTTTTATTTTTTATTCAAATTTTTATTAAATGAATATTACTCAAAAAACATTACAAAATTATTAATTAGAAATATTTTCAAATTATTTCATAAACCTTTTTTACTAAATATATTATATATTAAGTTTAAATTTCTATTTATCCTTATATAAAACATATTTAATATATATATATATATTATATTTATATCAATATAAATATATTTATATATTTATATATATTTTTAAGGATTTTTGTTCAATATATCCCCTTTATCAGCACTAGTAAAAAACCGCTGATAAAGGGGGTTATTTATCAACGCTTTTTGTTAGCACTGATAAACATACCCCCTTTATCAGTGCTTTTTTACTAGTGATGATAAGGCTCAATGTTTCCCTTACGCCGATTTGTGGTATTGTCCTCTTTCTCATTCAAATTTACACCAAAAGAGTATGTAAATTCATATGAGAAAAAGAATTCAATAATGGAATGGATTTATAAAAACATAAAGTCCTACCTCAAAAATAGATTTCTTGGTAATGAAGTTGTGTTCACTTATGATGTCATCATCGATCCAAATGAGAAATTATTTGATTCCTCATAAATTATCTACTCCATTGACACTCTCAAATCAAAGGGTGTCCCACATGGATTTTTATTTTAGCACCAGACCCGACCTGGGATGGGTTTCAGTTGTTTTGCACAGGAACTGGGTGTGATGGGTTTGAGGTTTCAGGATAACATTGTAAAATTTCGGGTTTGAGAACGGTTTAAATTCTTGATTTTGGAAAGGTTTGTAGATTTTAGGCTGGTGTGTGGGCATTGCACGAAATCATAAGTCACGTGGTTAGCCTGGGTACCGATGTTGGCACATTTTAAATGGGTAAAGACAATTGCACAGTCTGCACATGGTCACTAAGCCATGCGGGGTTATCGTGCGACCGTGCTACATTAAAAATAATAAAAGCATTAAAATGGGAGTAAAATAAAAAGATAAACAAATTTAAGTGAATGAGTTGTTAAAATAAAATAAAATTAGTGAATTAAAATTTAAATAATTGTTTTAATCACAATATTTTTATTATTATTATTATTGAGATAATTATTATTATTAGTATTAACAATATTAATGTTATCATTAATATTAATAATCTTACAATTTTTTAGTGTTAATAATATAATTGTTATTATGTTGCCAATTTTGGGTATTATTATTACAATAATTATTAATATTATTACCACTATTAATATTATTAATATTCAAGTAAATATTTTTTTAGGGTTTAAACCTTTCTCCATCACACCCCCATTTACCCCTATCACACACACGCCCTCTCCCCTATTTGGTCGCAACTTCCCCCCACCATATTTATCATCCCCCTCCCTTCTAGCCCGCCATTCGTCGGCATCCCAGTGGACCTCACTCCTCCCCGCTCACCCTTACGTTGTTTCCCTCATCGTGACCCCTCCCTATCGGTGCGCACGACCAGACCGCTACTCCCTTTAAGCGTGCACCTCCTACCAGTGTGATTTTCGATGCCCTACTCCCCTTATACGGCGTGAATCCCTCTGACAACCCCCTTCTGTGTGAACAGCCTCACCTTCACTGCTCGCTTCCTCCCAAGGTAAGGGTTTGGCTTCCACTAGTATAGAGATTTGGTTTCCTCTGTGGGTGGGGTTGCATTTTTAGGATGTAGTCATGAATTTTTGTTTTTATTCATGTTGTTTAGGGTCTGTTGTGGGCTACTTGAGGGGCATTTAGGGCTTGGTTGAGGTGCGAATGATTTTTACACCATTTTTTTCAAAAGTATCTTGGTATGGGGTAGGTGATTCTGTGCATAACTATTAATTTATGAATTTTGTTTCATGATTTTTTTAATTTGGTATTTTTTATGAAATATATGTGGGGTGCATATATGGTTTTTAAAGAGTTTTAACATGGATTTGATCTGAATATATATATATACATACATATATATATAGTGTGAAATTGGGTATGTGCTACGTGTAAACCCCTATTATGCATTTTGAAAATGTTTTTCGATTGTGAAATTTATTTTATTAAAATATATATGTGGTGAAAGATCATGTTTTAATACTTTTATGTTGTGTATTTCGTTTTAAAGTGTCATTTGAAATGAATCCGGGTGTATTTTGAGTGTGAACTTTGGTTGCACCATTTTTTAACACATTATGAACTACTAAAATGGTTTATTGATTTATTTGTGTGGTGATAAAGTTTTAATTGGAATGGTTGAGCATGTGTTTAATTATTAAAGTATCATTTTTGTATAAAATTCAGTATTTATCATGAGTAGGCCATGGTGTGCCACTTATTTTCATTTTATAAAGCATGAAATTAATTTATTAAGCTATGTGTAAGCGGAAAATTCTCTTTTTGTATGGTATTTGTGTGTGTGTAAATTGTGGGAAGTGTGATTTAAAGTGAAATTGGTTTCTGTGAGGATTTGGAAGGGGTTTGGATTTTCGAAATGGTTAAATTGATTGTGTTCTTTTCTTTTAATATTTACAAATGGGTTTTATGAGTTATGTAAGTTTTGGGAAATGTTTTTTCCAATTGGTTTTAGTGTGCATTTTATTTTAATGAGTATAATTTGAGTGTGTTTTTTGTTTAATCTTTTGTGGTTCTAACCTTGATGTGTTTCATAAAATGTTTTATTGATTTATTAAATTATATGTGTAGTGTGTGGTCCCGACTTTGCAGTTCAGAGTCTCTGGGTCTAAGGCGACTCGCCTACATGTGCATAGGTAAGTAAATATATACATGTAGGTTCCCCTATTATGTGTATATTAATCCATGGCATCGAATTTACATGTATGGGGCTAGGTGTGCCTTTGTCTATATATAATAAAGGAATACACAAGTGAGTCGAGACTGGTATATGTGTATAAGTATCCCTATAAGGATCCCCTTGCACATGTTCATGGGCAATGCAAATGTATGCATAGTGGATAGGTTTCCTTTCATGTATGTGAAGGCACATATGCTTAGTGGGGGAGAAATAAATTTTTTCTAGAAAGCTCCAAGAGCTGAAGTAGATGGCTTGGTTTCCCCTTGAGGTAGGTCCCCTATGCCAATCCTTTAATTAGAATTTACATAATTTCTTAGCGTTATTTTAAATGTATATCACATTATTTTATTTTAAATGCATATAGAATGTATATATATATATATATATATAAATATATTTAAATAGTTGTGGTTCTTGAAAATTAGCTTCCAAGATGTTTTGAATGTGGAACGGGTATTTCCAAAGACAAGTGGCCTTCCGGTCAATTTTATTATAAAATTGTAATGACATGTTTGATTTTCCAAATAAATTCCAAAGTGATTTCCAAAATTGATTTTGGTGTGAACATGATATTTTAAGGTAATTTTACCTCCTTAAACGGATTACTTCATTATAAGCATGGTTTTAAGCTTGTTGTAAATAGGTGGTACCTTTGTTGTTTAGTTAAGCATTCAAATAGTTTGGAAACTTGATAGTGTTAGGTGATTTTATTTTCTAAAACAAAAATCACTTCTTGTGAATAATTAAATTCATTTGGAACTTTAATAATGGTTTGTGAAAAAATCCCTCTTGAGACATCCCTCCTTATTTTAGAAAATTATGTGTATGTTTAATGTGTGGATTGTGATATGTGCTAAGTAAAGAGGATTATGTATTTTCTATGATGGGAAAAGGGGGGATATTCTCAAAGAGGGAGATCGGTGGTGAGAGTGTGAGTTTATTTTTGAATAAAGAGAATGATATGTTAATGTATGGTTTCTTCATAAAACGTACCACCACTTGAAATGGAGCACATGGGAAAATTTGGATATCTAGGTGGGAAGACTAGGACTAGTGCTCTAGATGATACAGAAGTGGTTCATCCTAGTTTCATCTTGAAATATTGACACTACAACACTAACTAAACAAAATGATTATTGGATACCACTAGGATATGGGTGTGTTCCCTACTAGTGGCTCGTGCACGAGAATGTAGATCGGTGTGGCTCATATTCCACCTCTACACTAAGGTACTAGGATCATAGGTCCCTAACTAGTACAACATGTTTAGGGATTTCCCATGGTGGTTGTGATATGATTTTCAATTCATTTGTTTCATGCTTGTTTACTCTTTCATGAAAAATAAATTTAAATTTAAATTTATTCCCTTTCATTTTGAAATGTTAATGCATGTTTTGATTCTATTTTGAAAATTTAGTGGTGTAGAAATGTTTTCCTTAAAAATTTAAACATGTTACATGATTTTGGAAAGAATGAAAAACAATATTTTAATGGTTATTATTTTCTAACTTGCATGTTTTGGGTTTCTTTTTAAAGGTAAGGGCATAGGACGTTGTTGTACTCTGGCATTCCTGTTGAGCTTCTCGGTGCTCATGTCTACTTTATCTTTTTAGTTTTAGGGTCTAGTTTGGGATCACTCTTGCAGCGAGTGTGGTTATGTTCCATGGTGACCCATGAGGTCACAAGAGGTATATGTTGTTACTTAGTTTATTCCTTTTTCCACAACCAGTTTGTTCAGTTCATCTTCTATTATTTATCTATTTTGTTCAGTTTATATTTACTTATCTATATTTTTTTATCGGTTAAATCATTCCCAAACATTCATTTGATACTCGGGCACTCGTGCCAGCCCATGGGGATTAGGAACTCCCCTCCAGCCTTGCCATGGACTGGGTCGGGAGCCGGGTCGGATGGTGACCCGACTTGGTTCGTGAAGAAATGGTATCAGAGGAGGTTATGTTCTCTGGGGTCTTGCTCCTTGGAGTAGAGTCTTGGTGGATAGAAGCTAGGATTTTTAGGACTTCATGTCTTGGTTACGAGTAGGGTTCCTGGCCAGAATTCCTTGTGACAGTACTTGAGTTACCAGGGGAAGTCAGGTTCCATATGAGTTCTTTGGAACTTGTGGTCGCTAGTTATTTGGGAAATGAAATGGGAGATGGGTCAACAGTCTTAGTGAGCTTATAGGGCCTCAAAATACATGTGGACCCGGGAAAATTGTCCTAAAATACTCTCAGTTATGGTGGATTGATTGGCATATGGCCTCCAACCATATGTTCAAATCACCCGCCGAAAGTAGTTTCCTTTTGCATCGTTCTTTATCTCTTTGTTTTGGAATCATGGAAATTTTATCTTTAAGTAAAAATGATTGGGTGTTGGGGAGATGGAAAGTAAATTTTCAGAATTTAACCAAATGATGTTTTGTAATCTTGTTTTAAACAAGAATAATGAATTTTTTATTAAACGAATGAGAATGAAGGGAGGTTTTTTGTGCATTGGAAAATTATTTTAAATGTAATGTTATGAAAATTGACGTGTAAGGTTTGAAAATTGTTGGTCGTATGTTTTTTTTTTGAAAAATTGAAAGGTTTTTCTATGATCCTTGGTGTTCTCATGGGTGACCACATGCATGGGTATATATGGGAAGGTGAATTGTCAATGGCATGAGCGGATGAATGCTTGGATGGGCATGAGGTGGGTGCCCGATGTGGCACGAGATCATGCATGTTTGAGGCCCATGGGATACCATTAGTGTTTATGAAAGCCACCAATTTTTTTTTATTTTCAAAAGGTTATTTCGAAGGAAATTTTTGTGTTTTAATAATTGGTGGTAGTGTAGTGTGTCCTTTGTATTTTGGGAATATTTTTTATAATAAATTTCAAGATGAGAACCTTTTTTGGTTAACTTGTGTGTTGAATTTGAGTTATAGGTTTTCCTTCTTGGCTAGTGCACACACCCATAAAGAGTTAATGCATGTATGAGGTGCGGCTATGGGCAATTCACCATTGCCAAACCCTCTAACTTCCATCGGTTAAGTCCTTTTCTCTTTTTTCAGTTAAATGGATATTTTTTCAGTGAAATAGTGGTTATGGGGGGTTAGAAAAGACCATAGTTCATTAATTTGACTGAGTCATCAAAGGCAAAGTTTCTTGTTGTCATGTTTAAGGGTCATGTTTGAGAGAAGTGAAGGGAATTCAAGTGAGTGAAGGTGAAAGAGGTCTAGGTTAATTATGTTGGTTGTGTTAGAAAAGACCTTGGGTCTCTTGTTGGGTTCATCTATGTAGAGGTTTGTTTTGGGACACTAATGTAGAAAATTAGGTTTGGATTCAAAAGGTTCGATGCACATGCATCTTCTAAGCCCCTATATTTGTGAATGTGCCATGCGGGAGCGATAGTTTTACTAGATTTGGTGTGTTCTGTTGACACTATTGGATTGCAGTGTAGTTTCTTGTGGCACCAATACGGAGAAGTTTCAACTAGGGTTTTTGAGTCCTTGACTACAAGGCAAGAGATGCTTCAACCATTAGAGCTACAGCCATAGATCTCAGAGTGAAGCTGGCATGTAGTCCGGAAACCCCGGGGGCTATGAGGAACTTCGGTCCAATGTCTATCTTTAGGTTGGGAAAAGAAGACAGTGTAAGTTTTTTTGTGAATCCATTGTATTCTAAGAGTTCATGTTGGATGAAGGGGTTGTGAGGACCATGTTTCTTAGTGGGGTATTTGGTTGTGCGAGAATACACTAGGTTAACTCATTTCAGCAGTTCTGTTTCGGTCCATTCTAGTTAGTAAAGCTAGTTGGTATTTATGGTGGTGAGACCCTCTGTGGGTCTTTCTGAAATCTCCCCTAATGTAAATCAATGTTAGCGTTTTTGTTATGGTGGGGAGTCCATTCGTGCCTTCCCATGTTAGTAATTTAGTTTCGTCCTTGGAGTTGGCTTGGAAATTGGTAGTCTCATTTGGAGCTATCCAACCTTAAGAACCTTTCTTAAGAAAATGTTGGGGCCATCGTGCACCCAATGGTTTTGTGAGGAAAGGTTGTGTTAGCCTCATTGAGTTCGTTTCTTATTTGTGGTATAATGCATGAGCTTAGTTGGGAATGTTTTAGGTGTTTTTTCTCGGGATAGTAAATGGTACGTTGTTGGAGTTTCTATAGTTTGATTATAAACTGGATGTGTTTTGGCTTTGGGGGGTGGGCGTCGCTTGGTTGGGAGTCCATTTTGGGTCTCCCGAGTTTATTTTGCAGGTCATTTTTCTTGGTTGACAATATTCTTTCTTCTAT
This sequence comes from Viscum album, assembly GCA_963277665.1. NCBI lineage: Eukaryota > Viridiplantae > Streptophyta > Magnoliopsida > Santalales > Viscaceae > Viscum > Viscum album. The sequence goes on from OY728155.1 coordinate 142,433,692, forward strand.
ATCATTTGTTGTCTGTCAAGAACCTATTTGAGCTAAGAGGGTGTATTGGTTCTGTTTTCTGAGACATCATGGGATGGATTTCTGAGGGTGGAAGGTGTTTATGGTGGAGAAAATGATCACACCTTGATTTTTATTTTAGCCATGGCCAAACCCATGTTAGGTTTCAGTTTTTTTTTTCCGGGAACTAGGAGTGATGGGTTTGAGGTTTCGGGATAACATTGTTGAAGTTTAGGTTTTATCCTAGTTTAAATTTTTGATGTTTGGAGTATTTTTCAGATTTTAGGTAGGTGTGTGGGAACTTCACGGTAGCGGAAGCCATGCGGTTAGCCGAGGTACCCATGTGGGAACTTTCTGAATGGGAAGAGCCAACCACACGATCTGTGCATGGTCAATGAGCATTTCAGGGTGACCGTGTGGCCGCACTGCATTAAAAATAATTATATCATTAAAATACAAGTATAATAAAATGATAAATAAATTTAAGTGAAGGAGTTATCTGAATGAATTAAAATAAGTGAAGTAAAATTTTAATAATTATTATATTATTATTATTATTATTGAGAGAATTATTATTATCGGTATTAACATTATTAATGTTATCATTGATATTATTAATCTTACATTTTTTAGTGTTAAGGCTATAATTGTTATTAAGTTATTAGTTTTGGGTATTATTATTACTATAATTATTAATATTAATTCAATTATTTTTATTTTTAATATTTAATTAATTATTTTTTAGGGTTTAACCCTTTCCCCCTAAACCCCCCTTTCCCCTACCATGCACGCCCGCCCTGCCCCCTGTTTGGTCATGATTCCCACCACCACCATACGTGATGTCCTCCTCCTTTTTGGACAGCTGTTCGTTGGCATCCTGGTGGCCCTTGCTCTACCCCGCTCACCCTCACACCATTTTCCCCCAATGCAAACCCTCCTAGCTGGTGCACACAACCTGGTCGTTTCTCCCTTTTGGTACACACCCCCTATCAGTGAAATTTCTGGCTCATCTCTCCCCTTCTCTGGCACCACTCCCCCCTGGAAAACCCATTTTGCACGACTAGCCTCACCAATGCCGCTCAATTCCTCCCCGGGTAAGGGTTTGGCTTCCACTAGTTTTGGAATTAGTTTCCACTGTGGGATGAGTTGTGCTTTTATGATGATGGCTTGAATTGTTGGTTTCGATCATGTTGCATAGGGTACATTGCCAGCTGATTCATGTGCGACTAAGGTTTCGTTGAGGTGTGAATGGGTTTTACACAATATTTTTCGGAAGCGTCCTCATCTGGGGTAGGTGATTTCGTTCTTAACAAGTAATTGATGAATTGCATTGCTTTATTGTTTAATTTGGTATGTTTTATGAACTATATGTGGGGTACATATATGGTTTTTAAAAAGTTTCAACATGTGTTTGATCTAAAAATATATATTTTTATTTCAAATTGGGTGTGTGCTAGGTGTAAACCCATATTTTTAATTTTGAAAATGATTGTGGATTATGAAATTGATTTTATTAAAATATATATGCACTGAAAATCATATTTTAATACTTTTTGTTGTGTTTTTGGTTTTAAAGTGTAATTTAAAATGAATCCTGGTGTATTATGAGTGTGAACATTTGTTGAACCATCTGTAAACACTTTATAAACAACTCAAATGGTTTATTGATTTATTTGTGCAGTGAGAAAGTTTTAATTGGCATGATTGATCATGAATATAATTATTAAAGTGTAATTTTTGTATAAATTTGAGTATTTATTGGGTGTAATCCTTTGTGTGCCACATAGTGTCATTTTATAAAGCATGAAATTAATTTATTAAGCTCTATGTAAGCTGAAAATTTTGTTTTGGTTTGGTATTTGTGTGTTTGTGTAAATTATGGGAAGTGTGATTTAAAGTGAAATTAGTTTATGTGTGTATTTGAAAGGGGATTTTCTTTTTGAAATGGTTAAGTTGATTATGTCATTTTCTTTTAATATTTCCATATGGGTTTTATGAGTTATGTAAGTGGTGTGAAATGTATTTTCAAATGGTGTTAGTGTATGTTTTATTTTAAAGAGAAGAATTTGAGTGTGTTTTTGGTGTAAACTTTTGTGGTGCTAACCTTTATGTGTTTCATAAATTTTTTTCTGATTTATTAAATTATTTGTGTAGTGTATGGTCCTTACATTTTGGTTTTGAGTTCTTGGGTCTAAGCGGACTCACCTATGTGTGCATAGGTAAGTAAATATATATATGTAGGTTCCACTGTTACATGTATATTAATCCATAGCATTGAATTTACATGTATGGGGCTAGGTGTGCCTATTTGTATATATAAAAATGCATAGGCATGTGAGTGGAGACTAGTATATGCGTATAAGAATACTTGTAAGGACCCCTTGCACATGTTCATTGTCCATGAAAATGTATTCATAGGGGATAGGTGTCCTTGAATCTATGTAAAGGCACATATACTTAGTGGGGGTAGAATCATCTTTTAGTTAGAAAGCTTCAAGATATGAAGTGTACGACTTGGTTCCACCTTGAGGTAGGTCCCTAATTCCCAACCCTTTAATTAAAATTTCCATAATTACTTGGTATTCTTTTAAAATTATTTACCTTTCATTTAAATGAAATTCATATTAATTCTATATACATATGTATATATATACAAATAAATGGTTTTGGTTATTGAAAAGTAGATTCCTATATATTTTGGATGTGAAACAGGTATTTAAAAAGACATGTGTCCTTTCAGTCGATTTTATTATAAAAGTGTAATGACATGTTTGATTTTACAAATAAATTCCAAAGTGATTTCCAAAATGGGTTTTGGTGTGAACATGATATTAAAATGTGATTTCACGTCCTTAAACGGATTTCTTCATTATAAGTGTGGTTTTAAGCTTGTTGTAAATATGTGGTACCTTGGTTGTTTGTTTAAACATTCAAATGGTTTTGCAAACTTGAAAGTGTTAGGTGATTATGATTTCTAATATAAAAATCAATCCTTGTGAATAATTATTCCCATTTGGAACATTAATAATGGTTTGTGAAAAAACCCCCTTGGTACATTCCCCCCATGTTTTAGAAAATGATGTGTGTGTTGAATGTGTGGATTGTGATATGTGATGAGTAAAGAGGCTTGTGTATTTTGTGTGACAGAAAAAATGGGGGATGTTCTGAAAGAAGGAGATCAATGGTGATATGGTGAGTTAGTTTTTGAATAATTATAATGATATGTTCACGTATGTTTTCTTGATAAAACTCACCACCCCTTAAAATGGGTCACATAAGAAAACATGGTTATTTGGGTGGACAGACTAGGACTAGTATGCTAAATGATACAGAAGTGGTCCATCCCAGTTTCATCTACCAGGACTGATGCTACAACACTAACTAAACAAAATGATGATTATAGACCACTAGGTTATGGGTGTGTTCCCTACTAGTGGCTGGTGCACGATAACATAGATCATTGTGTCTTATCTTCCATGTTTACACTAAGGGATGAGGATCCTAGGTCCCCAACTAACACTAATTGCTTATGGATTTCATAGGGTGCTTATGATTGTATTTTCAGTTTAGTTGTTTCAGGATTGTTTCCCCTTTTGTGAAAACCTTATTTGAATTTAAATTTATTCCCATTCATTTTGAAATGTTAATGCATGTTTGGATTCTATTTTGAAAATGTAGTGGTACATAAATTTTTTCCTTAAAAATATAAACATGTTACTAGATTTTGAAAAGATTGAAAAACAATATTTTAAGGGGTATTATTTTAAAACTAGCATGTTTTGGGATTCTTTTAAAGGTAAACGCATCGAGAGTTGTTGTACTCTTGCATTCCTACTGAGCATCTCGGTGCTCATGCTTGCTTTATCTTTTCAGTTTCAGGGTCTATTTTTGGATTGCTCTTGCATTGAGTGTGGTTATGTTCTATGGTGACCAAAAAGGTCACTTGTGTAACACCCTATGATTTCATAGTAAGTTATCTCTTTATAGTAATTTAATAGCTTATATTTCCTACAACAACGACTTGGCTTGTGTTATATGAAAGATTGTGTTTTTGCGAAACAACACAATAGTATTATAATTATTTAAATGAAATATTAATTTATCAATTAAATATTGTAATATGAATACAAAAATATAAATTTTAAATATTATTAATAATTTTTTCACATAAATAAAATATATTTATAATGAAATGTATAAGTTTTGTTAAAATATTTATATATTTAGAAAAGCATTTTTTTTAAAAGCTACTTTTTATGTCCTTTTGTGAAAAATTATAAAATTAATTTTATACACTCATAAAAAATTGAATTTGGTAAAATGGACCTCATTTTTGAATTCGGACAATCAAAATTTTCTTAGGGTGAATTTTTGGTATATTTTTGAAAATATTCAATTTTTGATGAATGGTGAAAAATACTGCACAACACATAAAAACTGATTTTTTCATTTAAATAATTATTTTTAATTTAAATTTATATCTTAAAGAGAAAATAGATACATAATACATATATTAGTACAGTGTAAGTCATTGGATTCATTTTATAATAATATTAGATAAATAAAATTTTATTGAACCTTTTTAACGTCTTTTTACCCACCTTCTATGCACATTTACCCACCTTCTAGACACATTTGAAAATTTTCATAAAACATAATTTTACTATTTTTGTGAATTGTAATTAAAAAATACAAGAGATATGGTTGACATCAGTATGTATAATGTGGCTCAATAGGATGAAAAAAGTTTTTGGTGAATAGTATCTTTTGAATTTTATTTACCACCGTTTAAAGTATATAAGGTAATTAAAGGTAAAAATAATATTAAAATTACCCCAAAACTTGTCCTAAGTCTATTTGATAAGTTTATTTCGTCCCAAACCAACCTTAGGACAAAACAATATCCTTTTGATCCATTTGGGTTAGATAAGGACATTTATTATATTTTATTTAAAGAAGAGTTAAAAGTGTTTAATTCAATGTTTAATAACTAAACCATTTTTAATATAGGGTTAATCATAAAATAAATTAGACTATAAATATTAATTATAAATATAAAAATATTTCATACATCATGGTATTTTATTTATAATTTTTATACATTAAATAATTAAAAATATTTATGACACAATAATGATGCAGTAATTACCTTATTAATGAAAGATTAAAATAATTGTTATTATAAATATTAAAATAAATGTAAATTTAAACTTTTGATGCCATAAATGAATTTTATAGGTGAATATGAAATTTTAGGGTTGATTAAATGTAATTTGTTCTATGTAATAAAGTTTTTATGACTTTCAGAAAAACCAAATACTAAATAGTGTTAAAATTGACATAAATGAGTTTTTAAAACAAATACTATATTATTAAATGATATAATATTACTAAAAATCTATGATTCGGACAAAGGAATTATATAATGTTATATATGTCACTAATTAACCACTTTAGGTTCTCTTTATATTTTATAGTAACTATATTAACCTTGTAATATTAAAATACAAGAAGACATGGTAAAAGTTAAACTATTTAACTAAGAGTTAAATCTAAATGATAACGTTAATATGATGACATAAATTTTTCTAAAACATATTGGTTGAGAGGAATTAGACCCATACCCACCTTATTCTCGAAATAAATCTATTTTGAGGTATTAGAAACCGAAAATGAATTTATTATATATTAATATTTCAAGATTTTCCTAAAGTTCCCCTCACCTCTCCTATAAAAGGGTACTTACCCTTCTCATAAATTCACATCTCCAAAACCATTAGGCTCTGCCAAAACCTGCTCAAAGATCCTCCCAAAGACCATAAATTCATCCTAGATGCCATAAATGGATCATAAATCCAACCTAAGAAGCCATTTTTCTCAAATCAAAAGGAAGAACCCAAAGAAGAGGTAATTATTTCATCACCTCTTTCAAAGTTCTTTTCTTGTTACACTTACTCTTTTTTTTCAAACCAAAATAATAACTCGAATACCTTATACATAATAAGATGTTATTATAAATATGGTACAACCATATTCACTATTCTATCCATCCTATGAATGACAAAGTCACTATGCCTCCATATGAACGGCTTACCATCTCCACATCGTGGTGTAGTTTGTTATTCAACACTTCATTATTTGGATAGGTATAATAATGAATATAATTGATGTAAATAATAAATATAACATGTTAATAATTATTTATATATAATATATCATCCAATTAAATATTATTTCACCATCAATAGAATGATATCGTCGCTCGTGCATACGTACGACTTACCTTCTCCACGACGCGTTGAGATTCATTTCCACGTTCACAATTCAAAGATGGTTATAAAAATATATATTATTAATAATTATGTAATATATGAAATAATAATGATACATTAAATAAATATATATATATGTATTTATATATATCTCATTCACTTACTTCTGTTTAATATGATATGAAAATGGAAACGACGTTTATGCGTACGTACAGCCTACCATCTCCATAAATGGTGTTTTTTCATTTCATGTATATATCTATTATAGATACTTATATTCTGAATATATATGATAAAAAATAAATTTTTTTTATTCTGGAAACAATTATATCATGATATAAGTGATACGATCAAAAATAACAAGTTAAAACACGTACAGTAAAGAATGCAATTATTACCCAAAATGTTATTTTAACATAGAAATTAGTATTAAATGGGTAGTATAAATACATAAATGAATCAAGTATGATATCATAAATATGAATATGGTTATGGTATAATTTAATAACATACAATAGTCAACATAGAGGAGGTTAAACTTACCCTCGGCCAAAGGAAAATACAAGGTAAGGGTTAATTCTTCAATATAATTATTATCCGAGATTGTTTATGTGTAAGTATTTAATGGGAAATTTGTATAATCCATGTACATGTTTCATAATGATGTTTAAAAAACAAATATTTTAATGTTTTGTGTAAGTTAATATTTAGAAAGATCAACATTTTAAATGTTTTAATGATTTATTTTTCTAAATATTTTTAATTAATGTCCATGTTTTAAAAATGTTTTTAAAGATTTATTTATATAGACATGATTGTTTTAGAATGTTAATTCCATTAAAAAGTTTCAAAGTGGTATGGGACACTTTGATTCAAAAATATTTTTTAATGACTTCTTTTATAAATGTGTGACTTTTAAATGATTTCACAAAAAGGGATATTTCTCTCAAAGAGTTTTACTAATCATTTTCAACTATGTCGAAAACCTTTACTGGATATTATTTTTGATTGAGGTTGATTTATTATAATATAATCTTCTATATTTTATTGAATGTGCTATGATATGTTTGACTGTAGATGTGCTATTTTTATATCATTCATATTTTATGGTTAAAGTATTGACATGTCATATTTTTGATTTAATACGAATGTTTATGTTATGTTTCAAAATATTATTATAAGGAATGTATTGGACTTATTATGTAATGGGAGGGGTCTGCTATAGCCTCTTGATTCATTAGTAGGTCTAATGAGACAAACTAGTGTCTTGGTACAAGGCCTTGAAAAAATTTATATTTAGGGTCTTGGCACGATGCCTTGACTTTATAGTTAATATGTCTAGCATTATGCATTCCATCAGTATGAGATTAGTAATCAATGTTACATGTGATTATTCAACTAGTATAATATCCATGTGAATACGTAAATGGCATTGTTTTATTTATCGTTGCTTTATTATCCTGAATTTGATGTTTAAAGAGCTTGTGTTTCAATTTTATACCTTTCCATAAAAGATTATGATTATTCATGGGAGATTTCACTATATTGTTTATCCTTTCTGAGTATTTGAGCTCACCCCTTTATTATGTTTTATTTTCCCAGGATTCCAATAATTAAATTATGATTTATATGCATGTTTAAGCTAAGGGAATAATGGTATTCTCAAAGTATTATTTATGTTGTGTTTTATGTTAGAAATTGTAATGTAAATTTCATGTATGTAATCTATTTTTCAAGACTAATAAACTGATCGGTCCATTGATACTTGATTCCATGAAATAAAACTAATATATTAAAATAATGCATCAGATCTAGGATTCTAGGGTTGGGGCGTTATAGTTGGTATCATAGAATGTTTAGAAATAACTTTGAAAATTGATTTAGATAAACTCTGATTAAGAAACATTACCCAATGATAGAATTTGTGGATTAGTATACAAGAACATCCAAAAATTTTGGTAATTTAGATATTTTGTGGATTTTCCAAGAAATGCATCCCTGTCTAGATACTACAACTGGATGTGGTTCTGGCATTGATTTTCCTTGGAGTGAAAAATCTGACAAGGAGTTTCAGGCATGACCCGGGGTATCCTGGTACATGACAATGAGCCTTACTATGCCCCTAGTTTGACACTCCCAGGGGATATGATTAGGATAATTCACATTTTATTTCCAAACCATTATGAACTATTTATGAGAAAATATGTTGGAAAAGAAATAAATTTTATTATTGTGGGACTAGAAGTGTGTAATTATTCGATTAATGCTGAGAAGCTTTATAGTTTTTAGATTATACATTATGATATGATCTAACCTACTGTATGTCGTCATTTAGAAATGGAGCCTCATAGAAGGAATTAAAACTCCAGCAATACGCATGGTCCAAAGAGTAAGAAGGATCATATATTTCATGGTTTTAAGCCAAAATTTAGAAGGGAAATAGTCTCCCACATATCCGCATCATATGAAGAAATAGTATCATGTGTCATTACGATAAGTAAAGAATTATCTTAGTCCTATGACATTAAAGGGAATCAAGAAAAGAAGAGGATGGAAAAAAAATATGGATGAAGGGAAGAAGGGAAATAAGGATTTTCCCACATGTGATAATTGTGGAAAAAATACCCTTGGTAAATTCTTAAAGGGAATGGGAGTATGTTATAAGTGTGCAGAAAAATGACACCACGTTCATGATTTCAAGGGTAAGAAAAATGTTTCAAAAGTACAATGCTTCATCTCTAGGGTGTTGGGACATTACGTGAATAAATGTCCCAATCATCATAGTATGCCTCACATGATGCTACTGGATAAAAATCAAGTTATGATACTACTATAGAGGAAGAGAAATCACTAGTGTTCTTATGTTGTTGTTAATGAATTATGTCATTTGAGTGTTATATCAATGATGTACTGGTTATATGAATTATGGAAATAAATAAGGATTGTATTGCAGTACTATTTCGTTGAGGATTTGAGATTATATGGTTCTAATAAAAGTGACTCAATAGCAGGTTAAACTTTTTCAGAAAATACATAGTTAAAGGAAAGATAAACCTTTATATGGTTCTGATACTAAGGTAGTGATTTTGGAATAAGATATGAATGATTTGGATGAATTATATTGGATATTCATGACTACCTTGAAATTGATTAATGAATTCTATATTCCATCATTGTTGGAGTTTACAAAATTTATGGTTTTAAGGAGTATATCCAATATTCTATGTTTTACTGAAGGAATAATGAAGTACATACATATTCAAATATGGTTTTATGGTAATTCAGGTTGTTACCTTGTTTTAATAAAATACATTATGAAGGTATTCACATGTTGATCTTTATTATATTTTTTGACCCTCCTTATAAATTTTTGGACTGTGAGTTTGGACACAAGTATTTTGGATAAGTCTAAAGGTTGTAATTGAGTAAGTTGAACACCTGATTTTTTGTATGAGGTTAAAGTAGTATTTGTTAGATACTTTGACCTAACTTTTTAGTGTTTAGTAAAAATTTAGAGAATTAAGTGAATACATGTGGACCTTATGATTTATCAAATGTTCTTTAGGAATAAAAATATCTTTTTTAACATTCATTTCCTAGTATAAGGGATGATGTCAAAATAGATCGAAGCACAACCTAATGATGAGATTATGATTATGACAAGTAATTAAATCAAGTATGTTTTCTTGAGTACTTATCTTGATAGTAAATTAATCCCTTCTCTTAAAAAAACTATCCAAAAATGTGTTATCCTAATACCTTAAGTTTTTTTGAACCGATGATACTTCAAATCATCATAGATTGATTGATTTGAGGCCCTTAATTTTACATTTACTGTTCACTTGTTTGTGATTGGTGACCTCAATCACACCCAATAAATATTTAAGTTTTCCCTCCAATTATGAGTCTCTAATTTCCACCAATGTTCTCCTGCTCAAAATCCTAATTTGGGGGTGAATTTTTCATTTCTCTTTCCCTCTAATTAAGATTAAAATTTATTAAGCCTATTACCGATGTGGGTTTTCTATAAAGGTATTTTCTATTTTCAACCTTTTATTTTCTAAGAAAAATTTAAAATTACGTAGACCTAAATTATAGATGGATGTGAGAATGTAAAACCCCAAGATTTCATAGTAAGTTTTCTCTTTAAAGTAATTTAATAGCTTATATTACACACAACATCGACTTGTCTTGTGTTATATGCAAGACTGAGTTTCTGCGAAACAACACATTAGTATTATAATTATTTAAACGGTATATTTTTTTATCAGTTAAATATTGTAATATGAATAGTAACATATAAATTTTAAATGTTATCTATAATGTTTTCACATAAATTAAATATATTTATAATGAAATTTATAAGTTTTGTTAAAATATTTATATATTTAGAAAAGCTATTTTCTTAAAAGAACTATTTTTATGTCCTTTTGCGAACAATAATAAAATAAAATTTATACACTCCTAAAAAATTGAATTTTATTAAATGGACTTCATGTTTGAATTTGGAATATCAAAATTATCTTAGGCTGAATTTTCGGTATTATTCTAAAAACATTCATTTTTTGATGAATAGTGAAAAATACTCCATAGTACTTAAAAACCGACTTTTTCTTTTAAATAATTATTTTTAATTTAAAATTTTATCTTAAAGTAAAAAATAGATACATAATAAATATTAGTACAATGTAAGTCATTGGATTCATTTTATAATAAGTTTAGATATATAAACTTTTATTGAACCATTTTAACATCTTTTTACCCACCTTCTAGGAACATTACCCATCTTCTAAACACAATTACTAATTTGCATAAAATGTAATTTTACCACTTCTGTGAATTGAATTTCAAAAATACAAGATACACATTTGACATTATGAAGTAAAATTGCATTCAATAGGATGAAAATAATATTTGGTGAATAGTGACTTTTGGATTTTATTTACCACAGTTAAAAGTAAATAAAGCAATTAAAGGTAAAATTAATATTAAAATTACCAAAACACATGTAATAATTATATTAGATAAGTTTATTTCGACCAGAATCAATATGAGGACAAAACTAAGATCCTTTTGATCCATTTGGATTAAATTAGGACATTTATTATATTTTATTTAAAAAAGAGTTAAAAGTGTTAAATTAAAAGTTTAATAAATAAATAAAAAATTAATATAGGGTTACACATAAGATAAATTTTACTATAAATAATTATTAGAAGGATAAAAATATTTTTTACATCATGGTATTTTGTTTATAATTTTTAGACATTAAATAATTATATTTATTTATGACACAATGATGATGCAGTAATTACATTATTAATGACATATTAAAATAATTGATGTTATAATATTAAAATAAATATAAATTGATACTTTTGATTACATCCACGATTTTTAAAGGTGAATATGAAATTTTAGGGTTGATTCAATATATATTTTTTCTAAGTAATCAAGTTGTTATGTCTTTCAAAAAAATCCAAATACTAAATAGTGTTAAAATTGACATAAATAATTTTTTAAAACAATTACTATATTATTAAATAATATAATATTCCTCAAAATATAATATTCATCCAAAAGACTTATATAAAGTTGGATATTTCATTAATGAAACACTTTAGGTTATATATCCATTTTATAGTAACTATATTAACCATGTAATATAAAAATACAAGAAGACAAAGTAAAAGTTAAACTATTTAACTAGAAGTTAAATCTAAAAGATAAGGTTAATATGGTGACATAAATTTTTCTAAAACCTATTGGTTGAGAGGATTTCGATCCATCCCCACATTATCCTTGAAATAAATATATTTTGATGTATTATAATCTAAAAATGATTTTATAATAAATTAATATTTCAAGCTTTTCCTAAAGTGCCTCTCACCTCTCTTATAAAAGGGTACTTCCCCTCCTCTTAAATTCACACCTAAAAATCCATTAATCTCAGACATAACCTGATAAAATCTTGTCCCAAATACCCTAAATTCATAATAGATTCCTTATTTTATCATGAAGCCAACCTGTGGAGCCCTTTTGTTCAAATCATAAGGCGGATCCCGAAAAAGAGGTAATTATTTCATCACCTCTTTTAAAGTTTTTTACTTCTTCCACTTCCTCCTTCTTTATTGTTTCAATAAAAAAAATAATAACTCCAGTACCTTAGACATACTTATATGTTATTATAAATATGGTACAATCATATTCATTATTTTATCCATCCTATGAATGAAAAAGTCACCATACGTGCGTACGTACGGCTTTCCGTCTCCACGTCGTGGTGTAGTTTGTTATTCAACACTTCATTATTTGAATGGGTATAATAACGAGTATAATCGATTTAAATAATACATATAACTTGTTATAGATTAATTATATATAATATAACATCAAATTACATACTATTTCACCATCAATAGAATGATATCGTCGCTCGTGCGTACGTACGGCTTACCGTCTCCACGACGCATTGAGATTCATTTCCACATTCACCATTCAAATATGATTATAAAAATATATATTATTAATAAATATATAATATATGAAATAATAATTGTACTATAAATATATTGATATATATTTTTTTACATATATCTCATCCACTTACTTCTGTTCAATAAGATATGAAAACAGAAATAGCGTTTATGCGTACGTACATGCTACCGTCTCCATAAATGGTGTTTTCCATTTCTTGTATCTGTCTATTATAAATATTTATATTCTAAATATATATGATATATAAATAATTTTTTATATTCTATAAGTAATAAAATCATTATATATGTGATCTGATTAAGAATTGAAAGTTAAAACACATACGATAAAGAAAGCGATTATTGCGAGAAATGTTATTTTAACATAGAAATTATTATTAAATGGGTAGTATAAATCCATAAATGAATCAAGTATGATATGATAAATATAAATATTACTGTGGTATGATTTAATAACATACTATGGTCATTATACCAGAGGTTAAACATACCCTCGACCAAAGGAAAGTACATAGTAAGGGTTAATTCCTCAATCTCATTATTATCCGAGAATGTTTATGTGTAAGTATTTACTGGGACATATTTATAATTCATGTTCAAGTTTCATAAAACTATATTCAAAAGGAATATTTTAAGGTTTTTTTGAGGTAATATTTAGAAATATCATAACTTTAAATGTCTTAATGATTTATTTATCTAAATATTTTTAATTATTGTCCATGTTTTCAAAATTATTTTATGGATTTATTTAATAGACATGATTGTTTCAAAATGTTAGTTCCTTTCAGAAGTTTCAAAGTGGAATGGGAAACTTTGATTCAAAAATAACTTTTAAAAGGATTCTTTTATAAATGTGTGACTTTCATATAATTTAAAAAAAAGATATTTTTCTGGAATAGATTTAATGATCATTTTCAACTATATCGACATCCATTACTGGATATTATTCTTGATTGAGGATGATTTATTATAATACAATATTCTGTATTATATTGAATGATCTATGATATGTTTGACTGTGGATGTGCTATTTTTATACCATTCATGTTTTATAGTTAAAGTATTGACATTTAGTATGTTAATTTTAATACGAATGTTTATGTAATGTTTCAACATTTTCATATGAGGAATGTATTGGACTTAGTAAGTGATGGACATGGCCCACTATAGAACCTCGATGCGTCAGTAGGTCTCATGAGACAAACTATTGTATCAGCACAAGGCCTTGACAAAATTTATATTTAGGATCTTTGCACGAGGCCTTGAATTTCTTGTTAAGATGTCCGACATTATGCATTCCATCATTATGAGATAAGTTATTAATGTTACATGTGATTATTCGACTAATATAATATCCTTATAAATAAGAAAATTTAATTATTTTATTTATCGTTTCCATATTATGCTGAAGTTAATGTTTAAGGGGCTTGTGTTTCAATTTTATACCTTTTCATACGAGTTTATTATTATTTATGATAGCTTCTACTATATTTTTTATCCTTACTGAGTATCTGAACTCACCCATTTCTTATGTTTTATTTTACAAAGATGTAAAAAAGTATATTATGATTTATATCTATGTTTAAGCTAAGGTAATATTAGTATTCTCAATGGATTATTTATGTTGTGTTTTATGTTAGAAATTGTAATTTAATGTTTATGTATGTAATATATTTTCCAAGACTGCTAAAATGATCGGTCCGTCGGGACGTGATTCCTTACAATCATGCTAATGTATTAAAATAATGCACCCACTCTAGACTTCTGGGGATGGGGAGTTACAACTTGAGGTATGTCTCGTTACATAGTTTATTCCTTTTTCCATAGCATGTTTGTTCAGTTCACCTCCTTTTATTTATCTTTTTGGTTCTATTTATGTTTACTTATCTACCTTTTTTTATCAGGTAAATCTTTTCCAAATGTTCATTTGATACCCTAGAAATCATGCCAGCCTGTGGGGATCAAGAATTCCACTCAGGTCTTGCCGTGGAATGGGTTGGGTGTTAGTTTGGATAGTGACCCAGCTTGGTTCATTGTATAGGGTTTGTGCAGATAACCCTAGTATTTGGGGATCAAGGTGTTTATATAGCCATTAAGTTATGCTTTAGACCTTTAATCAACATTAATGAATTAATTAATTAAAATTTGAATTTTCTTTTTTATAAAATTAATCAGTCAATGATATCCTAACCCCATTGTCTCTAATGTGAACTAAAATTATATTGCACATGGGGGTAACCCACCAATCCAGTACTAACCGTGACAATGGTTTTCCCAACTGACACTCCATTTCGGAGACATAAGAAATCTATCCCAAATATGAAAACACATACTAAAACTAATATATAACTTTTACTATATTAATATCGAGGCCCCCAATACTTGTAACTCCACACCAACTTAGCTTGAGGTTAAATACTACACACTAGAATCAGCAAAAACCATCTGATACTTTTTCCAAGGTTGTCTGATGTGGTATATTTATCAGTTTACAGCGAGGGATGTTTGATGAATCTAAAACATAAAATTAATCCATGTTTTTTTTGGAAAAAACCAATCCCTTATAATCATGATATAAAATGGATGGGATATCAAACTTTGATTCATTCCCAAGGATAATCACCAAACCTCCTCTTAAGGATATCAATCATCTTCTAAAAATTCATTTTTTGGAACAATTATTTATAAATTCTAATAATGAAATGAGGATATGATAGCATATATATGAGTGAATATTTGACTTAAACCTATGTATCCATGTTGATTCACCACAATAGAATATATTTGATCAGTAATTTCTTGATTTGGGAAATGAATTTAGGAATCTTAGAATGGGACTGTGAAAAGATAGAATGAATCCATATTCTAGGCTCAATAGAAAACTTATTTCATGGTAAGTTATTTTAATAGTTTACAATGTTTCCCCATAGATATATCTAAAAAAAGAATATGTTATGATGGGATTAATGATTTCCTGTCCAAAACATCTTGGAAATGAAATTGATTTTTATTTATAAGCATAGATTTATGATTTTAAATTACTATGGGAGGTGATTGTTAAAGTCCTTGATGTATATTAAAAATAGTATTTTATTTTATTTTTTATGGTAATTTTCACTATAAATGATTTTTTTACATATGGAACCTTATCTTAATACATTGTTAAGGGACATAAAGATTGTTTAATTTTTAGAGAAGGGATTTTAAATCATCAATTGAAGAATGGGATAAATAAAATGTGCAAGGGTTATCAAATATTTTTTACAAATTGATTATCCTTTTTGATGATTAGAAAAAGGCATTTAATGGTTCCTAAGAGTATGATTTTCCCCTCAACCATTTTCAGTTGATGAATATTACAAGGTAAGAAACATGTTTTTCATATTTGGGGATATATAAAGTTCATTTCATTAAAAAAATACATTAAATAAATGGTAAATCTTATATGAACTACCTTATTGAATTTTTTTGATATAAAACATAAAATTTATGTAAAGGATATTGAGAAAAAACATGTGTGAAAGTTTGATAAAAGAAATTCAGCATAAAAATGAAAGAGAAAATATGGATTGCATGTAAGATTGTATTTAATATCTATCGGAATAATTTTGGAGTTAATTCCACTCATGATTGGAAAATGAATATATTTACCAATGAATTATCATATGTTAATAAATATTGAAAATATGATCTTGTAATAATGTATTCATGGTATGAAAGTACCTAGTGGGAATTCTTAAAATATAAAAAAATTGGTTTCATTGAAGTATTTAAAGTTAATAGGAATAAAATCGGATTAATTCTATATATTTATGAAACAAAGACTATTAGTTGTATTGTATGGCATGTTGTCAATGTAAATCAAAATATATATCATTAAGTTATGTTACCTTTTCAATTCCATTTATATCAAAATCACAAATACAAATTTGTAAAATACATTGGAGAATGAAGCCTAGTCGAGATTTTTCAATAGGAGATGTATTTTTTACCATAATTTTTTTATATAGTGGTTTATCTTGTGATTCATTTTTTAATATAGAAGGATATGTGTTCATATATATTTATATTGGATGTATCATTTTGAATAATATTTGAAAATTATAAAGCTATTTGTTAAAAACTTTCATT
Source organism: Viscum album (assembly GCA_963277665.1). Lineage (NCBI taxonomy): Eukaryota > Viridiplantae > Streptophyta > Magnoliopsida > Santalales > Viscaceae > Viscum > Viscum album. Next base: position 142,450,589 of record OY728155.1, read on the forward strand.
GACTAGAGGCCTCTATTTTTAAAAATATATATTATAATAGGTTATTGAGTTCGATACTAACTAATTGTATAAAGTCAAGCATGTTGGTATCAATATATCTTGGAATCTAGTAATCAATAGTAAAGTTCTGGGGATCTATGTATTGAAATTGAAATTAATTTGACATGATTAAGTGATGTAGAAACATTTATATATTTTTGAAAAACACACTAGAGGTTCAACCATATAAATCATCAAATAGTTTTTCATTGAAGGTGTAATATTTAAAAATAAAGGAAAATTGTTAGATGAATGATCATAAAAACACATTTTTTTCATTGATTAAGGAGAAATTTATTACTAATTAATAGGCATTAAAAATCATGAAGTGTTTATCTAGGGGGAACATTTGTAAATGTAATCACATGGTTATGTTTTTAAATTAACAGTTCACATTTTACATTAAAAAATAAACACGTGGATATGATTCAAAATAATTGAGTAATGGATGTTGTTAAAGTTGTGTATTTCCAAATGAAAAAAATATAAACTCAATTTTTTTATCAATGAAATATTTTAGAGTTATTGAGGATATATGGGAAATTGATTCTACAAAATTTTGAGTTTTATTATTGAAGTGTAACTCGGTTAATAGTAACAATGGTGTGAAACATTGTGATTACGAAATTAAACTTGTTTATTTGTAAATATTTAGTTGTAAAAAGGAACAATTTATCTTGTTAACAAATGAAAATAATACGTTTTATGTTATTAACCCATCTAATGATCATTCTCACATCATTTTATAGGGGAAATTTATCATTTTGGTGATGAGTATTTTTTTGATGTTGTGGACTTATGTGAAATTTCTTCATTTATTACACATTTAACAATGGATACTAATGATTGTGATGTTAACATGGTCTATGTTATACAGAATAATCACATATAAGGGATATGGGAAAACACTATATTACTCATTCTATTATTTAGGTAAATATCATTTTTTAAAACTTATACATGTAAAAACACTATTTTTTGACATGGATATTTAAACATATAGATGTTGATCATTTTTTCCATTTTTTTATTAATTTTAATATTCAGTAGTTTCTATTAAAAAAAAGTTCGTCCAAAAAGTTTTAAATCATCATTTTTTGGTGACTATTTCATTGCATTCATCATTTTTAGGTATATAGTTTTATTTAAATGTATTATTTAAAATTATTGATATAATTGTTTTTATATTTTGAATAATAAAATTTTAAATTATGATAATTTTTTAATTCTAATCAAATATAGGTGTAACAAATTTCATTAAAGTAGAATATATCTATTTCAATGATGGAAATGGAGGAATAGGAACATCAATTGATATATGTATAAGTATCTTCATATAAATATGTCTACAATAAATAAAATATTTGATGAAATTAAGATTATTTATTTCAAAATTATTCGCATCTCCATTGGTGTGCCTACTGTCATGGAGTCTTCTTCTTCTCCAGAGAATATGATACCCAAGGTTTTTAGACATAGGATTAAATGTTTACAAAAAAAATCAATTGTTCAAGGGAATGATAAGTTTCTAATTGAATTTGATGATAACAGTAACCAAATATTCAAAAATATGAAGTAATTATGGAGATTCATGGCTATACAGAGTCAAGATAAGATTGAAATATTATATCATGATTAGAGAAATATTGACCAGATGTTGACATATTAGTTGTGCGAGTACATAAGAGTACAATATCTCAACTTATTTATTTTTGACAATGGTAAAAATGTTATATATTTCATATAACTAACATTAGATCAATTAAATTATATATAACATTCAACTTTACCGATATTAAACTAGTTAAGAAGTGGTTGATTTATTATGTAGTAATTATATAGAAGGATTTTAAATAAAATTTTACTTAAATTTATATTTTTGGGAAGAAAAAAAAAACGAAAACCAATGCTTAAATATGGATATTTATATGAAAATACATATAATAAATTTCTTATTAGTCAATAAGAGTAATCCTTTCTAGTATAGTAATTGTTTATAAAATAAATTTGTAAAATTATTTATCAATTATTTGATGGATTATTTGTTTATTATTATGTAACTGACATCCATGAGATCTCACTAAGAGATCCAGTTAAAAAATATATACCCTCCAAATTTTTCATGTGCATGGAATCCTTTAGTGGAGGAGAAAATGATTATAAAAATGTTTAATGGATTAAAAGATAAATATACTAGAAAATTTAAAGAAATTAATTTTAGTCATCCATCTCTCCCCACTCACTAAGAAAAATAGAAAATGGTAGAATGAAAAAAAGTGGAATATTCTTACTAATCCATCAAAACAATAGTAGATAATATTGTAAGAAAATATTTATTATTATTTTGGAATATTTTTATTTTTTAAATACATCACACTAATATAACATTTATATATATCATTTTAGAATGTCCATTATAAGAATTAAACATAGGGGACTTTTATCCTTTAGGGTGGGATATACATTCTTATGACTATTTTAGCTATGCAAGAAAAATCAAGCCTGTAAGAGAATATGAGGTGAGTATTAGTATCAAAAACAAATTTTTGATATCATTGTATAAAAATGGAGGTAGAATACAAGGGAGAACTAGATTCCATAAATTTTTAGCTTTTAGAGATGAATTCGTTGATATATGAGAGAATTCAATCATTTATACGGTCTATTATTGTATAAATAGTGATACAAACACATCTTGTGAAGCCTGATTATCTAGATCTTCCACCTAAAAATTCAATCCAGATTGTGTATTATGATTTTCATTTTAGGGATCCCCATTTTCATATTGTATTAAGATAAATCAAATATAATATGAGGGATTATTTAAATCATCAATAGATGTATACCGATCAAGTACGAGCAATGGTATATGATATTATTAATCCAACTGCTCGAGTGTCTTTGCCTATCAATGATGCAACCAACGTTGGATAGAGTATGGATTATTTTTTACCCTTCCCAAATCGCATTTTTCATTAGTTATCATATGATGTATTTGTTATTTTAAAAATATTTATTTATTTTATTTCAAATTACATTTTTTTAAAAACAATTATAGTATATAGGAGTATCTAAAAACTAAAGACTCATTTTAAAAGAAATAAATGTTTTAAGAACCAAAACCTTAAAATATTTTTTAGGTTTCTCAAGGGATACAAAAACTATCAGTGAATTATTTTATATTCAATATGTTTTATGAGTTTCTGATGAGTAATGAAATATATAGGATAAAATATATATTAAAAATATTTTAAATGGACATCTTTGATGTTGTTATGGGTGAGGATTACTCGTTATGTAAGAAAATTCCAATTCTAGTTTTCATTTCATTAAGTAAACATAACTTATAGTGATTTATTTTATTACTTATCAAATTAGTTATCTTCACACTCATTCCATAAAAAGGATATCACTTATTTTTATGGATTTTTTAATTTATTATACATTTCAATGATTGCACAATACTCGAGGAAGCCTACAATAGTTAAATATATATCTGAAAGAATAGAAAACATAGAGATTAAGTTTTAGTTTCTTTCATTCATTAGCTGGTAAAAAAAATTATAAAATTATGAGCTTTTATTAATTATAATTTCAATCATGATGAACTTTTAATATTTCAATGGATATTATATTTTATTTTTATTCTGCTCATGTGAATGTATAATATATTGTTTATATTCCTTACTGGTGAAATTTAGTAATGTTTTCAAGATTTTTTGAATTTATACCATTATTTAAATTCTATTAGTCCATTAATATTAATTTTTTTCATGGTACTTATGTTTTGGTAATTAAGATATGAAAATAAAACAGGTTATAGATGTTTTTAACATGGTTCACATATCAACAAATAATCTAAATGAAATTAATTATGTGACATCACAGTTAGATGACTTTTATATTAGTTAATTATTGTTTTTTCTTACATATATTTATATATATTGTTTCTTATATTCAAAGTGTTGTTTCATAACTAGAGTTTCATCATCAAAGTGCAAATGTTGAATTTTGTTATTATGTTTTATGATTAATTTTTGAAATTATCATGACCAGTTTGACCATATATTTTCAAAAGGTTGGTTTCATTACAACTCTTTTATTTTAAATCAATATGTTATATTGTTAATTTTGTAAACATTACAATTTTTGTATATTTTTTATAATGTTTCATTCTATATGGAAGATGAATTAAACCACCTTTGAATTTTATTTTTATACTATTTTATTTTCTTTATTAATGTTTATATATATATCTAAATTTTTGTTGTGTCACAATTGACTTTTTTCATTATGATTTTATTTATTTATTTAGTTTTGATTCTATCATTGATTTCCATGTCAAAATTATTGTAATTTTTTATAAATCCATAAATTTTCCTCTATTTCATAGTTAAACTATGTGATTTAGAGTAAACCTTGTGACTACACTTACAGGGGATATTGTCAGTTTATTTTTCTTGTGTATGATTTGTTTTCATGGGTAGTTCATGATTGGATTGAAACCATGTGAAACCTAGGATGAGTCATATGAGTTCGTGGTGTGTCTGGGTACTAGCCCACGACTTGGACATATTTAGTGGAAACATTATGATGAGATTTCAAAGTGACTATATTTTTTAACAATTTTTTTTTCATAGTCGGAATAAAAGTTTCCTAACTGTATGGACAAGCCATGATATTTCCCAATTGTGTCTAGTAATGAGTGCATGGTTTGGTAAACTATACAACCTATCTAGATTTTTAAAATCTTTAAATTAACATATTTCCATTATGTTATTTTAACCCATAATCCCCCATTCCACCTCCCATTCGATGTGTATGGCCCTTTTTTCCTCTCCCCTTTTATTTTCCTCTCCTACATGGTGAATTCATATGATTTTCTTGTGATTTGAGATTGGTTCTTCAAGGTTATTCTTGCTCCTCTCTAATTCAACCTTTCTTGTTTTCTCTTGTTTTCCTCTTCTTCCATTTTTTTGTACCTCCTTGTTCAAAACCAGGATATAAGGGGTTTCAATAATTTTTTAGTTTTGGTAACTAGTTCTTGTGAATTTTATTTGGAGATCCATTTTTGCGGTATTTGTTGATGGTTACTTTTTTTCATCAATCTGAGGTATGTTTATCCCATGTTATAATATTTAAATAATTAAAAAATTGATAGATCTCTTTCAAATCAACATTTTTGGTACCAAGTGATAGTATTAAATGTATTTATAGAACATTAAATAATTATAGGTTTTTGATTGGTTTTCATTGAATTTGAAGGATTTCCCTTATTTAACCATGAAGTTTAATTTTTTTTCAATTTCAATACACACTGTGTGTTTGATAAATTTCTAAAGTGGATCATACAATGGTGTATTGAAATACAAAATTTTGGAATGAATTTTAAGGGAGTAACTGGTTCTTAAAAATGGGTTTGTGAAACTATTATAATTCTTTAGATATTTTATGAATATGTATAAGTGGGTTTTAAGATAATTTCACAAATTATTATTTCAAAGAAAGGACTATGAGGCCAGGTTGGATATTTTGATTCATTTTTTCTAAAAAATAACATTCCCATGATGGTTTACCTTATAGTATTGATTTTGGGTCCAAATTATAGGATTTAATGTTTATATTTCAATTAAGGCGTCTCTGTGAGGGAGGATTCTTCATAGGAGCGGTAGAATTATGGTTCATATTACATATATTTATAAGTATGTATATATCTATACATATATATATATATGTATGTTTGTATGTATGTGTAATTATATCACTCTTTTCTATTATTGATTTCCCCACATCCATTTCATATTCCATGGGAAACTGAGTGTAGCTATAGGGATGACTGAACACACATGTTGCACTGGTTTAGGATCAAGATCTATCTACTACCCCTTAGTATGTATACACCCAACTATAGAAGTTTTCTCCTTATTTAGGCTAGTTAAGGTATGACCTAGTGTTAGGAATGTTGGATTTCATCAGGAATGTTGATATTATGTATTATGTTTTAGTATTCTTCATGGTTTCCCCCCTTAGATATGAAGTATTCCCATTTTTTCTTATTTGTATTTGATATTTTTGTATTTTTTGTTTTTGTTTTTATTGTTGTTTTTGTTTTTGTTTTTGTTTTTGTTTTTGTTTTTGTTTTTGTTTTTGTTTTTGTTGTTGGATTGCATCATGTATTTTTTGTTCTTATTATTATTTTTTTGTTATTATTTTTATTGTTTTTGTTTTTTTTTTGTTTTTTTGTGTTTGTTGTTATTATTGTTTTTGCTTTTTGTTTTTGTTTTCCCCCCTTCATTATTGTTTTTGTTTTTCTTCTAAATAAAACGTTTCTTATTAATTTAAAGTCATAGAAGGATTTTTTTACATGAAATTCACGACCTTCATGTTTTAAAATAAACAATTATAAGGTAATTATGGCATGTGATTTGGTTTTTGAGTAAAAATGGAAAACATAAACATTACCCATTTTTAAAATTTGTATGAAATGCATCTTTATTCAAATTTTATATATGGGGTATGTATTTTCTGTATACCAACTTATTTTCCAACTCACTACTTTTAAAATTTCAGGTTTAGGTCAATGTTAATCTTTTATTACCTTGGAACGATGGTGGTATTGTGGATGTATGGTGACCTCAGGATTACACTAATAATGGTTTCGATAATTTATTTTTATTTTATATCATTATTTTGTCAAGCATTATGGACCCTCTTCTTCAATATATCCAATACCCTATCTATATTTATTTTTATGTTGAGTTATTTACTTATATTTGATATGTTTCATTTTTTTGAATTTAAATGTTTTTTATTTGATTTGTCTTAGACATCAAACATATAGATGTGTCATGTTGGAATTTATGGAATAATTACAATAATTATTAAATCATATTTACTAGGATAAATAATTCCATATTGAGTAATTATATGATTCCCTATAATTAGTTTTCAACATATGGTGATCGAGAACCTTGGGTATATCATGGGTTGGATCGGGTGCCTAGTTTAGGGGTATCCTGGATTGGTTCATGATAAAATGTTATCAAAGCCTTGGTTCTTAAGAGGGTCTAAGTATTATAGTGAACTTTTTATTTGGGAATTAAAGGTGTATTATTGATAGTATTGTTGATACATTGGATCTAGGTACAAATAATTGTTTGGATAACAATTTTAGTACTGAACCCTACATTCCTATGGGAATTCATTTTTTGACCCTTGGGTTTTGTATTGTTTTTTTTATTTATTATTCTTTTCGAATTTTGTTGATGGTGTCCTGGTTTCCTTGAATTTTTGTGAGTTATTTGAATTTTTTACATTTTTGAAGATAATAATGAGAGTTGAAATAGTTGTACCTGAAGAGCTTTTAGGGTGTGGAAAGTTATGTGGGAGATCAATTACATGGTTCTATATGAATCAAAATATCAGTTTCATATTTGGCACGTGGTATAATAATCCATATAGTCAAACATCATCTATCAAAAAATATCTCTTCAATTTTGAGGTTGTCTACCTTTGTTTCAAATCTATTTTTGATTAAGATACAGTCATGTCGTTTTGGAAAAAAATTATTTTAATTTTAAAAATATATATATTATCTTTTAAAAATTAATTTGAGGATTAACATGGTGTTTATTTTTCCAATTAAATGGTTTTTATAAAATGGGTTTTTATAAAATATTTATTTAGAATATAATTCCATATTAAAATTTAGGTTTTGTAAAAGAAAATCAATGGTTCCTTGAGATAAAATGAAAGTATTATCTATATTAGTGTTGAAATATAAGTTTTCTCTATTTAGTGTGAGTTTATTATCATTTATGTTATAAGAATTGATTTATTGATCATCTTTGATATAACAGTATTTATTTTTATGAGAATTGTATATTTAGGATATTTAGGATTTTGTTTTTTTATTTATATTATTTTATATTAAACCCCCATCAATTCTTAAGGGGTTTTCAAATGGAATTTATGGGATTTTCACTATAAGTGAACCCTTCAGTTGAAAACCTAGAAATTTCCAAATAGAGTTAAGAAATTTGAACCCACCTCTCGTTTATGGTCATTCATATCATTATCAATTGGAAGTACGGTTGCAGAGTATTAAAAGAATATTTGGTCTTCTTCATCTCCCTAGGTCTCACATGATTATGTTTACTAACTTTATTCTTAGATGTATGAGTCTGAAGTGGTAAAGGACTATTATCCAAAATGAGCTAATAGAGGACCATTCATGAAAGGTGTTACGGATTTTTCATCAAATAATATTTCTATGAGGCCATGAACGTGGATAAGGAGATGGATTTAAAATATCTCTAATAGGGTGATCGATTGATGTTAGAGTATGTTTGTATTTTAATTTATCTAGTTACCTATATTAGGTATTTTTTCAAGGAAGATTATTTGAAGGCTCAATATTTTGAAAGGGGTCATAATCTAGATATTAAGTTGAGAGTGTTGGACTTTGGTTTGAACTCGTATTTAGAGGTGGGCGGGTAGGTGGTTTTGGTTGAGGTAGTCTTAGCATGATTGCTTTGGGTGAATGATACTTTCTCTATTCTAGGGATATTGGAAGGTAGATCTAGTAAAAGAAATGGTAATTGGTTTGAGTTTTAACAGGTAAGTGATGTTATCAAAAGGCCTATAATATTTTATTCAATTATATCTGGGTTCGAACACTAGTGTGTCATCAATGTGTAATTTTGGGTCATAATAAAACATTTTATAATATTACTCCTATAAACTTCTCTGGTTGTAGAAGTTTGGGTCTTCTAAAAAGGTTATGTGTTATTGTTTCTCAAAAAAATAGCAGATCTAGACCTACCCCTTCAAAGGATTCCATAAGTTAATTTATGAAACTCATTTCTGATCCAGCTCCTATTTGAGGTATTCTTTATTCTATTATTGTTTTTCCCATTTGTGTGGTATTTTTTTCTTTATTTATAGAAGTTATGAATTGTTTGTTTTTGTGTTTGTTCTTAGTGTATTCTTTACTATTTGGGGCAAATTTTGGTTTTTATAAATTATATAGAGTCTCCACTTCTTATCAATTCCTTGCTAATGCTTGATTCTTGTAGTAATTAATACAATAGTATGATTGTTGACACTCCTTTCCATTACAGAGTCTAAAGGAATGAAAAGGGAAATACATTGATCTCCAAGTGATTCATCCTTTGAAGAAACATCAAAAATTGAAAAAGGCATGAACCTAGATTCAAATGCACTTGGGTCACGCAAGTTCCACCATGGTCACAGAAGTATACATGCGTTCCTCCCATTAGTCACACAAGTGACTTGGGCGCCCTCTTTGAATTTTGCCCAGGGTCTTCTCCAGCCTATAAATACCCCCTGTGGGCCCCCATTTCAGGAGGAAAAATTCCAGAAACTCAGATTTGAGCTCCTGGCTCCCTCTCCTATTCTCGAAGATTCTGAACACTTCTAAGGTAATTTCTTACCTAGAACAGAAGATCTAAAGAGATGAAGTATGGACTAAGTGTTGAAACTCATCAACACTTGCGTGCTTGAGTGGCCATCCCTTAAGGGAAATGGCCACACTTGCACGCCGCTTTAACACTTCAACAGAACTTGCGCGCCTCTCCTCTGGAAGCCTCTAGAGATAGTACTAAGGGCTTTAACCAAGCCTCACCCAAGTTTTACACTAAGGGTTGACCGTCGCGCAAGTACCCATGTGTCACGCAGGTACACCTATGCGACCAAGACTTGCACGCCCATGCAGGACTTGCGCGCCCGTCTCTTTTTGGGTGCCCTTCCTGCCCATTTCACCTCTTCTATGCCTATCCACCTCTCCTGTTCAAGATTCAGCCTTAAAACCCCTCTTCAAAGCCATTTATGGCATGTTTCATTTGTTGGCTTCCTTATCTAAAAGGAATTCTGTGGAAAATCTTTCAAAACCTAGTGATTTACACATCTTTATGTCACTAAGGTTAGAGATTTCATTCATTCAACCTCATCCTTTAAGATGAGAGAATCCTTAACCTGGGTCTCCTTTTCAGGAGTAATCCCTAGTCCACGTTCTCTTAATTTGGGCATCCTCCTTAGGAGTAAGCCCCAGTCATAATTTCTCAAGTTGGGGCTTCCTTTTTAGGAGTAAGCCCCAGTTTCAAAGTTCCCAAAATCTGTGCATCCTCCTCAGGAGTAAGCCCCAAACGATAATTCCCTTAACATGGGATTCCTTTTTTAGGAATAAGCCCAAGTCTCAAATCTAGAAGTGTGGGCATCCTCCTTAGGAGTAATACCCAAGTCCCTTAATTCTAAAATTTCCTTAAACTGGGCCTCCTCTTTAGGAGTAAGCCCCAGTCTTCAAATCCCTTTAACTTGGGTCTCCTCCTTTGGAGTAAGCCCCAGTCTTAATTTCTCTTAACAAGTCTTAATGTAGTTTTTGATTAGGTCATCCTTCTCAGGAGTAAAACTCAATCATAAGTCCCCTCATAATTTGGGAATCCTTTCTAGGAGTAATCCCCAAGTTAGAGTATCCAAATCTCCATAAAGTACATATTAATTTATAGACCCTATTCCCAATCTTCTTCTCTAAAATAAGTCCTGATCTCTATTTTGGCAGTCATACATACATAAGCCCCACATCATTTTCTATTATTTCATCTTTCATGGAACAATTGTCTGGTTTCACCAATATCTCTTGTTTCTCACACCGAGCATGACTCACATGATCTTAGAGTGTAAAAGTAATTATGACATCTTTCTTTGAGCCATGAATCATACATAAACATCATACTTCCTTACTCAAACTACGTGGGTTCTGGTTCCGTTTCTAAATAAAGGATACATAGGTAGCCCATATGTGGGTATGATCCCAACTCTAAAATAATCTATGTCCTTTTGAATGAAAATAAACTTCAGGTGCCCCACTGAGTGGCTTTAAAACCAGTATGGTCATCATAATGACCAAGAGACTTTTGTATAATTTATTAAAGGATACCATTGACTAAGAATCTCTAACAAATACAGATGATTCCCTATTGATGAAGAACCTCAAATACATATAAACGATTCTCTAAATTTCCTACATATCAATCATTGATTGTCAGATCTAAAGGAAAGATCATTTTATACTTGGTAATTTAATAATAATTCATGAACATAACTTAAATTTATAAAGAGAGTCCCAGAGTAGACAATAATTCCACTCAAAAAGGTGTGATGAGTCTGAGCTCCCATCCTCTCAACCAATGCAATTTCTTAAGTCTCATCGGTCCATAACTAATGAGCAACTACCTTTGGAAAGTAGGTCCAAGTGGATATATAATCATCAGATGTTTCCGGTTCTATGAACAAACCCATTAGAAACCACTTGTAATGTTTGAACCTTAAATCAATGAGTTCATTCCCAATTCCAGAGGAAACAAAAAATGGTGAACCCGGCGTGAATCCTTAACCAAGTTAAAGTGATGTTTTACCTATTTTGTTAGGCCCCTATTTAAACTCAATGAGAGGGCCAAAAAGACAATCAATAACATATGTGCTTATCCAAAATATGTAGTGGTTGGACTTAACTTGATTACGTCTGTTATATCAAATAGGCACTCTTTTCCAAGATCTTATGCGTTACAGAAATGGATTCTCTTAAGTACACACCCGTGAATACTTCTACTGGGAATACTTCTGCTGGGAAGGCCTCTACTGGTACTCCTGCTGGATTGTCGTCTGCTCTGAGGATGATATCACCTACTCAGCGTCTTCAACGATGGGTATAAAATGCGTTGGTTAAGGGGTATCATCAAAAAGGTACTATTCTGACTCTGGAGGCCGCTCGACAAGCCCTCCAAGTCAATAATTCACCATGGTCGTCCAGATAGCGACGCCCATCAATCCAGAAGCAGGTGGTGCCAACCACCGTCTCCAACAGTTTTGGGTCATTATCCCCAGAATGAAATCACCATTCTCTCCCATATTCTGGGGAGGTGAATGAGTAGGTCCCTCATGGCCTTAATTCAAGGATATAGGAGTCCTTCCTGAGGGATCCCATCAACAATAGCCATCAGAATCGTGCGGCAGTGCACCCTCAACATGATGATGGTATCATCTCCAAGCATTCAGCTCAGTTTCCTCGAACCCGAGCAGGCAAGGAAAACCACCAGAGACGTAATCTGGTCAATAGTGAGCAGGTTCTCATCTCTGCCATCTCCAGAGAATTCCACCATCCTAACTTGGTGGAATGGAATGAGCGAGCACACACACCCGTCCGTTTTAATTCCGCTGTCCAGCAGACTCATCTGGAAGCAACACACCAATCCTGCCAGGCAATTTCGGCGGAGTACTATAGACAAGAACATACACATGTTTATAAATCATCAGCTAGTCAGCAGGATTGTCTGACTATATATGATGGATCCCACCAACCCAATGTGTTGACAACTGGTAAACATGCACATACACCTGCCTTACACTCATCAATCCTACCAGGAGCCTCATCTGTCAGTATTGAAGGAAGCTCGTCAACCATGTTCGGCAGAGTGCAATCAGCAGGCACATAAACATGCTAGTATTGATCAAGCCTACCAAAAGTCTCATTTGGTAGAATATGGAGAAGTTAGTTGGAAAGCTCTGGCGACAAACAAGAGGCAGAATCAACTCTCTGACCCCATACTTGAGTACTATCCTGATTCACTGATAGAAAAATGAGGACAGGAGCAGGAACACACACCTATTCCAAGCACCGAATGGACGTATATCCCTGTTTTGGCAGCTGAAGTCACCAAACATATTCTATCAATGGTGGAGGAGCATAAGAAAATCCCTACTCATATTCTGGACGCCTGCCAGGATATTATAACAGATTCAGCAGCATCTCAAGAAAAGACACATAAATCTATCCCTACCAGTGGAGTGACACATCAACAGTTCACTCCGGAACAGACACACACCTCTGTTCTAATAAAAGAGGGTTGTGGGGTTTACTCCACCATATCATACGGACAACCAAGTCAGGAACATACACCTGATTTGAGCAGAGATAATCTGCCTAACCTGATCATTTCTTCTGAGCAGGCACATTCACCTGCCAATAATGACCACTTTCATCAACAAGTGGTTCCTAAATTGAGTAAGAAGGCGTCTAAAAATATAACCCGCCCAACACAGTAATAAAATCAAGATCCAATTTGTAATAAGGCCATAATCGATGCTGGAGTTCTTGAAGCCCTCAGACATTTATATATTGGAATTCAAGATTATACTCCCTCATTTCCCAATAGTGGGAGCATTAATTCTGAAGGTCTTCACCAGACACTTTTTTATGAAGGATTTCTTAATGATAGTTCGGTCCATATCGATGATTCATCTTCAGATGAGAGCCACAGGAACCCTCTGTGTGGCCAGAAGACCAAGGACAAAAATGTTTCATCTTTTGTTGTAACCCACCATGGTGGTCCTCCCCATGATGATGAATTTAACTACGAAAGTCCTCTCTGCAGTTATAATGCTCATTGCCTGGAAAATTATCTAATGGACAATGTAGTGACGAGAAATCCCTCTTATATTGAGGCACTTTAAAATGATAATCTATTCATATCTGATGCTTCACCGCTATCAGGTGAAATACTTTCTCAATCAGAAGATAGCCCGGGGTGTAGGTCATTATCTGAACCACCCCTGGGTCGTTCATCTTCTAGTTTGATCAGTGAATTCTCTACCGATCTTGTTGAATCTGATGAAGCAACAAAGATGCTCTAACTCTGGTCCAATGAGGTATAATAATCTCCATTGAATGATAAAGAGGAATTACTGAATATGAGAAAACAATTGGCGAAAGGTGAAGTTCCAGTCATGTTTTGGCCTTCGGCTGACTCTCAGTATGACATTCCAGAGATGTTGACGGAAGATGGAATTCATGATATTCGTCTCAACATATGGAAAAATCTTTGTCAGTTGAAAAAGAAAATATTATATTATGATGAATATGAAAATCATATCAAGATAATAGGAGGGTTACAATGCCAAATTGACTTTGCTTCTCTCTCAGTTTCTAGATATCCGAAGGCTAAAAATCAGTAGAGGGCCCTTCAACGTTCATGCCTTGGTGCACTAAGAAGATTGTGCCAGTTAATTTCTAATTCCCCATCTAGTATTCATATCAGGGGATGGGGTGTTCATGGAGCACTACAATTCACTGTACTCTCCAGTCAGCAAAGCCCGCCAAAAATGATCTCATGCAATGTTATTGCCCATGGCTGACCACAGTCAATTGGATTTGTTTGTAATCAAAGTCTTGCTAAAAAACAGGATTCAACTAGTTCTTCTCAAAATCAAGCATACAGAGAACAATTTGTTGAATTAATCCGGCATCAAGAGAACGAGAATATTGAACATGCCTCTTGTTTGGAGAAAACACATCATCACGTGACAGAAGTGTTAGAAATCATCCAATGGTATTTTGAGTCGGGCGATAAAAGTGGATGCAGGTTGATGCATCCAGCAAATTTTCGGACTAAAGTCCGTAAGATCAGGAGATCTTACAAGAAGGTATCAAATATAGAATGTCAAGAACAACCCTAGCTTTTCAGACTGGGGACTCTTTTAACCCAACCCTCAGAATCAAAAAATAGGATTCGAGGAGTTGAGCAGGAACAGCAGGAACAGCCCCAGCCCACCAGACTGGGGACTTTTTCAAATACTCAATCTATTCCTCAGAGAAAGTTAGTATTCTCTTGATTAGGGATGAATCCCCAAGAGGAACGAAGATCCAAATTATCAGGAGATTCCCTCCAAATTACGGTTCATCAAGAAGTTCCTGAGGTATCAAATCGACAAAAGGCAATGTATCATCAGAGTCATAGAAGAAGACAATATCACAGAATTGCTGATAGAAGGGATGCAGTGCATTATGCATCAATTAATGTCATCAATGCCATTATTGCTGATCCACCAGATGAGGTTCACTCAGAGGGATCATATGAAGAGGTTCATGCTCAAGAAGTTGTACACACAGACACAAATGAAGAAGGAGTGCGTAAACGTAATCAAAGGATTACCCAGAATCTGGGTGTTCCTTCAAGTAACCCACTTACCCCTCTCCGAAAGGGATCAAACAAGGGGAAAGGAAAGAATCAGGTTGCATGCCCTTCCTTTGGAGAAGGCCAATCACTCTCACATATGAAAATATTTTCACAAAAAGAGGAAGAAATGAATTAATTGATAAGGATGAATACAGAACTACTTTAGGGTAGTCTTCCTCTTAAGCGTGCTAGAGTCAATTCGCCAAAGGAATTTGTTGTGGATACTGAGATGGATCATGAATATCCTTTTTTATCAGTACACCCTCACAGGTATAATCCTACGGGTCAAGTGCAACAAAAATCGGCAGTGATGCCATTGGTTGCAGTACCAGCAGCCACATCTGTCCAAGCTCCAGTCATTGAACCTTTTCAGGACCAAGCTCAACCGGATGTTTCTCAAAAGTTAATAACTACTATTGAGTCATTAACAGCTCGGTTGGAAGCTATGCAAGGAAAACGAGCTCAAATTCAACCAGAAAAGAGAGCTTACCCCGAATGGGTTGATGCAATTCCTCCCCCATCAAATTTTGCATGTACCAAATTCCCAATCTTTAATGGTTCGGGAGACCCATAGCAACACTTAGCACATTTTTCTTCTTGTTGTGATCCTATTATGGGAACCCTTCAGCAACAAGAAGCAGTTAAGCTCAGGTGTTTTGTACAGGCATTACAAGGGTCTGCCTTTATCTGGTACACAAGCTTGCAATCCTGGTCAATTACCAAATGGGAGGATCTTCACCAAAAATTCCTTCTTCAATTTAGCTCAACGTTGCCAAAGACAATAGTTTTTAATCTTACAAACTGTAAGAAAAGGTATAATGAAAGAGTTTCAGATTTCATTACTCGTTGTAAGGGATTAACTTATTCCCTGAGCTTAGCACTCCCTCAAGAAGAATTTTTTCCAATCTGTGTGGAGAATCTGCGTGATGAGTTATGCACGCCGTTGATCCCTGTGAAATACACAGGAGGGTTTCGAGACCTTACAACAATCGCTCAACATATTGAAGATTCTCTTATAAAGAATAAGGACAAAACTCATGTAATTCTATCAGCTCCAGGAAGGAGAGTGGGTAGAGCAGAGACTGCTACAGTTGTGCTTAAAAAGCACTTGTACCTACTTCCACTTCAAAACCTTCATCTTCCCGAAGGGCTCCACCTCCTGAGCGTCAGCAACAGAGGCAGTTTCCTCAAGACGATCAAAGCGATCAAAGACAAAAACAATTTAAGGATTTGAAAGGCAAAGTTTACTCTTTCTGAAATGAACATGTTCCTCTCTACTTCATTTCAGATTTGGAAAATAATTTGGTTCAACTTTCAAGGCCCAAAAGTCTGAACAAGGAAAGAGATGAAGACCACCCCAACTATTGCCCCTTTCATTAGATATTGGGGCATCCCATACAAGAGTGTTTTTTCTTTAAGGACCTCTTAAAAAAATGGTGGACTCAGGGACATGTCAAACTAAAAGGTTCTTCAGCTCAGGTATCATGTGTTACTTGTAACACCCCAATATTTCATAGTGTGTTATTTCTTCAAAATAATTCAATAACTTGCACTACACGCAACACCGAGTTCAAGTGCACCATGACTTACCAAACAAGCCGTTCAAGAGAGGTTATGAATAGTATTAACTAAATTTTAATCTTTATATAATCCTTATAATTTTAGAATCCATATTATGAGTTTCTTAGACATAATGTAAGAACAAATTCATTTTCAGTATTGCACTTTTACCAACTTTTAATAGTGAATTTTTTTTAAATCCAATATTTTAAACTTTTATATATTAAATTTGACTAAATAAAATTACTTTTTCGAATGGGGACATCAAAAAAATTTATAATGAAACATCCCAAGCTTCTACGGTATGCTTCTCTTGGAATAATGCAATAGCGTGTGTTGTACACAACATCGATTTCTAACACACGCCACAACCAATCAAACTAGCTGTTATGAATAGTAATACCTACTTTTTGAAATTTTATAAATTTTATCTTTCAAAATGGACTTCATTTTTGGATTCAGAGTATCGAATTTAGCCTAAGGTGAAATTTTGGTACTTTTCGGATAACTTAAATATTTTGATGAATAGTGAAAATTACTAAATTTTAATTAAAAACAAGTTTTTTAATCAAAATAATTAATAGTGATAAATTATGAATTTGAGTGGTTTTAAAGTATATTTAGAATATATTTTTACCATTTAATAC
Organism: Viscum album; assembly: GCA_963277665.1. NCBI lineage: Eukaryota > Viridiplantae > Streptophyta > Magnoliopsida > Santalales > Viscaceae > Viscum > Viscum album. Next base: position 142,467,867 of record OY728155.1, read on the forward strand.
AATTTTGGTCATTGAACATAATTCCACAATTAAACCGAACATAAATAAGTATCAATCTTTTGATATTTATTATATCTTAAAAACACGCTTTTTGTTTTGACAACGGGAATTAATTTCAAATTAATTTATGCCACTTCTGTGTTTTGAATTTGGAAAAATGGATTCCATATTTGGAATCATGATGTTCAAATTGTGTAAATAGGTAGCTTTTATTTTTAGACATTTTGAATAATTATTTCGGTAAATATTTTATTTAAGATGGTTAAAGGGTAAATCCAGTAAATAATGGTTAAAAATAATATTATAATAATAAACAATTACCCTAAAACATGTCCTAACCTTATTGGTTGATAAATGTCCGACCATGGTCATATTTGGGATGATTTTGGGACCCCATGGTGCCACTTGTAAGTGATAGGGACACTTTATTTTAATTAAGTTAAAATGAATACAAAAATGATACAAGCATATATCTTTTAGAAAAACAATTTTTACATAGGGTTATATATATTAGATTTTCGACTATAAATATTTATTAAAAATATAAAAAGATTTCCTAAATAATGGTATTTTATATATAATTTTTAGACATTAAATAATTTAATTTATTTATGACACAATGGTGATGTAGTAATTACAATAAAAATGAAAAATGAAAATGATTGATATTATAGATACCCAAATAAATATGATTTGAGATTTTTTATGAATTAAACTAATTTTATAGGTTAATATGACATGTTAGGATTGATTTAATTAACTTTGTTTGAATTAATCATTATGTTAGGATTTTTACAAAAATAAATTATTGAATAGTGTCAAAATTGACATAAAAGGGTTTTTAAAACAAATATTATATTATAAATTGATATTAAATTCCTAAAAATCTAAGGTTCGGCCAAGAGACTTATATCATGATAGGTGTATCATTAATGTACAACTTGGGGGTCTCTTGGATGTTTATAGTTAGTTTATTACCCATATAATATAAAAATACAAAGAGACATTATAAAAGTGAAACTAATTAACTAAGAGTTAATACTTATAGACAAAGTTAATATAGTAACCCAAACCTATCTAAATTCTATTGGTTGAGTGTTTTTCGACCTATACCCACCTTAACATTTAAAAAATACACTTTTGATCCATTATAAACCGAATATGAATTTATTATAAAATAATATTTCTAGCTTTTCCAAAGGTGCCCCTCACCCCTTTTATAAAAGGGCACTCTCCCTTCTCATTAACTCACAACTTCAAATCCTTTTGGTTCAGACAACCTCTGCCCAAATATTCTCTAAACTTTCCTAAATTTATCCTAGAGGCCTTAATTTAGTCAGAAAGTCAACCTAAGAGCCGTTTTGATCAAATCAAAAGGAAGAACCCAAAGAAGAGGTAATGATTTCACCACCCTTTTTCAAGTTCCTTGCTTCTTCCACTTCTTCTTTCTTTGTTATTACCATTCTAAAATAATAACTCCAGTATCTTAAATATACTGTGATGTTATTATCAATATGTTACAATCATATTAAGTATTTTATCCATCCTTTGAATAACATGTCACCATACGTGCGAACGTACAGCTTACCGTCTCCAAGTCATGGTGTAATTGTTATTCAATAAATTATTATTTGGATGGGTATAATAATGATGTGTAATTCATGTAAATAATAAATGTAACATGATAATGATTCATTTATATATGATATATCATCCCATTATATATTATTTTAATATCAAAAGAATGATATTGTCGCTCGTGCGTACGTACGGACTACCGTCTCCACGAACGCGATGAGATTCATTCTCCATCATATCCATTCAAGTATAATTCTCATTTGATGATTAATAATATTATATAAGGACTTGATATCATTCTGGATATGATTAAGATACAACCTATCCATGACAAACACAGCTTATGTGACAAAACATATAAAACAAAATGAGTAAGTTAAAACCAAAAACAACGATAATACTAAGATATTATTAACAAATCAATGTTAGAAGATCATATATGATATCATATTAATGTATATGATTCTTGTATAATTTAATAACAATTATTTCACCATTATACATGATTTTAACCTACCCCTAACCAAGGAAAACTACAAGGTAAGGGTTTATTTCGCAATCTCTTCATTATCTGAGGTTGTGTATACGTAATAATCTACTGGGAGTTCTTTATCATCCACATCCATGTTTCTTAAAAATGTATTTCAAAAAAAAATTTAATATTTACTAGAATATGGGTTAAATTCATATATACCCTTGTTTTACTTTTTATAAGAGTTTTATAAAGGAATCTTTCCATCGTTTTCCAAACAAGGGGCTTTTTAACCTTTTAGACAAAATTAAGGTAAGAATGTTTTTTTAACTTATACGGTGGGTGCGGCTATTTTCCGTCGAAGCATCCCTTACATGATTATAAGAATATTTTCAAAGAAAAAGTTTTATTTTATAAATATACGACTCTTAAATTATTTCAAAATGGAAAGAGATATTTCTCTAAAAAGAGTTTTGATTTCATCTATGTCAATATCCTTTCATGGATTTTATGCTTATATGAAGTTGATTTATTATGATAAAAAATTTATATATTGTATTGAAGGTTTTGTGATATGTTTGACTGTGGATGTGTTATTTTTATGCTATTCATGGTTTATGGATGATGTATTTACATTTCGTATGATAGTTTCAATATGAATATTTATGTTATGTTTAAACCTTTTCATATGGGAATGCATTGGACTTAATATGTGACGGGTGGAGCCCGCTATAGCTCCTCGATGCATCGGTAGGTCTCATGAGACAAACTAGTGTCTTGGCATAAGGCCTTGAGAAAATCTTATTTGTAGTCTTGGCACGAGGCCTTGGATATGTGGTTATGATAGTCTGGCATTATGCATTCCATCATTATGAAAGTGGTTATTGATATTGCATGTGATTATTCGATTAGTAGAATATCCTTGTGAATAAGTAAATGGAATTATTTAATTTTATTTTTGTCATACTATGTTGAAGTTCAATTTTAAAAGGCTTTTTTTAGTTATACATTGCCTTAACTGTTTATTCTTATTTATGAAAGTTTCTGCTATATTGTTATCCTTAATGGGCATTTGAGCTCACCCCTTTTCTATGTTTTATTTTTCCCTGGATGTGAAGAAGTCAATTATGAATGACCTGTAGGGATATTATGAGGGGATAATAGTGTGGACTATGGAGACAATATGTTGTTGTAGTAGTTTTTCACCTTATTATGTAATTTAAAACTTTATGAATATATCTAGTGTTTCCAAGACTACTAAACCAATCAGTCTTTCGAGATTTGATCTTTCTTGTCATTATGAAAATGTTATGAAATAATGCACCGACTTTGGGTAACTGGGGTCGGGGCATTACAGTTGGTATCAGAGGAAGTTTAGCAATAACCTTGGAAACTATATTTAGATAAACTCTGATTAGAGCACATATCCCTAAAATAGACTTTGAGGATTAGTATAGAAGAACTTCCTAGAATTTTGGTATTGTAGAGATTTTGTGAGTTTTCTGAGCAATACATCCCTGTCTGGATACGAGCAGGTAGAGGCGGCTCTGGCACAGATGTACCTAGGGGTAAAACCTGAAAACACCGCTTTGAGCTAGACTCGAACGGGAACTGGTTCACGACAACGGGCCTTGCTGCACTCTTGGTTATGACACTCCCAGGGGATATGCTTAGGATAATTCTCATTTAATTTACAAACCATTATGAATGGCTCATAAGTATATAATTACTCAAAGAAAACATTTTTTATGATTATGGATTATATCCATAAACTGTTCAATTTGCATTAGGAATTATTTATTGCAATTCATAAACTGACCTAGTTTATGCTATTGTATAGAAATGGCGCCTAGTAGAAGGAATGTGAACTCCAGTAATATGTATGATCCAAAGAGTAAGAAGGATTGAATAGTTCATGGTATTAAGGCATCATTTAGAAGGGAAATAGTCTCCCACGTATTATCATCATATGAAGAAGTAGTATCATGTGTGGATAAGATAACTAAAGGGTTTACTGATTCCTATGGCTTTGAAGGGAAGCAAGAGAAGAAAAGGATTGAAGAGAGAAAGTTGGATAAAGGGAAGATGGAAAAGAATAATTTCCCCATATGTGATAATTGTGGGAAGAAACACCCTGGACCATTCCTGAAAGTAATGGGAGTTTGTTATAAGTGTGGAGAAAAAAGGCACAAAGTACGTGACTGCAAGGGTAAGAAAATCGTTTCAAATGTACAATGCTTCATTCGAAAGGAGTTTGGACACTACGCGAACCTATGTCCCAGTCATCAGACTATGCTGCAAATGATGCTATTGGATAATAATCAAGTTATGATACTACCACAGATAAAGAGAAATGATTAGAGTTCTTATGTTGATTATGTCATTTGAGTGTTGTATCAACAATGTACTTGTTATAATAATTATGGAGTATATTAGGATTGTACTTCAGTACTATTTCATTAAGGACTTGAGATTTTATGGAACAAAGAAAAGTGACTCAATAGCAGGATAAATGTTTTGGAAAATATATGGTTGAGAGAATGATAAACCATAATATAGTTTTGATACCGAGGTAGTGATTTTGGAATAATACATGATTGATTTAGATAAATTATATTGGATATTCTTGACTACCTTGAAACTGATTAATGATTTGTATATTCCACCATTTTTGTGGTTTACAACATTTTTGGATTTAAGTAGTATATCAATTATTATTTAAGGAATAAGGGATTATGAATAATCAATAAGGTTTTCTGGTAATTCAGGATGTTGCAGTTTTTTAAAAGAATACATGATGAAGGTGTTCACATGTTATTACGCAGAAAAAAGGATCTTCATTGTGTTTACATTCCTTATAAAATTTGGACTGATGTATTTTGGATAGTTCTAGTTTGGATTATTTGGATTTCCATAAAAGGACAACCCAGAGGTCGGGCGGCAACCCGTCGAGTCCAGCAAGGCCGCGAGACTTGAACCCACAATCGAAGGGTGACAAGGGTGTATCACCTACCACTGACCTACATGATGTCCTGGATTGAATAATGTCATTTTGTTAATGGTTCTTCTAGATGAATTATAAATTCATTTTTTAACCCTATATGAATAGGATAAATAGAATATTATTTTTAAGTTCTATTATCTTTTAGAGTGAAAGATGAGTTTGTGGTAGAACTTAGTTAAAGGATGAGACTCTACTTTTCAAGTATATATTTTTCTTCTTCTCTTATTCAATGAAGAAATTAATTCTTATACTTTAGTGAAGGGATCTTAAAACAAAGAAATGTGTTATCCTAATACCATATGTTTTGCTGAACCGATGGTATTTTAAATCATCATACGTTGATGAATTTAAGGCCCTCAATTTTACACTTGTTTTTTATTGATGACCTCAATCACTACCTATAAATATTTATGTTTTTCCTCCAATTATATGTCTCTAATTTCCACCAATGTTCTCCGAATATAGATCATAATTTGGTAGTGACCCCTTTCATTTCTCTTTTCCTCTTATTAAGACTAAATTTTATTAACCCAATTTCCAATGTGGGTTTTCCCACAAAGATATTTTCTATATTCAACCTTTTATTTTCGAAGAAAAATTTCAAATTGCGAGGACGCAATTTATTGAAGGAGGGGAGAATGTAACACCCCAAAATTTCATAGTGTGTTATTTCTTCAAAATAATTCAATAACTTGCACTACACGCAACACCGAGTTCAAGCGCACCATGACTTACCAAACAAGCCTTTCAAGAGAGGTTATGAATAGTATTAACTAAATTTTAAACTTTATATAATCCTTATAATTTTAGAATCCATATTATGAGTTTTCTTAGACATAATGTAAGAACAAATTCATTTTCGGTATTGCACTTTTACCAACTTTTAATAGTGAACTTTTTTTAAATTCAATATTTTAAACTTTTATATATTCAATTTGACTAAATAAATTGACTTTTTAGAATGGGGACATCAAAATAATTTACAATGAAACATCCCAATCTTCTACGGTATGCTTCTCTTTGAATAATGCAATAGCGTGTGTTGTACGCAACATCGAGTTCTAACACACGCCACAACCAACCAAACCAGCCGTTATGAATAGAAGTACCTACATTTTGAAATTTTATAAATTTTATCTTTCAAAATGGACTTCATTTTTGGATTCGGAGTATCGAATTTAGCTTAAGGTGAAATTTTGGCACTTTTCGGATAACTTTAATATTTTGATGAATAATGAAAATTACAAACTTTTAATTAAAAACAACTTTTTTAATCAAAATAATTAATAGTGATAAATTATGAATTTGAGTGGTTTTAAAGTATATATAGAATATATTTTTACCATTTAATACAATTTTGGTCATTGGACATAATTTCACAATTAAACCGAACATAAACAAGTATCAATATTTTGATAGTTATTATATCTTAAAAACACACTTTTTATTTGGACAGCGGGAATTAATTTTAAAATAATTTCTGCCATTTCTGTGTTTTGAATTTGAAAAAATGGATTCCATATTTTGAATCAGGATGTTCAAATTGTTTATATAGGTAACTTTTACATTTAGACATTTTGAATAATTACTTCGGTAAATTTTTTATTTACCATGGTTAAACGGTAAATCTGGTAAATAAGGGTTAAAAAATAATATTATAATAATAACAAATTACCCTAAAACATATCCTAACCTTATTAGTTGATACATGTCTGACCATGGGCATCTTTGGGTCGATTTTGGGACCCCATGGTGCCACTTGTAAGTGATAGGGACACTTTATTTTAATTAAGTTAAAATGAATACAAAAATGACACAAGTATATATCTTTTAGAAAAAAAAATTTTAAATAGGGTTATATATGTTGTATTTTCGTCTATAAATATTCATCGGAAAGATAAAACGATTTAAAAAATAATTGTATTTTATTTATAATTTTTAGAAATTAAATAACTTAATTTATTTATGACACAATGGTGATGCAGTAATTACAATAATAGTGAAAAATTAAAATGATTTATATTGCAGATACCCAAATAAATATAATTTGTGACTTTTTATGAATTAAACTAATTATATAGGTTAATATGACATGATAGGATTGATTTAATATACTTTTTTAAAATTAATCATTCTATTATGTGTTTTACAAAAATAAATTATTGAATAGTGTCAAAATTGACATAAAAGATTTTTTAAAACAAATATTATATTATTAATTGATATTAAATATCTAAAAATATAAGGTTCGTCCAAGAGACTTATATCATGATATGTGTATCATTAATGGACCACTTGGGAGGTCTCTTGTATGTTTATAGTAAGTTTATTAACCATATAATATAAAAATACAAAGAGACATTGTAAAAGTGAAACTAATTAACTAAGAGTTAATACTTAAAGATAAGGTTAATATAGTAAACCAAACCTATCTAAATTCTATTGGTTTAATTGTTTGCGAACTATACCCACATTAACATTTAAATAATCCACTTTGGAGCCATTATAAACCTAATATGAATTTATTATAAAATAATATTTCTAGCTTTTCCAAAGGTGCCCCTCACCCCTCTTATAAAGGGGAACTCTCCCTTCTCATTAACTCACACCTTCAAAGCCTTTTGTTCCGGCCAAACTCTACCCAAATACTCTCTCAGCTTCCCTCACTTAATCATAGAGGCCTTACTTTAGTCATAAATCCAACCTAAGAGCCCTTTTGATCAAATCAAAATGAAGAACCCAAAGAAGAGGTAATGATTTCACCACCCTTTTTCAAGTTCCTTTCTTCTTCCACTTATTCTTTATTTGTTATTACCATTCTAAAATAATAAATACATTATCTTATATATAATTTGATGTTATTATAAATATGGTACAATCATTTTCAGTATTCTATCCATCCTTTGAATAACATGTCACCATACGTGCGTACGTACGACTTACCGTCTCCACGTCGTGGTGTAATTGTTATTCAATAACTTATTATTTGGATGGGTATAATAATGATGTGTAATTCATGTAAATAATAAATGTAAAATGATAATGATTTTTTATATATGATATACCATCCAATTATATATTATTTTAATATCAAAAGAATGGTATTGTCGCTCATGTGTACGTACGGACTACCGTCTCCACGAACACGATGAGATTCATTCTCCATCGTATCCATTCAAGTATAATTCTCATTTTATGATTAATAATAGTATATAAGGACTTGATATCATTATGAATATGATTAAGATACAACCTATCCATGACAAACACGGCTTACGTAACAAAACATATAAAAAAAATGAGTAAGTTAACACCCAAAACAACGATAATACTAAGATATTATTAACAAATCAATGTTAAAAGATCATATATGATATCATATTAATGTATATGATTCTTGTATAATTTAATAACAATTATTTCACCATTATACAGGAGATTAACCTACCCCCAACTGAGGAAAAGTACAAGGTAAGGGTTTATTTCACAATCTCTTCATTATCTGAGGTTGTTTATACGTAATAATCTACTGGGAATTCTTTATCATCCACATTCTTGTTTCATAAAAATGTATTTCAAAACATTTTTACTATTTACTAGAATATGGTTTAAAGTCATTTATACCCTTTTTTGACTTTTTATAAGAGGTTTATAAAGGAATCTTTCTGTCATTTTCCAAACAAGGGGCTTTTTAACCTTTTCGACAAAATTAAGGTAAGAATGTTTTTTTAACTTCTTCGGCGGGTGCGGCTATTTTCCATCGAAGATTTCCTTAAAAGATAATAAGAATATTTTCAAAGAAAATTTTTTACTTTATAAATATATGACTCTTAAATGATTTCAAAATGGAAGGAGATATTTCTCTAAAAAGAGTTTTGATTTCATCTATGTCAACATCCTTTGATGGATTTTACGCTTATTTGAAGTTGATTTATTATGATACAAAACTTTTATATTGAATTGAAGGTTTTGTGATATGTTTGACTATGGATGTGTTATTTTTATAACATTCATGGTTTATGGATGATTTATTTACATTTCGTATGCTAGTTTTAATACAAATGTTTATGTTATGTTTAAACCTTTTCATATGGGAATGCATTGGACTTAATATATTACGGGTAGAGCCCGCTATAGCTCCTCGATGCATCGATAGGTCTCATGAGACAAACTAGTGTCTTGGCACAAGCCCTTGACAAAATCTTATTTGTAGTCTTGGCACGAGGCCTTGGAAATGTGGTTATGATAGACTGGCATTATGCATTCCATCATTATGAAAGTGGTTATTGATATTGCATGTGATTATTCGATTAGTAGAATATCCATGTGAATAACTAAATGGCATTATTTCATTTTATTTTTGCCATACTATGTTGAAGTTCAAGTTTAAAAGGATTTTGTTTTAGTTATAAATTGCCTTAAATTTTTATTCTTATTTATGAAAGTTTCCACTATATTGTTATCCATACTGGGCATTTGAGCTCACCCCTTTTCTATATTTTATTTTTCCCAGGATGTGAAGAAGTAAATTATGAATGACCTACAGGGATATTATGAGGGGATAATACTGTGGACTATGTAGACAATATGTTGTTGTAGTAGTTTTTCGCCTTATGATGTAATGTAAAACTTTATGAATATATCTAGTGTTTCCAAGGCTACTAAACCAATCAGTCTTTCTTATGATCATGCCAATGTTATGAAATAATGCACTAACTCTGGGTAACTGGGGTCGGGCGTTACATTAATACTATAGATCCAGAGGAGGAAGGCAAGTGGAAAGAAGTCAAAAACAAAAATGCAGAAAAATATGATGATTGTATGGTCAGAAAAATGATCCACCGAACTCATGCCATTTTGAGAATGCAATTGAAAAAACCAATTGTGTCTTCTACTATGAAAGCCACAGCAAAACCCTCTTCATCAGAGGGAAAATCCTCAAAGAAACGACATAATTCAAAGAAAGAAGAAGAATCAGAAGAAGATGATTATGTGTCAAAGCCCAAGTTGGCTTTGACTGTGGTAGATTTTATGCCATCTAATTCAAAGGCACGAGAACCATCCCACAAAACGGCACAGCCTAAATTGGATAGTCAGGTAGAGTCTTCATCGAATGAATCTTTGGTTCTGTTAACATGATTCACTTAACAAATCCTTATGCCAATCACAGTTTCGGTCTCGATGAACCTGGGTTCCCTAAATCAAATAGAAGAATCAGAGTAAGTTCCAGAGGCTCAGGATATAGAGGAAGACATGGATCTTTCAGAGGCCACTATTCCAATTCTACCCCTTCTAGAACTGTGTATGCGGTAGAATCTCATGGCAGATCCCTTCAACGAGCTCAACAAGAACAACTAAGTTCTTCCACACAAGGCAGATTCAGTCCTGGAACAGTTATTCTGGAAGATCGGTTGTAAGGCACACCTTCTTCCTCTCAGTAAGTAAATAGACCTATTCAGTCTAATCTTACAAAGCCATGAGTATTATCAACTCCTACCCCGATACAAGATACATCAACTTCCAAAGCATCAAATTCCATGGCACCTGTTAAACCACCTTTTCCTTTTGGGAAACACAGACCTTTGGATCAAAAGTATGATGTATTGAAACACCTAGCCTAAGTACCATCCATGTTATCAATTTTGGATGCTTTGAATTTATCAAAGGATCTTCGGGAGGCACTCATTGAGGCTTTGTCAAGTCCCCAGGAGTTTGAAAATGAAATTGTTGCAGCTGAAGCCTACTATGTAGAGAATAATCCTGCAAAATTCCATGCAGTGATATCTTTCACAGATGAAGATAAAGGTGATATCGTGCATGGAAATATTAGACCTTTGTATTTATCTGGAAAGGTCAATGGCATATATGTCCGAAGAGCATTCATTGGTAAAGGTTCATGAGTCAACCTCATGCCCATTCGTACACTTTGGTAATTGGGAGTCACGGAATCTGATTTATCTCCTTCTACTAAGATGTTACAAGGATATGATAAAAATGAACAAGAACCACTAGGCGAAGTTACACTCAGAACTCAGTTTGGAGATCTTGTATCCAATTCAGATTTCAAAGTTGTTGATCAAGACTCAGCCTTCAACATCTTTCTTGGAAGACCCTGGCTACATCAACATACGGCTATCCCTTCATCATACCATCAATGTCTCAAATATTGTTTCAATGGTCAAGTTGGGACATTGTATGGTGATAAGGGCCCGTTCAAGACATGTGAATCTCAATACATTAAGGCGGAATTCTATCACATGAAGGGAAAGGAGAAATCCACAACAAGGGAGATTACCAATGTTAATGCTCAATATGGTTTGGAAAAGATTCTAGTAAATCCATTTGCACATGTGAGTACAGATTATGTGTTTCCTATCATTGAAATTGTCAGGATAGACTCAAATCCAAATACTCTTATGAAAACTTCCATAATTTCAATTATGGCAATCAAGCCAGACAGAATGGGAGAAATTGGTGATTCATCAAGCAATGATGAAAGCTCAAATGGGGATTTCTTCATTTCATCTGCAGAAATCCAACAAGTCTATACTTCACCAACCAGGCCAAAAGAAGTTATTGCAATGTCATAGGTAAATGATGATGTTGATTCTCAATCTATCATCTACTCCATAATACCCAAGAAAGACCCTTCATCATCAATCAGGTCGGAAATGGAAGCTTCTTCTTCAAGATGTTCAAATTTTAACATCTCTTCTGATCATGAAAAATCTACTTCATCATCTACTATGCAAGTAGAAACAGAAGAAATAACACATGTTGAAGAAGAAGAGGAATATCTCAAGGATGCTCCTCCAACATTTGAAGAGGGTATCTCTACTACTGTGGATGAACTCAGAGAAATAAATTTTGGTACAGAACAAGATCCACTCCCAACTTTAATTAGTGCGGCCATGACTCTTGAAGAACAAAAAATGCATATTTCATTTTTGAAGCAAAATTGAGATATATTTTCTTGGAACTATTCAGAGATGTCATGCCTAGATCCTGATGTCGTTACTCATCATTTGGGTTTTCCAGAAGAACATCGAGGATTCAAGCAAGCTGCCAGAAGAACACACCCATCTAATGCTTCCAAAATTGAAGCTGTAGTGGATAAGATTATCAAAGCTAACTTCGTCAGAGAAGTTCAATATCCCAACTGGTTGGTTAATACTGTCCCTATGTAGAAGAAGAATGGACAAATTAGAGTATTCATTGATTTCAGAGTTCTTAATCGGCATTGTCCTAAGGATGATTTTCTAGTTCTGATTATAGAACTATTAATTGTTTCAACAGCTGGCTATGAAGAAATTTCCTTCATGGATGGATATTCTGGGTATAATCAAATCTGAATGGCTCTAGAATATGAAGAATCTACCGCCTTCAGAGCCCCTCATGGTGTGTTCTGCTATCGGGTAATTCCCTTTGGCCTAAACAATGTAGGCACAACATATCAGTGTGCCATGCATCGTATCTTCAAACTCCTTTTAGGGAAGTTCGTTGAATGTTATGTGGATGATTTGGTGGTTAAATCCAATCAACGTTCTAATCACTTGGATGATTTGGAAATCATATTTCACAAACTATGACAACATAATTTGAAGATGAACCCCTTCAAATGTGCTTTTGGGGTAACCTCAAGAAAATTTATCGGCTTTGTTGTACTCCATCGTGGTATCGAAGTCGATCCTGAGAAGAGAAAGTAAATCCTTGGTATGTCACCTCCTCGAAATTTGAAATAATTGAGAGTAATTCAAGCAAACTTAGCCTATATTCAGCGTTTCATTGCCAAATTGGCAGGAAAAAGTTTACCCTTCACCAAATTGATGAGGAAGGGAGTCACTTACCAGTGGAATGAAGAATGTCAAGAAGAATTCGATATTCTCAAGAAGTACCTCTTGAGTCCACCTGTATTAATTCCACATGTTGAAGGAATACCACTTATCCTCTATGTGACAGCTTTAGAGTGATTGTTGAGTACCTTTCTTACTCAGAAGAATGATGTTGGGAATGAAAACAGCCTCTACTATCTCAGTCGAACTATGGTTGAAGCAGAAACCCAATACTCAAGTATTGAGAAATGCTGCCTAGAATTAATCTTGATAGTTCAGAAGTTGAGACACTACCTGCAACATCACAAGGTACAATTGGTATCTCATAATAAAGTGCTCAAATTTATCCTTAGTCGTCCAATGCTTACAGGACGTCTAGCAAGGTGGGCAGTTATTTTGCAACAATTTGATATCCAGTATGTGTCTAAAAAGGAAATACAGGGCCAATCTCTAGCTGATTTCCTTGCTGAACACCCTTTAGTAGAAGATACATCTTCAAATATTGAACTTCCTGATGAAGACGTCTTCTTTATTCAAGATAGTCTTCAAACATGGGAAATGTACTTTGATGGTGCTTCCAGAAGTCCAACATGGAGGAAAATGGAAAATCCTAAATTCAATAAAGTTTGGTTATGAATTTTGCTCATTTCTCCAGAAAAGGCAGTGTTACCCTATTCCTTCTCATTGTTGGGAAGAGGTACAAATAATTAAGCGGAATACCAAGCTCTCATCGCAGGTATGGAGTTGGCGCTTCAAGCACAAGTGAATCACTTAAAGGTGAAAGTTGATTCAGACCTATTAATCAAACAATTCAATGGGGATTATGCCATAAAAAAAGAAGAACTAATCCCTTTGTATGATTATGTAAGAGAATTAATGTCTGAATTCGCTTTGGAACCGACATTTTCTTATGTCTCTCAGTCACAAAATGCCCAAGCTGATGCACTGGCTAATATAGCCACAACTCTGGCAGATCCAAATCGGGACAAGACAACAATTAGTATTGCCCACCTTCGTACAATTTATCTGTATGTTCAAATCAGAACAGAGGAAATCAATGAAATTAGTCCCATTCCTAAACCACAAGGTCATACTACAGGATGGATGACACCTATCAGGGAATACCTTCAATATAGAACACTTCCACCTAATAGAGTTGGGAAAGAACAAATCCGGTGATGTGTGCTTAATTTTACTCTTTATGACATCCCAGATCACCTAGAGAAAATTCTCTACAAACATGGTTGTGATGTAATTCTCTTTAGATGCATTGATGGTGAAGAGACAATGGTTGTCATGAAAGAAGTGCATGTAGTTGTCCGTGGTGCCCATCAGTCTGGACATAGACTGACTGATCAAATTCAAAGGCTCGGATACTTTTGGCCTTCAATGATACAAGATTGTGTTGATTTCACAAAGAAGTGTCATTCATGCCAAGTACATGCCAACTTCATTCATCAGCCCCCAAAGATTCTTCATACAGCTAAATACTCGAGGCCATTTTCCACATGGGGAATGGATGGTGTGGGACCTTACCCTTCAGCTACATCCAAGCAGTTAAAGTATATTCTTACTACTGCTGACTTCTTTTCCAAATGGGCAGAGGAAATACCTCTCAAAGAAGTTAGTTCTAAAATCATTGTTAGCTTCATCAAGTCTAACATCATTACTAGATTTGTTGTCCCTCATACAATATTGATGGACAATGGCACCAACTTCTTGTTCAACTGAGGTGAAGAAGTTGTATCAAGAATACAACATCAAATCCAACCAATCATCTCGGTATCATGCAGCGGCCAATGGCCAGATAGAAGCCTTCAACAAGACTCTTTCAAATAAATTGAAAAAGATGGTGGATAAAGATAAGAGGTCATGTCCTGATAAACTCTTTCATGCTTTATGGGTTTATCGGACCACCACCCGCACTGCAAAGTAGTCAACTCCATATTCACTGGTATATGTAACGGAAGCAGTCTTGCCCATTGAAGTTCAATTACCTTTGTTCAGAGTATCCATTTGTGATCATTCATCTATAGATGAAAAATATCAAAAGCGATTGAATTAATTAGAATAGTTAGATGAGAAAAGATTGTGCACCCTGCACCACTTGGAAGTCTACCAGAATCGAATAGCATGAGCTTTCAACAAAAAATTTCATCTTCATTCATTCATTCAGGGAGAATTGGTATTGGTTCTCAGAACTCCAATGATACCAGGAAAGAAACTTCCCAAGATTGAACCAAAATGGGAAGGACCTTACTCAATACATAAGGTCTATTCCAATGGAGCTTATTCTTTAATCTCAATGGATGGAGAACTCATCACTACTCCAACCAATGCAAGATTTCTAAAGAAGTATTTTGTATAAACACATAATACACCACCAATGGTCCATGCATATGAACTTAAATTATTTGCACTTTCGTCCAACATGACATTAAACCGTGTCCCCTTCATCTTCCTTGCTATATGATGTTAAACTATATAGCAATGGTCCATGCATATGACCATAAACTATTCACACATTCATCCAACATAATGTTAAACTGTGTCCCCTTCATCGTCCTTGCTATAAGACGTTAAACTATACAACAACAGTCCATGCATATAACCTTAAACTATTTGTATTACTTTCGTCCCACATTACGTTAAACTGTATATCCAATGGTCCATGCATATGACCTTAAACTATCTGCATGCCTTATGTCCAGCAAGACGTTAAACTACACCAATGGTCCATGTATATGAACTTAAACTATTCGCACCATCATCCAACATGGCACTAAACTGTATCATCCCTTTTCGTCCAACATGACTCTAAACTGTATCGTCCCTTTTCGTCCAACATCACATTAAACTGTGAAAAAGTCCCTAATACGTCCAACATGACGTTAAACTATGTCCTCTTTTGTCCTTACTGCATGACATTAAACTACATATTCCCCCTTTTGTCCAACATGACATTAAACTATATTGTCCCCATCTTCCTAACTACATGACGTTAAATTGTACAAAAATCCCTTAATACATCCTACATGACGTTAAACTGTATTTTCCCCCTGTTACATGACACTAAACTGTGCAGCACCAATAGTCCTCACTTCAAGACTTTAAATTGCATAGTCACTTCATATGTTCTACATAACATTAAACTATGCATCATTAGGGTTGTTGCAACATCTTGTTTCTCACACTGATTATGAATCACGTGATCTTAGAGAAAACTTTAACCATAATACCCTCTCTGGGCCGCTAACCATGCGTAAGTCCCAACACCATTTTTTTGGTCGTTGTCCCCAATAACAACTTGACCACTAATTCATTTTTTTCATTGAACTACACGGACTTTGATCCTTGCCTTCTAGGCTGGGTACGTAGGAAACCTCCCAAGGTTCAAGCCCAAAACCAATATCTTCACATCGGTTCACCTCCATCTCATACGATGTTGATTCGTGAAACCGCCCCCAGAATCAATATGTTTACATTTGTTCACCTTCGTCCTTGCTATATGACGTTAAATGGTACAACACTTTTGTCATGTACGACACTAAACTAAAACATTCTTTGATACCCTCACCTAAGAGGGAATCATTATTTACATTGATTTCAAATCATGTCACATTCCAAAGACTATGTGAATACATGGCAATGCTCGAACCTTTTATCTTGGGCCAAACCATCATTGCACTAAAGTCCCCTTTTACCCTTCACATGTAGGAACCAAATCTATACAGAGGGTATTTCTAGAACTACGTGGGCTTGATTCCCATCTGTATGGGATATGTAGGAACATTCGAGTGTCCCTCGAATCCAGCCCCAAGTCTTTTGGGCCTAACCCCAAATTCCACTTTTAGTCCCTTGGCTGAAAAGTCCCTATGGAAACACACACTATGTATTTCTTATAATGGTCTGAGTTCTATGACCCTAAACTATGATCTCTTACTCTTTCGTCCCACATGACGTTAAATTGTAATTCAAGAACTATGTAAGGGTTGATTCCCGTCCATATGGGATACGTAGTGAAGTCCGAAATTTCAATTTAGGACCCAGTAAAAACATGATTTTGGTTAGTATTGGTATGTGTATCTCTTCATACATTGAACAAATGCCCATTTTTTATGTGTCATAATCCTAACCTTAAATATTTTCAGATATCCATACTCTTTTTCTCGACTTCTGGTCACAAAATGTCCAATTTCTGAGAGTTCTTTTTCTTGAATATGTAACACATACCCTTAGGCGGCCTTGCATAAACAGTATACATAACGGACCTCTCAGCCAAATGATTCTATTATTTGACTATGCAGCAAATGCCCTTAGGTGGCCCTACATAATTCAACCCCCTAACGGGTTTGTTTAATAGTGGTAACTTCATTCATGGAAATAAAACATCTTTTTTCCTTATTGTTCTTAATGAAAATATGTATGGATCCGCCAAAAATATCCATCCTTAACATATTTGTCCCATGATCTTTTTTATGATATGAAAGTATTCAATTCTATGGTTTATATTTTCCTTCCCTACGCTTGGGTCAGACCATGTAGGAGTAACATTCATCTAGTTCTTAGACAATCTTGTTTGGAAGTATCTTCTCCATATTCAAGTACCTCTTTCCATACAACAAACTCTATTATTTGGAAAATTTGAATTCCCATAAACTTTCACTGGCTTTTTAGCAGTAGAAAAGTAAATTTCTGAGAGTTCTTTTGCCTGACTATACAGCACGTGCCCTTATGCAGCCTTGTATAATTAGTCTACCTAATAGACCTGTCAGCCAAAAGATGCTATTATTTGACTATGTAGCCAATGCCCTTAGGTGGCCCCGCATAATTCATCCCCCTATCAGGTTTGTTAAATAATGGTAACTTCGTTCTTGGGAACTACTTCTTCTAATGCTTTATAGCACTTTTTCATATCATTCCTCAGATTCAAAATTTCTTAAGTCATAGTATACATTTTCTCCCTCATACTTGAGTGTGGAAATATGTTATTAGATAAATTGTCAAGGAATTGAGTCAATTTTAATCCATTTGGTCAAAGCTATTTTGACCTTAAACATTAGCCTTTTTATGTCTGACGTGCATGACTTTAAACTGCCCACAGAGGACAAGAGAACTCTGAATAAAAGTCAAGATCCAGCTCACTAAACATACATTTTGTATGATTTTAGGTAATATTGAGCAATAAAAAGATTCAAAGTTTGTAGTTTTATTTATAATAATCTTATCAAAAATCAAACAATGCTTACTAGGCCCATTGGTTTAAGTAAAATCTAAAGCAGGTAGCAGGAAAATGCGTGCACAAATGATTGAAGATGAAAGTGTTTTTCATTGATGCACAAGAGTTAAAAGGACATCCACAGACTGGAGTCTTTTTTTTTCAGGAATTACAAAATGCTTTCAACATAACTCTTCATTTGATTTATGGCATCCCGAGCTTCATAAGCAACCACCTGGAATTCATTCATTAAACTAGTTACAATAATAGATGCAGTGATACCAGCTCGTCGTGGAACACTTGTTAAAGAATGTTCTTGAGTGCGGTTTGAGAAAATTTCTGCTGATCAAATAGTAACTCTGTTTCTATCCAAGATACTTAGAGGATGGATACATGGATTTGAAAATGAAGAATTGGAAGTAAAGAGCCATTTGGAGAGAGTACTCTTTTCAGATATTGTTCTAAAGCCACATTTATCTTCTCTCCACCAACCGGTAGTGGAAAACATTTCATCCCATGGGTTTTCCATTTTCATATTTGCAAGGAAATGGCATGGAAGAGAAATTTGAAATTTCACACTATTGTTGTTTCTCAGAATGCACAGCATAACCGAAATAGAGGAGTAACAATGCAGTTGCATCTCAAGTAGATAGTTCTTTGCATCTAAAATGTTGACTCCTTACAGATGACCATTCCCATACAAAGCCAAGTAGATGCTCTGTGTGAAATTAACATGATATTTCTTCAAGTACTTAGCCAAATTTGGGAGTGTGCTATCACAGATATTATAGTAATCATGGCCAACAACATTCATCATATCATCAATTCTCTTGTTATCCAATTCGTCAGCCGTTCCAATTCTCTTGGGATCCATTGAATCTGTACAAAAATTGAATAAATTAACTCTTAAATGGGTTGATTTGTCATAATATTTGTGAAGAAATTTCAAAAAAATGGATAAGTCATGAAGGCGCGCAAGTCTAATTTTGGCATGCAAGTATGAATGTGTCGTGCAAGTATGGATTTGTCGTGCATGTTTTTGGTGCGCAAGTATCACCGCGCAAGCCCAAATACCTCTATAGCAGCACGATAGCAAATAAATAGTGGAAAACAAGGTAACTTGCACGACTGAAGCAACTTTCACGGCGGGAGCTTGAATGTTTGAAATTATATGCTTTGCACGAGGAATAACCGCATATATATAGGCCAAGCCTCATCCTTGCACGCTGACGCTTGTGCGGCACAATACTTGTGCGCCACCCTCTGTGTGCTCAACACTTGCACACTATATGTTCCTTGTTTTTATTCTTTTCCTCAGAGTCACATCCTCGTTTCTTTTGGATCCAACTCTAAGGGGGGACTTATGTTGACACTCTTTTCCATCATAGAGTCTAAATTAATGAAAAGGGAAATACCTTCAACTCCAAGTGATTCATCCTTTGAAGAAACATAAAAAATTGACAAAGGCATGAACCAAGATTCAAATTCACTTGGTTCACGCAAGTTCCACCAAGGTCGTGCAAGTATACTTGCGCGCCACCCATTGGTCACACAGGTGACTGGCGCGCCCTCTTTGAATTTTACCCAGGGTCTTCTCCAGCCTATAAATACCCCCTATGGGCCCCCCATTTCAGGACGAAAAATTCCAGAAACTCATATTTGAGCTCCTAGTGCCCTAGTCTCTTCTCGAAGCTTCCGAACACTTCTAATGTAATTTCTTACCTATAACGGAAGATCTAAACTGAGGAAGTATGGCCTAAGTGTTGAAACTCATCAACACTTGTGAGCCTCAGTGGCCAGCCCTTAAGGGAAATGGCCACACTTGTGTGCCGCTTTAACCCTTTAATAGAACTTGCACGCCAATCCTCTGGAAGCCTCTAGGGATAGTACTAAGGGATTGAGCCAAGCCTCGCCTATGTTTTACCCTAAGGGTCGACCATCGCGCAAGTACCCATGTGTCGTGCAGGTACACCTACGCCACCAAGACTTGCACGCCCACACATGACTTGTGCGCCCCTCTCTTTTTGGGTGCCCTTCCTGCCCATTTCACCTCTCCTATGCCTATCCACCTCTCCTATTCAAGTTTCAGACTTGAAACCCCTCTTTAAAGCTATTTATGGAATTTTTCCTTTGTTTGATTCTTTATCTGAAAGGAACTATATGGAACATCTTTCAAAACCTAGTGATTTAAACATCTTTATGTCAGTAAGGTTAGATATTTCATTCATTAAACCTCATCCTTTAAGATGAGAGAATCCTTAACTTGTGCCTCCTTTTCAGGAGTAAGCCCCAGTCCAAGTTCTCTTAATTTGGGAATCCTCCTTAGGAGTAATCCCAAGTCATAATTTCTCAAGTATGGGATTCCTTTTCAGGAGTAAGCCCCAGTCTCAAAGTTCCCAAAATTTGGGCATCCTCCTTAGGAGTAATCCCCAAACCCTAATTCCATTAACCTGGGCTTCCTTTTTAGGAATAATCCCCAGTCTCAAATATACAAATGTGGGCATAATCCTTAGGAGTAAGCCCCAAGTCCCTTAATTCTAAAATTCCCTTAAACTGGGACTCCTCTTCAGGAGTAACCCCCAGTCTTCAAATCCCTTTAACCTGGGTCTCCTCCTTAGGAGTAAACCCCTGTCTTAATTTCTCTTAACCAGTTATAATCTACTTTTTGATCAGGGCTTCCTTCTCAGGAGTAAAACCCAATCATAAGTCCCCTGTTAATTTGGGAATCCTCCCTAGGAATAAGCCACAAGTTAGAGTATCCAAATCTCTATAAAGTACATATTCCTTTATGGACCATGTTCCTGGACTTATTCTCTGAAATAAGTCCTCATCTCTATTTGGGCATTCATATATACATAAGCCCCACCTCATTTTCTATTATTGCAACTTTCATGGAACAATTGTCTGGTTTCACCAATAACTCTTGTTTCTCACACCGAGCATGACTCACGTGATCTTAGAGTGTAAAAGTAATTATGACATCTTTCTTTGAGCCATAAATCATACAAAAACATCATACTACCATACTCGAACTATGAGGGTTCTAATTCCTTTTCTAAATAAAGGATACATAGGTATCCCATCTGCAGGGACGATCCCAACTTTGAAATAATCTATGTCCTTCTGAATGACAATAAACTTCAAGTGCCCCACTGAGTGGCTTTAAACCTAGTATGGTCATCATAATGACCAAGAGACTTTTATATAATGTATTAAAGGATACCATTGACTAAGAATATCTAACAAATACAGACGATTCTCTATCATTGAAGAACCTCGAATACATATAAAATATTCTCTAAATTTCCTACATATCAATCATTTATTTCCAGATCTAAAGGAAAGCTCATTTTATACTTGGTAATTTAATGAGGATTCACTAACATAACTTAAATCTATAAGGAGAGTCCTGGAGTAGACAAAAATTCCCCTCAAAAAGGCGTGATGAGTCCGACCTCTCATCCTCTCAACCAATGAAAATTCTAAAGTCTCATCGGTCCGTAACTAATGAGCACCTACCATTGGAAAGTAGGTCCAAATGGATATATAATCATTGGATGTTTCCGGTTCTATGAACAAACCGGTTAGAAACCGCTTGGAATGTTTGAACCTTAAATCAATGAGGTCATTCCCAATTCCAGAGGAAACAATGATTATAATATGGTGGGAGGAAATCATGTTCAATATTATCTATTGATAATTCCTCATTTCTGTATCCTCTTTAACAAATTAATCTTTCCCTAAGGTGGATTTTCAGTTGGTTGACTCTTTTATTTTCCTGGTAATCTAGTTTAGATTTCTTTATATTTTTTCTTGTATGATGATGTTAAGAACTTGTCACAAGATCAATGAATATGGAATTGATATTTGGGATCCTTTAAGAGATGAGTGTGGCACATTTGCTTATTTTTTTTTGGATTTTTCTTGGTGGTCTTTATGGTGTTCTTTAGTTTTGATAATTTAGTGGTGATAAGAAGGTCGAATCTTGTTCTTTATTTTGAATAATTTAATCTATAAAATCTTTATAGGGAAAGAAGGCATTATGATGGGGAGAAATGTCACACTCAAACCTTTTCCTCTTTTTTTTATATTTATTGGTTTTTTATCATATCCATGAGTTTTTAGTAGAACCCACAGGATGTTTTCTTAAAAATCTATAAACTCTCCTATATTGAAAATTTACTATGCACAATTTAAGGGAAACTGTGACACTGACTTTACATAAGGAATTTTTAGTTCATTTTTTTCATCAATAGTTTTTTTCATGGGTAGAGAAAGTTATGATCTAAATAATGTAAAAAAATCAGGATAAATCATGCAGGTTCTTGCTGCATAGGGGTAGTGGTGCTTGTCTTGCATATGGTTCGTGGAAACTAAGTGAAAAGTGTATGAAGGGACGTTAGTTATTAATAGAGTCATTATTAATAGTTGGTGAAAAATTTTCATCACAGTGTGAAAAAACCATGAAAGTGACCAAGTGTGTCCAGTAAGGGGTACATGGTTAGTGCACGATTTGGTCAACCATGTAAAAAAACTATGAATCCTATACAAATTTTAAAAATATTAAAATTACTATATTTTTCTTGATTGATTTCAAAACCAAATAAAACATTCCACACGTTTAATTCACATGGCCTTTTCATGTTCCCTCGTTCAATCTGTCTCCCCTACATGATGATTTATTTTTGATTTGAGACTGGTTCTTAAAGGTTAGTCCCCTACCTCTATAATTCCTTGATTCTTGTTTCTTCTTGTTTTCCTCTTATTCCCATATTGTTTTCCTCCGTGTATGGATGCTATATTAAAGGGTGTGACTCTCAATCAATGGTATTAGTATCTAGGGATTGTGAATGTTTCTTTTAGACCAGTTTAGGTGGATTTGTTGAAATTATCTTGTTTCCATCAATTTGAGGTAGGTTTACCCCATGTTATAGACATCTAATATTAAAACCATTAATCAATTTCTATTTAATTCCATGTTTTAGATACATAATAATAGTATTACATGTGCTTATAGAACATAAAATATGAAAGATATGTTTTCAATTGGTTTTCATTGAATATGAAGTATTTACCTTATTTAAGTAAATAATTTAAATTTCTTTTCAACTACCATACAAATTGTGTGGGGAATTTAGAGGTGGGATGTATTTATGGTTTCTATTACCTATATGTATATTTATGATATATATATATATATAACCATATATATGTATGTATGTATATATATATATATATGTATATATGTGTGTGTGTGTGTGTATTTATGCATGTGAACTCATATCAATACTTGTTGATGTTCATTTTCCCACCTCTATTTTATATTTTATGGTAAATTTAGTATATCTTGAGGAATTTTCATACACACATGTTTAACTAGTTTAGTATCATGCGCTGGATAGTTTCCCTTTGTATAGATATGCCCCACTATGGGATTTTCCACCTTAGTTAGGCTGAGTAGGGTACAACCGAGAATTGGAGAGATTGAATTACATCAGGCATACTGATATAATGGATCATAGTTATAGTAATGTTCTAAATTTCTCCCCATATATATTTGGGGTTCCAACGTTTATTTATTCTATATTTTGTTTATTATTATTCTTATTGTAATTATTATTATTAATTTTGTTGGTGTTGTTGATTATGGTTACTCATCATTTCTACTTTTCCTTTTCAAATAAAACAATGGTCCACCTTCTAAAAAATGATATTTATTTTAAATAAAATATATATTACTTTTTAAAATTTTATAAATATCATTTAAATTCAAATTCATAACCTCCATGTTTTAAATGAACTCATTCTAAGGTATCTATGGTTCGAAATTTTGTTTTTGAGTAAAAATAGAAATCTTACTCTATTAAATGATTAAAATGGGTAGTTGTTAGATTAGCACAACTACTAGAATTCATTATCACGCCTATTAACATTTTTTTAGGTATTGGATTAACATTTTTCCCCTTGGAGTGATAGTGGGTATTGAAAATAGATGGTGGTCTTAGGGTCACATGGAGACTGGTTTTGGTATTTAGTTTTATTTAATATAGTTGTCAAATCAACCATTATAGATACTATTTTTCATTATATATGGAACTATATAGATTTATTATTTATGTTTTGTTTTTATTTTATATTGGTATTGTTTCATCTGTTTGTTTTTAAATTTCATATTTATCTGTTTGATTTAGCTTGGACACCCAACGTATGGACAGGTCTTTTGAAAATTTCCAAAATAATTTTGTTTCTTATTAAATAATATTTATTGGGAAAAATTGTTCCCAGTTGATTTTGTATCTTGTTCCCTAGAACTTTTTTCCATCTGAGGTCAATTGAGAACACACCTATGGTCTATCACAAGACACATTAGGTGTCTAATTAAAGGGTGTTTCACACTGGTTCGTCACATATTATATGTGTATTCTCTTAGAAAATGATATTATATAAATTATGCATTGAGAATTTATCTATTTTTTTATCCTTTTCTTTTATACCTATAATTCTATATTTATGGTTACACTACATGGGAAATTGTATTTTTATATGTATATACACTTTTTAATATCAGTTGTCATAAAAGTAAATGATAAAATTGACTTTTAACATCAGTTATTATAAAAATAGACTTCAAATATAACATTCAACATCATTTTTTATGAAAATAGGAATTGAAAATTTATGATTGTGGAGAAAATTTAAAATCATAAGTTAGTGCACCAAAATTATAAATCTTTGGGAAATCTTTTTCCCTTGTAAGTGTAGTGACATCGATCTTCAGTGGGTGGAATGAGTTTGGTTGGAAATTGAAAATTTACTATGGATGCAACATGGTGGTGAGATCCCTACAACTTTAGAGACTATTATGATCTCATGAAAGAATTAATTTCAACATATTAATTACTCTACAATAAGGAATTTATAAGGAAAAATTTTTGTGTGGGAGAACCATTGTTCTGCACGTGATAGTAGGTCAAGTTGAGTATTGCTACAAGGGGTAAACAAATTGTTACAACACCCATGGTTTGAAGATATACTTGTTTTATAATGTTTCTTAGGTTATTAAATTGTTGATATTGGTTTTGGGAAGTTCTAGAGTGTTTTGGGATTTTTTGAGGAATTATGGAGGGCTCGCAGTTGTTGCGTGGTTAAGTGAAACCATGCAGTTCTCTTAGGTAATAGTGCAGTTGTGTTTGCAGGTTCCTAGGGAAATGTATGTTTAAAACATGATTTTTTACAAAAATATTGGTAACCATGTTTCCATTCCTATTTTTCATATAGTTTTGATTCACATGGTTTGTTTATGGCTTTCTAAAGCATGTGAACCACCCATTTGTGCTGTTAAAATTTTAATAAAATTATATTTTTAACATGGTGTTTCCCCTGAAATGATTATTCTTTTTCCTATGGTAAGATCAGTTAAAATAGAGGGGAATTTGGGTGATTTTGGTTGTTCTATTCCTCTAAATTCTTATTCTCTTGGGTTTTTAGAGTGTTATACCATGAAATCTAAGGTAAGGCCTCTTCTTCAATGTCATAATGATCTCTACACCTAGTTAGTCACTATCCTAGATTCTAATAGAGTTTTACATTATTTTTAATTGGGCTAGGATGTAGGTTTGGATGGAGCATAATATTAATAGGTATATTTGGTAACTATATATTGTCTATCACTAGGTAAATTGTGTAATCTTCAGGTCCAGTTGATGAAATTGGGAACCAAATTGGTTTGATATTCTTAGTTAGATGTGTTTCCTCAAGAAAAGGTTCAATACAGGTAATATTCATTGATGTTTTTCTAGGTGTAGTTCAACACATAGTATTTTCCTTAGATTTAGTAATGAGAAATCTATTTTCATAGAAACCTCAAGTAATATTTACACCTATAATTATTGGATTATTTATAGTTCCTTGTTTTTTTCTGTTGATTTATAGTCTCACCAAGGACTATTTTGACTAGGCTTGATAGTTCATAATTAATCTGGTACCAAGATTCATATTTCACAAGTCTCTAGGTGGTAGGTTAGGGAAATATTGGTTCATGGATGATTCATGGGATAAATCACTAACATGAACTTGGGTCATATAGACCATGATTATGTCATCATTTTCCATTTGGTGGTTCTCATTATTAACTTGGGTGAAAAGGTCCATTGAAGTTCAATGGTCAAAATTTCTTTGTTTTACAATTCTATAAAACCTTATTAGTAAGTAATAATAGAAGGATGGAAAAAAGATAAAGATTATATATTTTGTATAGGGATTTAATTCTGATTTCTCATCTTATAACAATATCAACTTTATTTTTCATTCATATATTTAGAACGTACATAGGGTAGTGAATGTTAAACATTGTTCATTCGGAATGTTATAGAGATTACATATGACTTTCCATTAGGTGGGCAAATTTTCAGAGGATTTGACAATAGGTATTCTATAATTATTCATAAGCATGATTTTTTCTAGTTTCAAATTGATTGAATCATTGATTCAATGTTTTTAATTACTTTTCATGGGATGTTTTTTGAGAAGATCTAGTAGTGAGGATTGATTAGGAATTATTAACCTTGAATCATGTGTTAATGGTCATCTCCATTATTTAAACCATATTTTCCTATGTTGGTTAGTGACTAATTCAAATACACTATGGGCCCTAGTTATCAATGACTATAGTATACAACCCTCTTTTTATAAGGGGATTCTAAAGTAATCTTTAGTCTGTGAGGAATTTTATGATGGAATTTGGTGATTTAGAGAGGACTCACTTACCTCTCCGAAAGATTTCATAGGTTTCTAGTTATTTGTATATGCT
Organism: Viscum album; assembly: GCA_963277665.1. NCBI lineage: Eukaryota > Viridiplantae > Streptophyta > Magnoliopsida > Santalales > Viscaceae > Viscum > Viscum album. The sequence continues at coordinate 142,494,780 of OY728155.1, forward strand.
TCATATAGACCTATTTTGATTATCATACCTTTAATGGTATCAATTTTTGGTATTTTAAGTTGGTCTATTATTATGTTCTAGTTTCTTTAATGTGTGATCATGTGTTCCCATATTTTGGGGGTCAATGAGTTCTCCACTAGGTATGTGATATAAGTTAGTTATTCGGTGGGAGGGATCACTAGATATTCCTGACTGTATCAATGGGATTTTTTATTTGGTACCTTTTCATTCATGATTCAATATAGTTCATGTCATTCTATTATATCCTTATGGTTTGAGTGTGAGTCAAATTCTAATTACATAACAAATATTCTCATGTCTCTCTTGATCTGATTAATCCAATTGGTTATCATTTTCGTTCATATAGATAGATGGGAATGATAATATCATGCTAGGTTGATGTGTACCTTTGTATTTATATTGTGATAACATCTACAAATCTAAGTGGAATGATGTATACAGAATACAATTTTGTCATACCAGTGGACTGACCTTATTTTTTGACATCTCTAACCACCAAATTTCTTAGTATGGAGAGCCTAATGGTGGGGATATTGTAGAAACATTATTTTTGTGATATTTTATTTTATAACGTCATATTAGTTTATTAAATGGGACTTATGGTTTTAAATAAGTTTTAAAGAGTGTTGTAAGTTTTGGGTGCATTCTAAAGGGTACATGGTTATTACACAGTTACGGGAAACTATATAGTTATCCTTGGTTTTGGTGCAGTTGTGCTTGGGGGTGTCTGGGTTGGTTCATAGTTGGAACATGATTCTGATAAAATGTACAATCATGTAGTGTTTTTGAAAAGCGATGATTAGAATATTTTTTGAAATTGTGCATCCAAATATTATATTACACTAAAATATTTGGAAAAATATATTTTTATATATGTTTTTCTTTTAAAATACTCATTCTTCCTCCTATGGCTAGGGATCATGAACCAAAGGCTTTCTTTTGGTTATTTCAGAGGATAATTTTCTTATGAGTATTATTCTATTTAATTCTTGGAGCGCTTGACCAAGAAATCAAAGATAAAACCCCCTACTTTTTATCCTCGTTTTTTTCTTAGTAAAATCCCTCATCTAGTGATGAAATCACTAAAAATAGTTGTTATAGTGTGGTTTAATGGGTATTTTTTATGGATAATTATAAGAGGGTTTCTAGCTCCCCAATCTATGAGGGTGTGATTCGATTACATTATTGCGACTTGGTTCAAGGTATGTGGCTTTGAACCTTCTCCACATTCATTAAGAACATGAAATATTTTGGTTTTATTAATTAAAATTATTACTTTTATCTATCTTAAATATCTTTATTAAATCTTTTAATGGTTTTATCTTGGTAGAAAAAGGTTTTAAATATTTTTTGTGGGAAGCTCCCATAATATGTTTGATAAAATGCCTATTTTATTATTTGGTTTTGAAAATGATAATGTTTTCATGTGTTCAAGTCATGAATGCATATAGTTGAGACTTTATTAATTAACAATTTATTTTCATGAAAATTTGGGGGAACTCTAGTTTACATGGGTTGTTGTGTGATAATGTTTCATTTTATAGGGCCTTGTTGGGTTAATTCTTGGACGATGATTCTGAATATAGAGGTGATAGGAAAATGATTACTCTCCAAATAAATGGATTGGGTTAAAGGAATGGGATTCCATTAACGATTTGGGTCTATTTTGGATGCATGTATTGGGTGTGTAAGTCCATGGATTGTGTGGGTGGATTTTTGAAAACAATTTATTTCAAATGAAAAGAATATTTTGGAGTATTTATTTACTTTTATTTCGTGGCTTATTTATTACATTTAGCTTATTTGTTGTTTTATATAAATTTAATCTAACTTGTTCTTGTTGAAGTTTTGTATGCGGAAAACTTCTGATGGATTTCCTACTGAGTTGATATACAAACCCCCTACATATGAATCTCAGTGCATATTTATTCTACACTCATTATTCTATAGGTAATTGGAGGACCACTTACATTATAGTGGGATGTTTTAATGTGGTGGAGTAGGATTAATCTTTTATCTTTACGGTAGTTATCATGTGAATATTTTGAGTGTAACATGTGGGCATCATGTCTTTAATTTCAACCCTTTTAGTTATATATTCCTGTTTACAATTGGTTGTTTCACTCTAATAATTGGGTATTGATATATCATCTATTGGAGTATGTTTTTATTATTCATGCATCATATTTATGCATTGTCTTTGATATGTTTCTAAAGGGGATGAGTATATATATATAAGGTTAAATAATTCCCCATGATATACTAAAACTTTGGAATTTGTTTTAAAACTTTGGTGTCAAAGGAATGTCAACTAATATTAGTGGAATTTTATTCCTTCCCAAGATAATGTGTCAGGTTGGGAAACTACAGCTGCACAAAGTAACAAATGGACTCATGTGTTTATAAAAAGTGGGTTAAATCTGGATGACTAGGTGGGAGCCTCTATATTGAAGGGTGAGACCACCATGCTGATGTATCTTAGAATTATTTGTGTCATTAGTCAATTTGGATTCTTAGTCACTAGTGATTGTAAATTTTTACTTTTGATGAAATCAAATAGTGAAGTTCTTATTCCATGGATGTTTGATAAAATTTTAAAACATGTAAAGTCCTATGGTGTCCTTTTGTTTCATTATTTTCTCTTTCATTATTTAAGTTTAATGTTTGTGTGAATTAGTTTTAACAATCTTAAGTAAGTGAAATTTAGTGTGATTATTAGGGTAAATTTATTTCTTTTTATTTTTGGTACATTGAATATGTGATGATTCTTTTCATTGGGTGATTTTTTCTTGTGTATTCTTTCTATGGTGAAATGTTCATGTGTAAATTTTGTGTGGGATTCTCAATAATTGGTATCAATGTAGTAGGGCCTTTTTTATAGGGTCAATAATTTTCTTGGTAACATCTCAAGTAACATGCTTACTTACTCAGATGTTTTTCAATTCAATGGGTTTTGTTATATAGGATGATTATTGGGATGGAAGATAGAAAGGTCCATCTTGAAATTTTTTATTAAATTGATTTTAGCTTCTATAATATGTGATTAGAGGTACGTATCATCCAGAAAAAAATAGAAGTTTCATTGAAAGGGGATAATCTAGATGAAATGGGTAAGGGATAATGGGAAAAGCTGGATATAAGGTATTTAGGTTTGGTGAGTATGTCATTGGAATGAAATGTTTTCTTCAACATTAATGAGAAGAGGTATACAATAGAAAATATGGACATATTGATAGACATGTACGAGAAGCCTATATCCCTCAACAAGGTGGGTTTAATGTGATGGTTGTTTAGTATAAGGCTATTAGAAAGAATGTCTTCTAGTGATTATGTGAATGATTTATACATTATTAGAATCCATCGTTAGTCTATAAATGTGATTTTTTTGGATTATTTCTAGGTCATACAATTTGTATCATAATTACATGAATCTTGGTGCGGAATGCTGAAGGTAATATGAAATAACCACAAAAAAATTGACTTAATATTCTTGGTTGTTCAGAACACGATTCTTAATGAAGAGAACCTTTGCTGGAGGACTTATGCACCTTTTAGTGATGAATTAAATGTGGGAGGATATGGTGTCCACCTCATTGAATAATTCTATGAAAATTTGAATTTAATTTAAGAGATATAGGTATAGAAAAATCTACCAAAATTGGTCCAGTCATTTGAAATTATATAAAAAGGGGCCACCTCAGGAAATATTAGTTTGAACATAAAGGGAAAATATGAAGAGAAACTTGTAGAGAATTTAATTACATGAATCTAGTAATAAAAATTATTTTGAACTGAATTTTTACTGTCAATACAACAATATGATCATGGATCATATATTCTGGTGAATCTTTCCACTCTATAGGTGAAAAGGGATGAATAATGAACTATGTGTCCAGAAGCTTTAGAATAGTGAATCTAGGAGATGATGAATCTATTAACATAGTTGGGAGGGAGATGTAAAAATTGATTTTAAAAATAGAAGTTTCATTGAGCTCGAAGGAGTCAGATATATTCTATGTATTCAAAAGAATTTTATTTTAGTTGGATAGATAGATTAATATGGATATTAAACGAACATTGAAAATATAGTGTGAGAAATAACTTGGGGTTATTTGTTCATAAATATTGGTGTAAAGTATCACACAATGTATCTAACTGGAAGTGTTGTGGTAAAAAAACATTTCTAAACTTTATCTACATAAGTTAAAACATATGGTATTACTATCTTGATCCCCTTAGTGATAATAGAATGAATATTTTAGTGGAAAGAGTGATTATATAGATGGATTATTCCAAATTTATATGGTGAGATATTTTCATACTCAACATGCAATGGAGTTTGAAATTTAAGTTGGGTGAAAGACAATTAAAATTTTAAATGTTGTAACCGGTATATGCAAATGTCTAAGGACCTACCCAAATTAAATCTCATGGTGATTTATAGTAATTTTTGGAATTATTTTATGAATCCATGATAAAATTATGGCTATAATTCTTGAAACATAAATCGAATGTTTTTGGATTACTTTTCAAATGTAAAGCTATGGTTGAAAGGGAGATAGGGCGAAAGATGAAATGATTTAAATTAAACAATGGATGTTATTACACTAGAAGAAGTTTCCAAAACATCAACAAATGCATAAGCATTAGGCATGATAATATTGTACCTAGAATGCCTCAGAAATATTTAATACTTTGACAGTTGAATCCTAAATTTATGGAATGGGTATTGAGTATGAAGTTTTATTTAGGAATGCATGAGTTGTTTTGGGTGGAAGTAGTGTATATCATATCTTACTTAATCAATCATAACCCCATAATTCCAATGTGAAAATAATTTTCAGAAGCTCTATTGATAGGAAAGTAATCATATTTTTATCACCTAATAGTTTTAATGTGTATATAAAATAAACATGTGGATTCCAAAGATAGAGATAATATAGTGTTATGCAAAAATCCCTCTAAGGCAGCTTTGAAGTATTTTTGAAGAGATTTTGTTTTTCAAAAAAGTGAGCCTCGATGTTTTGTTTGTTGACAAGGTGGGATTATATGTTCAGTTTTTTGAAAAAGGGGGAATCAATGGTGATTTTTCTGGTTCAAGAGATGTTGTTGAAAACCATGATTGACAGAGGAACCTCGACAAAGGAATAGATGATCTGGAGGATATATAGAACGAGAAGATACAAGGTGGTGCAGTTTTCTAGAGTTTTCCAAATTTTTGGGCCTGAATATCGGAAAATGGAGAGATATTTTTTTGGAAAAAGAAAGTGGGGAAAATACATCGAATGTTTGATCAATTGGTTTTCCACACAATAGTGAAATCAGGTTCGAATTTTTCTCCCAAAAGTTGTTTCCATATCAGAATTCCATAAAATGGAAAAGGCGTGAGGTGTGATAAAAATCTGGAGATGTGCGCAAAAAATGGTTCTCAGGTGAAAAGCATTGTATGAAGAATGAGAGATATTGTGTGAAACGGAGTGTTTTACGCATGGGGGTCAGTGAGGCCTATAAATAAGAGGTTACCCCTCATTCGAATAAGATAAAGACTTATAGAATGCGCATAAAAAATACGCAAAGGGAGTTGCATGAAAAATTTGGCGTTGCAAGTAAAAATTGATGTTGCATGTAAAATTTAACATTGCACATAAAATGAACGTTGTGCAGAATTTTTGAGGTTGTGTGAAAATTGGAGTTGGTATTGTACTCAAAAAGAGATATTTTTTGTGTAAGACATGGGAATTATGCGCAAGGCGCAGTAAGAGCTATGTGTAAAATTTGAGATTGCCTAGTTTAATTCTTTAGTAGAGCGGTATCAATCTGTGGATGAATATAAAACTTCAATAAAGCATCTACATATAGTTGAGGATGTAGGTATTAATTAAATTTAATAGACCTATAGGTCTTTAAACTATGAGTGGATCTTAGGAAGAATAAGTGAGCACACATCAGTTGAGAGAGCACTAAGCTATCATATTGTGAATGGTTGTAAACCAAAAGGGATAGTGAGTCCACATCGAACATTGTAAACAGTAGTGTGCATATAGTGGATTTGGTACATCGACACATCGTTGGTGTATGCTCCTTAGATGTAGCCTAGTGAGGTTGAACCAAGTAAAAAAAATTTGTGTCTTGTGCATGATTTAATTTATATTTATACTTTTCTATGGGAAAGAGAGAGAAGATATTTTTTCTTAACAGCGCAACAAGATCTAAAGGGCTAGAGCTTTAAATCTGTCATACTGATTCACCCCAACCCTCTTAGGGTATTTGACCTTGTGGGAAAAACGTCTAGAATATAAATCTTCTACATGTTTCTTTGTGAACCATAGAGATAAATATATCAAATTGACTTTTTGATAATGAGAATATAAAAATCCCTAAAAGTAGAAATTTTTTCATAAATGAGGAATTTATTTGAAAATACAATAAGTTAATGTTAATGGAAGTTGAAGGAAAATATTCAAGTAGATCTGAATGGGGGCACTGGAAATCAAATTGTTTTGAAGAGTTTAGATGTCCTTTTGTTTATAATAAGTTTACAAGTTCTGAACTAATGTTAAAAGGATAATATAAAGGATTTGAAAATGAACTTGTGTAAGATATACCTGAAAGTTCAAGAACTAGCAAGGGTGAGTATATATATTTAGAGGATATAATTTTTGTGGGATTGATTAGGGAAAGAGAAAAAAAATATGAATAATTATTGGCATATACTAGAGTTAGATATCCCTTGTATAGATATCTATCTAACATGTGTTTTTAAATCTAATGAATAATAGAGAACCAGAGATCCTGTAAGAATAAACTAGCCTTGGTGTTTCTATCAAATATAATATTTTCATATATGAGAATTTGAATTTTCTTCATGAGAATAACACTTAGGATCTCATATATCAACCACAAAAAAATAAGTCTCTTGAGAAAAAATGGATTTTCCAATTAAAATATGAATTATATAGAAGTGGGAGGTATAAGGAGAAACTAGTATCCAAAGGGATTCCTCCAAAGAATCACATCAACTTTTTTTAAATATTTTTACCTATAGTAAAGTATAATACCATTCAAACCATTATAAGTTTTGTTTCTTCTGGAGTAATAATTCTAGAACAAAATTATTTAAAGATATTTTTTTCTTCATAGGTATTTAGAAGAAGAAATATACATAAAGAAACCTGTTGATTTCATGGATCATTAGAATTGGGGCTTGATGTACATGCTCGATAAAATTCTCCATTGTTTGAAATGAGAACCAAGATATTGGAACCAAGAGCTCGACTCTTTAATGTATGGGAAATGTTTCGTGTGGAGTAACTAAAATCATTGTCGTTTGCTGGAAGGAGTACAATGGTGTTAATTTCATTGTTCTACTATGTCATATGGATGAAATTATTCTAATGGGTCCATCAATCTAATGGGTTCAGGAGATGAAGGATGACTTTTATAGGAAGTTTCAAATAAAATACCTTTTTTAAGAAAAGAATATTTTAGAAATGATAATTGAGTGAGATAAGAAGACAATAATTATAGTTTTATCTTAGAAATAATATATTAGGTAGATCATAGAAAAATTTGTGATGGAAGAATATAAATCTATTTCGAATCCTCTTGTTAGATAATCCAAAGACTCAAAGGATAAATATCCACGAATGTAATAAGAATCTAAGAATAAGTAAATAACACCATATAAATTAGTGGTGTTAAGTCTCATTTACTCCAGGGTGTGTACTTGATCGGGTATTTCCCATGTAGAGGGTTTTGTTAATAGGTTTATGTCAAATATAGGGAAAGATAATTGGGAAGCTAACAAGTGGATCATGAGATATCTTAAAGGAATTAATGATACAATCTTTTTTGGAGATAACGGTTTGAATATTTAATTAGTTGATGCATACTTTGTGGGAGACTTGGATTCATGGAAAAGCATGGATGGGTTTGTCTTTACCTTCAGTGGAACCTCAATTAACTAGATTTAGAGGCTACAACTAGTGATTCCTCTCTCCATAATAAAAGTATTATATGTAGTAGTAAATTAAGTAATAAAGGAGATTCTATGGTTGGAACATCTGATTAAGGACCTCAAAAGAAACCAGTGAAAGTACAATTCTCAACTGTGGTAGATAGAGTGCAATACACTTGGCTAGAAATCCATTGTTCTATGTGAGGATGAATCACATTGAATGGAAGTAGAGTTACACTATAATTTTTCATAAAGATAGAGTGTTAAGGTTATGGAATATAGTTGGTTGATAGAATTCAATTGATATATTCACAAATTCATTATTCAAGGAGAGTCAGATGTGGTATCATGACTCAGTTAGACTTGTGTGAATGGGAATTTATTGAGAATAAGTATTTAATATTTCAAAATATGGAAGTTTTATGAACATGTTAAAGGATGTCTTTGGTTCCTTGAAGAATTATTCAAGTAGGATATTTTTAGGATTATAAATAATCTTAAAGAGTAGGAGTAAGTTCAACATATTGAGAAACTCTAATGAACTCTTTTATCCCTTTTTGGAGTAGTGTCAATGGTCTTTAGTAGGTTGCATGAGGTCAGCCAGGAATTTTTAATTTTTGATGGATGTCACATGGTGGTCCGGTCACCATAAATTCAGTGACTATTACAATCACTACATGGAGGTAGTGTATGTTTATGAATCACTTTGTGACATAGAATTTATTGGAAAAGAGTGTGATGGAAAAGAATTGTTTTTATACCACTGATAGGCAGTCTAGTCAATGAATGCTACATGGAATCGATAGTGTAATAGTGCAATGGATAGACTCCCACATTTGTAAGAAGTTAGTGAAACCAAGATGATTAGGTGGGACCCTCTATATTAAAGGGAACATCATGATGATGTGTCATGGAATTATTTGAGTTAGTAATTTATATTGATACTTATTCATAAGATAATGTAACTTTTGTAGTCCAAATAATATCATAGTGTGTAGTAATTCGACCATGGATTTATGTTAAAATTCTGAATAATGTAAAAAAATGTTATTTCCTTTTCTTGAATTATTTTCTCTTTCAAAATTAAATTAGATTGATTATGTAAGTTATATATAATATGAATTAGTATATTAAATTCAGTGCAATGATTAGGGTGGAGTTTTTTCTTCTTAACTATGGTATATTGAACTTGTGAGGATTCCTCTCGGTAACCTATTTCCACCAGTGTGGTCTTCTTGTATCAAACTTCTAGTGTGAAAATTTTGTATATATTTCTCAATAAAAAATATTTCTATATCTATATATAGTCTATATTTCAATTTCATTTTGTATAATAATATATATTTAAATTCACTCTCGATGTTATTTCTTTAAAAAAACATTAAAATTATACATTTAACATTGGTTATATTTTGTGTCACTTTTTAAGTGTTGTTAAAATTGAAAAATTTCTAAAATTAAATGGGTTACATTTCAATATTGATTTTTCCCAGAATATATGTTGGTTCTCTAAGTGAATAAATATCAATGGCCATCAATGCCTATGATTTAATGAAATATATCATTGTAACTGGCTAGAATGTCTCTCTACTCTAATGGAATATTCTCTACATCCACATTAAATTGAGTCTATTTAAAATTATAAAAATATTTTTTAAAATTAAATATATTTATAAAATCTAAGATATATAATTTAAGAATAAAAAAACATACATATCATAAGAGACGCAACGTGAGGCTCACTGTCTTGATGGATTGTGACTCATATTGCCCTTTGATCTACATGAAATGCACATTTTTGTAACTATTTTAAAATATGAAAATTATGAATGTATATAAAAATAAATTTATTAATGATAATATGAAACTTAAATATAATTTTTATCAGATTTGAGGCATGTTTCAAAGTCCTAAAATATTTAGAGGCCCCAATAATGCAAGATTATCTGTTTTATAGTTAGATTCATCTTACCTTGCATTTTAATGTAATTATCAATAAAGAATTATAAAATATTCGGGATAAATTTAATATTACATACCATTACCTCCTTAATTGACCAACACTACTTCAAATCATTCTACTATGTTGGCATCATTCCTTTAAAGACTTTATGAAGAATCTCATTGGACTATATAGATGGTTCCAAACATTCTATTTTCAGGCTCTCTTTATAATACTTCTAGATTTTTTTTACATTTTACCATATATACAGTATGGTACTAGAATTTAATATTGAAATTTTCAGTATGGTTCTTGAATTGAATATTGAAATTATAATTGAAATGATATTTTTTCTTTACGTCATCCCATATTTAGCCAAGGGTCTACTTGAAAATGGATACCAATCAATTGTTATCTGTGGTATCCTCTAGGGATCCCATATAAGATTTTAAAATTAACTAGTAAAAATAAATATTTGATATCTAACTTGATAAAATACCATATATAACTAAACCTCCATTAGATCAATAATATTATATGTAGGATTTCCTTTAGCAGCTCTCATGCATCGTGTAGATTATGTGCTTAGAGAACTTGATGTTTTGAAAAAAAAATATTCATGGTAATTAAAAATTATAAAATTATATTTAAAAATATGTTTTCCATTATATTTAAATGATACTAGTACCTAAGGTGGTTTATTTTAAGGATGCAGGTGGACATGGTAGAATGAGTATGGAAGGAAATGATCTACTTGCAGGAGGTAGAGTTGGGAGTGAAACATTATCAGTTGTAGATGATGATACCAATGATACATAATTAATGGTAAGGGTATATGACAATGGGATAAATATCCCCATATATGAATAAATTTCTACATAAATAATTAATATTTCAAAAGGATACATTATCATTTAATTACAATACATTGAATATATTTAAATGTATACTACTTGTTGGAGGGGAACTGAGAACCATGGGTAAATATTCACCTTCAAGATGAAATTTCATGGGTGATGTTATCTCTAAATGGAGTCACAAATGTCTATGGATCATCAAGATAGGGAGTCATAAAAGGACAATGAAGATATACATCATGACACAAAAAGTCATGAAATATACATGGGAAAACTCTCCTCCCACTTGTAGACATATATACATGACTAAAAAAGACATAAAAATAAAACATTATAATTTGATGATAATAATTGAAATATATGTAAAATAATTTTAAATCATAGTATGAGAGGAATAAAAAAACATTCCAAGAATTGTCTACATTTAGTATATCTCCAACATTTTTCCACCTAGTGCTTATATTGATTATGTATAAAAACTACATTCTAGTAAATATTTTTCAGCGTGAGTCCATTAATAATTTTTCCATCATGATAAATTATGAGATCCACATTCATTAAATTTCAACCACAAATTTTCAATTAAGATACAAATGACCATTAATAAAGTATAGTTTCTCATCTTGTCAGGCCAGTATGAAGAGCATGTTATTTACTTCATCAACATTATATAATAAATAAAGTAAATTAACTAATGTAAATCCAAAAAAAAACCCTTGGTATGAGAAACCGAATATACTTATTCATACATTAATAATAAAAATTTAACACATGGATTTGTTTAATTTCAATGATGAACCTTAATTTTCAATAGTAATATCGGACATCAACAGAAGGATAACTGATGTTCTAGAAACTCACGTGTATAAAGGTATGAATTTGGGTTAATTTGGGTCAAAAACTATGTATTTAGACCCCTTATAGATATGGACGAGGTTAGAGGAGGCTTAACAATGTATTATGTGAAATGACTTGGGTGGAAAAAAATTCGAACCAGAAAATTGCTAGTGGGAAATTGGCAGGAGGCGACTGGATTTCCAATGGCCTAGGTAGGATCTACCTCCCCTTCCATTGGGGTTCTAGTATGGGTACACTGAAATCTCAACAGCCCACTAGAATTATGATGGGGGTCAACCAGACATCAGATGGGAACTCTAACCCCCAATTCTAAGGATATATTTTGGTAATTATAGGGAATAATTTTATTTTAATCCTTTATTTAGACCTCCTTCCGCATTACACATAGTAATTCTCAAACTTCCTTGGATCATGGTGTTTATTGTCTCTCACTATACTAATTATCAATTGATTTAATCAATGTTAGTTATAAGAAACTACAAGCAGCAATGCTTACCCCTATAAAATTTTATTCATGTTTTATTCACATTTTTAATGATCTCCACTCTAAATCCCTAAATTATATATTATTATAAACTTTAGGGGTTTATATTTATTTTAGTCAAATAAATTTTTTTTATCTTAAAAAATGGTGCCCTGCGACTATGAGGTTAGTGGTCCCTATGTTTTCCCCTAGTTTTATATGTGTAATATGAATCATTTGATATACGAGTGTTTTTAGAGTGTATATGAATATATTAAAGTGGTAATAAATTAGGTTTCGTCACATGATAAGAGTTGGGAAATTTTTATTAAAGTTTTGATAAGTCTTTCAGATTATAACATTTTATTATGTTTCCATTGATGATAATATCATATATAGAAAGTGGTGGTAAACCTTTGAATGGGAATAAAATTGGGTGTGTAATAATGTGAAATTAATTTTGAGATCTTAAAAATTCATCATAAATTATTCCTCGATAATTAATAACTATATACTTGATAGTGTCTATTGTTAAACATGGCCTAGTAAGTGTGTCATGGGTAAAGTGGGGCATAATTGATTTTGGTGTAATTCAAAAAAATATTCCTATTAGGTAATTGGGTTAGGTGAAATTCGAACCAATGTTTTCATTTTGAGTATAGGGTGTGTGTAAGTCCAACCATGAATCTCCAGTACTTGGGTTGGATGTGATTCCAGCCATGGCACTTATTTAGTGTTCGGTTGGTGTGATGCCCACCATGATTCATGGTGTCGGGGTTTGGTATAATTCCAACTATGTTTCTTATTAAATATTGGGTAATGTGTGACAAAAACCATTATTTTAATTTTGTGATTTAGATTGGGTTTAATTCCGTCTATTCTTATAACAGAATTTTTCATTACAAGTAACTCTAATTCATATCTTTATTATATATAGTAAAAATTAATGCATACAATTTTTATTATGGTATGTGGTTAGGTGTAATATAAACAAATCTTGTATTGCTATGTCGGTAGGGTTTTTTTCCATACATGTTACATTTATGGTATCTAGGTAGTGTGTAATGTCATTAAATCTACTTAGGTTATTGGGTTATGTGTTATGTGGGGTAATATGTTGACCCTCTATACCTTTTTAGGGTTTATATATACTTTACATTGGTACTAAACAAAGAAAGATTTGTTAATTTTTGGTGGATTTATTAGAAATCAATAATGTGATAGGTATTTGTCATTGATGGTTTTTTCTACAATATCACACTCTATATTTAGGCACACACATATGGGAATTAATTTACAAGCATCACTTATGGTGTTCTAATGACTTTTTTATACATCCTGAACATACACCTTAGTGGGAATGAAAACTTCATGATTATGAAATGTAGGTTATAGTTTCCAAGGGTTTGGGAAACAGAGGTAGTTGGGTGGAGCTCATTTAGGTATTCAATTGATGGGAGGATAGGGAATCTGTTTTGGCTTAGGAAAGCTTCAAGTTATCAAGAAGACTCCTACTAATCATAATAAGTGTTTGAAAATTATTGGTGGTATGATTTTAATGAAATACACCCTATAATTTTTTTTATTTGATATGAGTGCATTGAACTCAATCATATTAGATCAATTGGTTGGTGATTTGGGTATGGTTGTGAAGTATTTGTTTGGTGTGATGACTATTGATAGACCCTTAGGAGACTGATTTGACAATTTTTGGTGGTGTGTTGTGTGTGATATCATGATCAGTGTATATGGGAACCTATGAGATTTATTTTTATTAGAGATGTGCAGTTTCTATGTGATCCTTGGGATAGATTTTCTCACCTGTAAAAAATTTTGTATCGATGTTTATCATAGGTGGGTATTTTCTAGTTCTCTGGAGAGTAAATATTATACTATTGTTGGGTAGTAGGACTTGAAATAAGGTGAATCAAAACTGATCATCATCATTTGAGAAGAATAATAACATAATTTTTAATCATGAATTTAGAGGTTGAGACAAGGAAATTTTCCATTCCACTTATTGTTGATTGTTATTAGGATTCCTTTCCTAAGAAATTTTTGGGGATTCCACCTAAGAGAGGGGTTAAGTATATGATCAAGTAGATTCCTTTTATAGATCCCATATTCATTCCACTATACATGATTCATCTAAATGATCATGGATATATAATTTTCAGTTAGAGGTCCTAGAGGAAAAAATATTTATTCACTCGATCACTTCACAATAGGGTGCTCCTATTTTTTTCCCCAATAAGGGTGATGAAAGTTTATTCTTATGTCTAGATTACCAAAATTTGAACCTAGTGATGGTTAAGAATTAGTATCCTTTTCCTTGTATATATGATCTATTTTCTCATATAAGAGGAGTTGATTAGTTCTAAAAGATCAATATTTGGTTGGTAAACCACCAGTTGTGTGCGATTCCACTTGATTTTCCTTACACTATGTTTAGAAGTAGATATGGCCTGTATGAGTTACTCATGTTGATTCTTGGTATGATTAATGCACCAAAAATATTTATATCTATAATTAATAGGTTCCCCATGAATATTTGGATTATTCCGTGGTTAAATTCCTCAATGAAAATTTGTATTCTCCCAAACAAAAAGATAACATTCAGTATACTAAGAGAGTATTGGTTTTATGCCAATTTTTCAATGTGTCACTTCTATATCAAGGGGGTATGTTTATTAGGTCATGTGATATCTGAGGTAGGCATATTTGTGGACCTTGAAAAGGTGAAAGTTATTATTTCTTGGGGGTGGCTAGAAAACTTATTCAATATAGGTGGATTCATAGGATTATAAGTCTTTTACAAGATATTTATACCCAACTTTTCCGAATTTTCAGAACTGATGATATTACAGGCCAAGAAGGGGGTGAAGTTTTAGTGGTATGATCCTTATGAGAGAGCCTTCCAATATATAATGTAGATAATTATGACTATACCAATTCTAGTCTTACATGAGTCCGGAAAGGAGAACACCCTATATCATAAAGCATCAAAGGATAGGTTGGGAGAATTTCTAATATAGGGTGATAGATTAGTCATTTATGGGTCTAAACCACTGAGGTCCCATGAGTGGAACTATAGGACATACAACTTGGATTTAGAGACAATGGTCCACACACTGACTTCTTTCTGTTACATCCTTTTGGGTGAGAGTTTTATGGTTTAAATTAATCCCAAGAGTTTAAATTATATTGTTTCATAGTTCATATTGAACCTTTATTAGAGAAGGTGGGTTGAGTACCCCTAGTCTTCCAATTTTTAAAATATTGTGGGAAACATTATAATTTGGAAAATTTATGCTCAGATTATGCGAGATGTGAGATGCGAGTAGGGAGTGTAAGTTGATGGGCCTATTCATAGAGAAGAACCTTGATGTTTTTGAAGTATCAGGATATACCTACCCTCAAATATTTGAGCATCACGAAATTACCACTTTAGAGGGTGAAGGAGAGAAAATTAGTAATCTTTAATTGTAGATTTGGGATGTAAAACATATATAGTGGGGTGCTTCCATAAAATAGGACTTGGGATGATGATGGGGTTATTTATGTTCATGGTAGAGTCATGCTATGTATGGTAATGCAATAAGAGATTATATTGGACTCACATGCCTTGAGATAGGTTGTTCACCTATGTTTGACCAAGATGTTTCATGATATCTATCGGTAGTATTGGTGGTCAAGGATGAAGAAATAAATTATGAATTTTATTTCATATTACAACATCTATCAATATGTGTAGGTTGAACACTAGATTCTAATAATCCTTTATCAGTCATTTTTATTCCCAAGTGTAAATGGGATTATGGGATAATGGATTTTTTGATGAGGATACCGAGGTTACCCTATGGTAGTGATGAAATATAGAATATCATTGATTAGTTGAATAAAATAACTCATTTCTCATTGATCAAGTAGATCTATACTACTCATGAACTAGGTAGGTTTTATTTTAAGGAGATAGTGTGGTTTCATGGTTTTCCAAGGTGTATCATATCAGATCAGGATACTTGATTCATGACTTATTTCAAGAAAGGATTTCATAAGTCGTTAGATATTCAAGTACATTTGAGTATAGTGTACCATCTTAACAATGATGGGAAGATCGACTGTACCCTAAAGATTTCAAAGGACATCATGAGAATATGTTTCCTAGATTTTGGTGGTTTATGAGATAACCATCATTCATTAGAGAAGTTCATCTATAATAATAGTTATTATAAATCTATTCATATGTATCCTTTTGATTCCTTCTATGGTAGGTAGTATCAAACAAATATATGCTAGCTAGAGGATGTGGAGTCTTATATTATTAAGTAGATCCTCGTGTAAGAGATGTTCAAGCATATTTAGATGATTAGGAAGTGGTTGGAGACTACTATTCAATGATCATACATAGACCAAAAATGTTCTCTTATACAGTTTGAGGTGGGTGACTAGGTATTTTTCTAAGCATGACCTAGATTGGGGGAATAGGTGAATTTGGTGGTAGGAAAAGTTGGTTCCAAAATTTTTGTGGCTTATTAAATATTTTCAAAAGGATTGGTGCAGTGTCAAGATGATTAGTGCTTCATTAGAGATACAATATTATACATGACATGTTTCATATACCTCATCTTAAAAAATATCACAAGGAACCTTCTCACGTAATCATTGTTGAGGATATTGAGGTCGAGTCTAATGCATCATTCAAGGGATGACTAGTTCATATAATGGATTTGAGAGAGAACGATCTTTAGGGAAAAATGCAAACTCTAGTATATGTGTAGTGGAAACATGGACCTACCTAGGATGAGATTTAAGAATGAGAGGTGGATATATGAGCATAGTGGCTGAAGATTTCCACAAAACATTCTTGTTTATTCATCTCAAAGATGATTTTATATATGGTGGAGAGTTTATATAAACATATGTGTATGAATGTGTGAATTATAGTTAGTTTCAATCAAACCATGTGTATTTTGACCCCCTATGAATGCATAAGGTGTTAGAGGAGGCTTGGGACTAGATTATAGGGAAACAATTTGGGTCAAAAAATTCTTCCAAAGACCATAATTACCATCGCAATCCTAATGAGAGGTTGAAAAACTTCCAGTGACTTTATCAAGGGCCACTACCCCTATCACCAAAGTTTTTGTAGGGGTGTAAGTGAAGATCGGTGGTCTATGGGGAATTTTGGTGGGTGTATATTATAGTTTGGGTGGGAACCCCAACCCCACAATGGGTAGTATTTTAGTAATTATGGTGTTTCCTTTAATTTTAAAACATTAATTGGAAAGTCCTTCTTACTCATGAATAACAAGTTTTAGGATATCATGTATTTTAGTTATTTTTGTTTACCACTCCTTTTATTTTCAACTGATTCAATAACCATCAGTTGAAATCAACTCATAATAGTAAGGATTATCCTCAATGACCCTCTATTTATGTTTTATTTATTTTTTTCACTGATCTCCTCTATGAATCCCTAAAATTTAGGGTTTCGTCTACTTTAGGGTTTTTTTTTATTTTTCCAATATCCACTTACGATACTCAATCTATGGGAACCTTCAATTTTTAGGTAGTCAGTCCCTAAGTTTCTCCTTTATTTTATATGTGTTGTACTCACTGTTTGATAAGAGGTTTTTGGATAGTATGTATAAATGGAACCAAAAATTGAACCAAATTATGAATCATCACATAATTAGAGTTGGATAATATTCTTTAGGGTCATACTAAGACCTTTTTATTGTAACCATTGATCATGTGGTCACTGATAGCCATGTATTTTGTTAAAAGTAGTGGTAAAACATAGATTGGGAATCATGTAGGATATTTAATAATATGAAATTATTTTTAATATCATAAAAATGTATCCTTAAGTGTTCCTTTATAAAGAGAAATTATATACAAGATAGAGTCTATGGGTGATCTTAGCCTGGTAAGCATACCATGGGTAAGATGAAGTGTAATTAGTTGGGGTGATTATTGGGTAATTGAGTTGGGAGTAATGTTAATAATTTTTTCATTGATCATATAAGTTGGGTGTAATTACAACTATGATTCATTGGTGCTTGGGCTGGGTTTCTTTCAAATTGTTGTTCTTATTCAGTTTGGGGTTGGGTGTAATTTTTACAATATTTGTGGTACTAAAGTTGGGTGTAATTCCTATCACCATTCTCATTGAGTATTGGGTTGAGTGTAATTCCAACCATTATTCTTAATTGGTGTTTTTGGTTGGGTGTAATTAAAACCATTCTTACAATGTCATTTTTTCAGTTTAATGCTAGATCATCTCAATACGCTTCAACTCATAGAATTGCTATTGATACATCTAATAGAAACTAAGAGAAAATAATGTTACTGGTAGATAACTGTTAATATAGATATAAAATAGAATAAACTAATAAATATTTATTAAAAACAAATAATATATATTGATTATTACTATAACTACAATGAAATGCATCATTATTTATCATCATCTTTATATTCATTAGTTTCAATATCTTTTTCTTCCTCGCTATCATCATAAATTTAAATATGAGATCCAATTCCATCATCCCTAATTATTTCAAATTCATTAGTTACATCATTAACGTTATCAAAATCAATATTCCTCAACTATAGGGTTACATCATCTATATTTACATCTCTTTGAGGGAGAGATATATTTGGAAAAGTTTCTTAAAATATTTCAATATTATTCATTTCCATGGAACCATTATCATTTTCAATAAATTTATTGTCATGATATTTCATTTTTATTACACTTGACCATTCATTTAAATCTCTCAAAGTATCAAAGTAATTTGTATAATAAAATTAATATGCTGGGAGTGCCAACATAAATGGTTCATTTACAACAATAAGAATTTTATAGTTAATTTCAATTATTCTATATCATGGATAGATGTGAAACCCTAGATCATTATAAAACCAATGAAATTTAAACATTATTACATAATTTTTTCTAAGACAACATAACTCAAATATTTTATCCATCATTCAATAAAATTCAACTAGACTTTCATTATAATTGGTTCCTTTAAAAAAAATCATTGTTCATTGATTTTTTTTAATTCATTATTAGTTTGTGTATGAAATCAAAATCCATTAACCACAAACATATTATAATATTTTACCAAATTATATGGTGTGTTACTAAGTGAACGTAATTGAATATATATTTTATTTAAATGTTTTGAGTCCTTCAAAAATAAAAAATAATTAATAATATAAAAAATAAAAATTTTATTTGATATATTCGATTGTAAATTGTTTAACTTACAAGTTTTTCAAACTATTAGGAAAAAAATACATTGTCGGTGTTCCTTAAAATTAGTTGAGGTAATTTGTGTGAATTATTTTTTTATATTATCATCATAAAATATATAAAATAATTAATATAAATTTACTTTTAAAAATATTTTAAAAAATATTGGTAAATGTATTATTTACTACGCAAATCATATCATTTATTTACAATTTTTCAAAACATATATAAGAGTGTTGTGTTTTTTATAATCTGAAAATCATTTTTCATGATCAGCATAAAAATCAAGATCACGATGATTAAATATTTATAATAAATGGTTCATGACATCATCAACATTTCCCTCGTTATGTCCCATTATATTATGTTTAAAATATTATTCAGATTGAAAATAATAAGATCTTTTTTTTAAATTTCCTCATGAAAGAACACTTATGTAATTAACCCTTCAATTGATGTTTTCTTATATACATTCTTTTTCAATTTTATCATTCATTTATTGTGTGATTATATCCATAAATATTGTACTAATCATCTATATTTTTTATATGGAAAATGTAATACAAAATATTCTATTAAATAAAATAAGGTTGATAGAAATAATTTTTCCAATTTACATAAAATTAGAACATCTTTTTACAGAACATTTAGTGCATCAAAGTATATTGTTTCAGAAAAAATGTATCTGAAAATAAATTATATTTCAATCAAGACAACCCATATTAAATAATTCAAAGACCCACTATGATCAATAGGAAATAATGAATCCCTTATAATATAAAAATAATGAGTTCCTAATCTGATAATATGACCAATTCTTACACATTGAGAAAATTAGTACCATAGTCATCAGGTAACATCCAATAAAAAATACATTGATAGAATAATAAAAAACATTATTCATTAATCTCATAAGATGATTCTGTATTTTTTAAATTTCTTGATCTATTATTTTCAAATAACTCAATTTGAGACACTTAAGAATTTTTTCAAGATCTAATTATGCCTTTAGAGTATCTTTAGTCTTACCAAGTGTGTCCAACATGGTATAAAATATGTTATCAAAATATTTTTTCTCAATATGCATTACATTTTAACATGTGATAGTCTAATAAATCAAACCAATATGGTAGGTCCCAAAAACTATTTTACTTTATCCAATTGTTATATCTCCTGAAGCCACCTATTTTTTATTGATTTATAGTTGATCCAAAAGTAATATGATGTAATTTAGGGTTGATATATTTTACCTGAATAATTGATATTATTGATAGAGGCCCATCTCTATCAATTATATATTTTTTAAATTATTTATATTTCTCCATAAAATATTATCTACCATAAGAAATCACTGATGAGTTGAAAACAAAGATTTGTTCTATTGATAAAAATGAACACTTTGGTGTCACTCATGAAGTATGTACATGAATTTAGACCATCTATAATCCATCAAAATAACATACCATATGCTGTAAAGTCACTAATTTTTTAGATTAATTCAAATTTCAATATAATATTATGTTTTCAACAGCATCATATGTAGTTACACCATCAATCCATAATAAAATTACCTCATAAATAAGTGGATTCAAATAAACATTGGTGTTATTTTTTGGAAAACCTTTAAAATAACACTAAATAAATATATGGATCCTTTATCAATATATATATATATATAGGTATGTTATACAGAGTTAAAAAAATATGCTGACAAGAATATTGATAATCGTAAGCAAAAAATGGACAAAAACCATCAGTTAAAAGACCAAAATGATAGTAAGGAATATGTGAATAAGAATATGGATACTTTTGAATAAATTATTTCCATAAATCACCATTTAATATTGTATTAATATAAATGATGGAAAAATTTCAAGTCATTAATATAGTTGTGTTGTTATACATAAATAGATATTATAATCTAAGTGTGATCATAAAATTCCACAATTGTTTAACAAGAGTAAATCTAAACTTTCTTTATTGTATCTCGTTTGTCCACATGTTGTATAATTTACTAAAAACTCATATCCACTATAATATGAGATGAAATCATTTGAAAATTCCTATATATTCTAATAGTTAAGCCCCAAATTATGTACCAACTTCTTACTTTCATAGAAATTTATAGGTAATGTATTTTCCTTAGGAAATAATGATTTAACCAAAGTAAATATTTGTTCGAAACAATAATTTAACATTATAAAATTGAATTTAATATCCATAAATTTTATAATCACTTTAAATTTCATAATCCTACATCTACGATATGATTCCTCCTTGAAATATTACAAAAAAGTCATTAAATATTTATGCTTCCAATTCAAGATTAGAATTATCATTGTGAGTTTCTGTTTCTTGAAAAGATAGGCCAACAACCTCATGTAAAAAATTTTGAAATTATAATGAAAATGGACGCAAAAAATTCATATTGTATTATAAATTTTGTTCACTATGTTGATGTTAATTCAAAAAGATTATTTTTATCTTGCTTTTTAAAAATAAAAATATATTTTATACTGTTCTTCGTTTAACTTGAAATTATTAATTCATGTTTTTTTGTGGATAAATTATAACATTTGATTGACTAAGTTCTAATGAACTAATGTTACTCACTTATGTTTTGGAACCTTATGAAGAAAAATTTAAATTAGATCATTGTGATTTCACACTGAATTTATCCCATGAGAAGATAAATTTATTTTTTCTTCTGATGTTGTTACAATATAACCGATATTTTTCAGAATATGACCATTTATGTTTATTACAATGACAGATAAAAATTGGATTGAAGGCTTTTAGGAATGGAAGATGTTATATATAATAATTCACTTATAATCGAGTCATTCATCACCTAACTACTTTTACTATTCAAGACTGTATTTTTTTAGTGTTTTATTATAGATACTATTTTTAGGATTTTCATATAAAAGATCAATGTTTTTTTATTTTTTAATCATTCTTATGGTCTTATGTGATCAGACAGTTTCTAAGGATAAGATATTATATCTTTCAGACACCGAGTTCAATGATATTCTATGGATAGTAATTTTTTTGAAGATAATGATGATTGAAGAAGATCATAAGGACAGATCTACCCATTGTTTGCTATTTTGCCGAGGAAGACCTAGCATAGACTTGTATCTTTCAATCAAGGATAAATAAAAGAAGATATTTGGAAATAACTCTAATACCCTAATTTGGGCTATCAAATCCCATAATGCATTAAATTAAAAGGTAAGAGTTCCATCAAATTTAACTATTTTTGGAAATATAATACACTTTTGGCAGTAGTTGAATTATAATCCCTAGCTCTATGTTTTGTTTCCAATGCTTATTGAATTAAATTCTGACTATTTTATATCTTTGATTAGTTTTATAACATTCAATAGTTTTATTTGTTTCTTTATTATTTACTTTATTTACTCTATTTTATCCAAAAATGAGTCCTCTAATCATTTAATGTTTTTGAGAGGGTGAAATTTTGATTTGGTCTTTCAACTTCAATTCACCCCCACCTCTCGAAGATGCCACCTCATTACTCTATCGAGTGAACACTTGGTGTGGTAGTTTACTCTATTTTTACCTTTAGTGTATGTTTAATTATTTAATCTTTCTTATTTACTTTTATATTTTTATTTTGATTATTGAAACTTATATAAGTTTCCTATGATAATGTGTAGTAGAGGAAAAGATATTTTTTTATGTTAGGAAAATTGTTAGTTGTAAGATTTGAAAATATTAATCCAAACTGACCACCATTTTTTTTTGTTCAGACTATGAGTACTTGTGATATTATATAGAAAAATACTTGTTTAATAATATAGTTAAAAAATTCCTATACATTCTAGTTGTTACATGATTCTAGAGAATGAAGTTATCACTTTCACTCAGGAAGAGAAGGTGGAATTTCAACTTATTTTTCGAGTATAGAATATCTTATTGTATATTATCTAAAGAAATATTTACAGTTAAGTATCATCATGTTGAACACTGTGAGGTAATTTTAATATGTTAGAAGTGTATCATTTGATAATATTAAAGGTCTTTGAGATGAAAAGGGTGATTTTGAGAGCATATTATTAGTCATTTTATTTTTTACCTAGAGAGTATATTTCCCAAATGCACCAAAGGTTTATGAATATTATAACAACGTTTCAATATCCTAGTGATCAAGAATTATTAGATGATCATCTTTTTCAGATGATTATATACATTCTACCAGTAGGTTGTGGATCAAATAGAATAAATATATAAAATACCAAGAATATCTTAGATCTTAACATGGATGGTCTAATAAAAAATATCATAAAAATGAGAGTATACTAAAAAGAGATGAAAAGAAATAAATAACTAAGGATATGTTTTTATTTGCATATACTACCAGATATTTAAATTCTATGATCTATAATTCAAATCCAAGTGCATCTAAAAGAAATTCAAAACAACATTCTAAGAGTAGCGATATATAAACTATTGATGGTGAGTTGGATTAAATGGTTAGAAGAATGTTCAAAAGAGATAACTTCTGAAGAGACTATTGAAAGAAATCAAAATAAAGAAATGGTAAGAATGATTCTATAAATATTTTATGATATTGATGTAAAAAATATAGGGCACATCAAACCTTTTTGTACTATATAAAAGAAAAAAATAAGGCATCTAGGATATATTCAAAGAGAGAAGGAAGAAAATCAATCAAATATACATCCAATACATAGAGTTCTAGTGAAGATACATCTAAAAATGACATAAATATATCAGATAGAGACAATATATAAAAATTCACTAGATTTTATGATGAGGTTCATCATAAGGGAATGTGTGTCATGGGGAAGGTAAATACATATTCACTTAATAATTTATCTTCAGATCTTGCTTGTTGTTTTTCATCGGATTATGAAAATGAAGAGTATAAATATAAGAAACTGAAATCATATAAATAAATTAAGTAATATATTTTGGAAGTTGAATATTTGTATACAAAACATTATAAGAGATATAAATGGGGTAATGTTTAAGTTTTTGATAATATGATAGATATTTCTAAGTCTATAAGTGAGTTGGTTAAATCTAAAAATAAAGTTACCAAGTTAGAAAATGAAATTTTTAGACAAACATCAAAAATTAAAGGGAATTCAACTTATATTACTACATCAGAAGAAATTAGTAAAGTGATTAAGATAATTTCATTCATCGGGAGCTTAAATAAGTTACATTCAAACTTCACTAATGGAAGGAAACATTTTGATATAATTTATAACTTTTTGAGACTAAAGAGAACTTATATACTTGGAATTAAATCCATTGGAAGGATTCCTTAGCAGTTGAATTACTCAATGCTAAATATTTCGCACTTTTATTTGAAATTACAATAGTGGGAAATGGAAGAAAAAGTGATCGTCGAAAAAAATCCAATAATTTGAAACACATAAATCATATGTCTCAAAGGAACTCACAATAGTTAAGAATATGAT
Organism: Viscum album; assembly: GCA_963277665.1. Lineage (NCBI taxonomy): Eukaryota > Viridiplantae > Streptophyta > Magnoliopsida > Santalales > Viscaceae > Viscum > Viscum album. The sequence goes on from OY728155.1 coordinate 142,519,619, forward strand.
AGTTGGGAAGATGTAGATACTAAATCTATTTTTTTAGAATATCATCGAACCTATGAAAGTTTTTAATTCAAGATCATAAAACCGATAATAGATACTACGATTTGTACCAATATATAAACTTCAATATATGGTTCCTATAAACATTATACTTCAATATTTAATGTATTTAAATTTATAATTTAATTTCTTACTTTTAAAATTGAATAGTTTGTCATTATTGACTCTATTACACATTTTTACTCTTACATTTTTATTATTTACTATTATAAAGGGTTTTTATTACTTTTACATAATTTTTTTATAATTTTAATGTTTTGATTTATACATTAACACCTTTTTCAATGGGATTTATTTTTTTTTATATTTTCTATATAGAGATTTTTTATCTTATCTACTTTTAGATTATACATAAGATTTTAATGTGATTTGAAAACTACTTTTAGAACTATATTCAAAATAATAAGATAATTATAAGATTAGATGAGTATTTATTTTTATTTACATCTTTAAAAGATTATGATAAACTTCTTTATTTTAGTTTTCATACTTTGATAAATTCATTGAAAACCATGCATTTTATTTTGAGGATTAATTTTTTATGAAGGTAACCAACTTATTTTTTTATAAATTCAAATTTTATTCTTGTAATATATTTTGAATAATATTTTTTGGAATAATGTATTCTGGATCATTGGATTAACATTTGATCAATGACTGGTAGTATCACCTATATAATGGTATGCATCCCCAGAGTTGGTTTTCATTATTTACTATTATGGTTTTCTAGTTTAAAATAATATTATGGATATTTAATTCTATTTTCAAACACTACACTATAAATTTATTAAGAAATAGCTTTGAAAGGGATAGTTTGATAAAACTTAATTAAATTGGGTTGATACAATCAACATATGTCATTGATAAAGACATTCACCAAATTATGAGGGTGGGAATTAGTAGCCATTGATACTAAGGAACATGATTTTTTCAACTACAAATTTGTATGAAAGTTATACCCTACTATTATTTTTGATGATTAAGATATTGAGAAAGAGTTATGTTCATGATTCAGAACCATAAGTTTTTTATTACCCTGATGAATGTTTCTAAAGTTATTGGACTATTATTGAAAGGTAAGTAATTGATAATTTATCATATACTTATAGAAACATACAATTATTTTAGCAAATCTAGGGTTTAGGAGACCATGTTTTTGATAAAGGAGGTTCACAAGATGAATCTTTTAACTATAGAAGGTATAATTGTATTTTAGTGGGTGTAAGTATTATTATTGCAAAGAAAAGGTGAAAGAAATACAACCAAGGTTCAATATATTTCTATGTTTAAATAATTATAAGGGAATAAGAAACTAAGTATTTTTAAATTCATTTGGTAATAAATAGAATTTGTATGATTCAATTGAGTAAAACTTAAGATATAAATATATTCAATAACTTTGAATCAGATGATCATAAAAATCATTCAGATTGAAGGAGTAACATACATTGGAATGGTGTAAATGGTGATGGAAAACCATTTGACCCATGAGAACATCTCTAGAATGAGGTTTTTTAATATTCTGAAAAAATAGAAATTCATTAAAATATGAAAAAAAAGTTAACACTATGGATAATGCTGTGAAATATATGAAAATTAAGAAGTAAAAAGTGGGAAAGAAGTTAAATTTCATCTAATAAAAATCCATTAGAAGGAGAAATATGAGAAAGTTTCAAAAAAATTAGAGATACTACAATTAAATTTGGATAAAAAACAATAGTACTTGCTGAGAAAAATACAGATTAGTTGAAAAAAATATAATGAAGTTAAAAAGAATCTCGAAGAAAAAATATCATGTAAACCTTCTTTTGGTCACAAAAAGTGTAATTTAAATCCCAAAAAGAATATATGATTAGAATAAAGGAAATATATAATGCAATGAAGAATTATTTTAAGATTGTGGAATCTATAGTGTCTCTTCTTCTAGCTACAATAAGAAAACCTTCTAAAATATCAAGGAAGAAATTGAGCTTCACATGTGATAAAAATGATATTAAAAAATATAAACTCAAATAAGTTGATGATAAATCTTACCTTGAGATCTATTAACCTTGACCTAAATAAATAGGTGAGAAGTATGTCAGAACACATAAATAAGTACATGTCATGGTAAATGCAACTCTACAAAAGTAAACATTTCTTATGGAACTATTATTAACATCTTCCGATAATACTTATTTTCTATCTATTGTAGGGCCATCTAGTTTTAATATTTCAACTAAAGATGGATGTTTAAAGACATTATCCATAGCTAATGGAGCTAAAAATTAAATCAAATGATTAGTGGAAGATACTCTTAAGTAAGAAAAAAAGTTAGAGACCCCATGTGCTGAAAAATAGAAATCACTAAAAGTTGAAAAGAATAATCTATGGATGTTAAGAGTTTAGATGCGATTATTGTTTGAAAATATCATCAAACTAATAATTTAATTGAAATTAATAATATATGTCACCCAGAATACACACTTAGATTTTTAGGATCAGTTTCAAGGGAACATCAAATGAATTTTTAATGATAAATCGAGAATAGTTAGACTTTGAGAAATCATGGAAACATCAACCAAAAAACTAGTCAGGATATCAGATGTTATATATTTTCTCCCAAAAATTAATAATAGACTATTTTTGTGTAATATCAAAATATGTATTTTAAAAACTCTGAGACTCAATAGAATATTATTGATCAAAAACTGGAGTTGGAGGTTGATGTATTTGATTATAAAGATGGAAGAAAACAGAAGTTTCAAAACATAAAAGGAATGGAAAATTATTTAAAATTAAAATATGTCAATGTTCAATACCTTTTAGGACATAATGAAAATATGAGGAAGAAACTTTATTAGTCCATCCATATTTTAAGTAAAAAAAAGTATTTAAAGGAATAGAATTTAAATATAAAGAAATATAATAAATTTTCAATTATTTTTAAGAAATCATCAAAATATAAAAAGAAAATGGTGAATAAGTTAGATAATTCTATTTCTAAATCTCTAAAAAAAGAATAAATTTCAATTTTTTTATTGTTATAAAACATAGAGTATTGATTGATATCTCCTTGCTTGAGTTTGTTTTCCTTATTATTGATAATATCAAAAGGGGAGTAGATTTTGGGTTTTTATTGATTTATTCTAGGGTGAGATTGGTTCAAACTAGGATGGATGTTTTTACCCTATAATCTACTGAAAATATCAATTGTAGAAGTTTATTATAGGGGTATAAATGGGAATATAAAGAGAGAGAAATAAATTTACTCTTATGTATTTATTTCATATATTAATAATAGTAAAGGGGAGAAATATTTATTCTTTAAAATGAGATATCTATATTCATTTTGATTTTTTACCATATATGTATTTTTTACTATATCACCCCAATATTTTATAATATATTTCTCTTCAAATAAATTTAATTTATTGGTATATTTCAATACATGAAAACTCAATTTTAAAGGAACCGTTTTATAGTATATCGTTATAACCTAGCCATTAAAATTAGAAGTATAATTATGAATAACCACATTATGAAAAATATATACGAAGGTCCTACTAAATACAAATTTACTAATTAATTATTATGAAATAAGAACTCAATTTCTCTATAAATTCATATCTTACTTCAAAAATATGTATTCTTCAAAAAATATTTTTTATTCCTTTTTGTGGGAAAATATTATAATTAATTTTTCAAATTTTATAAAATTTATTTTATAAAAAGTATATCATTTTTGAAATTATTATATCCAAATTAGCTTACGATGAATTTAGGGAATTTTTTTGAAAAGTTGGATTTTTCAATGAATAGTGAAAAATACTGCTTTTTATTGAAAACAAAATTTTATATTCAAGTATTTACAAAGTTACATTCTATTATTGATTAGTTTTAAAATTTATTTAGATACATTCTATTAAACATAATAGAATAAATGTTGTTATAATCCATATTATACATGAATTTTGTATAAAACCATTTTTATACTTTTTTTATTGGTAAGATATTTTTATTGAGAAATAAAAAATAATAATAAAACAATATAAAATTTGGGATTTTACAAAAGTCTCGTTGGAATATAGGTTTCAACTCCTCAGGTAATACTATAGAAGTGGGGAGATTCTCACAATTGACCTCTTTATTCGCAAGTCTATCAGTAAGATTTTTTCCTCCAAAAAATGAGCAATGAAGTAGTTCATTCTTGAGAGTGAATCCAGGAATTTGATCCATTGAGAAGTCATCTTCCATTCTAAATGTAATTTACCATTTCTTAAATCTTGTACAATATCAGTATAGTCACATTCAAACCATGGATTGTTCCATCCTTTTTGTTATGCCCTCACAATCACTTTGATCAATCCAAGAATTTCACCTCGAGGGATGATTCCAATCCACATGGTCTAAAAATATAGCCCATGATGTTCACATTATGATCTCTGAAGACTTCACTAAAATCTACAAGACTGGGATTCCCTTTTAAAACATCATCTGTATTGCATTTGACCCAACCAATAAAAGGTCAGTTCCATATGTATACCATCATTACATTAGGTGGAAAACAATTACATTCAATATCAAAACATGTTAGAACACAAAAATCATGGATAGAGTTTTTATAATGATCGGTTTAGTTATAATCTGAATCTTGGGAAACCACAATATTTTGGGCTAAAGAAGAACACATGTCAACTGATTATTGATAATGAATTATTCTATTCCTTCTGTACTAGATGATGTGAAAACATTTTTCACTTTCCATTGAAATCAGTTTCATCATTTTTTGTAAATCTAGATGTTGTGTTAGGCCATGATCATGTTCTATATTGAGACAGTGTACAGTGGTCGGAGCACAAGTACGTTGAAAACCATCTTACATTAGTCCAAGGTTTTGTTGTAACTAAGAAAGAGATAATTGATATCTTATTTTTGTGGATGAAAATAATACATCTTGAGAATAAATAAATACCCAATGATTGAAGAAAATCATCAACCAGTAGTTTGGAGAAGAAAATCCTCCACACCAGCATGAATTTCGAGGGACTCACCCATTTTTTATTGAATCTTCTAATATGATTATTAACATTTATAGTATTTAAATTTTTATAAAAAATCATTGATTTAAGAATTCCAGTCTTTGTAGGCTCCCATATTAGAATATCCTCCTATTTAGTGAAATTATAATTCACCATAGTCTGCCTAATTTCCTTTGGTAGGCTAGCCATATTTCTCATCTAGTCCTTAATTGAGATATAGAGATCAACCTTCTGATTATAAATGTTAATAATATCCACTAGAGGAAAACATATCCCATTCTCAAACCAAAAATTTTAAGAGGGTTTGCATTAAAAAGAAATGATAATTTAAAGTATTACTAGAAAAATACATTTTTGAAATCCTCTTATACTAAAGATTCATGATAGTTTATATTTCCAAATTTTGTCTTCCTCAAAATTATAGAACTTAGAAATACAATAGATTATAATTTTTAATTTATCAATCTCCAAATAAAATGATCTTGAAGGTATTTATTGGTAATAATGGTTCTTGAGTCTATGTCCTCTAAGAATGTATAGCTTGAAACATTGCTTCTAGGGCATAGTTATGATCTTTTTCTCAATGATTGAACTAATATAGAAAAACATTTTATAGTAGTGTTAATTTTTTGAGTAAAGTGGTGGTCCATTTATACACCATTAAATAGTATAAAATCTTAGAAACAATAGTATGCTTCACAAGGTATACACTTCCAGCCATTGAGAGATATTTACCTTTCATCATGGTTTGTGGGTTTAATTTTAAATTAAATCGAAGAACTTATGTGAATTGAATTTGATAAAATGGATTCCATAATTGGAATTATATGGATCAAATTTGGTAAATATTTTCTTTTTATTTTTATCATTATGAATAGTAACCTTGGTAAATATTTGTCACCTCGATAAGGGTAAAACATTTAAAACAAGGTTAATAATTTGAGATAAGGATTTAAAATTACTATAAAACATGAATTTATCCAATTTTATGAGTGTATTTATACCATTATTATCCAAGACTCAAAAATATCCACATGGTTCCATTTCTCTTTCTTATTGACCATTATATTATTTTAAGAAAAGTATAAACACAAAATGTCACTCTATTGACTTTAATTTTTCTAATATTTATTCATGAGGATAAAATTAAGCGACGATTGGTCTTAAATGTTTATTTAAAATATTATTTTTTTTGTCATGGTTATTTATTTTATCTTCTTATTGATTGGATAATTATATTTAATTCTTAGGCATTTCCCATATAGTATTTATTCAATTAATAGTAAAATCAAATAAATGTTTTTGAAAATTTTAAAAGTAATACAATTTGGGTGTATTATTGTATTCCATGAGTTTTTTAGATATATATAACATAATAGTAATGTTTTAAAATTTTATATAGAAATTACATCTTTTTCTCTATGAATTTAAATCCCAATTAAATTAATTGTGTCCAAAATGACATTAATGATATTTTATGAGAAAAAAACATCTTATTAAATTAATTAAAATTCTTAAAAATCATTTATTTATCCAATTGAATGGGGTATGGTTTAATATATAAAACATGGTCCATTTATGGTTAAATTTCATTTTATGGTAGCATTCTTGACCCTTTAAAAGTGAAAAAAACTTTGATATTATTGTAATAGTCAAACGGGTTAACGAAGGGTTAAAACTAATATATAAGGGTTAAAACATCACTTAAACTTATATTAAAATTATTTTATGATATTATTTTGACTCATAACCATACTATACTCTAAATATATCAATTTAATCCACATAATCCTAGAAATTAATTTATATTAATTTAATACTATATTTAATTCCAAGGGTGCCCCTCCCCTCGCTTATACAAGTGCACACATTATCTCTTTTATTTACCCAAATTTGAGTGTTATGATTTTGAAAATACATACCCTAGTACCTCTTTAAATTCCTTAACCATGTCTTAAAGCTTATGTTCTATCCAATTGATCATCCTTTTAATGGTTAAGGTTTATACAAAAAGGGGTTTCTTGAGGAACAGGTATAACTCATAACCTAGTACATTTAATTTCATTTCTTTCTATATTCCCTTTAAATATTTGTTATTAGTCATTAAATAATAAATTAATTGTCATAAAGTTACATAAATATTATTATTATTACGTAACCACCATTATTTAACTACTTTTACATTTAATGGGAAGTGAAAGTATCACTCGTTTCTCGTGTGGACTATCGTCTCCAGTTAAAGTTACAATTCATTTTCCTTCACCGTCTTTCATGGATGAGTATTATGATGGTTTTAATTTTTATACTTTATATTTATTAAATAATAATGAGTCCATAATTATAATATCATATCTACCTTCTTACCTTCCCATCTGTTGGAAAACTATAATGTCTCTCGTGCATACGTGTGGACTACCACCTCCACAAAGAGATGTGATTCATTTTTCTTTACCGCTTTACATAGATAGTAATAAGGATATTTTTAATGAATATATATTATATATATTATATAATTATTATTATATAATGTTGAATTAATATTTAACATTCATTTGTTCCATTCATTGAAAAGTTAAAACATCGTTCTTGCGTATATATAGCACACTGCCTCCAAGAATGGTGTAATTCATTTTTTGATCTCTAAAATATATGAATGAATCTATATATATATATATATATAATTATAATATATGATATTTTTATTATAATAGAAATTCTATAGATAATGTAATCTTGATCAAATTATAAGGATCAGAACTACTGAACTGAAGTTCTCAGGAAAAACGAAATGGTCAATACTAGGAAACAATGATTTTAATAAGGAATTATAAATAAATTAGTGTTAAAATGTTATAAGTGGAACACATATGATAGTATAATTTTCTATATTAATATTTCATAGAAGTATAAAATCTATTATATAAGTATAATAAATCTAAATTTATTATACATGATGTTAAAATAATTTACGAGGTAATTTGAGCATAAAGTAAGGGATCTATTTCATAATTCGATTTTATTTTTGGATTTTTAGGTTTGAATTTAAATTGAGTGAAATTATATAATAATTATCTAATAAAACCATTTCATTTTAATCTACTTAATTTATTCATGAAAAATCCAAGTAATAGTACCATTTTACTCTCCCGGTTACTTAAAAATTTCAATATTTTTTAAGAAAAACAAACATTATTTACTCTTTAGTTGGGAATGTTTTTCTTCCATGTCCATGTTTTCTAAAATTTCAAGAACGTTTTAAATATAACCCTATAATTTATTAAACTCATTTTTACCCATGATTTACCTTTTTATAAAAGAACTTTAAAAGGAATATTCTTATCATTTTATATATGAGGTACGGTTTACTTTTTAACAAAAATGTAAAAGGAATATTTGTTTTAATGTACAAGAAATGAATGTAATTTTTTATCATCTTGAATGACAAATAATTTTAAATATTTTCTTATAAGTTTTAAAATTTATTTTCAAAAAATTTATTTAATATATGGGAATTTTTTATATTTTAATAAGTTATGTACAATTAAAAATATTACTTTCGTCAATAAATTTTCTAGTGACCTTTTAGAGGTATTTTCAACTGTGATACCACCCATTAATGTTACTGATGATATGATCCAATTATAGAATATTTATTATTTCTCATGATGTTTTATGATGATAAAGTATTTATGTTCTGTATTCTTGATTCAATATGAATAATTTTTTACTTATAAGTTATTTTGATAATGAATTGTATTGATAATTCAAAATATAATGAACGTAGATTATGTAAAAGTGATGGGTAGGGGATAGTTATAGATATTCTATCAATGAATTGATATCTATCATGATAAAAACTATCTGGAATGCCATATTAGAGGGGTATTTGGTTTACACTTACCTATTCATTAAGAGTGATGTCTTGGTTGAGAGGTCGTGATGGTATGGTTCATGATATCATGGTTTAGAGTCCTTTATCATGAATGTCCAAAATTATGAGATTAATTTATTAATAATTTATTTTAATTAGTACATGTGTTTTCTTTGTTGATATTATTAATGGATAATAATTAAACTCAAGTCTTAATTGAATGGAATGTGATTTGATTATCCACTTTATCATATTGATTATGCCATATTTACTCATGAAAACTTCCATTATACATAACCCTTAGTGGTCATCCGATCTCACCCATTATGTTTTTCCTTTACCCTATATTGGAAAAGGTATATTATTACTGATATCATAGATGCAAGAAAGTTTCATATGATATGTTGCTTTATATTTACAATGTAATATGGGAATCTTTTTTGCATATATTTTTGCAAGATTTCTGAAATGATTAACCCTGAAGGGTGAGATTTAGTATATCTTATATCAATGTAATAAAGTAAACATTGGCTCCGGGTTACTGGAGTTGGGGTTTCTACAATTGGTATCAATGTAAGTTTAGCAGGAACCTTGGGAAATATATTTTAAATGAACAAATATCACATGAGAAATGTGATAATCTTTTATAATAGATACCATTTACGAGTATAAGGATTTTTATTTTATAGCTTAATATCCATGGTGATTATGAGTTAAATCCATGTTTACCATGGTTTAGTAGTGTCACATAACAAAATAAATGGAATAAACACCCAAAAATTGTAGGTATTTACCTGCTGAACAGGCCAATATAGTTGTTGTTGTAACTGAGTAGAGCCTGGCTATATTAGGGAAGCTGACTCTGGTTATGATGAATAACCTTTCTCATATTGAACAACCTATTGTTATAAAACACGTTTCACCTATTTTGGATCACTTAATTCAATAGAATACTTTATCATTTAACGGAACTACGAACCCATTGGTAGCTAAAAAATGCATTACGTCCCCCAAAAATATATTCCTAGCTATGGGGTGTAATGAAAGTTAAAATGTTATTCTGGCAGTGTATTTTTTGAAAGGATATTTTGATCAATAATGGTCATTAATCCAGAACTCTAAAGATGTTAATGAAACAAAAATAATGGAATGTAAAACTTTTAAAGTGATATTATTTGAGAAATACTTTCCATTAAAATAGCTAGATGAAATGGAAATGAATTTATTCACTTTTAATAATAATGATGAAAAATGTGTGGTAGAGTTTTACGATGACTTTACAAGATTATATAGACATCCTTTGGAAAAAAATCATAATATAGAAAGAAAGATTGAATATTTCCTTTGAGGTCTAAATTTGAGTCTCTGAAGGGAACTGGTTTCTCAAATAATTACATTGTATGAAGATATAGTATCAAGTTCCATTAAGGCATAAAAATAATATATTGGATTATATTACTTTAAGGAAAATATATAGGGGAATAGTACATCTAAGCCCAAGAAAAATGAAAAAAAAAATCAATGAAGGATAATGGAATAAATCAATTTCCATTATGTAAAAATTGTGGAAAGAAACATCCAACATAAAATTTGAAAGGCATGGGAGTTTTTTACAAGTGCAGAGATAAGGGTCATCTAGCTAATAAATATAAGGAAAACAAAGAAACCATTTATATAAAAGTATTTAAATATAAGGATATGGAAATTATTCAAACTAGTTCCCCAAGTGTCACAGGTAATTACTATATAAGACAATGGGAAAAGGCTAAGGATAGATAATTGCTATAACAAAAGTGAAAGTTCCTTGAAATGTGGTCAAAGTAAAACTTATCATCCTCTATAAAAGTTAAAATGCTTTATTTGATTCATGTTATGAACACTCTTTTAAATCTAATGAATTTTGGAAGGGTATCACATCACCACCTCCATCATTATATGTCAATTTGGTTGTGAAAAGTTATAATCTAGGATGATCACATCTCAATTATATAGCTCATCTCTTATAGATTTTTGTGGTAATGTGATTCCAAAAAATATTTTTATTATTACTCTAGCTGAATTTTATATAATTTTGGGCATGGATTAGATCTCTCAGTATAGATCCTATATCAATTGTCAAGTAATGGAAGTTACATTTAAAATTATGAATCAAACTATGATAGTCAATGAGTCTGAGGATGAACCGGAACTCCCATTAGAAATTACTTCCAATTTATAGGATTTGTTACCTATTCATGATGGATATCAATCTCATATGGTTGTGTAGAAACTCAAAATTTCATATATACCTATTTTATGGGAGTACTTTTATGACATTAAATATGATTTTCCTAGTCTTTCCCCAAATAGTGAAAATGAGTTTTCAATAGAACTCGTACCTTTGATAAACATATTTTGAAGAGTCCATAAAGAATGGGCTCGATTGAGTTTTCGAAATTGAAGAAGAAACTTCAGGAGAATATAGATAAATAATTCATTCATCCTTGAGTTTTAACAATGGTTAAACTTGTTCTTTGTATTAAGAATAAAGATGGTTCAATCCATATTTTAATTGATTATCGGGAATGTAATAAGATCACTACTAAGAATAAGCATCATCTACCTCATATAGATAAGTTTTTTGATCAATTACAAGGAGATAAATATTTTTTCCATTATTTATCTTTAAAATATATATTTTTATCTATGGTTTAAAAATGAGGATATACCCATAACAACATTTCATACATGGTATTGACATTTTGAATTTATAGTAATTCCATTTGGACTCATCATTAATCCAACTATATTCAATTATTTAATGAATAATGTCTTTATAGATTACCTTGATCAATATTTGGTTGTATTTATAGATGATATTTTAATACATTTATAAATAATGCATGAGAAAGGAGAACATTTGAGGACTACTTTGATGGCCTTGAGGAAAGAGTATCTATATGACAACTTTACCAAGTGTGAATTTTGGAAACAAAAGGTCTCATTTATGGGTCATATAATTTATATTCAGGGTATATCAGTAGACCATTCAAATATATAAGTTGTTAAAATATGTCATATCCCAACCAAGGTAACTAATATCCTTAGTTTTCTTGGATTTTTTAGATACTACTGACACTAAATAATAAATTTATCATGAAAATATAATCCATTAACCATGTTTACTTGTAATGGGGTTAAGTTCTTGTGGATAGATAAGTGTGATAAGAACTTTAAATAATTACATAGAAGGTCGATCAGTGTGGTTATTCTAACATTAACCTATAGTGGAGAAGGTTTTGTGATATATAGTGATTCATCAAAGAAGATAATGGGATTCATCCTTAAACATAATGATATGGTAATAGCATATGCTGCTCTCCAATTGAAAACCCATAAGGAAAATTACTTGACTCCTGATTTTTTGTTGGCAGTAGTAATATGTTATTAAAGATATAAAGACATTATTTTTATGGTGAAAGGTGTGATATATATAAAAATCCTAAATTATTGATTAATATATTTAGATTAAAAGAGTTGAATATGCACTAGAGAATATGGTTGGACTTTATAGAAAATTATGAATGATCAATACATTATCACCCTGGTAAGGTGAACAAGATAGTCGATGCTCTATGTTATAAAGGCCATGTTAGTTTTTCCATGATGAGGATTGAAATTCAACTAATATTTATGTATTTTTATAAGTTTAATCTTGAAATATTATGGAATAGGGACAAATATTAACTTCTTTATATGAATATTCAACAATCCATACACGATAGGATTAAGAATACATATAAGGAAGATATGGAATTAAAGAATAATGTGAAAAATTTTCCCTAAGTTCAACCATGATCATGGTGGAATGATAAGGTTTAGGAATCGATTATGTGTTCTGTAAATACCATACATGAAGGAGTTCATTAATGAAACTCATAGTTCATAATTATATATTTATCCATGAAATGTTAGGATGTATAAAGATATGAAAGAGTATTTTTGGTGGGATAAAAAGAAAATGGATATTGATGAGTATGTACCCTGATGCCTAGTATGTCAAAAAGTTAAGACTAGAAGATTAAAATATAATGGGATGTTATAACCATTATCTATACTATAATGGAAAGGGGAAACAATAATCATGTATTTTTTTAATCTGACTACCTAAAAAGTCTAAAGTACATAATTCTATTTTGGTTTTAGTTGACCACCATACAAAACAAGAAAATTTTATTTCTATTAGAAAATATCTTTCTCTTGATAAGCTTACATGGTTATACATTATGGAAGTTATGAGATTTCATGTAGTACCACACTCAATGGTATCTAATCAAGATCTATGGATTATCTCAATCTTCTAGAGAATCATTCAGTAGGCTTTGGATATAGATTTTAGTTCCAGTACAACTTATCACCCTCAAACATGTGGTCAATATGAGAGGACCATTAAAACTATAGAATAAATGCTAGCCAATTTCTCTACATATTTCAATGTTTTTTGCGATAAACACCATAATTTGGTGGACTTATATTAGAACAATAACATTCCCTCAAGAATTAATATAGATATTTATGAATCCCCATATGGTAATAAGTATAGAACTCCAATAAGATGGGATGAAGTTATAAAAAGAAATATATTAGGACCTAATCTAGTTGAGGAAATGTAAACTAAGGTTAGATCTATTCAACAACAGATAAGGGAAACATAGAGTCGATAAAACATTTATATTGACAATTATCCGTGAGATATAAAATTCACAGTTAGTGACAAGGTATTCCTATAAATATCTCAATAAAAGAAGATTATAATATTTAAAAAGAATGGAATTTAAAAACATAGAATATTGTTCCCTTTAAAATTCTTGATCATATTTTGATGGTATCTTATCACTTGGATCTTCCACTGAATATCTCCCAAATTCACAATGTGTTCTAAGTATCTATCTGGAGGAAATACAAACCTGATCATTCACATGTATTGAACTCATGGTTCATATAGTTGGAATAAGATATATCTTATGAGAAAAAACTTGTGTATATTCCAGATCCTAGAGAAAAATTTCTTTAAAACAATACCACTCCCATGGTCAAGTTTTTGTGATGAAATCCAAAAATTGAGGAAGCAACATGGGAACCTGAGGATGCGATGAGGCAGAAGTGTCCTTATTTATTTACATGAGAGTGATAAAATTTCAAGTGTCAAATTATTATAAGGAGTTAAATATAACACAATAATATTTTATGATATATTTATATTCAAGAAATTTAATTTCATTAATATATTGTGATAAGAGCAGCCTTGAGTTTAAATGAACTGTTATAAAGTATATCGTTATAAACTATCCATTAAAATTGTTGATATGAATAGGAATAACCACATTATGATATATATATATAAAGGCCCTAATAAATTAAAATATATATATTAATTCATATTAAATAAGCCCTCATTTCTTCAATAAAGTCATTTTATGCTTCAAAAATAAATTTTATTCAAAAAAATATTTTTTATTAATTTTTGTGAGAAAATAATATTATTAATTTATGGAAATTTTAGAAATTTTATTTAATAAAAATGATATCATTTGTTAAATTATATTATTAAAATTATATTAGGATGAATTTTTGAGAAGTTTCTTAAAATTTTAATTTTTCAATGAATTGTGAAAATATTATTTTTTATAGAAAATTGTATTTTCCTTTAAAGTATTTACGAATTCACATTATATCTTCAATTAGTTTTAAATTTTAATTAGTTAATTTTGATTAAAAATAATTCTATAAATGGTAATGAAATCATTATTATACTTGAATTTGGTATAAAAACATTTTTATACATAAAATGGCATTTTTTGGGAAAATAAATTTTCATCTCATTTCTTGGGATTAATTTTAAATTAAATTACATAATTTCTTTAAATGGAATTTGATAAATTTGATTACATAATTGTAATAATTAGGATCAATTTTTTTAAATATTTTTCTTTTATTTCTTCTTATTATGAAAAGCAGCCCTAGTAAATATTAGTCACCTTAGTATGGGTAAATTGGGTAAAGCATGGTTAAAACATTGGGGTAAGGCTTTAAAATTATTATAAAACTTTAATTTATCCTATTTTATGAGTTTAGTTCAACCCATATTATCAATGTATTGAAAATAAGGCCACATGGTGACATTTTCCATTGATATTGATCTTTACATTATTTTAAGAATAGAATAAATATAAAATGTCACTCTCTTGACTTTCATATCCATAATATTTTTTCATAAGGATAAAAAGAGGTTATGTTCAGCTATAAAATTTTATTTTAAATTTTATTTATTTTATTTCATGGTAAATTGTTATAAATTTTTAGTGATTTAATAATTACCTAAATGTTTATGCAATCCTGACACAATATTTCATCAATTAATAGAAGAATAAGATAGATGATTTTAAAAATATTAAAAGAAATAAAATTTGTGTAAATTATTATGTTCAAAAAAAATTTAGATAAAATAACAAAATATTGTTTTTTTAAAAAGTATATATTCAATTTATAACTTTTTATTGATGTCGTTAAATTCAAATTTAATGAATAAGTTCCAAAATGACATTAATGATATTTTATGAAAAATTATATTTTAGTGAATTATTTAAAATTCATAAAAATACTACCTCCATCCAAGAGAATGTAACATGGTTTAAAATATTTACCATTTTCTATTCATTAGAAACTTTTCCTTTTATGGTAAATTTTTTGACCCTTAAAGATTAAAAAACATTAATATTATGGTAATAGTAAAAAGGGTATCTAGTTATTAAAATTAAGTAATAAGGGTTAAAGCATCATTTAAACTCATATAAATATTATTATATGAGATTATTTTGACTCATAATCTCCATATCCTTAAAATATATTTGGATCCACTTGAACCTGAAATTTAAATTTTATTAATTTAATATTTTAAGTAATTCCAAGGGTGCCCTCCCCTTATAAAAGGAAACCCCTTATCTCATTTATTTATACCACTTTTAGTATTATATATTAGAAAAGGACTACCATAATAACTTCTATATTCCAACCCCACACCCTATATCTTTTTTTTTCAAAATACCATCCTTTCAAAGAATAAGTCGTAATCCAAATGAGGTTTCTCAATGAAGAGGTACTAGACTTAACTGAGTACATTCAATTTTATTTGTTCTTCTACCTCCTCAAAATAGTGGTATTCATCAAAAAAAATATTAAATTAATTTTTTTAAATATAAAAAAAATGTTTTTATGATTATTTAACCACTATTATTCACCCTCTTTTCCAAAAAAATAGGATGTGAAAACATCGCTCATGTGTATGTGTTGACTACTACTTCCATATAGTGATACAATTCATCTTTCATCCCCATATTTCATGAATGGGTATTATGTTGGATTTAATGTTTATATATTATATTTCTGAAATAAAAATTCTTCTAAAATTATAATATCATACCTACCTTCTTACCTTCCCATCCATTGGAAAATGACAATGTTATTCGTGCGTATGTGTGGACTACAACCTCCATGAAAAATATGTGATTTGTTTTACGATTATTCTCTACATGTATGGTAATTAGGATAGCTTTAATGAATATATATATATATATATATGATATAATAATTATTCTATAAAGTGTATGTTATATTTACCATTCTTTCGTTTTTGTTTATTGATAAGTTAAAATAGTGTTCATGTGTATGTACAACCTACCATCTCCATAAACATTGTAATTCATTTTTTTATATTTACATTTTATAGATAACAATAAAATTTAATATAATAAATTTCTATTATATTTATATCATAATAAACAGTATATAGATTATGTAACTATGGTAAAATTACAAGGAATGTACCTACTGAACCAAATTTCTCATGAAAAATGATACGGTTAATACCTGAAAAAGGTGATTTTAATAAAGTGTTATTAATAAATGGGTGTTGAAATGTTATAAGTGGGTCATATATAATATTATAATTATGTACATTAAATTTCTATATATGTATAATAAATATATTTTTATTATACATGAGTTTAAAAGAATTTATTAGGAAGGTTGATATCGATGTAAGGGATTTCTTTTATAATCTCATTTTATTTTGGAATGTTTATGTTTCAATTACCATTGAGGGAAATTATATGATACATATCATATAAAACCCTTTAATTTTTTATCCTTTTATTATTAATTAATGTTTCCAGTAATATAATCATTTTACTGTCTTGGGTACTTAAAAATATTGAGAAAATGTTTTTTTAAGGAAAACTGACTTTATTTCTCCTTAGTTGGGAATCTTTTTCTATCATGTCCATGATTTTTAAAAAAAATTTCAATAACATTTTTAATATTACACTATGATTTATTAAAATAATTTTTAACAATTATTGACTTTTACAGAAGAAATTAAAATTAATCTTCATGTAATTTTCTAAATGAGGTACTTTTTACTTTTTACCAAAAATGTAAAAGGAATATTTTCTTTAATGTACATAGCATGGATAGAATTTCCCACCAACATGAATTCTCAATTATTGGAAGATTTCATTAAAAGTTTCCAATTTTATTTTCAAATAAATTGGTTTCTTTAATATTTTTGAATTTCTTATATTTTAATAAGTGATTTCAAAGTGGGAGGGGTATTTTCCTCAAGAAATTTTCCAAAGATCGTTTAGAGGTATTTTCATCTACGATGACACACATTGATGTTACTAGGGATATGGTCCAATTTAGCATCTTTATTCTTTATTTGGATGGTATATGATGATGAATTATTGATGTTCCATATTCGTGATTCAATAAGGATAATTATTGACTTCTAAGTTATATAGAGATTAAATTGTATTGATCATTCAAAATATAAGGAATACATAAGATGTGTAAGTGATGGGTGGGGGTCAGTTATAGATAACCCCTTCATGTATAGGTAGGTATCATAAGTCAAAATAGATATAATTCCATATTATATTGGTATTTGGTTTACACTTACCCATTTATTATGAATTACATCTTGGTTAAAAGTCCATAATGTTAAGATTCATGATATCTTTGTTCAGAGGCCTTGATCATGAATGTATATAATTAGGAACATCCTTTAGTAAAAATTTCATTTTATTATATATGAATTTTTTATGTGGATATTGTCCATAGATAATAATTGAACACAATTGTTTATTGGATGGAATGTTTTTTGATTATCCACTCTGACATATTGATTATGCCTTATTTATTTGGGAAAAATTCAATTATATGTAAAACCTGCTGAGAATTTGATCTCACCATTTATTTTTTTCCTTTACCCTAGATTTGGAAAATAATATTATGAATGATATCAAGGATGCAGTAATATTTCCTATGAATGTACTTTTATATTTCCAATTTATTATGGGAATCATATATGTATATTTCTTTCCATTACTATTAAACTTACCGATCATGTGTATTTGGTACGAATGTAATAAAGTAAAAACTGCCACTATATTATAGGATTTAGGGTTTCTACATTAGCTATAGGTGGAATTTTAGTAGGAACCTTGGGAACTCGATTTTAAATTCACATGAGAATATGGAAATCCCTTATAGTAATTGATAATTTTACCCTTATAGGTATTTTTATTTTACAGCTCAACATTCATGATGATTATGAGATAACTCAGTGTGTTCCATTGTTTAGTGATTTTAGCTAATTAAATAAAGGAAATGAACATCAAAAGATAATGTGGGGATTCTACTAATGAGAAATACAATATAGATGGTGATGGAACTAAGCAGACCATAGCCATATTAGGGTAGGTGACTCAAGTTATGATGATAAAACTTGCCCGTATTCAATAAACTACTGTTCCAAAGTACGCTTCACCTATTTTTGATCACATCATTCGATATAAGCCTCCAGATATTAATGTAATTTATAATCCATTGGTAGTTTGACAATGGATTGTGTCCCTAAAAATTATATTTCTAGCTTTGGGATATACTTAAGGTGAAATGGATATTTTTGAAGTGTATTGTTTGAAAGGAGATGTTGATCAATAGTGGTCATAAATTTGTACAAATAAAAAGGTTGATGAAATAGAAATCATAGAATAATAAAATTTTAAAGTTATAGTCTTTAGGAAATACTTCCCTCAAAATTAACAAGCTGAAATAGAGAGTCCCCACATTAAAGGATAAGGAAAAAATAATGTGTGGAAGAGTATGAAGCTATCATTACAAGATTATCCATTCATGCTTTGGACTAAATATGTAATCCGAAAAGAAAGATTGACCATTTATTTAATGGTCTTAAGACAAGTCATTTAAGTGAACTTTTTTCACAAATGCTTTCATTATATGATGATATAGTATCAAGTGCCATTAAGAAAAAGAAACAATTTTCTAGATCCAATGTATTCAAGGGAAATCAAGAGAAAAATAAGACGGATGAGAACCAAGAAAAATGGAACACATCAAAGAAGAAGAATAGAAAAAATAAATTTACATCATGTAAAAATTATGGGAAGAAACATCTTGGAAAATACATGAATGTAATTGGAGTTTGTTACAAGTTTGGAGATAAGGGACATATGGATAATGACTATAAGGAAAAGAAAGGAACAACTATTATCTAGTACATTAACTATAAGAATATAGGTAATTATTGTAAATATTTGAATAAGTATAAAGGTATCTTTACATAGAAAAATCCAAGGGAAGAAGGCCAAGAATATGTAATTGTTACAGCCAAGGTGGAATTTCCTAGAAATGTTATGAAAGGTACACTTATCATCCACTATATAATTTTAAATGTTTTATTTGATTAAGGTTCTACCCAATATTTAATATCTGAATAATTTTATAAGGGTATAACATCGCCACCTCAAGTGTTTATGTTGAGTTAGTAGTGAAAACTTCTATTTGTATGATAATCACAACATAAGTCTATATCTCCTTACTGATAGAAGTTTATGGTAATGTGATTCCTAAAAAACATTTTTATTGTTACTCAAATTAAATTTTTTGTAATTTTGTACATGGATTGGATCTCTAAATATAGATCCCATATCAATTTCCAAGGAAGTGAAGTTATATTCAAAATTTCAAATTATCATAGAGTGTTATATTAGTATGGGAATGAACCTAAACTCTCAAAATAAAATACTTCCATAAGATTTGTTTTTCTACCCATTCATGTGGGATATTTATCTGAGATAGTTGGGGAGAAACTCAAAATTGAGGACATTCTTATTTTATTGGATTTTTTATGTATTTTTAGAATAGTTTCATATTATTCTCCCAAATAATTAATATGTGTTTTTAATAGAACTTATACCTCGTGTTGCGCTAGTTTCAATGAATCCAAATAGAATGGGCTTGATTGAGTTGAAATAATTAAAGAAAAAACTCTAGGAGAATCTATATAAGGATTCATTTGGCTTGTGATTCACCATGGAGTGAATATATTGTTTTTGTTAAGACTAAATTTCTGACAATACATCATTGAAATGATTTATAATAACTTAATAAGATCACTATTAAAAACAAGTATCCTTTACCTCGTATAGATGATCTATTTGATCAATTATGAGGAGATCAATATTTTTTTCAATATTTATCTTCATTCTAGACACTATCAGATAAGGGATAAAAAGGAGGATATACCCAATATAACCTTATATATAAGGTATGTTCATTATGAATTTATAGTAGTTATTTGGACATACCAATATTTATTTTATCTTTATGGGTTTAATGAATGGAGTGTTTATAGATTTCCTAGATCATTTTTAGTAGTAATTATAGAAGATATTCTAATATATTCTATGGGAAAGTATGATCATGAAAAACATTTTAAGATTGTGTTGATGACCATAAGGATAGAGAATCTATATGCCAAATTTACAATGTTTTAGTTTTAGCTGCAAAAAGTACCATTCTTGGGTTATGTAATTTCAAGTGAGGGTATATAAGTGGATCATTAAAAGATAGGTGTTAATGAGAAATGGCCTACAACAACCACATTCACTAAGATCAATAGTTTTCTTTGGTTGGATAGATTCCACCGACACTTTTTAAGAGATTTCTCACAAGAATGTAATCCACTCACCAAGTTTACTTTGAATGGGTTTAAGTTATTATGGATATATGAATGTGAGAATAATTTCAAATAACTAAGGAGAATATTGGTTAGTGTTCCTATTCTTACACTACCATATAGTGGAGAAGGGTTATGAAATATTTTGATATATTAAATAAGGTTTTGAGATGAATCCACTTGCATAATGATATGGTGATATCTTATTTCTCATTCCAATTAAAAATCATGATAAAATGTAAGAGAATAATGATTTGAGTAGGAAGTAGTTATTTTTTAATTAAACATATAGAGGACTTATATGTATGGAAAACTGTGTGATATATATACTGACCATAAAATCATGAAGTTTATATTTATATAGAAATAGTTGAATATGCACCAGAGAATATGGGTGTATTTGATCAATGTTAATGACAGATCAATACATTACCACCCTGAGAAGGAGAAAAAAGTAGTTCATTCTCTAAGTCAGATAGACCATACTAGTTTTTAAATTATGAGGATTGAAATAGATTTAATGTTTATTGATTTATAGAATTTGGTTTTTAATGATTGTGGAAAGGGGACCGATCTTATCTTTATCATATTAATTTTCAACCATCTACCCATCAGAGGATTAAGAAGGAATAGAATGACGATGTAGAATTATAGAACAATGTGAGGAATATTATTGAGTTCATCCATGATCATGATGGAATGATAAGGTTAAAAACCAAGTATTTGTTCCGTAAATACCAAACTTGAATATGGGTCTATTATATGAATCCCATAGTTTCTCATTCTCTATTCATCCTAGAAGTATGAAGATGTAAAGATATATGAAAGAGTGTTTTTGGTGGGATAACATGAAAAGTGATATTATTGAGTATGTATCTTGATTTCTAGTGTGATGAAATGTTAAGGATGAGAGACATAATTCTAAAGATATTTTATAACCATTATCAATACCAAAATGTAAATCGGAATACATTACCCTTGATTTCATCATCGGACTCCCCAAAACATCTAAAGACCATAATTCTATTTGGGTTTTTGTTGATCACCTTTTTAAATTAGTTTATTTTATTGGTATTAGAGAATATTTCACTCTTTATAAGCTTACACGGTTATAAATTAAAGAAGTTGTGATATTTCATAGAGTACCTCACTCAATCATATCTGATCGAGATCTAAGGTTTACCATAAAGTTTTGGAGAAGTATTTATAAAGATCAAGATACAAAGTTGAGTTTTATCACTTCTTATCACCCTTAGAAATATGGTTAGTCTGAGAGGACCATTAAAACTCTAGAATACATATTTATAGCATTCTCTATATATTTCAAAGGTGGTTGGGATTTACACCTTCTTTTGGTGAATTTTTTTTAAAACAATATCTTTCAATCAATAATTCAAATGGATCCTTATAACGACCTGTATGGAAGAAAGTATAAAAATAAAATTTAATAGTATGAATTTTGATAAAGAAACCTATTTATACTTGATCTAGAAAAGGAAATGGTACAGATGGATATATTTATTCAACATTACATAAGAACATCTCAGAGTTGAGAAAAAAATTATACTCGTAATCGTCAATGAGATCTAGTGTTTGAAGTTGATGATAAGGTATTCCTACAAATATCTCCAGGGAAGAATGTTATGAGATTTGGAAAGGAAAGTAAATTTTAACCCTAAATATATTAGTCCCTTCAAAATTATTGATTGTATGGGAATGGTAGCTTATCGCTTGAAATTTCAACTGAATCTCTATCAATATCATTTTGTTTCTAATGTATCTCTCCTAAGGAAGAGAATACCTGATACTTTACATATACTAATCTTAAATTTCATTCCAATGGAGAAATATATATTTTATAAGTAGAAACCTATGGAGATTTTGGATCATAGAGAAATTTCTATGAAACAAGATGACTCACCTTTTCAAATTTTTGGGGATAAATCATAAAATTGAGGAATATATATGAGAAACCTGAGGATGTGATGAGGTAGAAATATCCACAATTTTTAGTATCAGAGTATTGGAATTTAAAGGGTTAAATTATGACAATGGGTTGAAATTTATCACCCCAGTATTTTATGATATATTTTCTTTAAAATAAACTTAGTTTATTCCATGGCTTATAATACACAAAACCCTGAGTCCAAATGAACCATTATATAGTAAATTGTTATTACCCAGCCATTAAAATTTGTGGTACGAATAGGAATAACTAAATAATTAAAAATATATATAAATTTACTAATAAAAAAAATTTATTGATTATTTATTAGTAAATAATCACTCAATTTTTTTGGCTAAGTTATTTTATGCTTTAAAAATATTTTTTCTTCAAAAAATAATTTTTTTGTTTCTTTTTGTGAGAAAATTTTATGATTAATTAATGTCAATTTTATAAATTTTGTTAGATAAAAATGACATAATTTTTGAATTCATTGTATAAAAATTATATGATAATAATAGTATGATAATTTTATGAAATGTTTGATTTTTCAATGAATAGTCAAAAAATACTAATTTTTATTAACTGTATTTTATTTTAAAGTATTTAAAAAGTTACATTATATATTTGGATTATTTTTAAGATTTAATTAGTCAATTTTTATTAAAAAAATCCAATTAATGTTATTTTAATCAATATTTCATGTGAATTTTGTATAAAAACATTTTTATACTGAAAAATGCATTTTTATAGAAAATCATTTTTCATCGCATTAAATGGGTTTAATTTTAAATTATATTTTTTCACTCATGTGAACTGAATTTTATAAAATGGATTCCATATTTTGAATTTTTAGGATAAAATTTTGTAAATTTTTTCCTTTTACTTTTATTCATTATGAATAGTTCCCTTATTAAATATTTTTCACCTCAGTAAGGGTAGAATGGGTAAAATAAGGTTAAGACTTTGGGATAAGGATTTAAAATTACTATATCACTTCTTGCTATCATATTTTAGGAGTGTATTTCGAATAATATTATCCATGTTTCTAGAAAATGCCACTTGGATCCATTTTTCATTGATATTGACCATCATATTATTTTAAGAAAAGAATAAATGCAAAATGTCACTCTCTTGACTTTAATATATCTAATATTTTTCCATAAGGATAAAAATAGTTTTTTTAATGTTTATATTTTTATTTTAAGTGTAAATTAATTTTATTATCATGTTAATTTATTTTTAATTTATATTTATTGAATAATTACATTAAATTCTCACGGTATTTATTCAATTAATAGAAAAATAAAATAAATGATTTTAAAAATATTAAAAGTAATATAATTTGGATGAATTATTATGTCCAAAAAAATTAGAAAAATTTAACATGATATTAATGTTTTTTATGTTTATATTTGAATTCCATATTGGTCTCCATGCCTTTAAAGTCAAATTAAACGAACAGTGTGAAAAATGACATTAATGAAATTTTATGAGAAAAAATATTTTATTAAATTTTATTAAATTTATAAAAAATAATATATTCAGAAAATTTAATGGTGTTTGGTTTAAAATATAATACATGGTTCATTTATGGATCAATTTTATTTTTAGGTAGCATTCTTGACCCTTAAAGAGTAAAAAAAGTGATATTATAGTAATAGTCAAAAGGGTTAACAAGGGGTCAAAACTAAGAGATAAGGGTGAAAAAATAACTTAATCATGTCCCAATATAATTGAATTGGATTATTTTGAATCACACTTATCCTATCCTTGAAATATATTAATTTCAATCAACTTGAACTTGATAATTAATTTATATTAATTTAATACTTTAGGTAATTATAATAGTGTCACCCACTTATAAAAGGATGAACCTTCTCTTATTTATTTACACCACTTTTAGCCTTATATTTTGTAAAATAACTACCATAATAACTTACTATATTCCTTACCCATCTCTTAGATCTTATTTTATTTTCAAAATATTATCCTTTCAATGCTTAAGGTGTAAGAAAAATGAGCTTTCTCAATGAAGAGGTACAACTCTTAACTGAGTACATTCAATTTTATTTCTTAGTAAACCCCTCTAAATATATATTATTCATCGCAAAATAATAAATTAAGTTTAATAAATAAACATAATTGTTATTATTTTTAAGAAACCATTATTATTCACCCTCTTTTTCATTAAATGGGAAGTGATAGTAGCACTCATGCGTAAGTGTGGACTAACACCTCCACGCAGTGATACAACTCATTTTCCATTACAATATTTAATGGAAGGTTATAATGATTGGTTTATGTTTTTTATATAATACTTATGACATAATAATACTTCTTAAATTATAATATCATATCTATATTCTTACCTTCTCATCTGTTGAAAAATGATAATGACACTCATGTGTTTGTGTGGACTGTCATATCTAGAAGCGATGTGAATATTTATTCATTCTTACATCACATGGATGTTAATAAGGATATATTTAATGAATATATATGATATATATGATATAAAAATTATTATTAAATAGCTAATTTCTATTTACCATTATTTTATTTCATCCCTCCAAAATAAAAAATTGGGTTCATGCATACGTACGGTCTACCGTCTCCATGAACAATGTAATTAATTTTGATATCTATAAAATATATGGATGGCTCTAAATATATATATAATGAATATATTTTATGTTAATATAATAACTAAAATTATATATATTATGTAACCATGATCAGTGTACATGTAACGAAACTACCGAAACGATGTTCTTGTGAAAAAAACTGCTAACACTCAGAAACAATGATTTTAATAAGGAATTATTAATAAATAGGTTTTGAAATGTTTTAAGTGGATCATATATGATTTTATAAATATTTATATAAATATGGTATATAATTATAATAAATATAAATTTATTATACATGAGGTTGAAATCACTTATGAGAAAAAAATTTCTTGAGGTAAAGGATTTCTTTTACAATCTCATTTTATTTCTGGATTTTTTATATATGAATTTCTATTGAGGTAAATAATATGATATTTAACTAATCAAAACCCCTAATTTTCTTCTCCCTTAGTTACTCATGAAAACGAGAATTCATAAGATTAATCATAATATTATTAAAAGTGTATAATATTCTAAGATCTCATTTCTTACATAGACATTTAATTATCCCTTTGGAATAAATTCTGAATTTGAAAATGTAAATGATATAAATGTTTTGATGACCTCAATGTAAATAGGATTTATACTACAACTATTTAGAGTTGTATTATGATTTATCCAATCATGTTCTCATAATGAAAATTGGTTTCTATTTCCAAGATCTCTGATTTTCTAAACAAAAAGTAATTATTTTATTATATAAAATGTTAAGAAAAGCATTTTGAAATTTATTTTAATTAAATAAATTAGTAATTATTCTTTTAATATACTATTATAATTATTTAGTTTTCATCATATTAGTTTTTTATTTATATAATATGAAATTATAATTATATTAAAAAATACTAATACTTATTATTATTAAAAATGTATAAATATTAGTTTTATTATTTATTTAACTTTATATTTTTATATGATTTTAATTATTATTTTTATTAATATATTATTAATTTTTTTTAGTAAAATTTCCATCATGAAAGAGTCTTTCCATCTTAGATCTATTTACAATGGCCTGCATCACAATAAGAGATTGGGACATATTAATAAATCTGTTACAAGTAATACATTATGATAGACATCAATTTTTCTATTATAAATGAGTATTTCTCAAATTGAAATACTTTTCATGGACATGACCATCAAAATAAGTTTTTTATATATATTCTAATAATTTAACATTTTATAATTTTTTATAAATGTATAACTTAAATTCAAACTAATTTAACAAAAAAAAATTAGTTTTTTACTAATATGTTTCTAATAATTTATTAAAATATTTTCTAATATTCTATTATTATTATTATTTATTATTATAAATGTTTGAATATAATTAATCATATCTAATATTTATTATTTTGAATCATTTTTTATTACTTGTTTTATTACATTACTCAGCACTACGGTAGTATTGTGGTTGGGAACTATAGTAGTGTAATGTAGTGATCATCTAGCAATCGTCTTAGAGAAAATGTACTTATTTGGGGTTTATCCTATGGGAATATAGCTAGGACAAAAAGGGGTGATTTATCCCTTTGGGGTGGTAGCTTGACCCAATTGGGTCGAGATAGTGCATCTGTGCATGTCTCAACATGTTTTGTTCCCATTAAGGTAACTCAAAAAATACTATGTTTCTTCCAATGAAGAAAATTATTTTTTTATGAGAAGAAATACGAGGAATCCAAGGGGATAAAAAATAATAAAATACATAAGACTGTGTGAATTTTCTCATGGGTTAGTTGTGTTAACAATTGGACACCCTTTAATGTTTTCAATGATATATTGAATACCCTAATCAAATGATACATTGTATTTTCTAAATTTCTATCTGGGAGATGAAAACATCTTTGAACAATTTATTCTTGATTCCATACTCTAATCATAGGGGTAAGAAATTTTACCTATATAGTCTATATTGAAAATGTGTATAATAAAAGGAATTCATTAATTGTCCACACTGTAGAAACCTAAGTTTATACATTTCGTGAGCCTTAGAATCAAAATTCAATAGACCTTCAACCCATAAATCAATTAACTGGTCAATAAAAGGTCGCACATACAAATCAATAATATCATTGTGGAATATTGTTCCAACATTAAGAGTATATAATATTATAAAATATTGTTACATGCATAATAATGGAGTAATATTTTATGGAATCAACCCCACAAACCAGATAATATTAGTTACAATGACTATTTAACCGAACATGTTAAAACCATATGATGTAAAAATGAGATTAAAATTATATCTATCTTCGATGAAATATGGTTATCTCCTATTAAACACCTCCCTTTGTGATGAGTATTTTAGGAAGTTAATTTATCAACATCCATGTTTTTCTCTATATGGAATCTCTTAAATTATTACATTTGAAATGATAGAATAAATCTTTTAAATCTTATATTTATTGGAAAATATCACAATTGTTCTGTCATAATCAATTTTCCATGATTTATATAGTTACTTGATTGATTCTGATGAGTCCATTTTAGTTCATTTGATTTCCACCATGATGATTTATAGAAAATGAAACTGCCAAGATGAACATTCACTTTTTCAAAAAAAAACATATAATTTTTTTGGAATGAATCCATAGTTAGGTCTTTAAAACAAATATTTTTAGTCAACATTCATGGAAGATAGAAAGATTAGGTATTTTTAATGAAATACTACTACATATCCAACTTTTATCAGTGCTTGAAAACCCCATTATCAGTGCTAAACAAATTTTATGTTCTAAGCACCAATAAAAGGGGGGGCCTTTTATCAGTGTTAAAAATAGAAATAATAAAAATTCCCTTTATCAGTGATAAAAAAAGATCTGATAAAGGGTTACTTTATTGGTGTTAGTTTAGCTCTGAGAAAGGGATCCTCTATCCGTGATAGTTTAACAATCATAAAGGGGAACCTCTATCAGTGTGTTTTTACTGATGATAATGTGAAATTTTATTATTGCTAGTAATAGTAGGGATAAAGTATTACTACTATAGTGTTCTACTAAAATCACTACACACTACAACAAAAAATACATAATTTAATTGAAATAAAATTTACATCACAAAAAAAATAAAAAATATTGTATTTTATACATTTTAAATATTGTTTTTTACAATTACATTAGTAAGTAAAATTTATCACAAACATTCAAAAACATCAATGTTTCATTAACATTATGCCCTAACCCCCTCTCAAAATGGACTGATCATATTATCAGTTGTCGAACAAACCACACCATCTTGAGAAACATAGTAAACCTATATAAGAAAGAAATTATCATATTAGTAATACTTTAAAGAAATAAATTATACAAAAATTTGAAACAATACATTAATTAAATGTCATTTTTAAACTAAAACCACATGTTTTGATTCATATCGATCACATCATGTATTAGAAAGAGTTTTAGTTGGTTCCTGCTTGTAAAA
Organism: Viscum album; assembly: GCA_963277665.1. Taxonomy (NCBI): domain Eukaryota; kingdom Viridiplantae; phylum Streptophyta; class Magnoliopsida; order Santalales; family Viscaceae; genus Viscum; species Viscum album. The sequence goes on from OY728155.1 coordinate 142,548,690, forward strand.
AATTACTTTTGGAACATTTTCATAAGGAATCAAAACATTTTGAATGTGTTTCATCATTTTTGATTATGTGACATGTGTTTTGAACTAAAGAGTTAATTTTAAACTAAAAACATACACTTAAAGTCATATTAAGCACAATATGTATCTTATTAAGGTGTGGATAATTGATACACCTCACACATGACTTCGGAATTGTTTTCCCAAAGTATCAAGATAATTTGAATGTGTTTTATCAGTTTTGAGTATGTAACATAAGTTTTGAACTAAAATTTCTAATTTCAACTAAAAACATACACTTTGAGTTATATTACGCACACTATGTATCAAATTGAGTTGTGGTTGATTACCACACATAAAAAATGAAATATAGATCATTTTCATAAAGTATCATAATAATATTAATGTGTTTTCTTGGTTTTCCATATGTGGGATGTTTTTTGAACTAAAATGTCAATTTTAAATGAAAATACACACATTGAGTCATACCGGTCACACTGTGTGTCATATTGACATGTGGTTGATTCCAACACAACAAAAATTACTAAAGTATTATTATATTAAAGTATCAAGACAATATGATAATGTTTTCTAGGTTTTTAGTGAGTGAAACATGTTTTTAACTAAAATGTCCTTTTCAAAAAGAAATCACACACTTTGAGTAACAAAATAAAAATATGAAATCTGATTCAAACAAATCACACCGTGTATTAAGATGATCTGAGTCTAATTCCTACATGTCAAAAATGAATATTGGATTGTTTTCTTAAAGCATCCTAAAAATATGAATGCATTTTCTCAATTTTTAGTATGTGGCAGGTATTTTGAACTAAAGTTTCAATTTTAAACTAAAACCATACACGTTGAGTCATATCGATAACACCGTGTACTGAACTGAGGTGTGAAGAATTCATATAAGTAAAAAATGACTTATGAATCATTATCCTAGTGTATAAAAACTATTTGAATGTGTTTTCTCAATTCTGAGAATGTCACATGTGTTTTGAACTAAATTGTCAATTTTAAACTAAAAACATACACTTAAAGTGTTACCTGGAACATTGTGTATCAGATTGATGTACATTTGATTACCACACATAAAAATGACTTATGGATTATTTTCTTAAAGTATCAAAAAAATATTAATGTATTTTATTTCTCTCGAGTATTTGGCGTGTGTTTTGAACTAAAATATCAATTTTAGATTAAAACACACACTTAGATTCATACCACTCATAACGTGTGTCAGATTCAGATGTGATCAATTTATACATTTCAAAAATGAATTAATGATTGATTTTATAAATTATCAAGAGAATATAATCATTTTCTCTAGATTTTCAGTGAGAAATACATGTTTTTAACAAAAATATCATTTTTAAACAAAAAACATGCACTTTGAGTCACCCCATACATATCATGTGTTGGTTGATTTTTGTATAATTTGTACATGTCACAAATGCGTTATTAATAATTTTAGTAAATTATAATGACTATATTAGTGAGTTTTCTAATTTTTCCGTGAATGGAATTTGTTTTTAACAAAAATACCAATTTTAACTAAAAACACACATTTTATGTCATACAAGTCACATCATGTTTCAGAATGAGGTGATATTGATTCAAACACATCAAAAATGACTTATGGGTCATTTTTATACTGTATCAAAAAATATAAATGTATTTTACTATTTTTGAGCCTGTGAAGTATGTTTTTAATTAAAATACCATTTTTAAACAGGAAACATACACTTTGAGTCAAACTGGGCACACCATGTATCAGATTAAGGTTCGATTGATTCCTACATATCACAACTGAATTATGGATAATTCACCTAAAGTATCCAAAAAAATGATTTTTTTTATCAATTTTGAGTATGCGACATATGTTTCGATCTAAAATGTCAACTTTAAATAAAAACATGATTCAAGTCATACTGGTCACAGCGTGTGTCTAATTGACATACAGATGATTTATAAACATCAAAAATTACTTAAGGATAATTTTCCTAAAGTTTCAAGAAAATAAAAGAATGTTTTATAGGTTTTCAGTGAGTGACACATGTTTTTAACTAAAATGTCATTTTTAAACTAAACAAATGCACTTTGAGTCATATAAGTCACATTGTGTATTAGATTGAGGTATGTATGATTTACTTATCTCACAAATAACTTATGGTTCATTTTCAGAAAGTATCAAAATAATTTAAATGTGTTTTATCAGTTTTGAGTATGTGATATATGTTTTGAACTAAAATGTCAATTTTAAACACAAAACACACATTTAATATCATATCGATCACACCATGTATCATATTGAGATAATGCTGATTCCAACATGTCACAATTGACTTATAGATTTTTACCTAATGTTTAAAAACATTGTAAACGTGTTTTCTTAGTTTTGAGTATGTAACCTATGTTTTGAACTAAAATACAAATTCTAAAATAAAAATATTCACTTTGAGTCATATTGGGTACACCATGTATCATATTAAGGTTTAGTTAATTATAAAACATTACAAATGACATAAGGATAATTATCTTAATTTATTAAAAAAATCTAAATGTGTTTTCTCATTTTTTTAGTGTGTGTCGTGTGTTCTGAACTAAAATGTTAATTTAAAAAAAACACACAGTTAAAGTCATACAAGTCACGTTGTGTGTTAATTTTATGTTTGAATGATTACTACACATAAAAAATGACTTAATGACTACTTTCCTAAATTATTAAGACAGTATGAGTGTTTTTTCTAGGTTTTTAGTGAGTGGAACATTATTTTGACTAAAATACCATTTTTAAACTAAAAAAACATACTTTGAGTCATACCGGTCTCATTGTGTTTCACATTGGCAGGTGGTAGATTCTTACATACCACAAATGACTTATGGATCATTTTACAAAATCATTGAGACAATCCAAGCATTCCATATCAGTTTTTAATGAGTGACACATGTTTTTAACTAAAATGTCAATTTTAAACTAAATACAAATTTTTTTAGTCATATCAGTCACACTGTGTATCATATTGATGTTTGATTGATTCTTAAATGTCAAAAATTTATTATGGATTGTTTTAATAAAGTATCAAAACAATATGAATGTGTTTACTCAGTTTTGAGTATTCCACATTTCTTTTTTACTAAAATGTCAATTTAAACTGAAAACATTCACTTTTAGTCATTTTTAAACTAAAAACACACACCAATGAACATAAACAAAACAAAATAAATAATAAATAGCTCATTTAATAAAACAAATATTACCTGAGTTCATCATCCTTGTTGAATCCTTTTCCAATAATTTTTTTCTCTGATAATTTTATACTATTAATAGAGAAAAAATAGTCTAAGAAAAAACAATTATTGATGAATTCATGTATTAATTATCTACATGAAAGTTAAATAAATAAGTAAAAAATAAGAATGATGAGGAAAATAACTAAAAAATAATATATTAAATTAGGATAATATTAAATAAAAAAGTAATATGAAGTCACCTTTTTTATGTCTATATTCATTAAGACACCATATATTCTTCACATTAATTTCTAAATAAATATATTTCCTCTTTTGAATATGATTACTGTCAAAAGTGCTCATAGTACTAGATAAATATAAATAAATACAGAATTAATAAATATTTTAAATGGAATTGTAATTATTGTCAGAAATACCTCTTTGTGGATGCAAGTTTTTTAATGGTATACGACATCTTTCATAAATTTTAAAACATAATAACCAAAATATTTTTCATTAGTTTCTTTCAAATTTGTAGACAAAATGAGAAAAATAAGTAATTTTTTTTTATATATGTTTTTATAGTGAAATATTATTATATATACTATAATATTGAACCACTTTTAGAAGTCTATAGGCTTCTTGTGCTCATGGATTTTCTGCACTCCATGATTTTTGTTAATATTTAAACACCACCATAACATAAAAATTTTCCATTAAAAAATAACAAAAAAATATATAACATGAATTTTATTTGTTAAATGTTTCATGAAATGTATTATAAATTGATTAACTTCATCACTTGTGGTCAATTTGTTGGGTATCAATCCATTGAATTGGGAAAAAAAATCTCTAGAGTATCCAAATTGATTGTAATGAGAAACCAATGTTACCTAAAAAATCAAGAACTAATTAATGGAATGAAAATATATTTTATATGATTAAATTTTAGAGTTTTTCCCATGCATCATGGGTATTAAGAAGAGTATTTCATTTTAAATTTTGTATTTAAACACTGCTCCAGATTTTCCACTACTATTGAATCTCCCACTTCTTTCAATGATATTTTTTATATATAAATGATGTGAAAAATTTTAGTACACCATGTTTCTCATATATAACCATTAATTTATTAATTTTATTCTTATAAAGTGTAAGGGAGATTAATGGTAGATTTGGAATAACTTTGGATGTGTTTTAGGGATAATTAGAAGTCGCACGGGTGGCGCACCATTTGCCTAACCATGTGTCCAAACCATGCACAGTGGTACTCTTGAGGAAGTATCTTGAGCATGGTTAGATCACAGTTTGGGTGACCATGAAAGGGAAGGTTGTGTGGGTAGTGGCTACCGCATGCTTAGCACTCGGTTTCCCTAACCGTGCGGACAAACCATGCGCAGAGTCAGAATGAGATCCTTAAAAATAGGGCCCCACTAATTTTTTCCATAACTCCTCTTTTTTACCCAAACCGAACTTAACATGGTATTTTTCTTCTCCTAAGTCAATAAAAGGTTCTCCCATTGGTCCCAAGGCAATACAAAGGCTTCCCTTGGTGAATTGAAGCTAGATTCTTGATGTATGTGATCGTTCTTCTTATTTCATGATCATTTTCATAGATCTACTTAGATATAATTCTCCTCATCTATTGGTTTCTTAGATCTACACCTATTATGGGTAAATATATGTTGTTGGATTCCAATTATGATGATAATTAGACTTGATCTTTCTAGGAGAAGATATCTAAGGCGGGTTCTTGGAGAATCAACCATGTTTACTCGTGCATTCTTCATTCGTTGGGATTTTCGTCCAACACTTTTAGGTAAGAGGCTTCACTATAGACTCCTCATATTATAACAGATTGTAATGCTTTACAATTGAATTTATTTTTCTGAATTTACTATTATTTTGTTTTTTAACACTTTTTGGAAACCTTCTTGACTGGTGGTTGTGAAATATGGAAAATTGGGGATTTTAAATGAGGACTTTTGTTCTTGGTTTTAAAATATGGGGTTTAAAAATGGGATTTTTATAAATTTCTAGCTCATAAATGGCATTATATGTTTTCAATAAAAGGGAATGTTTTATTGAAATGATTTTTTTTTAAAAAATTGATTATTTTTTGGATTTCAATGAAATTTTAGTTTTATTGATCTGGTTTATTTTGGTAATGGAAATATTTTGCATAAATGGTGTTGGTTTGAGTTCATGATTAATGGGTCCTTAATAAGGGATTAGTACAATTGGGTTTCTAGGAGTGTGACCCTAGATTAGGGGAGTATGTCATTGGGACACAAAGTAATTAGATGAAGGACCATACATGAGTATGGAACTGTCAAATGAATCATGCATGTGTGGTTGTGTTGTGGACTATGGAATGCTTATGCAAAATGATAATAAGAATTGGTTTTAAGCTATGATAGGTTATTTTTCTAGAGAAATAACTTTCAAGAAAAAATTTTTCATTTACTTTTGTTTTCACATGGTTATATTGGTTTTTGAACTAGTTTATATTTGTTTGTAAACATTTTTTGTAAATTACTTTATATAGATTATTTTATATAACATGCTAACCATTCTATCCTAGTGGCATGATTAGGGAAGTCATTATGGAAAACATAATGAGTTTTATACTCACCCCTACTTTGGAACTTTGGTGCTTTAGTAGATGCAATCTTCCAGGATAGTGGAAAAGGTAAAGTTTCCAACGTTTTTAGCACCACCTCATGATATATGGGTTGTTCGGTGATTGTGAAGCTTGGAGATTATAGAGCATGGAGTCTTGTGGCCACTTGAGAGTCTTTAGTTTTCTATCCACTGTGTACTTTGATACTTGTGTGGTCTTCTAGTATTTTACACTTTGATGTGGTTTTTGAGATACATACTATTTTTTAGTTGTATTTTTTTTATTCATGAAACATTTTGTGAATGGTTTGGTTATGGGTTGTTTGTTTATTGGTTTATTTATAAAAGGGTAAATCAACCCCCACCTGTATTTAAAACCCTTCAGCATTTATTTCCATCCTTTGGTGTCTTGGGGATATCACTTAATACCAAGTAATGGCTCTTTGTACTCTCAATCGAATAATAATTGGTGGGTTGTTGCAAATGGTATCAGCCTGGTCCTTCCTTTGTGGTATAAATGTTATCAGCTTGTTTGGTCCTTGCCTAACAAGTAGTCATCAATGTTCTTAGTATTGGAGTTGGAATTATTTCTTGTCTATTCTTGGGAATGGAATCTTATAAATGAATAGGATTGTGGAAACTTGAAATGTATATCATAAAGGGACGTAGCTAACCCTTTTATATTGTACTTAAAGTTACAAGGGAGTTAGGTACATAAGTGTATTGGAGACACTTCTAGAATGTTGGAAATCTCATTATCATAGGTTTAGAGAATGATACGAGCATGGCAATCATTTTAGAGAAATTAATTCCCACTAGGATTGAATGTTTCAATTAGAATGATTATTTATGGTTTTGTGCAAAAGTGTAAATTTTTAAAAAGTGAAAAAATTCCAATGAGAGAGTTTGAAAAGATGGTATTTGGTGTATTTTGAAAATCGTTGGATTTTAAAAATCATGAATAAATGTTTCGAAAATTGTTGAACATAGAAAAGGGTGTTTAGAAAAACAATGTTGTGATAGTTTATGTGATAGAATTTGAAATTCTAAGCCATCAGTTACTAGAGAGTGTGTTTGACAGAGTTTGTTGTTGGTTTAGAGAATGGCACCAGTTAGGCGTTGTAGAAACCAATCAGAGGATGCTGTGAAAAATGTGGTTGCACCTGAACCATGGGTGAACCAAGAGTTGGTTCAGAGTATTTTCCAAGCTTTTCAAGGTGTGGATATGGGGAATTGGAGGAATGAGCCGAGCCATGTGGATCATACCATCCATTTCATGAAGTATAATCCACCAAACTTCTAGGGTGATGCCGAAACCAAGAAGGTGGAGGTGTGTCTTAGTACAATGAATTATATCTTTGAGTTCATTAACACACCAGTGGAGCTAAAGGTCAAATTGGTGACGTAAATCCTAAAGGATGTTGCATGCCAGTCCTAGGATTTAGAGGTGCAAGCTATATTGGACGAAGGCCTTACATGAGAGGATTTTGAGGAATTGTTAAACAAAAAATTCTATCCTCACACGTTCAAGATCCTGAAAATGACAGACTTCTTCAACCTAAACAAGAGAGAATCTCTATCACAAAGTATGCATCTAAGTTCATGAATTTAGTGTGCTTTGCACCATATTTTGCTGGAAGTGCATCCTTGAAGGCACACATCTTTGAATCAGGGCTACAGTATGAGATTCAATCAAATATTTCCATTCTATGTATTACGGATTATACAGAGATGTTGAATAGAGAAACAGTTATTGAACACGATATCTCAGGATCTATGGGAGGAGGTATGATGATACCTATAGGTAATTGTTGGAACTCAAATGATGGAAGAAAGAAGAAAGGGGACAAATATTTCCAAGGTGGGAGTGGAAATCAGAATCAGACAGCTGGATCCGTGAACCTTCCTCCACGAACCTGTACAAACTAGGTTGTTTTCAATGTGGTTCACTTGACCAAATAAAGAGAGTGTGTACGAAAAAACCTAGATAATGCCATAAATAAAAATATATGGGGCATCTTCAGTGCTATTGTTGTAGTTCTCTAAGTTCAGGTGCCCGAGACAATTCTCAAGCGTCGCAAGTATCGTATACTTTGACAGGGAGGGAATAATAGAATAAGTCTCATCTGCAGAGAAAACCTAGCCATGGTGATTCTAGAAATACCACGACTTTTTTACCTAGGAAATCTTAGCAAGGCAACAAGGAGAATAATGTAGCAACAAAAAATTTGTATGGAGCTGTGGAGATGATTATCAATGATCTAAAAGGACCATTTATGGTGATTGGAACGATTCTTTTGAAATCTACCCTTGTGTAAGTTCTCTTCGATACTAGTATATCGCATTCTTTAATTTCTTCTCGTGCTATTGATTTTCTATGTTTAATGTTGGAAATTATGCCTTTTATTTTAAAACTGTAAACTCCTCTCAGGGAAAGATAATATAAAGCCTTTGTGTGTAGAGCATGTGCTATAAATATTGATACATATGAGCTAAAATTGTACTTATCGATGTTGGACATGGATGTCTATGATGTAATCCTAGTAATGGATTGGTTGAAAATGTTCAAGGCTCACATAGATTGTTATAGGATAATAGTTAGTTTCTTGACTGGGGACGATATCAAGAATCTCTTCAGAGGAGAGAGGATGGTAAAGAAAGGGGAAAAGAGCTTGTTGGAACCAATGGTGGGAACAATCTCCTACCATTTATAGGTTTTTACTTTTTCATCAGTAGAAGAGATCGATAAAATTAGTTTTCCAGCAGTTGTGCATCAATTTCTAGATGTATTTACCAAGAACTTATCCGGGTTACCACCAATAAGGGAAGTGGAGTTTTTGATTGATCTCCTTCCGGGTACTTTTCCTATTTCACTTCTGTCTTAGAGGATGGAACCCACAGAGTTATGGGAAATGAAACTGCAGTTAGAGGAGCTGAAAGGCAAGGGCTTCATTTTACCAAGTACATCTTTGTGGGCAGCACGAGTTTTTTTCATTAAGAAATTAGATGAAAATACTAGAATTTGCATTGATTATCATGATCTTAACCATGTTTCGATAAAAAAAAGATATCCACTTCCATCCATTGAAGGTATGTTTAATCAATGAAGGAGAGCTCAGTTGTTCTCCAAGATTGTCTTTCGATCAGCATATCACCAATTATGAGTTCAAATGGAAGATATTCCAAAGACATCTTTCAAATGCTGATATGGACACTATGAATAATTATTCATGCCTTTCGGTTTAAAGAATTCCATAGTGGTTTTCATGGATTTGATGATTTAGATATTTCAACGATATCTAGACTCATTTTTGTGCTATTTGTGGATGACATCTTAGAGTATTCAAAGACAAGGGAGATCCATGAGGAAAACCTAGAAATAGTGTTACAAATCTTGAGAGATCACTATTTTTATGAAAAATTATCAAAGTGTGATTTTTGGATATATGAAGTACGTTTTCTTGGCCATGTAATTTCTAAGAAAGGAATTTCTATTGATCATTAAAATATAGAAGATGTTATCTAGTGGAAACCATCGAATAATGTCTTCAAGATATGAATTTTTCTTGGTCCATCTGGTTACTCCTGACACTTTGTGCATGATTTCTCACAATTAGATTCGCCAATGATAGCTCTATCAAAGAAGAATACTCCATTCCAATTGATAGAGTAATGCCAGAATTATTTTTAAGAGATGAAATTTCATCATAAATCAGCACCTATCATGATTTTTTCAGAATTTGGATAAAGGTATATAGTATGCTATGATGCATTGGGATTAGGGTTGGGTTGTGTTCTCATGCAAGGAGACCATTTGGTTGCTTATGGATCAAGGCACTTGAGGGTTCATGAGAATAATTACCCAACACATGATTTGGAGTAATCTGAAGTTGTACTTGCTTTGATAACATGATGATATTATCTCTTTGGTGGGAAATTTAATGTGTTCATAGACCAAAAAATCTTGAAACACATTTTCTCACGTCGAGATTTGAATCTGTGGAAAAGGAGATGGATGGAATATCTCTAGATGCTTGAATTTGACTTGATGTATACACCAGGAAAAGGGAATTCATTGGTGGATTCATTGAGTCAAAATTCATATGCTCAGTTGGATAAAGAACCTTTAGATGAAAATAATTTTATGTCGTTCCTAGCTAATATGAATGTGGAATGTGAAGACTAAGGTGATGTTGTTTTTTTCTTTTCAGCTATGCTTGTTCTTAATTTGGTAAAAATGGTCAAAGAGGAACAAACATCTAATGAAGAATGTGTGTTTATGAGTTCAAAACTCAATGGTGGGGAGACCATTGAGGGCTTGAAACTTGATGGGAGTTCATCTTTGTGTTTTATAGATTGTTTGGTTGTACCAATGTCTTGTTAAGAATAAATCCTTCATACTCACCACCATTCGTGATAAGATGTACATCTAGGAACAAAAAATATGTATAAGGTGTTGAAGGCATAGTTTTGGTGGAGAGGCATGAAACGGAAAGTGGTCGAATTCATCTCATGATGCTTAACTTGTCAGCAGGTTAAGGTAGATCATTAGAGAGATTCTGGTATGTTGAATTATTTACCTATCCTAGTGTGTAAATGGGAGCAGATGGCGATGGATTTTTTTAAAGGTCTCCCAAGAATAGTTTGGAAACATGATGGCATATGGGTGATGGTGGATCATCTTACCAAGTTGGCCCATTTCATTCCAATTTGTGAAACTCAAATGGTGGGGGATCTGTCAAAAATCTATATCTGAGAATTGTTAAAGAGACATGGTGTACCAGTTTTAATCATCTCAGATAGAGATATGGGGGTCACGTCTTAATTCCGGAAATCCATATAGAAATCCCTTGGGACTCAGATGACTATGAGCACAGCATATCATCATCAGATAGATGGATAGTTTGTGTGGACGATACAGACATTGGAAGACATGTTATGGGATTGTACAATGGATTTTGGTGGCTCATGGGAACATCATATACCCATAGTGGAGTTATCATATAAAAACAGCTGTCAGGCCTCGATACATATGCCTCCCTTTGAAGGATTGTATGGGTGTCCTTGTCATTCTCCAGTATGCTAGGTGGAAATAGGTGAAACATCACTAGTTAGGCCAAGAATATTCCAAGAAACAACGGAGAAGATCTAGTAGATTATAAATAGGATGGAGATAGCTTAGAGTCATCATAAATCTTATGCAGATCACCGTCGAAGGTCATTTTCATTTGACATGAGTGATCATGATTTCTTGAGGATCTCTTCAAGAATTAGACATAATTGTTTCGGGAAGTAGGTAATTTTATATCCTAGATACATTGGCCCTTTCGAGATACTATAATTGGTTGGAGAGGAGGCATATCGGTTTGCATTACTACCATGGTTCAGTTCAGTTCCTAATGTGTTCCATGTATCTCAGTTGAAAAAGTATCATCCTGATCCTGACCATGTGATCAAATAAGATCATGTTGACCTAGATATGAATGCTTCATTGATATATATCCTAGTATGGATTATGGATAGGAAAGAGAGAGTCTTACATGGAAAAATCATTGGTCTAGTGTGGGTTTTAGGGAAGTATGGTCAGATTTAGGAAGAGAGTTGTGAACATGAGAAGGATATGAAAAAGCAATGGCTGGAACTCTTTTATATCAGTGAGGTTTTTATACTTTCTACGAATTGAAAGGCCAATGTTGGGGAGACTGTTGTACCCCTAGTTTTTTTAATGTATCCTTTACTTGATGTGTTTTAGAGTTATAAAGTTTAAGGGTGATGAATGAGAGAGGTTGGAGAACTTTAGAAGTCTTTTGGGGGCTAATTGGAAGTTACACGGGCGGCCCACAGTTTGCCTAACCGTGCAACCAAACCATGTGAAGTGTTCCTCTTGAGGAAGTAGCTCCAGCACGGTTGGTGCACGATATGGGAGACTATGAAAGGGAAGTTTGTTCTAGGAGTGGATACCACATGTTTAGCGCACTGTTTTCCAAACCGTGCGGACAAACTATGCACGGAGTCAGAATGAGATCCTTAAAAATAGGATTTCACTCATTTTTGCCATAACTCCCTCATTTTTACCCAAATCGTCCCTAACTAAGGATTTTTATTCTCTTAAGGCCATAGAAGGTTCTCTCATCATTATGAATTATATCTAAGGGGTTCCCTTGGTGAATTGAAGCCTTATTCTTGAGGTATGTGATCATTCTTCTTCATTCATGATCGGTTTCTTAGATCTACCACCCCTCCTCTCTTTCTTTCTCATATCTGTGACTATTATTGGTAGATCTAGGTTGGTGGATTCTAATTATGATGAGAATTGGTCTTGATATTTCTAGGAGAAGAGATCTAAGGTGGGTTCCTGGAGAATTGTCTCTATTTTCTTGTGTGTTCTTTCTTCATTGTGGTTTTCATCAAAACCTTAGAGGTAAGAGGCTTCACTCTCAACTCCTCTTAGTAGAAATGATTGGAATGATTTAAAATTGAATTCATTATGCTGAATTTATTGTGATTTCATTGTTGAATATTTTTTATAAACCTTCTTGAGTGACGGTTGTAAAATCTGGAAAATTGGTGATTTTAAATGAGTGCTTTGGTTCTTGGTTTTAAAACATGGGTTTTAAAAGGGGGATTTTTCTTGATTTGGAACATAAATGGGATTAGATGTTTTCAATAAAATGGAAAGTTTTGTTGAAATGAAATTTTATTTGAAATTTGTTGTTCTTTATTTTTCAATAAAAGTTCAATTTAATGAAGTTGTTTATTTTAGTAATGGAAATATTTGGCATAAATGGTGTTGGTGTGATTTAATGGATGAGTACCATTAGGGTACTGGGTCTGTGACCCTAGATCATGGGAATTTGTCATTGGGACAAAAGGTAATTGGATGAGAGACCGTACATGAGTATGAAACTGTCAAATGAAGCATCCATGTATTGGTGTTTTGTGTACTATGGAATGGTTATGCCAAATGATAATAAGAATTGGTTTTAAGCTATGATAGGTTAGTTTTCTTGAAAAATAACTTGCAGTAAATTTAGTTTTATTTACTTTTTTTCACTTTGTTATATTGGTTTTCGAACTTGTTTATATTTTTTTAAAAACGTTTTTGGTAAATTTCTTTCTATAAACTATTTTATATAACGTGTAAACCATTATATCCTAATAGTGTGAATAGGGAAGTTATTGGGGAAAACTTTCTATGTTTTAAACTCACCCCTTCTTTGGCACTTTAGTGCTTTTGACGATTCTATCTTATGGGACATGGGAAAAGGTAATGTTTCCCACATTTTCAGCACTACCTCATGATACTTGGGTTGTTCAGTGATTTTGAAGCTTGGATCTCGAGGAGCATGGAGTCTTGTGGTCTCTTGAGAGTATTTAGTTGTTTATCACTAGTGTACTTTGATACTTGTGTGGTATTTCATTTTTGCACACTTTTATGTGGTTTTGAGATACATGAAGTTGTTTAGTTTCCTTTCTTTTGTTCATGCATCATTTAGTGAATGGTTTTGTTATGGTTTTTTGGTTTATTGGATTATTTTTAAAAGGTTAAATCATCTCCCACTTTTATTTGAAATACTTAGGCATTTATTTCCATCCATTGCTGTCTTGGAGATGTTGCTTAAGGCCAAGTAATGACTCATTGTACTCTCAATACAATGATAATTGGCGGGTTATTACGAATTGTATCAGTATGGTCCTTCCTTTGTGGTACATATTGTATCAGGTTGTTTGGTCCTTGCCTAATAAGGAGTTATCAATGTTCTTAGTCTTGGAGTTGGAATTATTTCTCATCTCTTCCTAGGGTTTGAATCTTACATTGGAGTAGTATTATTGGAACTTGAAATGTATATCATAAAAGGACGTATCTAACCCTTTTACTCTGAACTTCAAGTTACATGAGAGTTGGGTACATAATTGTTTTGGAGACACATCATGAATGTTTGAAATATCATTGTCATGGGTTTAGCTAATGAGACGAGAATGATAATAATTGTAAAGGAATGACTTACCACTAATATTTCATATTTCATTTGGAGTGATGATTTATGGTTTTGTGCAAAGGTGTAATGTTTTGAAAAATGCAGATTTTTTTTAAATGAATGATTTTGAAAAGATGATATTTGGTGTATTTTGAAAATGGTTTTGTTTTCAAAAGCATGAATGAATGTTTCAATAAAAATTCAACATAGAAAAGGGTGTTTTGGAGAACAATGTTGTGATAGTTGACGTGATAAAATTCTAAATGCTAAGACATCAGTTACTAGAGAGTGAGATTGAGGGAGTTTGTTGTTAGTTTAGAAAATGGCACCAGTTAGGAATCATAGAAACCAACCAGAGGATGCTGTGGAGAATGTGGTTTCACCTGAACCATAGGTGAACCAAGACCCGGTTTCGAGTATTTTTCAAGATTTTAAAGTTGTGGATATGCGGAATTGGAGGAATGAGCAAATTCTTCTGGATCATACCATCCATCTCATGAAGCATAATCCTCCTAACTTCTGGGGTGATGTTGAACCTGAGAAGGTAGAGGTGTGGGTTAGTAGGATGAATCGTATCTTCAAGTTCATCGGCACACTGGTTGAGAAAATGTTAGAGTTGGCGACATAAATTCTCGAGGATCTTGCAAGCCAGTTGTAGGATTTAGCAGTGCAGACTAAATTGGATGAAGGAATTATGTGGGAGGATGTTGGGGAATTGTTTAACAAACAATTCTATCCTCAAATGTTCAATATCCAAAAAACAACATACTTATTTATCCTGAAACAATAGAGTCTCTCTATCATAGAGTATGCAGCTAAGTTCCTGAATTTAGTGCGCTTTGCACCAGAAGTGGCGGCAAGTGCATCCTTGAAGGCACGCATCTTCGAATTAGGGCTATAATAGGAGATTCAATTGAAGATTCCAATGGTATGTATTATAGATTATACAGAGATGGTGAATAGAGAAATAGTTTCTGAACGGGATATCTCGAGATCTATGGGAGGAGGTATGAGGATACATACAGGTAATGGTGGGAACTCAAATGCTAGAAGAAAGCGGAAAGGGGGCACTTACTTTAAAGGAGGGAGTGGAAATCTGAATCAGACAGCTAGATTAGTGAACCTTTATCTATGACCCAAGAGAAAGTAGGTTGTTTTCAATGTGGTTTTCTTGACCACATAAAGAGAGTGTGTACGGAAAAACCTAGAGCATTCCATAAATACAAACAAATGGAGAATCTTCAGAGCTATTATCGTAGTGCTCCAAGGTCAGGTGCTCGAGACACTTCTCAGGCATCACAGGTATCATATTCTTCGATAGAGAGAAGATAGTAGAATCAGTCTCCTCAGCAGAGCAGACCTAGCCATGGTAAATCTAGAAATACCATGACTCCTCAACATGGGAAATCTCAGAAAGGCATGAAAAAGAACAATGCAATGATGAAGCAGTTGTATGGAGCTGAGCAGATGATTATTTATGATTAGGTTGTACCATATATTATGAGAGTTGTTATTCTTTTGAATTATAACCTTGTGAAAGTGATCTTCGATTCTAGTGCATCACATTCTTTCATTTCTTCTCGTGATATTGATTTTAAATGTTTAAATTTGGAAATGATGTCTTCTATTTTAGAACACCAAACACCTCATGGGAAAAAAATGTCAAGACTTTGTGTGTATATCATGTGCTATAACTATTGATGCAGCTGATCTGAAATGGGACTTTTTGATGTTGGACATGGATGTCTATGATGTAATCCTAGGAATGTATTGGTTGACAATGTTCAAGGATCTCATCAACTATTATAGGATAATAGTTAGTTTCATGACTGAGGACAACATCGATCATATATTCAGAGGAGTGAGGATGGTAAAGAAAGGGGAAAAGAGCTTGTTGTCACCAACGGTGGGAATGATCTCCTACCAGTTGGTGGTGTTGACTTTGGAATAAATGTAATACATCGATAAAATTAGTTTTCTAATAGTTGTGGATCAATTTCTAGATGTATTTCTTGATAACTACTCCAGGTTACCACCTATAAGGGAATCAGAGTTTACAATTGATCTCCTTCTAGGGACTTTAACTATTTTCCTTTCATCTTATAGGATGGAACCAACAGAGATTCAAGAATTGAAAGTCTAGTTAGAGGAGTTAGAAATAAATGGTTTCATTTGAGCAAGTATATCTTTGTGGGAAGAACCAGTTTTGTTCATTAAGAAAGCACATTAAACTCTTTGTCTATGTGTTGATTATCGTGAGCTTAACCAATTTATGATAATGAATAGATATCCACTTCCACGCATTGATGATCTGTTAAATTTATTAAGGGGAGCTTAGTGGTTCTCCAAGATTGACTTGCGATCATGATATCACCAATTATGAGTTTGGAAGAATGATATTCTGAAGACAGCTTTCAGAAGAAGAAATGGCCACTAAGAATATGTATTCATGACTTTCGGTCTAACAAATTCAATAGTGGTCTTCATGGATTTGATAAATCAAATATTTCAAAAATATTTGGACTAGTTTTTTGTGGTTTTTGTGGATAAAATCTTGGAGTATTCAAAGACAAGGGATGACCATGAGGAACACCTGAAAAAAGTGTTACAAATATTGAGAGATAATCTTTTGTATACCATGTTATCAAAGTGTGATTTTTGTTTACAAAATGTACATTTTCTTGGCCATGTCATTTATGAGAAATGTGTTTCTGTTGATCCTGAAAATATGGAAGTTGTTATCTCGTGGAAACCATCATAGAATGTCTTCATGGATTTGATGAATCAGATATTTCAGTGATATCTGGACTCATTGTTTGTGGTGTTTGTGGATGGCATCTTGGAGTATTCAAAGACAAGGGATGACCATGAGGAACACATGGAAACAATGTTACAAATTTTGAGAGATCACCATTTCTATTCCAAATTATCAAAGTTTGAATTTTGGATATAAGAAGTAATTTTTCATGGAAATTTCATTTATGAGAAAGGCATTTATATTGATCGTGAAAATATAGAATCTTTTATCTCATGGGAACCATCGAAGACTATCTTCGAGATACAAATTTTTCTTATGAGTTCTTCGTTCGTTGTGGTTTTCATCAAAACCTTCAATGTAGGAGGCTTCACTCTTGACTCCTCTTAGTATAACTGATTTAAATTCTTTCAAATTGAATTTATTGTGATAAATTGATTATAATTGGTTTATTTAACACTTTTTGGAAAATGTTTTGAGTGATAGTTGTGAAATCTCTAAAATTGGGGATTTTAAATGAGTGCTTTGGTTCTTGGTTTTAAAATATAGGTTTTAAAAAGGTCATTTTTTAGGATTGTTGGAACATAAATGGGATTAAATGTTTTAAATAAAATAGAAGGTTTTATTGAAATTAAATTTTTCTTTGAAATTCGTTTTACTTTGGTTTTTAATAAAAGATCATTTTTGCTAAAGTGGTTTATTTTGGTAATGAAAATATTTGGCATAAATGGTGTTGTTGTGAGTTCATGCTTAACGGGACCTTAATAAGGGATGAGTATCATTAGGTTACATGGTGTGTGACCCTGGATCAAGGGGGCATGTGTTATTGGGACACAAGGTAATTGGATGAAAGACCGCTCATGAGTATGGAACTGTCAATAAAAGCATGCATATGTGGGTGTGTTGTGGACTATGGACTGATTATTACAAATGATAATAAGAAATGGATTTAATATATGATTGGTTATTTTTATGGAAAAATAACTTGTTGGAAAATTGGATTTATTTACTTTTGTTTGCACTTTGTTATATTGGTTTTAGAACTTATTTATATTTGGTTATAAATTCTTTGGGTAAATTGATTTATATATACTATTTTATATAACCTGATAACCATTATATCCTAGTAGTTTGAGTCGGGAAGTCATTGGGGAAAACCTACTAAGTTTTATCCTCACCCATGATTTGGAAATTTTGTGATTTTTAAGATGCTAACTTCTAGGCTAGGGGGAAAGGTAATGTTTCCCACGTTTTTAACACTACCTCGTGATACTTGGGTTGTTTAGTGATTTTGGAGCATAGATATCATGGAGCATGGAGACTTGTTGTCTCTTGAGGGTCTTTGGTTGTTTATCTATTTGTGTACTTTTATACTTGTATGGTCTTTCATTGTTGCACACTTTGATTTGGGTTTGATATACATGAAGTTATTTAGTTGTCTTTCTTTTGTTCATGAATAATTTAGTGAATGTTTTGGTTTTAGGTTGTTGGATTATTGGTTTATTTTTAAAAGGGTAAATTGTCACCCACTTGTATTTAAAACCCTTTGACATTTATTTCCATCCTTTGGCATCATGGGGATATCGCTTAAGGCCAAGTAATGACTCATTTTATTTTCAATCCAATGAGAATCGGCGGGTCATTACATGAATAATGACTTTAACATTTTTGTTCATATTGTTTTCCATTAAAATGGAATTTATATATACACCTATAAAAAATATGAATAGTATTTAAGTGTAATTAACATAGTAGATCAGCTTTTAGATAAAAAAATTATGAAAACATGCCTCTTGTATACATTTAAAACTGAGAATCATAGACATCCATACTTGAGGATTTAATATACATTATCATGTCTAAGAAATTCAATAATGGACTCTCAATATATTTGTTCTTCAAATTCGTTGATGTTTGTGTCACAATTTTTTAGCATTGTTTCCACATGAACTTGTTATATTAGTAAATTCAAAAGTTGAATTAGTGGATTAATGGTACTTTCTGAATCTCTTTTTTATTTATTGTTTAATCCCTTATATTTTTTTTGATACAACCTTCAATTTCACCTCTTCACTTTCTCTATCTATAATAACTTTCGTCGGTTAATGCCTTTTTCATTAATTGTTAAAAAAAATTCACAAAAAATAAATTAGAAAGGAATATCTCCTTATTGATGTTTGCTTTTTGAAGATCAAATAGTAATTCAATAAATGTTCCAATATCAATATCAACTGTATGAACATTTAGATAATCACATGGGATAGGTATTTCAATGCTCAACTCATTATCTATTTGAATCCCCACTCTCAAATGACCTTTTGGAAGTCGTTTTTTGTGTAGAATATCTCCATGGATGTTATAAATTTTAGCCCTCGCAACAAGGAAATGGGTGGGTAATGATAAATATAAATTATAATCATTTTCAAAATAAATGATATCATTACAGGAAAGTTATCTATTTCTACCTAGTTAATATTTCATAGAAACAATTATAAAAAATTGGTTACCTCTGGTAAGGTATAACTTTGAGGGGAATGATTGCATCAAAGTTGGTGATAGGTGGGGGGGTCTTCATGTAGTGGTTATTGTTGCATTATTTCTTGTCTTTGATTTCTTCCTATAACATTTTTAATAACTAATACTACCAATTAATTTTTTCTTTTAGATAAGTTATTCATTTTCATATCTCATCCATTTTCTTATCTTTATCCCCATGTGAATTTATTTTATCAAAATATTTTTGGGGTGACACCCCAAAACCCACATCTCTAATGTGGCCATATTTTTATTTCCACTTTAATGGTACTAATACAACTCATTCATCAGGTATAGTGGATACTGATTCATGTGTCTAGAATGGATAAAAATATATGAAAATAATTTATCAATCTTATGTAATACTTATTTAAAGAGAAAAAAATATTATATCATACTTACACATGATTCCCATACTTATAGTGTGTTTTCATCTATTAACATCTTGTCTTTATTTACAAAATCCTCCTTCCATATCATATAATGTGGGATGGAAGTGGATTTTGGATTTTGATTCATCAATCTGAAAATAAACAAAGGAACATAGTAATGTTTTTGTTTCATTCCACATAAAATTATTACTATAGATTTAAAATAAATACATTTTTTCAAGTGAAGCATACCCCATCCTTCATTTACAATAGGTGTAAATTAGTTTTCCCATATGCATATTATTTTTAGAATTCATTTTCTATTTCTTAAATTAACAATTATTAATCAAACTAATTAATAAACATATTTTCAAGTAATTTATTAACAAAAATAATGTGCCTGAAAATATATCTCCTCATAAAAAACAAGAAATCCATTCAACGTTTATTAGTTTATCATGTGTGCATACATCTATAGTGGGTGTAGGTTTACTTTCCCTTTATCATTTATGAGATGATTCTTTGTAAGAATTTTCTAAAAGCCTCTATGATCATTACTAGGGGAAATTAATACAATTTTCATTTGGTGATCATATAGTGTAAATGCACTCTATAAGGGATAATGAAGACTAAATCAATGTTTGGTTACTTTTTTAGTAAAATAAAGTAATTATATCTTAATTTTACCCTGATATCTTTTTTATATTAGTGCCTTATATGTGGGACTAACATTTCTCCACATATCTACATCCACTAGTATATATATTACAATCATGATCCAAATGTGACTAATGAAAATGGGCGTTGGGGGGTTAATTGGATATTCACATACATTCTATCCAACCAAAAATTTAACATATCTATTTCTCACCTTAGTAATTTTTGTTAACACTATTGTACTATGATTCTCCTATATTTTCTGGGAAATAGGTTTTTCACCTTATACCATTTCCGTAGCTTCAACATCTTCAATATGTTGTTCCTTGTGATTGGTAAAATTGGTATTTGTATAAACATTTTGTTCCTCTACATTATGAGCATCACCATGTTGAGAAACCCATTGTTCCTCAGGATTGGGAGCATTGACATGTTCATAAACTTATTATTCCTCTGCATTAGGAGCATCATCATGTTGAGAAACCTATTGTTTCCCAAGATTGGGTACATCAACATATGAAGTGCCAATTATCTATAGAAATTGATTAACATTTAATTAAGATTAAATAGAAAATTTAACATATAATAATATGAGGTAACATTATTTATATTCTAAAAAATATAACATGATTATTGAAACCTCTTTTTTATTTAATGTTTAAAGGCATTTGAACCCTCTATCAAGGATCCAAAACCCCTCATTTTGGTCTCCCATGATATACAAGACCTCATCTACATTGAGACCACCAATAAATGATTACGATGTCTCAATGAAAAGGTCATCCTATGTTAAATTGACATCTGGCCCTTCAGTGGTTTTGGTCGATAATAGAATAATTGACCATTTTTTGTTTGTGGGATATAGAATATAAAATACTTGTACTTCTTAAGATTCCATTATAAATGGTTCACCTTTCTACCCTTCCCTATTGAAATCTAAATTCATGAATCCAATTCATCAATGTTAACTACACTCCTATTATCAACCCACTTGTGTTGAAAAATCAACTGTTGGAATTTTTTATAATCTGACTCCCATATTTTTTTGATAATGACAAAGTATAACATATTCACATATATTGGTTATTTCCCTTGGTACTAGATAGATGAATCACTTCAGCCACAAGTATAACTCCACTATTTCTCATGGTCCTATATTTATCATGTTTCTTCTTATAAAATGTTTAACCATTGATTACATAAAATATAATACAATAACACTCGATCCTCTAGCTATCCATAAAATTTATTCTGAAATTTAATTAAGATGTTTAGTTAACTCCTTAAAAATAGGTTCTTGAAAGCATACTATAATAAATAGATTATTATTATTTTATATCCAACTTTCATCCCTGTATAGATTCAAATGCCTAAGAATTACTTTGTGGGTTTTAATATAAGGATCAACCTCTAAACTGTTATAAATAACTTAAAGGTGGTCCTAAAAATAATTTGTAATAGTAATTGTGATGAGATCTATTTTGGGAATTTATTTATCCACTATCCACCTATTGTGATGCTATTTTAATAGATCAATTATTTCCACAACATACAGGTAGTTGATACAAAATTCAACAACTTCATTAAAAATATATTAATCTGTAATACAAAGTTATGGATGAATTTTATTTTTTACATACCCTTTAGAAATATTCATAAACCATCTGATGGGGTATATCTATCTATAATGTATAAGACCACATAGTTTAATGTCTCTAACCAAGTGAACCATTAAGTGAACCATCACATCAAAGAATGACAGTGGGCAGAACAACTATAATTCACATGATATGATAGCAATTTCCTTCTTCATAGTTGTAAATTTCATCATGTCTATTAATTTACTACATATAGCATTCAAAAATAATCCTACCTTGGTTAATGTATTATATAAATTCTTAGGTAGAATACAACATAATGCTATAGGCATTAGATCTTGCATCAAAACAATATAGTCATGTGATTTCATGTCCTTAAACCTTAAATCATTTGGTGAGGCAATATTCTTGATATTTTATGAATACTCTTCAAGAACCTTTACATAATTAAATAGTATTCAAAATTGGTATATCTCTTTCCTAGAAAGATTGTAAGTAGTTATAGGAATAAAATTATGTCTTTTACCCTTCACTAGCACTAAATTTTCTAGGATCCCCATATCAATCATGCCAAACATAGCTATAATTATATCCTTTGTTTTTTCTTGTTCATTTTGTAACATTTCAATGAAACTATAAAATGCATTTATTTACACATCCATGACATCAATAAACTGTCTAACGTAAAAACACTACACTTCATTCAGATATTAGTGGCGATTTCTTAAACCACCACTAAAAAATCATAAAAACTTAATGGCGATTTCAGGATAACCACCACTAAATATTTTTCATTTAGAAAATACATTCTCCCCCCCCCCACTAAACCCCACCATCCCATGAGCCCGATCCCTCAACACCGACACTCCATTATCCCCTGAGCGATCATCGTCGGACCCCTTATCCCCCTTCTCACCTGAATCCCATCCCTCATCATCGTCCCCTTCTCCCCTAAGTTGCCCGAGCATGAAACCATGATATCAACCCCCCTCTCCCTTGAACCCTCACTACCACTTCTCCCCCTTATCGCCACCCTTACACTACTCCTGCTCACCTCTACCCCTTCCCCCTCACCTCCCCAAACCCTAGTCACCATCCATTTATCTATCATTATTGATTTTTTCCTCTCTGTCACTGCTAATACAACCCTGAAATATCATAACCAAAATTTGGGTGTTCAATTTGTTGATTCTTAGTGTCTAAGGTTTGTGAGACCCTATTGAAGCCAATCCTTTCTACAGAAATTTAATTCAATAAATTTCTATTTATTTTATATTGTTTTTGGTTCGTTCTTATAATTTGGATTGATTTTAATTAGGTTCTTCATGATTTTAGGTTCCAATTTATTCTATTGGGTGTCTTGGACCACGTTGAGGTGGGATAGTGCCACCATTTTCAAAGGCAAAAAGTTTCAGGTAAGTGTCCCTTTGTTTTAGGTTTTTAAATTTTAGAATGTTACATGATTGTATTTATAATCCTTCGTCTGGATTTAAAATTATAATAATATTTATTTTCAAAAGGCATTTGATGTGGAAATCATTTTTTACTTGATTTCAAATTTATTTCTAAGTATTTTATCTAATTTAGAGATTGTTAGTATCCTACTTTAATTAATTTCACGCACCAAATGTTTTGTAAATTCCCAAAAAAAATAATTACTAAGTTAAATGTTATAAGAGAAGTATTGGTTTTAAAAGTGGGGTTATATCTTGTTCTACAAATATTTATTAAATTTATATGTTTTTAAAATGTCTTTTGTTGTATATAAATATATTGGTTCTACACAAACAGAAAAGTATAAATATATGTGTTTGTGTGTACAAATTCACTTGAAAAAATGTGAATTTGTGCAACATGAGATATGTATATACATAAATTCATATAATAATAATAGTGATTTTTAACCTTATGCTTGATTATTTATTTTTTTTTCTAAATGATTATATGTATTGTAAAGAAACTTATTCATTTAATGATTAATGAAATATTTTATATTATTATTTGTTCTTGTTTATTAGACCTTATCAGAAACCATGGGTTCTTGGGTAGGTTAACCTAGACAGGAAGAGATCCTTCCCACTGGCAATACCAGTGAAATATTTTGTGAAACCCCCTCTATCTATAAATGGGGTAGAACTCTAAATTAACTTCTAGTGTCACATTGAATTACTAGGTTCACCTAGATTTAGTGACCCTAGGGTGTTTCTCCCATGATACCTTTTTTAAATTAATGATTGTGTGGTTTTTCTATTAATTCAATTTTATGTTAAACTATCTAGGATTTATTTCCATTTTTTTACTTAGGCATTTCAAGTACACATATGACTATTCTTATAACTAATTAGGTTGTTTTTTTCCCTTAAATTTATCTCTTTTACTTATGTGTTTTAATTTTCTTTAACAATGTGTAGGCACATTATGATATATGTGGATAAAATATTGACCACATTACTGAGGAAAACACCTCAGTATGCAAAGGATTTAGAATATGTTTTAGATTTTTCAATTTCCAATTGATCTGTTGATGGGAAAATAAGATTTGCATTTCCTGAATATAAATTTAGAAGATGGTTGATGTAGCATGAAGTCTATGAACACTTGATATTGAAAAAATTCCCTACTCAATATTTTTTCCGATTTGTCATAGTAAATCAAATGTTGAAGAAAGTATGATCATTGATATCAATCAACATAATGAGTTCCCAACTTCATATATAATGGATAATGAAATGAAAACCCTTATAAATGATTCTTTTAGCATTGAAAGACAAAAAAATCAACATCAAAACATATCAGAACAACCCGTTGAGAGTTCTACAAATAATAAATTGAAAAGTGATTTTTTTGGACTATAGGACAACTAGATTAAGATTATATCATATTAGTGGATCCTTCTCTTGATTTTTTAAAAACTAATGTAAGAGAGAACTTCACTAAGTAGAAAAATGTTTTTCATGATTTAGTATATGATGTAAATAAAGAGATCTATGGTGGATGTATGAAATATTCAAAATTTTCTTTTTTCTTGAAGTTGAATAATATAAAATTCTATTGAAGAATTACAATTAAGGTGATGTCCATGATATTGGAATTGTTTCATGATGCATTTCATGAAGATAATATGCCTCATTATTTTTATGATATGAAAACATTTGTTAACAAGATTCATCTGAAATATAAAAAATACTTTCTTGTCCCAATGTCTATATGCTTTATTGGGGAGAGGATTAAAGAGGATAGGATTAAAAAAATTTCTTCTTCAATATGGAAGTCAATGGGTGATTTTGGAATTCTGAATCAACATACTGTAGCTAAGAATATTAGAAATAAAACACATGTAAAGGTTTTGTGTTAATTACCTTTAAAACCTCGATTATAATGATTATTCATGTCATCAAAAACAGTTGATCAAATGAAGTGTAATTCTATAGATAATAATAATGGTGGGTTAATGTGATATACAAGATATTCAAAAAATGGATGAAATTTGATTCATTACATATATATATCTTATATGATCCTAGGAATGTGCGATTGAGATTGGTTACTGATGGAACCAACCCATTTGGTACTTTGAGTACCAGTTATACCATTTGGCCAGGTGTTTTGATCCCTTATAATCTACCTCTGTTGATGTGTATGCAACAACCATATTTTATCATTTTAATGATTATTACTATAAAAAAGGTCTGTAAATGATAATGATATATACTTTTATCCATTAATTGAATAATTTAAGGAGTTATTGAGAAACGATGTTGAGACATATGACGCCTCTTCTAGAACAATGTTTGAAAGGAACACTTCTCTAATGTGGACAATTAGTGACTTCCCTAGACTTGGGAACTTATCTAGTTGGAACACTTACATGGGTTTGGGTTTTCTTATTTGTAACTATAATTTTGATCCTGAACAACCACCTTATAGTAAAAAATAGTTCTTCTTATGTCATCACAGATATCTCAATGAATCTCATATATTTCAGTTGAAAAAGTCAATATTAAATGGTTCTATAGATCATAGACCACCTCTATAGTTGTTTATAGGTTATGAAAATTTGGTAAAAGATTTAAATATTGAAATTAAATTTTGGAAGGTAAAACATATGAATGATAGTGGGAAATGAGTTCAAAATGTATCTTTAATATCAAAAGTAAATAATGGAAGAAAAAAAGTATATTCTTCAAACTTATATATTGGGAATTTAATTTTTTGCATTATAATCTTGAAGTTATTCATATTGAGAATAATTTTTTTTTGAAAATTTGATCATCAAATTTCTTGATAAGCATGGAAAATTGAAAGACCATCACAATACTTGGAAGAACTTAAAAAAAATGAATATAAATCTTGATCTATGGTCAAATGAGAATGGAAATTATGATCTCTCACTTATTATAATGAAAAATATTGGTAAAGATACATTACATAAAATTTTTACAAATGTGAATGTATCTAATGGGTATTAAAGTGACATATCAAGTTTTATTGACTTCAAACATTACAGTTTTCATGGATCGAAAAGTCATGATTCACCTATTTTCTTACAGCAGTTACTACCATTGGAATTGTGTACAAAGTTACCTAAAAATATTACTATAGTTGTACTCAAATTGTTCACATTCTTCATATAACTATTTGAGAAAAATATATAACCATATGAGTTTGAAAACCTTCAGGAGATATTTTTACTAACACTTTTTTAAATGGATATTACCTTTCCTCAATCGTTTTTTACTATCATGATGCATTTAAATGTTCATTTGGTCATGGAAAATAAATTAGGAGGCATCATACATTATCAATGGATGTATCCATTTGATAGGGGCTATATTTATATGTTTTTTATCTTATGTAAACAATTCTTGTCATTTCATTAAATACATATTTATGTTTATTTATTTTATTTCCCAGATATCTTGGTTATTTGAAATCATACATGAAAAATAAATCTCAACCATAAGGATCTATTTATAAAGGATATTTAACATAATAGTGTCTTACCGTTTTTCTAGATACATGGATGATATTGAGAGAAGATTCAATCAAGTTATACATCTTGGTGACACATCGACTCAATATCAACTACATGGGAAATCAAAAATCATTCCTACTATTGTCTGATTTGTTGGGAGGATCTCAACGTTACACTGATAGAAATGGAATTATTGCAAGAACATAGATCGGTGTTGATTAATAGTGAAATTTCAAATCCATTTATTAATGATCTCAAGATAAAAACAAATAGACAAGTAATAAAATGAACATGAAATGAGAAAGTTGTAACAAAATTCGTTAATAAAAAGCTTGTAAAATGGTTTGCACTTCATGTATACCCATAAATATTACAGTCAATAAAATATTATGTTGAAATATATATTTTTTAAATATAATAATTTATATTACTTTTTTTAGATCATGAATATTGATACTCTGACTTATTTTTCAGAATATTTTAAGTTTATGGCTTGTGGTCCTCTAAAACAAGCATGAAATTTCAATGCTTATAATCTAAATGGATTTAAATTTTAAAAAATTAATCAAGAAGAGGGTTTGAAAACATAGAATAGTGGTATATTTATAGTATCTAAATTTGGATACTATGGAATGTTGACTGGTATTTTCAAATTAAACTAACAAGGGAATTTTATGTTTGTTTTATTCAAATGAAAGTGGATCGATATTACTAGGGGTAATAAAAGAGATTATTTTTAATTTACTCATGTGAACTTCTCTCAATTTATGGATGTCAGTGACCATGAATTATATGATTAGTATATCATTTCATCATAAGTGAAAATGATATATTATGTGGTATATATCATGGATGAAGGGTGGAGTGTTTTTGGTCACATAAAACAAAGAGACTTTTCTGAAATGAGTGATGAAGTGGAATATTTGGCCTCTGACATTGAATCCCATAAATAGTAAGAAACAAACCTATTTTTCCATCATGCTATTGAAAATATTATTCTTGCAAGGGGGGATAAAAGAAATGAAGTGATGTTGAAGCAGTACAATGAAATGATTGAAGAACAAAATGATTGTATGGGTATTCATACATTAATTTATCAATGAATTATGTTATATGTGTAGTAATTAATTATCATATCTATGTATATTTATTTGTCAATATTGTGCATCGGTTATCATTTTTTGAATTTGTTTCTGCATGGATTTTTTGAAATATATGTTCTGAAGATAAATAACTTGATTAAATTATAGGAATGCCAAGGAATAATCATTTCACTGATCTCAGTAGACTCTTAGTTGAAATTCCCTTGACCAAGAAGACATTTGATGGTCCATAGGGCTCCCTGCCTACAACATCTAATACACCCATTGTTTTCCCCATTCAGTGTCTCTCATAGCCTCCTCTATTCCATCAGAATCTAGAACACCCCCTTTTATATCCCATTAAAATCTTGAACACTGACTCCCCTTTTATAAGGTTTAATGGTGAGGGAACAGTTCATCACTCTTGTTTCTTCACGAAGATATTAGAGGGTCAAAATTATAGGTACAAATTTTAATGTGAATAATTTTATTACACTTTTTTATACTACCAACTATTTTCTCAAAAACGATTCAAAAAATATTACTACCAAGAAAAATATGAATAGTTAAAATATATGGAATATGAACAGATGCAATATAGTGCTCCCATTTGAACATTATGGGGTCCCTACATATGATGTCATGGGATCATTTGGCCTAATTCTAGGCTATATGGTGGCATAGTTGGTTACCCTTACGATTACCTATTATGATTGGAGGCATATGCCTCAATCTTAGAAGACTAAAGACATTAATTAGGAAAACTTTACATACCTTCTTTCCAAATGGGGATGGATTCTCCTTGAAATAACATGCTTCACATGCCCTTGATTTTTCAAATTTTGTTTCCCACTCCTACATCGCCTTCTTCTCCTTCCCTGGTAGCGCACCGTGCTCCGGCGGTATTTGATCTCATATCCTCGCTCCATGTTGTATTCCCTACTATTTTTCCTTCTCCCACCCTAACTTAATTTCAATCTCTTTCAAGGAAACCTTAATTAGAGCTCCCCCACCTCTCTCTAGCACCTACTTCCTAGAGATCGCCCTTTCCTCTCTAGTTGTGTCTCTCACTAGTAGTTGTCCTTCGATTGAGGTCCCTGCCTCAACCATTTATGATGTTGTGGCCTGCCTCAAATGGACACTTATGGTGTGGTTTAGTATTGCTAAACCTCTGCTCCCAGCTTTCTAGTGCTTCATCAAGTCTTGGAATCGGGTGTCACCAGCTCACATCTCATCCCTGCACCACAATTCTTTTTTCATAGTGATGGCATCCGAATCTGATTTTGTTCATGTGTGGTGTGTTTCTCCCCATGACCCCAATCACTGGAAATTCAACTTGACATGGTGGTAAATGATGGTCCACAAGGGAAAAGATTATTCCCATGGGTTGGTTTGGATCCACCTCCTTAGCCTTCAACTTCCTTTTCAAAACAGTTCTCTTCACAGAGCCATTGGAAAATATCTCGGAGTATTCCTTTTTGCTAATGATCACACCAAGTCTTGTTCTGTTCCGGCAGTGGCCTAAATATGTGTTGATGTCGACTTATCCCTACCGTATCTATCCCAAATTCGCCTCATGTTTTAAGACATGGTTTCCTGGTATCAAGACATCTTCTAACCTATGTTCTCTAAGTTTAACTCTGATTGTCTACTGCAAGCCCATTCCTCTACTGAATGTCTATGATACCAACACAGGGTCAGTGGCAGTGCTAATCAACCCTCCAGAGGTAGATTTTACCTAGACCATCCAGTCCCTTTCCCTTCTGCTCCGGGTCAAGTGTTGGGTTACGAGTCTCCTGCCCCCCCCCCCCCTCCAGTCCCAGTGCCCAAGCCTCCATCCCCTACCCAGCCAACCACTCGTTTAGCTTGTATGTCTCTGATTCCTTTTATCCTGAGACCCCTTCTTCCCCCTCTAGACCTGGTCTTTTAGATGAATTCCTCTCTCCCTTGGGGTAAGGGCATCATTGTTTCCCCCTTTCCCTCTTCCCCCTTTTAGAGAGCCTATCCCCTCCAACCAATCCCCTTTCCCTAAAGCCCCCTCCCTATGTCTTCCTTCTGCCCAGGTGCACCCACGAGGAACAAAAGGTTTCCTTCTCCCTATCCATTCACTGGTCAAGTCACCCTCTCGACAGCAAACTCTTAGTCTTCTTCCCCCTCCCCCATTCCCCTACTACCTTCCCCCTAGTCATGTGAAGTTTGTATGCGATCTCGCTCCAAACACCTTCAGTAGAGTCCTCCTCCTCAACAGCAAGCGCCACCCTAGCCTGGGGCCATTTCCAGGTTCCCCCTCCTTTAATGTTACCGATCAACATCTAGAATGCCCATGGTATGGGGGCATGGGTCAAGATTGAATATATTTATTCTGAAGTTAGGAAGCACAATGCATCCCTTTTTTATATTCTTGTACCCACACAAAGTCCTTCCAAAATAGTTTAATTTGCCCGTATGATGAGAATCAATGCCTCTTTGAACGAAATCCCATCTAACCTGAACATATGGATCTTCTGAAAAAACACCATCTTTATAAACATGATACAAGAAGATGATCAGTCCATCACTACCAATGTGAATATACGGAATAGAATATTATATGTGTCCTTCATCTATGGGATCTTTGATTCCCATAAGAGAGTCTCCTTATGGCAGAACCTTGACACCTTTGATCCTAGTGATTCCCCATTGTTTTTTGGAGGGTATTTCAATGTTATTTCTGATCTGGATGAAAAGAAAGGTCATGGGACTTTTCCCCATAAGGCAAGGTTGTACATTACCAAGTTCATGGTTGGCAAGGGGCTCACAGATCTATGGTGTTCTAGCGACATGTTTACTTGGTGAAACAACCAAAAGGGACATGTAGTTCCTGGAGTCACCTTGACAGATTCCTAGAAAACATGCATTCCATCTCTTCCTACCCCAATGCTAAGGTAACTCACCTTGTCCGCATCTTATCTGACCATTCTCCACTTCTGGTATCCTTGCCCTATAGGAAATAAAGACACACCCACTTCAACTTCTCCCATTAGTGGCCCTGGTGGACAGGTTACCATCGAGCCATGAGTAATTCATGGAACAATCCCACTTAGAGAGATTCTTGGATTGGGATTCATAATAAGTTGAGGTTCCTCAAACAAGACCTCCAGATATTGTTTGGATCACATACCCCTAGCTTTGAGAATGTCATCTCCATTGAGCAGGACACCGCTCAGCTCGAGAGCTATCTGGAAGAGGACTAGAATGAGCTGTTATTTAAAAGACTCTCGGGCAACAAAAAAAAGTTATCAGAAGTGCTCTTATAAAAATAGAACATGGATCTTAAAAAAGTATCAAATGGATTTGGGAGGGAGATATGAATACTGTATTCTTCCACGCTTTCATTAGAGAGAAGAAAAACATCATTCAACCGAATATTCTGATAGATGGTGGATCATACTTCACTGACAGGGATGTTGTGCAAGCCATGGACCATTCCTAATTCAAAACACTCCTTACTGACATCAACTTGAGAATTTCTAAAGGGTACCCTAATGGGTGTGTTGATCTTCAAGAAGTGATACCAATTGTTGTCTCTAACTAGGATAATGACCTCCTCAAAGTAGTCCCTGAGAGAAAATAAATTCATGAATCCATGGTGGGAGTCAATAGAGAATCCACCCCAAGTCCTGATATATTTTGGGGATCCTTATATAGAGAGTCCTAGAATGTGGTTCAATAAGACATTGTGAGATCCATTCAAGAATTTTTCTGCAAAGGGAGTCTCCCGCGTGTTGCCTATGAAACCACCTTAGTCATCATACCTAAAATCAAATACCCCTCTCCCCTTCAGCATTACAGACTAGTGAGCATGTGTAACTTCCCTTACAAAATATTGGCTAGTGTCATCAACATGATGCTATCCACACACATCTATCACTTGGTTTCTATTGAATAACATGGCTTTATTAGAGGTAGATCAATCCAAGGTGTCATTTCCTTGGCTCACGAGATGGTTAGAGACATCAACACCAAGTCCCATGGATCCAATATGGAAATCAAACTAGAAATGAACAAATCATTTGATATAATTTAATGTAATTTCATTATCATGGTGCTTTTAGTTATGGGCTTCTCTTCTCGGGCCTCTAATCTCATTTTTAGGTTCTTTAGCTCTTTGTGTGTTAGGTCCACTAGGCTAGATACCCTGAGAGGGGGGTGACTAAGGGTATGGAAGATTAAAACAACTATCCCTTTTGATCTTGTTTTGCTGTTAGAAAAAACCCTATTCTCTCTCCTTGCCGATGCAGAGTATGAATAAAACTTAAAGCATGCATTGGACATAGGGATTTTTACTTGGTTCACCCTCACTGGGCTACGTCCAAGGAGCATACACCGAAAGTGTGTCGATATACCAATTCCACTATAAGTGTACTGTTGTTTACAAGTTCGAAGAGAAATCACTGTCCCTCTAGGTTTACAACCACTCACAATTTGAGAACTCACTACTCGCTCAACTGAAGTGAGCTCACTACTTCTTCAGAAGATCCACTCACAGTTTATAGACTTGTAGGTCTCTTCATCAGCACTAATGAATGCATCCTCCCCTATATGTTGATGCTCTATTTAAGTCCAAATTTCATCCACTAATGAATATCTCTTTACCACAGATGTTCTGGGTAATTTCTAACTCTTATGCAACCCTAGGGTGACTTGTGTGCCCCATTAACTAGTCCACAACCCCTGTCTTCATTGCGGAAATACCAACTTGTGTGCCAAACTTGTGCGCCAAACTTGTGTGCCAAACTTGTACACAAACTTGCATGACACACTTGCACTCCACACTTGCATTCCACACTTGCGCTCCACACTTGCACGCCACACCTGTGTGCCACACTTGCGCGGTACACTTGCGTGGTACACTTGCGCGGTACACTTGCGCGGTACACTTGCGTGCCCCCACTTGCGCGTGCACACTAAACTTTCACATCTCTTCCACTTGCGCTCTCAGAGCTCGGAGTTTCTCTAAGTGTTGATCTCATTGAAAAATGAGCAGATTAGCCGTCTATTTATATGAATTTTGAGGACTTGTGCACCACACTTGTGCGCCATACTTATGTGCCACACTTGCTCTCCAGTTTAGGACTTACACACCTCTCTCTTTCCTTTGTCATATTTTGATATGATGACCTTGAAATATGACTTGCGCGCCACACTTGCACACCATACTTGTGTGTCATACTTGCGTGCTGCTTTAGGACTTGTGCACCACACTTGCACGCCACTTTAGGACTTGAGCGCCACACTTGCGTTCCACTTTTGGACTTGAGCGCCACTTTTGGACTTGGGCACCACTTTTCCATTGCCAAATTTTTAATGTTCTCTATTCAAAAAAAATTCATGGATTACAACATTAGAAACCTCTTTAACATAGGATCACAACTGTTTTTTCCGAAAACAGTTTTCCCCATTCACCAGGAAACCCCCTTTGTCAATAGTTTGAGTCATTTGAGGCTCTCTTTGTAAACAAACACAACTTGGAGTCATGCATTTTCAACAAACACAATCATCTCAAAAATGGTTCAATGATACCTTGAGGGGTTTTTTCCCAATAGTCTTCCCTTTTGGTTTTGTTGACAACTCTTCTCAAAAAAGTTCTCCATTCTTTGATACCTCATTAAGGCTTAATTCATCTTCAGCCACCATTCGCCTCTTGTGATACAGATAGCTATCAAAGATTTACTCAAAACATACTCTAAGCCCACATGAGCAATGCTCAGTGTGAGAAACAAGATTATCAGGAAAAGTTCATCTATGAGTCACTTCGTTTATGACACCAATGTTGATACCAACCTGATACCAATTGAAATTTCTGCTTTTATCACGATCCTCAGCTGTCGTGATATCTATTCATTGATCGATCACATCTAGCATCGTCTGATTTAAAACACTCCCCCTATCTCATTGCTCTCCCCCTATCTCATTGTTGCACCTTTCAGCTTCTCCCCATGTATTTTACTAAGACATTTTCTCCCCCTTTAAGAGTCTATATCTCCCCCTTTGTCAACAAACCCAAAGGTCGCCCCTTTGCAGTCTGTAATATTGGAAAGAACACATATTAGTGCATTAGAGTAAAACACGCAATACCTTGGGGAGAGGTGGTTCCACATCCACACTCTTTTAAGTGCGGGGAGTTGATTGAACTCCCAAAGCCATTCGATGCCTTTAAAATGCTTCCTTGGGTAAGGACTTTGTCAAAATGTCTGCAACCTGTAGTTCTGTAGGCACATACTCTAACTTCACAATTCCTTGCTCAACCTTCTCCTTGATAAAATGATAATTTATCTCAATTTTCTTTGTCCTTGAGTGATGGACGTGATTTTTGCTGAGATTTATAGCACTTGATTTATCACACTGGATTACGATCGGAGACTTCACTTCAATTCCCATATCATCAAGCTGCTGCTTCATCCACAATAACTGTGTGAAAGCTTGAGTGGCAGAAATATAATCAGCTTCTGCGGTGCTCAATGAAATTCAATCTTACTTTTTTCTTATCCAAGAAACACACAAGCCAACAATATTGAATGCACCTCTGGACGTTGATTTCCTTTCATCCACTGAACATGCCAAATCTGCATCAGTATATCCCAATAACTCTGTCTGAGATTTTCAATTATACATCAAGTCAAAGTCCATCATTCCCTTGATATACCGAAGTATTCTTTTTTACTTAAAGCATGTGGAATTCCTTGGGATTTCTTGGATATCGTGCTACTTGGTATGTGGTGAAAACAATATCAGGTCTTGTTGTTGTCAGGTATAGTAAACTCCCAATAATCTGCCTATATTATGTGATATTAACTGCCTTTCCATTATCATCTTTCGATAATTTCATTTTTGTAGCAACTGGAGTCTTCATCTCCTTGGAATTTTCCATTCAAAACATTTTCAAAACATCCTTGTCATATTTGGATTGAGAAATGAAAGTGTCATTACTTCTGTGTGTCACTTGTAAAACAAGGAAAAATGTCATCTCACCAATCATTGACATTTCAAACTAACTTTTTATGAATTCACAAAACCGTTTGCACTGAGCTTCATCTGATCCACCAAATATTATGTCATTGACATAAACCAGCACCATCATCCTTTGATTACTGTTTTTTTCATTGAAGATTGTAATCAACTCCACCACGTTGAAAGCCAAGATTCTTCACATACTAATCCAGCATTGTGTACCACGCTCTTGGTGCTTGTTTCAACCCATATAGTGAATTCTTCAACTGACAAACTCTATTCTCATATTCATGAATGAGAAACCCATATGGCTGCTCAATGTACACCTCTTCTTCTAGAAATCCATTTAGAAATGTTGATTTGATGTCCATATAGAGCACTTTGAACTTTCTTTGCACTACTATGGATTAAAATAATCTGATTGTCTCTAGCCTTGCAACCAGTGAAAATGTATCATCAACATCAATAACCTCTATTTGGGAGTATCCTTTGCACATAAGTCATGCTTTGTTTCGAATCATTGTGCCATATTCGCTCATCTTTTTTCGAAAGACCCATTTAGTCCAAATGACGTTCTTATCTTCTGGCCTTAAAATAATCTCCCACGTCTGATTCTTCTCAATATGATCTAGATCTTCATTCTTTTCCTGAATCCAGTTTTCATCTTCAACTGCATCAGCGAAGCATTGCAGTTCAACCTGTGATAGTAAAGATTTCTACATCAGTGATTTCATTCTTCTTGTCTAAACAGGAGCTGATTGATCACCAATGATATTCTTCCTATCAATTTCAGCTTGACTCCTTGGATTTTTTGCAGATACAAATTTTATTTCCTCATTCTCATCATCAGTATCTTCTTCTGAATCAACATCATCCACTTCTGCTTCACCTGCGTTGGTTTCTTCCTCATCACTATCATGAAGAAATTTTTCACTACACTGTTGAATGATTTCCTCATTCTCTAATATAGTGACATAATTTCTCTCAACTACTTCTACCAGCCTTTTGTTAAAGCATTTATATGTTTTACTTTTCCCTGAGTAGCCAAGGAATATCCCTTCATCTCCTCGTGACTCATATTTCCTACGTTTTTCCTTTTTGAGGATAAAGCACTTAATTCCAAATATTTGAAAGTATTTCAACATTGGCTTCTTTCCATACCATATCTCGTACGGAGACTTTCCTTCCTTTGGACACAACAAAGGCCTGTTAGAAATGTAGACCGATGTCGACACTGCTTCCTTCTGAAATTTCTCTGGTAGTTCTTTTTCAATGAGCATCATTCTGGCCATGTTATTGATGATCCAATTTCTCCTTTCAACCACTCCATTCTATTGGGGAGTTCTTACTGATTAAACTTGATGCCTTATCCCATGTTTCTCGAGATAGACTTCCACTTGACTGTTTGTGAATTCCATACCATTGTCAGCACAAAGCTTCCATATTTTCTGTCCAAGTATCCTTTCACACTCCCTCCGGTACTGTTTTAAGTAGTTGATCACATTGGACTTATGGGAAATAAAAAATACCCATTCCATTATACTATATTCATCAATGAAAATACCATATTACCTCTTTTCTTCAATTTCTCTTAGTGTGATAGGACCACAAACATCAGCATGCACCAATTCGAGCACTCTTCTTGACTTTTTTACTTTGCCTTATATGTCTTTCTGAAAAAATTCCCTTGTTGGCATGCATCGCATGTGTGAGTATGATCACGTGATAGCTTAGGGAGGTCTCTTACTGCATCACACTTCACCAGATCTTCTAGGGATGGTTTTCAAATAAGACCAAGTCATTTATGCCACAACTTGTTTTCTTCTTCTCTGGACATAAAACACATATCTTCTTCTCCACATACCAGGTAAAGATTTCCCTTTGTTATTTTTCCCTGTAGAACTACTGCCCCATCTCTTCCTCTGATGACACACATTTTCTTAGTAAACCTTATAGAATGGATTAAGTCACATAGTTGACTGATTCTGAGAAAATTGTGAATGAGGCCTTCTACTACTAAGACATCAGTACGCCTCATCTCTTTTCCCCCAAACTTGGCCTTTCCTGCGCCAATAATCTCCAGGACTTCATCATTTCCAAACTTTAAAACTCCTTCTTTATCATATTTTATGCCTATAATGAGATCCTTATTACCTGTCATGTGAGATGTGCAACCACTATCAAGGATCCACACACCAGTGCGATCTGATGCTTTAAGGGAAATTTCTGCCACCATGGCCTTCTCATCCTTCTTCTTTTTGGTCCATATTTTTTTCTTCACACTCGGCATGGATAGAGACTTCTGTTCTTTCTCAGAGTATGATGGACTAGCTTAATCATGAAAAGCTGCAAATCTATTTTTCATTTTTAACTCACTTGTTGGGTTGTTGATCTTCTGCTTGCGAACATTTTGATTATTCTTTGGCACATTCCTCTGTATGGTCGAAGTGCAGTACCTAATCATGTTCCCAAATCCTCCACACAAAAAATATTTTCCTTCAAAATATGTTTCGGAGAATCTTTCTCTGTTTGGCTTCCACCTTCGTTCTTGTTCCCTTCGATATCTCTTGGATATGGAACACACATACTGTGAATGTCCCATATTTCAACAACAATAACACCTGATATAAGGTGCATTACTTCGTTTTACTTATTCACTAAAAGTTTACCCTTGATATATCTGAATATTTTGATTCTGCTTTGTTCCCAAATCAACCTTCAATCTCGAGATGGGTGCTTGCGGTCTAACTTTAATTTTCACAGATTGTTTGTTTCTGATCAAGCCCTAAATCAGCCTTAATGTCAGAGCTCAATTGCTGCTTCTTTCCTGCTGAACTACTAGGCTCCTCTTTCATCTTTTTAGTCTTCTAAATGACCGTATTTCCCCAAAATGTGTTGGGAATCAATGTTTTTTCCTGGTATTTAACTTTTCTCTACAGACCGAAAACATCCTCTTCAAGCTCTTTGATTCGCTTGATGTGATATTTCCTTGTGTTTTTTAAACCATCGATCTCCCTTTTCTCTTCTTCAATCTATATTTTATACTCACTAACTGATTCTAAGTTCTCTGGTGTTGATGACTTGAGTTTCTCAATTTCATCCATCAACTCAGACTTCTCTTCTTCCTGCTGCTGCATATAGGGTTTGGCGTCACGATCAACTTTGTTAGCTTTCTTTGTTTTGGCTCTCCAAACATCTATCTCCTCAAGAGAAGCCTCTAACTCAGCATTCATATCTATTATTCCTTCAACTTCTTCTTCTTCATCACCTTCGGTTTCATTCTTCTCCAAAGAACTACTGACCACTGCCACCATAGCATTTTCTCCAAGATCTTTCTAGTTCTCTATCTCTTTAACCTCCTCAATCTCAAACTCATCCGAACTATCTCATTCTTTTGAAAAGAGATTTTTCATCTTAGATAATTTCTATTTAAATGTTTCTTTCCTTTCCCATAGGCAGATTACTTCTTATTTGAATTTCAACTTCATCGACATCATCATCTTCTTGGAACATTGTGGGACACCTTTCTGCAAGATGACCAACCTTTCCACATCAAAAACAGGCCATTGGAAGTTTTCCTTTAAACATTACCTTTCCTCTTTGAAGGTTTGAGGAGAGTAATTGCATCACCTCATCTGTCTCTTCTTCTTCCTCAAAATCTTCAATGGCGAGCTTCTTCATTGCCTTGAATGCCACTTCTTTAGATTTACCCTTTTCCACATCCTATTTATCATCATTTCACATTTCATATGCAACCAAGGTACTGTGTAAATTTTACAATGTTATCTCCTTTGGATATTTATCTTCTAGTACTAAAACCTTTGGATTGAACTGCGGTGGAAGTTTCCTCAAGATGCGCTTTAGGATCTTTATGTCTTTAATGACTTCTCCCAGACCTCGCATATCTTCCACAACAACATTTACCATGTCAAAGAATCCATCAACAGACTCATTTGGGTTCATTATTACAACTTCATACTTGTTCTATAATAGATGCATCTTCACTTCTCTGACCTTTGTATCTCCTTCATATATGTTCAACAACTTTTCCCAGATAGCATGTGATGTTTTTCATGACACCACATTGGTATATATTGCATTGGAAAGGGAACCTCCCAAATCATTTATCCCCTTTGCGTCAGCATCCAATTCTCTTCGCTCAGCTTATGATAATGCACCACTAATAATATCAGTTGTAATACCATGCATTGCTGCTGTAAACACATCCATTCCCAAAGATTGGAAGTAGTGTTGCATTCGATTCTTCCATAGTTGAAAATTTTTCCTCTCTAAGATTGGAATCCCTTTATGATTAGTGACCTCCATTTGAGATAGAAACACTCATATCAACCTTTCAATAGGATACCAATTGTTAGGTCCACTAGGCTAGATACCCTGAGAGGGGGGTCGAATCAGGGTATGACAGATTAAAACAACTATCCCTTTTGATCTTGTTTTTCTATTAGACAAAATTCTATTCTCTCTCCTTCCCGATGCAGAGTGTGAATAAAACTTAAAACATGCACATAACAGAACAATTTTTACTTGGTTCACCCTCACTGGGCTACGTCCAAGGAGAATACACCGGTAGTGTGAACCAATTACACTATAAGCACGCTGCTGTTTACAAGTTCAAAGAGGACTCACTGCCCCTCCTAGTTTACAACCACTCACAATTTGAGAACTCACTGCTCTCTCAACTGATGTGAGCTCACTGCTTCTTCAAAAGATCCACTCACAGTTTATAGACATGTAGGGCTCTTCATCATCACTAATGAATGCATCTTCCCCTGTATGTAGATGCTCTGTTGAAGTCCAATTTTATCAATTGATGAATATTACTTTTCCACAGTTGTTCTGGGAAATTTATAACTTTAATGCAACCCTAGGGTGACTTGTGTTCCCCTTTAACTAGTGCACAACCACTGTCTTCGTTGTGGAAAAACCAACTTTCACTCCACACTTGTGTACCAAACTTTCACGCCAAACTTGCACGCCAAACATGCATGCCAAACTTGCGTGTCACACTTGCGTGCCACACTTTCATGTCACACTTTCGTGCCACACTTGCATGCCAAACTTTCATGGTACACTTGCACAGTACACTTGCGCGGTACACTTGCGTGCCCCCACTTGCGTGCACACTAAGCTTGAACGTCTCTTACACTTGCGCGCTCAGAGCTCGGATTTTCTCTAAGTGTTGATCTTGTTGAAAAATGAGGAGAGTATCCATCTATTTTTAGGCATTTTGAGGACTTGTGCGCCACACTTGTGTGTCACACTTGCGCACCACACTTGCGCGCCATACTTGTGCACCACACTTGCGCACCAATTTAGGACTTGTGCGCCTCTTTCTTCCCATTGTCATATTTGGATATGATGATCTTGAAATATGACTTTCACACCACACTTGCGCGCCATACTTGGACGACATACTTGAGATCCACTTTCGGACTTGCGTGCCACACTTGTGCACCACTTTAGGACTTGTGTGCCACACTTTCGCGCCACTTTTGGACTTACACGCCACACTTGCGCGCCACTTTTCTACTTGCACACCACTTTTCCTTTTCCTAATTTTTTGATGTTCTTATTTTGAAACAAATTCCTAGTGTACAACATTAGAAACCTCCTTAAAACAAGAGCACAAATCCTTTTTCCAAAAACAATTTCCCCATTCACCAGAAAACCCTCTTTGTCAACAGTTTGAGTCATTTAAGACTCGCTTTGTCAACAAACACAACATGGAGTCCTGCATTTTCAACAAACACAATCATCTCAAAAATGATTCAATGATACCTTGAGGAATTTTTTCCCAACATTATGGCTAGTTTTTTCCTTCCTGGGTAAAATCCATGGACTCTTTAAATCCACTCACTGGATGAGGCAGGGAGACCCTCTTTCCCCAACCCTCTTCATTATTTCCGAAGATGTGCTCAGAAGGCTCATTCACAGAAGCAAGGACAAGGGTGGTATTCTTCCCTACCGAAGTAAATTGGGGCCACACACCATCTCCCACCTAATTTTTTCTGATGAAAGCATCATCTTCTTTAACACTAGAAAGGGATATATTTAAGGAGTCAACACAATTATTAAAGATTATTGTTGTTGGAGTGGTCAACTGGTTAATAGGGTTAAGAGAAATCTCTATATCTCGAATAAATGCTGATAAAGAAGGACCAAATCATTATGTAGCAGTCTTGACATGCAGAGGGATTCCTTTCCAATGGAGTACCTTAGTGCCCCATTTCTTCTAGGTAGGATGACCATCTGCCACTTTGACTACATAGTGTACTGGATCATGGGATGTGTCCTTAACTGGAAACAATGGTTCATATCCATTTGGGGGGAGTATAACATTTATTTATAGTGTTCTCTCAGCCATTCCCATTCATGCTCTTGTTGTTGTTAATGTACAGAAAGGGGTTATCCACTCCATTGACATGGTTATCGGGAGGTTTATATGGTATAATCTTTTGGAAAACAAATGGAACTGGACCTCTTCGGCTAGGATGGCTAGACCCATCCAATAAAGGGGCAACAACCTGATAAGTCTTTCAGATACTCTATGCTGCTTTCATGAAAAGTTGGCATGGGAGACCATTGAAGAATACACCCTTTGGGGAAGACCATGTCTACAGATACAAAGGTAACTTGGAAATGATTAATGAGAAGGAATCCACTCTATAGTATGAGATCTCTTCCAACATCCCTACCCTATAACCTCTTTCACGCTGGTTAGTTGGGATAGAATACATCTCCTTTTGACACCAAAACTGGGCAGGATCTACACTTGGTTTCCCTTCCTACCTTCCAGCAAATATCTCCATCAAATAATCCAACAAATACCCACATTTTACAAGCACAGTTCTGAATGAGACTCAACAAGAGACGTTTGATCTCATTGACATGATCTCCAAACCCAAAAAAAATGTATCTTTACAACATCCTCCTCTAGTGAGTTCTCCATACATGACTTTCGTAGGGAAACCTTCCATCGGGACCCTTTGATTCAGTGGAATGGTCTGATTTGGTGAAAATCAATTCCCAAAAAAATCAACTTCCTTACCTAGAGAATCAAAAACCTAGAAGTCCCTATTGACGATAACATAAAACCCTAGGTATCCCCACGATCTCCATATGCACGTGTTGTAGGAAAAGCAGGGAGGAGATCCCACAACACCTCTTTTTTTTAGGGTGACTGGACGTGAGCCATATGGGGCTACTTCAGCGAATTCACGGCTATCCATTACCACTATCTCCAAGTCGCTTCTTTCTTGGACCGGTGTTTCTATGATGCTAGCGATGTGGGGCCTGTATAGCAAGCTCAGGCAGTCACCCTCAACGCTGGCTGCTGGTGCATCTAGCAAGCCAGAAACAATGATCACCATGAGTAGTTCAGGTCTTCCAGCCAGTCCCTTATTTCCTGCACTAAGAGTCTGCTTATTGAATTGGTTAGACTAGTGGAAATATGGAACAATTCTCCCACCGTCAGGCCTCTCCAGGCGATCAATCCTCCCACTCATGCTCTTCTCCCCCCCAGGCTCATAGGTCCACTGGTGCCCTCTTCTAAAGGTTCTAAATCTCAATACGGATGGGTCATGTCGCTAGGGCACCATGAGGGGCAGTGGGGTAGTACGTGACCCCAAAGGCTCTATCATTTTGACCTTCTCAGCTCACATTGGATGCGGTCAGTCTCTTCAAGTTGAGGCCTGGGCCGTGCTCACTATTTTACACTTATGAAATCAATGGAATACTGATCAGTATGAAGTGGAAACAGAATCCACTATTATGCATCATTCTCTCCTCAACACGAGAACCACCCCTTGGTCAATCTTTTACATTATTAGAAGATGTAAAGTCTTGCTCAACAATTCCATGTAAGTGATACATACATGGAATTAGGGGAATAAGGTGGAAGACCATATTTCTTCCTTGACTACCCATGTTACAGGTATCATTTTTTTTCATGTACAAACCCTTTGTGTGTTGTGGGGGAGAACCTTGTTAAAGGGGATTCCCTCAGTCTTCACTATTTCTGGCCCCCTTAACTGGCTCCCTGCTCATCTACTTTGTTCTTTATTTCTTGTACTATTTCTTCCCTATGTAATAAAATAAACAATAATTAGTAGTAGTAAAGTCATTAATTCATTGATAAAGTTAATTTTGATACATTATGGCGTAATTGGATGTCATTGTGTAATTAAATTCTAATATTATAAAAATGAATCTCTTCATATTGATGTTATTCCACATTACCATTGATAATATTATCACATGAAAGTGGATGCTAGCAATTTTTGGTAAGATGCGGAAAGATTTTAAATAGAGATTATGGAATGAATTAAATGATAAATCATTTAATACTTAGTATTTGTATGATAAGGTACCTGAAGGGGTACCTAGAGAGTAGTGGAAAGAGTTTGTTGATAGTCATATCCATGAGAAGCATATAGTATTGAAATATATATTAATATATTAATATAATTTTACATATATAAATTAATATTACAAGGATATGAATTTTAATAGATTACTATTAAATTACTTGTTATTTATTTTAGGATGTTTCAAGGAAAAATCCATCAAGACGAGATAAACAAATCAATGTCGGTTTAAAGAGTTCTTTTATAAAAAATGACTCAGGTAATATTTTCATTAGTTTAAATATTTATAAGATAAAATTATTCATTTTATATATTAAATTGTTGAATTATATTTTTCTAGTGTAGTCAAATAATTTAGGGCACCAAGTCTCCCAATAAGAACTTTTGTTGCATGTTCATACAAAATCTGATGGGAGTTATGTGAATGATCATTCCAAAGAAGTTGGGGTATGAATTCCTTTTTCATTGTAATAAATTATTTTCAGTTTTCACTTTGTTAATATGTATCTCTCTACTTATGAATTATATTTGATTTATATGTAGAAATAAAATAACTATGGGGTGTAAGTCCCACATTGTCCTTCTCGATTTCCCAAGATGATCCTGTTGGTCAAGTCCTTGGGAAGGGGCATCCTGGTCATGTGAACGGGGTGGGTTTTGGACCATTACCATCTAAGGTATTTAGTAGGTCACCAAGGATTGTATCATCATCTACTCATGGTTATAGTTACTTGATAACTAAAGATTCTTAGTGGGAGTTTGTTGCAATGAAAAACACAATTCGACAAAAAGGGAGCACAATCCCTAAAAAGGGGACTCATATAAAGATACAAGATGCAAAGTTCATTTCTATGTATAAATAAATAATTGAATTATATCATAAAAAGACTGGATATGTCCATGGAGATATTGTGTTAATGGATGGTTTATGTGATAATGTAAATCAGACAACTTTATAATCATTTAGTTCAAAAAAAATTATTGGTTTTAAGTTAAGATTTAAATATATAGCACTATTTAATTTTCAAGTAAATTTTCATATAGGTTCTAGTAGCAGGGAGTCGATATGGATATGGAAAATTAGTTGGTTTTGATCTTAGTTCATCAGGTAGTGATTAGGGTTTACTTTGGAGTCATTTATAGTGATGTGTAACTAAACTTA
Organism: Viscum album; assembly: GCA_963277665.1. Taxonomy (NCBI): domain Eukaryota; kingdom Viridiplantae; phylum Streptophyta; class Magnoliopsida; order Santalales; family Viscaceae; genus Viscum; species Viscum album. The sequence goes on from OY728155.1 coordinate 142,593,040, forward strand.
TAATAGAATAACGCTAATATGGTGATTGAGAATATTTTGTGTGGTTTGAGATAAGGGATATCTATATTTCAATTAAATTTCATGAAATCTATATTCTTTGTTGATTTTATTTGTTTTATTATAAAGTTTACCTTATACATGTCATTTTTAGGCTCTTCTGGTTTTTTTTTGTTTTTTTCCGTGAAATCATAACTATTATTATTCTTTTCAAAATCTCTAGTCTCTTTCAACTATTTATGAACTTTACTCATTTATGACTTCCAATTGGTAATTGACCAACTAATACCTGGAAAACTAAATATAATAGGAAGATTGCATCTGGACATACCACTATATTGTTCCTATCTATTCGACATAAATATTGTTAGCTTCATTCTCCACTCATGAATGTCTCAAGATCATTATATACGATCACAATTAATATAAAATATAACTCATCATCCAAGGGGACACCATCAACTATTAACATGGGTGAATGTTGTATCTAGAACTCCCACATTAGATCAAACATATAAGATATATCTTGTGATGACTCCCTATCCATTGAAACTTAGTTAATGAAATAATCTACTACAATAATTATTCATAATGAGTATATTGAATATCTACATGATACAGGATAAAACATCTACATCATCTTTATCCTTATTTTACAAATCAGTATTCTTTATGTAGTATTATTAATGGAAGCAACTTATTTTATCATATTAACTGTTATTTATTAGGGAGAAACAGCGAGAGAATATACAACTCTATTATCATAAACATGCTTGGAAACTCCAAACTACTTCACAAATATGCTCCATAATACTTATTGATATAATATATACTACCCTGATATTAATTGATTAAAAATAAAAGAAAACCAAGTGGTTTCAAAATTTATACTAGATGAATCACCACCATCAACTATGAAATTTTTTTATCCCTACCTTAGAGATTATGTGACAGTATTTTAGGGGTTTTCAAGTACACTTTAAGATGTTATCAATATGTAAATTTTAATGTGATAACTACTATTTAAAAAATATATTTATTATTATTATTATGAAAATAATAAAAAAATAAATTAAATATTATAATAATTAATTGTTCATATGTTTATAATAAATAATTAACATACATTAAATAATTTAAAAATGATGATAAATAAAACCAAAATATATATAAAGACACAATTAATAACTCACTATTCAAAATGTTAATATGAATAATATCATGAAAAAACATAAAATATCAAGGGTTCTCATAGTTTAGAAAAACACCCAACACTAAATGCTAAATAATCTATGGAATCTACAGTCACACACTCGACCTCTTTGAAATTCCCACTAATTCATAAGGATACAACCACTTGTTACATACCTTAACATTATATAATTTATCATGGAGGTATATATGGTTTATAAATTCATTCACTAGTCAAGGAAATGCTTCTAAATACCCCACTTGGGTTCCTTTATATCCATTATATAGCATGAGGGTCAAATGAATGGTAATCTGTGACTTATCCATCAAAATAAATTCAAAATGAACATTAAATAACATCATTCATGTTAATTAATTTTTGGTTATTATTCATGTTATATTAAGGATCTATTGTATTCTAGTTTAGTATAAATTGATATTGACATGGTATAATTATGTTTTTATTATACTAGAATAGTTTTAATACTATTTGTATAATGTAATATATGTCTTGTTTTGGTGATTCTGGGGTTGTAGTTTCTACAACATTATTTTTTTCAAAAGTGTTGTATAGTGGATATTTAAATCACCGCTATATATGGAAAAATATTTTTTAGTAGTGTTTAAAACTACATCTATATAAGAATGAATGTTTTTGTTGATTTAAATAGCCTCTATATAGTATTAAATTTAGTGATGGTTTAAACTGTCACTATATCCTTGATAGTTTTGAGAGTGTAACCCATTGTTAAAAACGAATTAATCACCCCTGTATATTATTATGTTTAGTAGTACATTAAAATTTCACTATATACAGGAAGGTTTTGATAGGGGGAATTGACACTAAAAACAAAAAATCACCACTAAAAATTTTCAAAATAGTTCCTTGAAATTGCTTCAAAATGGATGAAACAACCACAAGTTGGATGTCGACACAAACATTAGAAAACATTTTTTAAAACCATCAAAAAATGATTTAATGGTGGTCAAAACCACTGAAAATTTATAAAAACACCACTATTATCTGTTTTTATTGTATTGAAACATTTCAAGTAATATAATTAAAAAAATTGATCACTTTTTCCAATCAGTTTTTTAAAGGGTTTTTAAAGGAGGTTAACCAAAAGCGGTGTCCATATCTTTTATTTTCTCAAACATTTGATTACCTATTAGTGGATATAGTGTTATAAATTTTTATAAACTCCCATAAAATGATGATTTCCAAGATCATTATTTATGTCATCAAAGTAAAAATCTATAATTTCCTATAAACACAATATATAATGAAAATTTCGACCTAACTGAGACTATAGATTGTTCAATAATAGGAAACCCTTGAGCACCTTTAAAACTATATCCTAAGAAAGTTTCAAACATTTGAATACCTATTAGTGGATATAGTGTTATAAATTTTTATAAACTCCCATAAAATGATGTTTTCCAAGATCATTATTTATGTCATCAAAGTAAAAATCTATAATTTCCTATAAACACAATATATAATGAAAATTTCAACCTAACTGAGACTATTGATTGTTCAAAAATAGGAAACCCTTGAGCACCTTTAAAACTATATCCTAAGAAAGTTTCATAATCAGGGAAATAATTTATCATCTCATACAATATAGATCTCAAAATAAAATATTCATTTCTATAAGAATCATACAATGTAACACCTGAATCCCACATTAATTTATAATATTTGACTAGTGGATCTAAATAAATATCAATATCATTACCTTGTTGTTTTGGTCTTAATATAAGTAGAGAAAATGTATTGTATTTTCGATTCCGTCATAACCATAGAGAAAAGTTGTAATTTACCAACATAATCGGTCTAGTAATGTGAGTGATACTTTAAAAATCAAAATGATTCAATCCACTAGTAGATAGTGAAAGATGGAGGTTTCTTGGCTTCTTTCCAAATTCAGGATACTCATGATCAAGTTTCTTCCGTTGATGAGAGTTTCTTGGGTATAAAGTATCACATATTTATTTCTTGTTTTTGCATGACATGAAAATTGTATTTCATTCTCCTTGGTTATATATAAGAACATAAACATTGGAATGATTGGAAATTACCTTATAAATTTTGAAGGTATTGATTCAAATTTATTGTATCAAGACACACCACACTATGGAAATTTTTAAGTGATTTATAGTCCTTGAAAAATAGTATAAAATCATTTGGATAGGAATGTATTCTTTTGGATTTCATGCCCATTTAACATAACATTCATTTAATATATTTGTTTTGGTGAGGAAGATCATTATCTTCTAGGATAACATCATTCAAGAGACCAAGCAGTTTAGTAAACCTGGTTTCACTCCATATGTTACAAAATTAAAGATTATATTGCTTCAATATGGCCGATAGTTCTATAGATTTAGTACAACCATTATATAATGGTTTCTTATCACAACACTAACTTTAAAAATAGTTTTTTATAATCACAAAGTTCATCTTCAATGGTCATTTTCATTTCATCAATGAGATATTCAACATTATTTGCACCTATAATTATATCCTTGATACGATCTTCGTCATTGTTCTCAATTTTAATCATATCTGATAATCCATAAAATATAGTGGTATCCTAGTCACTATTTACATTTAATTTTTCCTTGTGTTAATGAAAGAATTATAACTTAAATTATATTATGTGATAGATGAAGTGTTCTTCTAACTCCTCCAGAATAATTATTCTTGAATAATAATAATTTAAACATGAGAAGGGTCATATACAATATCTTTTGAAAATTTGATGAATGCTTTTACCCCATCCTCATTTCCATTCATCATACAATTTGAATCCATCCATTTTCAATTTTTATCCATTCTATTTGATTTCCTAATATTAATATTTAATAAAATAAATAAATGAATAGAAATTATGAGCTTAGAAACCTGAAATGTCATTGTTAAATAATGATTTAAGCTATATTAATCCACTGTTATAAGATAGTAAGATTTAATTAAGGATATTTGGGATTGTTTTTTAGTGGTGTAAATAACTAATGAAATGAAATTATATGTATATATATATATAAAGCTACAAAGAATCAAATTAAATTTGAATATATTGAAAAACATAGAGATCATAGATGATTTCTATACAATTTCTAGAGGGGGAACAATAATAGGGAGGAGTTTTTGTTTTTCATTTCATGAATTGGTAGATGGTGGTTCGGGTGGTGATTTAATGAAAAGATTCTTTAGATCTGAAGTTGATCTTTTTTCAGATGATGAAAAAATTGATAGGGCCTAACAACTTGATATTGAGAACCCAACATTTGAAGAAACTCTTGAATTTAATTAGGTTTTTATAAATAAAATTGTGGGTATCCCTGAATGGGATGAACTATTAAATTAAACTAAAAATGATCAAAATGAAGACTTAAAGAATTGTAATGCTGATCAAAATGAATACAAGTCGGGCCAAAATCAAGAATGCACTGAAAATAAATACCCACATACTAATTAGAACAAATGTTGGAATAAAAAGTGGAAGGATTCCTCAATAATCCTAGATATGGGAAGAAACTATTATGAGTGAAAAATTATAGGACACGTCCTATAAGAGAATGTAATTTAGGTGATGCCGATATGATAATTAGAATTCTTACTATAACTAGAAAATATTTAGAAACATTCATTTTAGAGGAACAAGACATTATTTATGATGTTGAACTAGTATGTTCGAATTTCATTTGTAATTCTAGAATTTTTTTATGTTGAATTAAATGAATCAAAATATCAAAAATATTTTTTGACTTTTATAAATAAATATAGAATCCCAATTTATAATTTTAAAAGTCTATTGATTATAATGAAACTGTAATTTTTAATTGTAATTGAATTTATTTTAAGTAGAATTATTGATATGGTTTTGTAGATTAGTTTTTTATTGATTGGGTGTTATTATGCTATGCAAGTGATTCAAAAAGGATTATGTATGAGGGCATTTAATAATACTCATGTCAGATTAAATCATTTTACAAAATGGTTACCTAAGAAAATACCTTCATAAAACACATATGAATCATAGAGTAAATAATTTCTTAATCCCAAATTACATGTGTAAGAAGAATTTGGTTCGTGGTGCATAATAAAAAACAATTTCCAGTAGTTTCATGATACTAACTCACATAGCTTAGGTTTTTAGAGGGGTTTTCATCTAAGAAGTTTGATGGTGATCATCAACATTGGTCAACATCCACAGGTGGTCTTGAATGGTGTGAAGAATTGAGTTCTATTAGGATTGAATTTGTATGATCGGTAAGGGTTTTATCAATGATTTCCATAAAACACTGATAAATATGAGTTTTATTAGTACTAAATTAATATGAGTTGATAAAACATATCTTTATCATCTCTAAATTTAACCTTGATAAAGATATGCCTTTTTTTAGTGCTAAATTGTAATATCCCACCCTTGCAGCGTTCCTAGAACTCTCCTAGCTCCCAGCCAGTGCAGCTCCCTCCACCATCATTGTCTCGACTTCCTCATTCCCAGCCTCCGGTCGGAACCACTTTCCTGAATAGCTACATTCCCGACCGCCTCCCCTATCCCTGTTTGTCCCCTACTCAGTGGCCAACAAGACCCCAACTCCCTCTTTTGTAGTAGCCCTGATGCCCTTCCCCTGCTTAGCGACCAGCCTCCACCCCATCATCTCCTTGCACTAGTGCACCCACCACCCTCCAGTCTAGTGCGACACCCTCCGGCGTGGCCCACGTCTTCTATGGGCTTCATCCAGACATCCTCTGGTGTGCCCCCTTTCCCCAACAATCATCCAGTGGTGTGGTTCCCTTTATCCGGTGATCTCTCTTAACTGGTGTCACCCCGTTCCGGTGACCACACTCTTTCAGGTGTGCACTACCCCCCCCCCCTCCGTAAAATCCTCTTCTTTTCTTCACATCTCTTTTAGTTAGATTGTGAGTTTTGGATGTTATTGTTTATTTTGGGTGGTTTAGGATTTTTGAAACCCTTGAGAGGTAGTGTAGGGTTTGCATTGCCATCACTATTCATTTTTGAGGTTAGGGTTTCTCTCCACCACATGGTTTCACATACTCTAATGGGGTTTTTTTATGTTTTTTGAGTCCTTGATATTTAATTCGTATGGTGTTGGACCTTACCATGTGGTTTCAAACATGCGTCATTTTGTTTCATCTTAGTTCTAAGGCAGGATTTCCCTTTTCAATTTCTTTTTAATTCATGATTCATTTATTTCATGTTTTCCACATTTTTTTATTAATAATTATTGAATTATGATTCTTGGTTTCATTGTTTGGCATGCAAAATTGTGTTTTAGTATTTGTTATGTGATAAATGGAATTGCTTTGTTAGATATTGCACATAATGCGTTTTATGAAATGCCCATTTGGACTTTGTGAGTAATTTTTGGTATGTAAAGAATGATTTGGAATTATTAATTAATATTTTACTTCTAAAATTATAATTTTGTGTTTCTTGAAAGAGTTTTAAGTGGTTTCATGATTAAAGGAAGTTTATATTTGGCTTTCAAAGTGGTTTGACATGTGACGATGGACAGGGGACCATTTTGAATTTTAATAAGTATGGAGCTGGTGTGTAAACATTGTATGAAGGATTTAAATGGATTATTTTTAAAAATGGTCATGAAATGTAAAGCAGTGTGTTTACACTCTTTCTGAAAGATAGTTTATTTCTCTTAAAATTGATGTTTTTGTTAATAGAACTTAAGGGTTTTTTAGCACCTTGGTGAAAGTGATTTTGTGTTGGCAATGGTGTGTCTGAAAACCTTTATAAAAAAGTTAATGTGTTTGTTGGTAAATTTGGGGTCTGTGAAATATGTTTAAAATTATTTTAAATTTAAATGAATAGTTGTGGCTTTTAAATCTGTTTGACATGAGATGTTGAATTGTGGTCTGTTTAGCATGTTCGTGTAAAGAGTTTTTGTTTGAATGTAAAAAATGAATGTTTTGAAGAAGGATTATAAAGTTTTTGCGTGGAAACAATGTTCTTGAAACCTCTTTTGAATAAGTGTTTCCATTTTTAGATAAGACTTTGTTGGTGAATGTTTAAGGGCCCATTTGGTCATTTCGTGAAATTTGTGAAAAAATATTTATTATGAAAACCCTCTTTGGGTGTTTCTCATGACTTGATTGAATAGAATGGGTGGGAGGTACTTATTGGGGATTCTCAGGATCCATTGTTAGGGTTCTTTAGTTGGAACTCTTTTTAATTGTTTTTATTTTATGGCATGAGAATGGTCCCAGGGGAGACTTGGGGTGGGACATGTTGTGCATTAATACCATTATATACACTATGATTGGATGCCCGGTTGGCATCAGTTGTCTCACCCCCTTTTTAAATACTTGAGACATGGGAACCTGGCATATTGAGAGAATATTTTGAGAATGATTTCCGCACAGGTAGGTTATGGTACTAACCAGTGGCCCATAGTAGGTAGATATGATTGTGTTCATTACTATGGGAATTTCCCTCATCCTGCATGAGAAAGGATGGTCGATCATTTTGAGTGTTTTGATTTCATTGTGTATGACATGTCACAAGTATGAATTCTCATGTATTAGTGTCTTCTATATTATTCTTGATCTTCTGGGTTCACTTATGTCTACTCATTCTTAGTACTTGTAGTGTTTAATGTGTTACTTGTATGCATATTTTCTTTCCATTTCTCTTGTACTGAAACTATTGTAGTACTTTTATATGTAATGTTTTTACTAGAAATCGATGTGTGGTTTTAATGTGTCTTATGAAAAAATGATTTCAAATAAGGGGGTTTTATTCTTTTTGTTCATATTGAAAATTTAAACAGCACTTTCCCTTTGAAAATGCTAATGTCTCACTAAAAGAATTACTTTAGTTTTTGAGAAATGAATGGGGGAAATGAATCATACTTTTTTTCAGAGTAACATGTAGAGAAACTTACTTTTACACATTATAGTTAAAACTTTAAAATGGATGTTTCCTTTATTTTAAAGAAAGTGCATTGGGAATAGATATTGGGCTAACCTACTAAGTTTTAGTACTTGTGATCGTAGTTCTTTTATGTTTTTAGTTTCTATGCAGGATCCATCTTGGGTGCACTCTCCTTAGGTGACGCTTGATTGTTGAGTCGAGGAGTGACCTGTGGGGTCACACAGAGATACTGTTTTCCTGTTTGGTTAGATTTTATTTCCATAAGTTACTATTTAGTTATTTTATTTGGTTTATTTATACTAATCTTCTATATTATTTTATTTTATTTTATTTATTTTTATTGGGAGAAATCATTCTAATCGTCTCTGGTGATGCCTTGGTGCTTGTCGCCTATCTAGGAGGATCGGGAATGGCTCCCAGGCCTTGCCATAGATCAGCTTGTGTGACCGTTTTAGGGTCGACCTGGGTTGGTTTGTGACAAAATGGTATTAGAGCATGTTGGCTCTTATTAGACCTTCCTTTTTAGAGAACCCTTTTTTATTTTCGAATATCAAGGTAGATTGAGAAGGATTTTCTGGACTCGAGGGGTTGGTGTGGGAAGAGCGTCATGAACTCTTACTCGCTATGATCCTCGGGTTTCCATGGGAAGTATGATTTACCAAGTTTCTTTGGAGTTTTAGGGTATGTTTTTTGACTAGGATATGACAAAGGGAGTTTTTCTAATAGTTCTCATGTGCTGCACGACCTGGAAAGCCATGTGGAGCTATGGGAATGGTTCTAAAAGGCTCTCTGCATTGGTGAATTGTTTGGCATATGGTCGCCAACCATATGGTCAAGTCACCCACCGACACTAGTTCCATTTTTGAATTTTTTGGGGTCTCCTCTGACTTGTGAAAGTTTTTTGAATCAAAAAAATTTGTTTTTGAAAAATGGTTGTTTAAAATGACATGTTTAATTTCTGGATCATTTTAAAAGAAATGGGATGAATGATTTGTTTTTGGAAAATGAATTTGTTTAATTTTTTCCTTGGTGTTCCTATGGGTTCTCACATGCAAAGAGGTATGTTGGAATATGAACGGATATCTGGTATGGTGGATGGATGCCCAAGGTGGCATAGAATCATGCATGTGAGTGAGACTCTAAAGAATATTAATGGAGAGGTTTTAACCCCCCCCCCCCCCCCAATATTTTTTAATTCACATATGTATTTTTCAAATTTGATATTATTAGAACCTGAATATGAGGTAGGATATGTTTCATCCATCAGAGCTCCAGCCAAAAGGCCTCAGAGTGATGTCAGTGCGTAGTCAGGTGCCCTGGGGGAATTTTAAAGAGTTTGGTTAAGGTTGTGCCTCTCTCTTTGTGGTGAGACAGTTTTAGCGATTCTACTCTGGTTTTTCTATTGTTGTAATTTATCTCTTCTTGAAAAAAGAGTGATGGACTTATCCCTCACACAATTTTAGTAATGGTGCCTTTTTGGATGCAATTTTTTAATTAGCGGCCTTGCATAGAGTACCCATGTGAGTCATTTGTGGCTTTGGTTTATGTCAATCCCAAAGTGGTAAGTCGTGTGTAGTTTTCTGTCATAGTTTCATTGATCCAATCCTTGGGCCCTCCCTTTCCACCCATGGGGTGAGGTTTTTTTCTTTTTTCGGTGTTTTATGTTCAGCTATTATACCTTTCAGATGTAAGTGAGTTGTTTAAATGTTCTTGTTGTATTCCTTTTAACTAGGTAAGGCCCGGTTCAGGTTTAAGTTGGATTTTCATTTGGTATCTTATTTGTTGGTTACTTATGGTGGGGAGACCCACCATTTCTTTGGGTTTTCTCTCAAGTCGTTATCGAATGCTAGATGAGTTCTTATGGAGGGGAGTCTGTTCAGGCCTCCCCTATTTTGGTAATCTATTCTGGGAAATAGGGTTGAGTCTCATTGGTAGTTGATGGGATGTCCTTGGATTGAGGGGTTGGATCATGTTGATATAGATTCCTTAAGTATTGATCAATCAACTAGAAAGTGTTGCAGATTTCCAGGGGAAGAAAGTGTTATGGTGGGGAGAATTGTCACACTCTGACCCTTGTGTTTAATTTATTTAATTATTTTCTACCTTAAATAATTTTTTTGGGGTTCAGGTGAGTCCCAGACGAAATATTTCTTCAACATATATTAAAAAGTGCGCTTTTTGGTGTCGACATCGTTGGGCGCAATAGAGCGGTGCGCTTTGGAAACCAAGCCTGACTCCTCCCAGGTAACTGCACATCCCATTCATCATGGGAAGAAATTTAAAATAAAAATATCTTTTAATTAAAATGAAAATTAATTATAGTTTCTTTTAATGTTTTTATTGTGTTAATAAATTTTATTATTATTGAAATAATTTTTTTACTTTTATTATTTTAATTTTTATCATTGTACAATCGTATTGTTATATATTATTATCTATTATTATTATTATTATTATTTGTTATTGTTATATTTTCTATCAATTTTTTATTTGTTGTTTTAGGGTGTTTTTAAGGGAGAGAAAAAGTTGTAAAATCATAATTTCCACCCCCTACCCTCTTCACACAACGGACCCGACCCCCCCCCCCTCTGCTCAGCACATAGAAAACGCACATCCCCTCTACTAGTCGCAACCCCATCACCCCCCTTCTCAGTGCGCAGCTGGCGCGCCCTCCCTCTACTTGGTCACAGACCTTAGCTCCCACCCTTGTAGCACATCTCATGCTCTCCCTTCTCCCGGTCAGCGCAGATCCCTCTGCCACCGCCTTCATGACTTCCTCCTACCCGGCCTCTGGTCGGACCCCGTTTCCCTGCCAACTGTAGTCCCAAACACCTCCCCTATCCTAGTTTTTCCCCTGCACAGTGGCCAACCAGACCCTAGATCCCTCCTTTGAAGCAGCCCTCACACCCTTCCCCAGCTCAACGACAACCCCCCCCCCCCCCTCCCCTTCAACTCCTTTCACTGGTGCACCCACCACCCTCCAGTCTGGTGCAACACCCTCTGGTGTGTCCTGCGCCTTATCTAGGCTTCATCCGGCTAACCTCTAGTGTTCCCCCTCTCCTTGAAAACTGTCCAGTGGTGTGATTCCCCTTCTCTGGTGATCTCTCCTTACCGGTGTCGCCCCATTTCGGCAACCACACCCTTTCAGGCGTGCACTACCCCCCCAGTATAATCCTATTCTTTTTTTCTCTACACTTTCAGTTAGTTTGTGAGTTTTGGTTGTTAATGATTATTTTGGGTGGTATTAAATTTTTAAAACCCTCAAGAGGTAGTGTCGGGTTTTCATTTTCATCACGCTTTAGTTTCGAGGTGAGGGTTTCTCCCCATTTCTTGGATTCACATACTCTAATTGGGGTTTTTTGTATGTGTTTTGAGTCCTTGATATTTAATCTGTAGGGCGTTAGACCCTACCATGTGGTTTGGGACATGCGTTATTCTGTTTTATCTTGGTTCTGAGGTAGGATTTCCATTTTCACTTCCATTTTATTTCAAGATTCATTTATTTCATGCTTTTAACACTTTTTTGATTAATTAATATTGAAGTATGATTCTTGGTTTTATTGTTTAGCATGCAAAATTGTGTTTTAGGCTTTTTTATGTGATAAATAGAATTGCTTTGTGGAATATTGCACACAATGTGTTTTCTAAAATGCATGTATGGCCTTTGTGAGTAATTTTTGGTGTGTAAAGAATGATTTGGACTTGTTAATAAATATTTTACTTGTAAAATGGAAATTTTGGGTTTATTGAAAGTATTTTAAGTGGTTTCATGTATAAAGAAAGTTTTATATTTGGATTTAAAGTGGTTTGACATGTGATGATGGACTTTGGAATATTTGGAATTTTAATAAGAATGGAGTTGGTGTGTAAAATTTGTATGAATGATTTAAATGGATTATTTTTAAAAAATTTCATGAAATTTAAATCATTGTTTTTACACTCTTTCTGAAAGATAGTTTATTACTCATAAAAATGATGTTTTGTGAATAGAATTTAAGGTCAGTTTGGCACCTTGGTGAAAGTGGTTTGGTGTTGTCAATGGTGTGTTTTCACCCCTTTATAAAAAAGTGCTTGTGTGTGTTGGTAAACGTGGGTTCTGTGAAAGATGTTTTAAATGATTTTAAATTTAAAGGTATAGTTGTGGATTTTTAATATGTTTGATGAGAAATGTTGAATTATGGACCATTTATCATGTTCGTGTCAAGAGGATTTGTTTGAATGTGTGAAAGGAATGTTTTGAAAAAGGTTTATAAATGTTTTCCATCTAAATAGTGTGCTTGACATCACTTTTGAATAAGTGTTTTCATTTTGAGATAAGATTCTATTTATGAATGTTTATGGTCCCATTTGGCCATTTCGTGAAATTTGTGAGAAATGTTTATTTTGAAAACTATCATTGGGTGTTTCCCAAGCCTCGATTACATGAAATGGGTGTGAGGTCCTTGTTGGGGATTCTCAGGATCCAATTTTAGTGTTCTTCAGTTCGAACTATTTATAATTGTTTTTATTTTAAGGCATGAGAACAATCCAAGGGAAGACTCAAGGTGGGACCTGTTGTGCATTATTACTATTATATACACTGTGATTGGATGCTCGGATGGCATCGATTGAATCACCCCCTTTTTAAATACTTAAGACATGGGAACCTGGAATATTGAGAGATTATTCTAAGAATGATTTCTGCACTGGTAGGTTATGGTACTAACTAGTGGCCCATAGTAGGCAGATATGTTTGGGTTCACTGCTATGAGATTTTCCCTCAGCCTTCTTGAGAAAGGATGACCGAGCATTTTGAGCAGTTTTATTTCATCATGTGTTACATGTCAACGAGGATGAATTCTCATGTATTGGTGTCTTTTGGATTATTCTTGATCTCCTGGGTTCACCTATGTCTACTCATTCTTAGTGCTTGTAGTGTTGAATGTGTTACTTGTATGCATATTTTCATTCCATTTCCCTTTTAGTGATACTAATGTAGTGCATTCATGTGTAATTGTTTTATTAGAAGGTGATGTGTGGTTTTAATGTGGCTTATGAAAACTGATTTCAAAGAAAATAATTTTATTCTTTTTTTTTTTGCAAATTGAAAATGTAAACATCACTTTGCCTTTGAAAATGTTAATGCCTCAATAAAAGAATGACTTGGGTTTTTGAGAAATGAATGAGGTAAATGACTCGTACATTGTTTTTGAGTGACTTGTAGAAAACCTTACTTTTATACATTGTAGTTAAAACTTGAAAATGGATGTTTCTTTTATTTTAAATGAAGTGCATTGTAAATAGATATCAGGCTAGCCTACCGAGTTTTAATACTCACACCTATAGTTCTTTTTTGTTTTTAGTTTTTCTGTAGGCTCTAGCTTGGGTGATCTGTTTTTAGACTATGCTTGATCGTTGAGTTGGGGAGGGGGAGTGACCAATGGGGTCACACAGAGATAGTGTTTTCTCATTTGGTTAGTTTTTATTTCTATCAGTTATTGTTTAGCCATTTTATTTGTTTTATTTATTCTGAACTGATCTTTATTATTTCTTCTACTTTTATTATTTTTATTGGGAAAAATTGTTCCCATCAACCCTGTCGATGCCCTAGTGCTTGTCTCCAGCCTAGGAGGATCGGGAACGCCTCTTAGGCCTTACTGCAGATCGACTCGGGTGACAAATTCCGGGTCGACCCTAGTTGGTTCATGACAGGAATTGTGTAATTGGGAAATTTAATTGATGAATTAGTTATCAAGTAATTGAATTGGTGAATTGGTGATAATTAATTTTTTAATTAATCAATGTACTTGGATTAATTAAGTTAATAATTAATTAATGGAAGTTGTGGTGTTTAATTTTGATAAGAGGATTAATTTTTATTTATCCCAATTGATGTAAAAATGTGAAAACATGTGATAATGAGATACATTTTCTAATGTGATATGTTATGTTATGTGTAAATTATTGAGAAATGGGGGTACTATTCATTATGTTCTACTCCCATGATACATTTGTATGATTGGGAAATGGGGTGATAGACAAGACGTTCTACACCCATGATATATATGTATGGTTGAGAAATGGGGTGCTAGAAATGGAATTATACACCCATGATATATTAATATGATTTAGAAATGGGGTGTTAGATATGACATTCTACACCCAAGAATGCTAAATAGTGTGAGACAGGGACTAATGCGCCAAATACTCATGGTGTGCTAGACATGGCATTTTAAACCCAAAGCATTGTAATTAGACTATGGTTCCATGTGTTCATAATGATGAATTGAAATGACATGGGTAATTTAATACCATGTGTTATAATGAAATGTTAATAGAATATGTGACATGGTTCATACCCGGCATGGACCGAAGTAGGTATTGAGGTATGAGTACACTCAAAAACCTGATTGTTCATGTAGTTAAATAAATATTAATTGATAATGAGATTACTATTTACTTATGCATTGTAATTATTTATTTATGCAACTGTATACACTTTTTTTGACTGGATTTGTTTTAGACACCATTGGTGGTGGACCACTGAGTTGTACTCACAACCTACTCAGTCTGTCTAGTCAGTACCTAAATAGATTACATGGATGCATGACATGTTAAGGGAAAACGCCCTATGCAAGATGGATGATTCGGGATATAGAATGGTTGAGGGAAACAGATATGGTTGGAGACCCTTTGGGATCCCTCAATGTCTTTATTTTGGGTTTTCATTTTATAAACTTGATATATACATTAGAGTGGAATGGTTTTTGCTTTATTTTGGATATTGTATGTCCTGCTTTGAGTGTCTTGAGATATTGGTACTGTTATGGTTATATGTTATTTAACTTTTAATTATTTATTTCTATTGGTATGTTACTCTAATAAAAGAGGGTATAGTCTCCCCATGAACTACATATCATATCCTCATTGATAGTTAGTATCATATGGCATACGGGGAGGCGTGATTGAGGTCATGTGATCGATCACCTCAGGGCACCTGTGCATGGAACCTATGTCGGGATGTTACCGAGTTGTATCAGAGCTCAATTCTCTTTTCTTTTTTATTTTGTATTGCTATTTGGAAAATGTAGAAAGGAGACTACGAAGAGTCATGCCTTATTATTGAGATTGTGCATAAGAGTTTCAAACCCATGTATTGGGGGAAACCCAAGTACCCATGGTGGGATTATTATTATAACTGTTCACTATTACAGTTGAATATTATTCCACCATGAGTGACATAATTGTTGTGTGATGTGATTACTGTTTTTTAAAATTTTTTATAATTGACTCGTGGACTGATATGTCATGAGAGTTTATTTTTCATTAATCATTCTAGGCACTCAATATTATTCTGTGACATGCATCACTTTAAGAACGCATAGGAAAACAGGTTTTAGATATGTTATTGAACTTCAACTGTTTTTCTTGTCATGTGAAATTATGTTGAAAATAGTGCTTAATGTCAAATTTAAATACTATAAAATGAAGAAAATTTTGAACAAATGTGTATACATATGAGAAAATTGAATAATGAGATGTGTTTACCCTTGTTAACTAGGACCTATGTGTAGGATGGTTAAGTGTACTGATAGCGCCTTGGTTTAGACTATGTAGTGAGGTTTAAGAAAAAGACTTGTTATGAATTTTTATGATTTCCCTCTTAGATAAATGTGATAAATTTGAGTTATGTGACCTAATATGTGTGTTTGGAATTGTAGAGTTATGACTCCATGACGACATCTGTTGTGGGGACAACATGAGGATATGGCTAGAGATGCTCCACCATTAGTAGAACCTGAGGCACTGATAGTTCCAATTGAGTATGTAGGGGAAAATTATGAGATAACTTTTCTCTCTTCATGCAATTCATGGAAAGAAACCCATGTTGGGTTGTGAATAGCATGTCTGACTTGACGAGGGAGTTATAGTTACAGTACCCCCTGACCTTTACTAGAGAGGGTGGACCTGAGGAAGATGAGTTTTGGGTTGAATCTATTAATATGATACTTAACAATTTGGAGAATCTGGCTGAGAAGATGGTCAATATATCTAATTACATGCTATGAGGATTAGAAAAGTGTTGGTGGGATATCCTGGTGAAGATTGGATAGCCTGATGGTATGCTATGGAAGGACTTCTTAGAGAATTTCCTAGAGAAATTTTATCGAGATACACTCAAGAAGTAGAGGGAAACTGAGTTCATGAGATTGACTCATCATATAATGTTTGTAATGGATTATGTTGGATTATTTACACATTTTCAATTCTTCTCTTCTGTATTGGAAGGCAATGAGATGGCTACCGAAAGTCATTTCCAAGATGAGATTAAATTTGATATTAAGACCCAAGTTAACCTCTTTCGATTAAGGAAGTTTGCTGAGGTGGTGGATCTAGATCTCATAGAAGTGGGGATCCTGAGAGAGGATTCTAGTGCAGGACATGTAGTTGCTACTGAACGATCAGGGGTTATGTTTTCTGAGAGAAGGAAGTGTCGTTATGAAAACTTTATCCAAAGTAGTGGGAATCATTTTGGCATGTTAGGGGGATCAGTTACACAGGATCTAACCCAAGTTCTTTTCCACCAGTGAGGTAAGATGGGACACTTTCATAAACATTATCACTGACCACTATTATATTTTCAAGCCTGCGTAAATATGGGTCATCTATAGAGGTTTATAGTAACCTAAGAAAGATGGTTAGTGGAGGAGGATCTAGACATAACCATAGTGAGGGAAGAGGGTATTCTTCAACATATCATCTTGGAAGCTAGATATTTACTAGCCAAGGTGAGAAAGTCGGTGGATGTGGTGCTTCTGGGAATGAGCACATGTATCAAAAGAGTGGAATAGCTTAGCGGAGTCAGAATGAGGCACATGGAAGATGGGTAGGACAATTTCATGTCATTCAGCCTACACTTTTGAATAGCGAGACCGAACCATCGATAGTGAGAGGTACTATTATTTTAGATTCTACATTATCTAGTGCCTTATTTGATACCAGTGCCTCTTATTCCATTATTTCTGTAGAACATGTTAATGTTTTGAGCTTGGAGGTGGAGTTTGTGAGTAAAAAAATGATGATAGATACACCATTGTGAGTATTGACTATAGACATCTGTTTGTGCAAGGGATGTACTCCAGATATTTGGGAGTATCAGTTTTTCTAGGATCTTTATATTCTTGACATGTCAAGATTTAACCTAATTATGGGTATACACTCGATAGTTTCATAACGAACCCACATTGTTTTTTAACAAAGGAGAGTGATTTTTTCATATCTAAAGGTTGAAAACTATATTCACCATGGGGAGTGGGACATCAAGGAAGGACAATAAGGTCTAATTAATCAGGAACTAGAAGATCTCATAGACCATGTTACTAGTCTAATGCTGGATAACAGAGATATGAAATAGGATGTCCTTGCACTTATAGTGGGACTGTTTCAAGATGTATTTCCTGAATACTTCTCGGGACTACCATCTGAGAGAGATATGGAATTTATCATTGATCTCATGCCTGGGTGAGATCCAGTTTCAATTCCACCATATTGAATTGCACTTACAGAGCTTTAAGAGATGAAGTCTCTATTGGAGGATTTGTACGATATGGTATTTATCTATATGAGTATGTATCCTTGGGGTTATCTAGTATTTTTTTCTAAGAAGGTTGACGGGACTCTATGATTATGTGTTGACTACCATAATTTGAACTAGATTAGTATGAAGAACCGATATAATCTTCCATGTATCGATTATCTTTTTGAACAGTTTAGGGGAGCTTGTGCCTTTTCCACGATTGACTTGAGACCAGGGTGTCATCAAATGAGATTTTGGGCTTCTGATATACCATGTAATTCTTTAAAAAGTTGGTATAGCCTATATGAGTTTATCATAATTCTGTTTGCATTTAGGAATACACCAATAGTGTTTATGGAATTGATGAACAAAATCTTCCATCCATACCTAGATCTGTTTGTGGTGGTGTTTGTGGATGACATCTTGGTGTACTCTAAGACTCATGGTGATCATGTACCAACACCTTGGAATCATCCTGATTACATTGACAGAGTATTGACTATACATTTATCTATATAAGTTCTAGTTTTGGATTGATTAGGTACACATCATAGGTCACATCATCTCTAAGTAATGAGTGTTAGTGGACCTAGAGAAGGTTAAGTAGTGGCTTCTTGGGAGCATCCTAAGAACATTTTAGATATCCCAATATTTATGGGTTTTCTGTATATTATCATAGGTTTATCCATAACTTTCACCGATTGGAAATGTTGGTCTCAGGATTGACCAAAAAGGGTATATAGTTTGAGTGGTAGGAATCTTGTGAGAATACATTCCAGGAGTTAAATAAGTGCTTGAAATTACAACCGATCATGATCCTACCTGAGCTAGGTGAGGAGTATACAGTGTATTGTGATGATTTAGGGATCAGAAACAGTGTAGTGTTGGTGCAAGAAGGTTGAGTTTTGTTATACAGTTCTCTAAAGTTGAGGCCTCTTTAAAGGAACTACCCTACACATGAACTTGAGTTGGCAGCTATTTCTTATGCTTTGAGGTGTTGGTGAAATTATCTATTGGGTGAAAAGTTTACATTGTATAAGGATCATGAGAGCTTTAAGTACATCATTTATCAATGAGTTTTGAATCTCTAGTAGTGGACATGGGTTGAGTATATGAATTATTTTGATTTTGATCTATCATATTTGCCTGAAAAAGGAAACTGTGTGGCTGACACTTTGATAAGGAAAACTCATACTTGAGTGGCCCAAGAGTCAATTACTGAGTGGAAGATGGTGACATTGTAGTCTGAAATGCACATTGTGGTTCCGAATATTCAGGAATAGATGACTCTCATATTGGTTTTAGTTGTTTATACTATTTTGAGCCGAAATATAGACTGGTAGTATAAAGATTTGAAGTCCTTGACCTTGAGGGAAAACCTTTATGGTGGGGATTCACCTTCCGATTGGAGCATATACGAGGATGAGATCATTTATGATGGGAATCTGGTAATTGTTCCTATGATTATATAGGTGGAGATAATGCATGAGTTTGATTCCAAGAAGTGAGAAGTACATACTGGTGTGACCAAATTACATTATTAACTACGATGATAGTTTTTGCAGTTGAGTATAAAAAAGGAAATATAAGGGTTTTTGACACGATGCTTCACCTATCAATAGGTGAAGGTTGAGAATCATCAACCTGGAGGTTTTCTATAATTGGTGGAAATTATAGAATGGAAATAAGATGTCGTAACTATGGATTTTTTGTTGGGTCTCCCAAGAATGCCTTGGAAGAATGGCACTATTTGGGTTATTGTGGATTTACTAATGAAAGTATCACATTTCATTCATATACATGATACTTTCTCAATGGAGCAACTAGGAGTTTGGTATGATAAATAGATAGTTTATCTTCACGAGTTTCCATGGTCAATGATTTCAAACTATGAATCATGCTTTACCTTTTGATTCTGGTAGGTCTTACAAAAGGAACTTGGTACATAGGTTTTTTGTATGGCCTTCCACCCATAGATAAATACCCAGTTATAATGTACTGTATAGGTGCTTGAGGATATGTTGCGAGCATGTGACCTAGACTTTGGAGGATCTTAGGAGAAGCACCTAGCTTTAGTGGAATTTTTATATAACAACAGTTATCAGGAAATGATAAAGATGGAACCATATGAAGCACTATATGGTAGGCCGTGTTGATCACCTCTATGATGAATAGAGGTAGGTGAGTCTGAGATGATTGTACCAAGTCTTGTGTAGGAGGAATCAGAGTAGGTTCAGTTGATTCAGAAATATATGGTTATGACTTAGAGTGGAAAAAAGTTGTATACTGATAGAAATAGATTACCTCTGGAGTTTACATAGGCTGTTCATGTATTGCTTTGGGGGTCTCCTAGGTTTGTTCAATGCATGATATGGAGGGAGGGAAAGTTGGCACCCATGGTTGTTGGACCTTTCGAGGTTATGGAGAGAATCATGCAAGTGGCATACTGATTATCTCTTCCACAAAAATATGGGTCTATGCAAGATGTTTTCAGTGTATCCCAACTACAATGATATCAACCCGAACCTTCTCATATTATTGATGTGGATGAGGTTGACCATGTGATATATGTGTCCTTTGAGAATTATATGATTCATGTGTTGGATCGTAGTGAGAAAGTGTTGTGGGGAAAGACAGTGCTGATAGTTCATGTATTGTGGAAACATGGACGTGTACAATAAGAAACTTGGTAAAGGAAAGTAGATATTAGGGCTCAATGGAAGAATCTTTTTGGCACATAATCTTATAGTTACTTGAGAGTACATCTTTAGGGCGATTGGTTATAAGGTGTGGTGATTGTAAGATCCAAACCTTTTCTAGAGTTTTCTTGGGATTGATTACATGTACTATTTTGTTTAGTGCTATGTAATTTTCATTTGGTTTTACTATGGGGAGTGTTTAGGTGGAAATTTGAGAATATGGAAGAAATAGGGAAGTGCATGGTTAGAGCATGGTTTTATTTAACCGCGTGCCTCAACCTAGAAAACCGTGAAACCATAACAGTGAAGAGTTACATTGTTGGCACATGATTTTCCAAACCATGCACCCTCATAGAGTAACCATGAACCCATATAAAATAGGAACAAATTTTATGGGAATGGTTAGGGGAAACCAGCAGCAGGAATTTAATTACCAATAAAATTAGTTTTAAAATTTCCAAAACCCCAATTTTAATCCCAAATCGACCCCATTTGACCCTAGGTTCTCTTTCAAAAAAAACAGCTCTCTAGAAAAATTAAAATCCTTTCCAAACACTGTTCTTCGTGATTAAAATCCTAAATCGAAGATCCATATCTCTCTTTATAATTGGATCATATCCCATTTCTTTTTCGTTCATCCTACCTTCATCTCTCATTCTTTTAGTGGCATGTTATTCTCTGTTTTGATAGATCTAGATATAGATTTAAGGAATCTAGATCTAGAATTTTGGATTAAGTTCTTTCATTAAGAGATCTTGTTTTTTATCTTTATTTAGGTTTTTATATCTGAATCCTAATCTACGTCGTTGTGGTTCTCAATTTTGGGTATTTTTGTTGGGTGATCACTCATTAATGAATCGAGGTAGGTGGTATCTTATTAAAATCTCATATTGATATGGATAGTATTTTAATTATTTATCATGTGTGTTTAAATAATTTAACACCTTCTAATTAATAAATTGGAGATTATTTGTATCATTTTAGTATTTTGGTGAATTATGGGATTAATTTTGAAAATTGGTTAATTCTGGAAATTTAGTAGTTTTGTGGAGATTTTGTATTTCAGGCATATCTTTTACAATTTTGATCAAAATATATTTCTTCCTTTTTCTAGGATTTATGTTCTCATTTAATTCAACTTTAATTTCTATTCCTAGATCCAATTCAACAAAAAATGGCCCAAAAAAATTTATTAAGTGGAAACTGTATTCTGGATGATAGAATGGGCCTCACCTCAGTGATTGAAGAATATATCATCCTAAATAACTCCGAATGAAGTTATTATAGCTTTAATATATATATTACTCTACATATAATTTCCACATTAAATTTCATGAAGAAATTTGGTCATTAATGATTTCTTTCAATGCTTCCAAAAGGCAGAAGTTGAACAATCACCTCAGGAAGAAAATGTTTTCATTAGTAATTCGAGTATAACTTTTGGTAAAATTGTCCAAATCTACTTATATTTTAATGAAGCATGAAAAATAAAATATTGGAACAACATTTATGAAGGAAACTTTCCTATATTTTACTATTTAATATGTGAAACAGACTCAAACTTTTGGTTGAATAATATTGGAGGGAAATTTTCTACTCCACAAGCCTATAAATAAGAGCATTCACTTCCATTCAAAGGGGTTGAAGAAGGTTAAAGAGAGGTTGTTCTGGAGAATTTATTTCTTGAATTTATTTTTCTTTTCTCTTTTCTTTTTTCTTTGTTGCATTATTCTCTCTTATTCACCTTTCAACTCTATTACCCTTCACATGGAGAGGTAAAACCTTTGAGTGATCAGGGAAGGGGGGGAGTTTCAATTTTGTAATTTCAGAGTTTTGTGATTAAACGTAAAACCCTATTTTTCTTTTGAGTGATTTATATTCTCTGGGTTTCCCAGTTCTATTAATGTGATCATGTTTTGTGTTTGTTGTATTCATCATTAATAACTTTGGTTATATACTTTTAATCTCTCTTCGCCTAGTGCAATTAGTCTCAATCGAGCAAATTGTGTTAGGTGGTGAGTGTCCAATGATCGTTGGCACGTGTGTGGAACTAGTGAAATTTTTCTAGATTTATAAGGATAAAAAATTCTAAATCGAGTCTTGCCTTAGTTTTTTTAGGATGTTTTTATGAACTTCCATGAACCTAGGAGTGAGTTTTGTTTCTTTATTTAACCATGGGTGGTTGATAACATGATTGAGGAGTCTTTCATTTATCATTAAATAGGAAGAGAGGGGGAATAATCTTTAAGACTATGATGACATTGAAAAAGCTGATCCTACCCAGACCCCATCACTCTCTTCATCCATTAGGGTTCAACATTCATTTCTAATTGCTTGCTTTATTTTTCAACTCAAACAATTTCAAAAAATACCATTTCTTATTTCTTAAATTTAGGTGAAAATTTGAATTGTCAATAAATACTATCCAGAGACAACCTAGGTTACCCAATATATTACATTTTAACTTAGGTAATATTTGTTTTTTTCACACCCCACAATAGTCACATGTCAAAACATGATGTCGTTTCTTGGTAGTTAGTGCCAATATTTTATTTTCTCTCTTTCTTTTATCTTTTCTTATTTTCTTTTCAAAGTTTCATGACTAGAACCTCAAACACTGGACCTTGCCCACTTCATCCTAAAATTTAAAGAACCTTTTCTAATAGACTAAGAAATCTCAATTTACAATCTGAGTTTGGGGATATCTCTCTTACAATATCGAGTGGAACTTCAAGTGTTCACTCTAAGCGTGCCATCATGGTTGGAAATCAAAACCCAACCCTTAGAGACCTTTGTGCCCCACAATTCCTTAATCATAATAATACAATTTCCATACTAGTATTTTAAAATGATTTTGAGATGAAACATAATATGATTCCATTTCTCACAATGTTTCGTGGCTTGGTAGGTGAATATCCCAACAAACATATTAAAGAGTTCACACATGTCTTCTCAACTTTCATACCATGTAGAGTGGCTAGGGAACAAGTAAAGTGGAAGAAATTCTCATTTTCAATGGAAGGAACTGACAAAGAATGGTTATATGGTCTAAAACCTAGCGATTTGGATGATTGGAATGTATTGGTGAGATTATTGATACATAGATTTTTCCCTGCCTCCAGAAGCACAGCCATCAGAAAAGAGATCTATTCCATCAGACAATCATCTGGAGAAACTCTATACGAGTACTGGTAAAGATTTATAAAGCTATGTGAAAAATGCACACATCAATCCATTGAGGAGAATCACTTTTTTTTTCTTCTATCAAGGATTATTTAACAATGACAAAAATCTTCTTGATTAATCATCTGGAGGTGCATTCATTGACAAGTCACCATAAGAACCCAAGGGTTTGATTGAGAAGATTTCTCAGAACTCACAACAGTTTGGTACAAGAGGTACTAGAAAAATAGGTATTCATACAAAATTCTCATCCATCACCCTTACTAGAAACTAATATTTAAGAGATAACTAGTTTGGTGAGAGAGATGGACTTGAAACAAGTGGGTTACCAATAAGCACTGGCTAAGATATGTGGTTTATGCTCATCACCTAATCATTTCACTCAGCAATGTGTTGAAATATAGGCAATGGAAACTTTTGTGGAAACTTTTCAGCAATGTAAATTCCAAAAAAAATAAAGGATGGATAGAGCCTAATCATGTTCAATATGGTTTTGGAAATCAGTAGAATCAAGCTAGATCATCAAACCAAAATAGGTTCCCAAACCAACCCTCATTCCAGTAACAATTATAAAACTGACCACCATTTCAACAAAATAAATCTTATAACCAGCCTTCACACCACTAACTAACAACTTCCCAATACCCTATGTGCTACTATCAACCAGTGCACAACCCATAATTCTTAGCTAATAGTAGATATCTTATATTGAGGGGATGAAAGACACTGTAAAAGATTTATCCACCAAATTTGAAGGCCTCATGGACTTCCTAACAAAAAATACTTGGAAACTTCCTTACTAAACAATCCCAAACCAAAAAGAAAATGTCATCATGATAAAAAGAAGAAGTGGAAAATAACTCTCACCCCAAGAATCCCATGAACCTGAAACAAGACCACCTAATATGAGGGCTAATGAAGTTTTAAACTCTAAAAATTCTGTGAAAATGCATTGTGAAGAAGAGACGAAAGAGGAGGAAGATAAGGATATGCCAAGGATGAAGAGAAAAGAAACATCATTACAAAGGCAACAAAGGGAGAAGAAATATTTACCCCAACCATTTCCACCATGTATGATTGAATCAAAGAAATTTAAGGAGGAATCACTTCAAAAAGAAATTCTGGACAACTTCTAAAAAGTAGAAATCAATATTACCCTACTTGAAATAGTCAAAAAATTACAATATATGAGAATTTTTGAAGGATATTTTCACCAATAAGAGAAGACTTCAAGATAATGAAAGGATCAAATTGGGAAGAAGTGTCTCAACCCTTATAAAACCACAATTTTCAACCAAATGTCAAGATCTAGAGATGTTTTCCATTCCATGCACCATTGGTTCTTTAAATATATAAAATTATTTGTCTGATATAGGTGCTTCAATTAATGTATTTCCTCACTTAGTATACACTAATTTGTAGATGTGAGACTTTAATACCACATGAGTGGGGGTCTATCTTGAAAATAGATCCATAGTTTACCCAAAATTGATTTTGGAGGATATCCTTGTGAAAGTCAAAGATATTTTATTCCCAGCTGACTTCTATTTGCTAAATATGGAAAATATAGGAGCTCGTCACACTCACCCATCATTTTTGGGAGACCTTTTTTGAAGACAGCAAAAACCATCATCAATGTCCATGAGGGGACACTCACCATTGTGTTTGGAGAGAAAACTTCCCACTTCAATATTTTTGAATCCATAAGGAACCCATCAGAAGATCACTATCTCTTTTCACTTTCCTATGAAGTTGGTGCATAACCCTTTAAATAATTTGGTGTGTTCTATGAATTCTTAGAATTATGAGAGACTTATTCCATTTAAAATATCATTGAACATGTGGATGCCCAAAATAATGGAGATTATGATTTCATGTTGGATGAAGAGGTAAAATTTGATTTCTTTGATGATTTGTTAAATGATGAGGAAGATGATTTGGTTTCTTATGTAAAGGTGGTACAGAAGTTGGAAGTGGGAACATCAATTTAGTTTCATCCCTTGATAATCCCCCTAATATAGAACTGAAACCACTCCCCATTGATTGGAAATATATTTACCTTAGGTAGGGAGAGAAACTACTAGTGATAATGTATAATAATCTCTATGAAACCCAATAAAAATAATTGATTGATGTTTTTAGAGAGAATGTCCAAGAGAAGGTGTGGAGCTTAGGTGATATTCCAAGAATCAACCCAAAAATATTCCCATGTATAATTTTTCTAGGGGGATATTCCAAACCTGTCAGATAGCCCCAAAGGAGGTTGAATCCCACTTTAATGTAGGTTGTGAAGAAGGGTATTGAGAAGATATTTGAAGCTATGATCATCTATCCCATATTATATTCACAATGGGTTAGCCTAATTCATGTAGTTACAAAAAAATCTAGCCTAACCACTGTGAGGAATGAAAAGAATGAATTAATCCCTGTGAGAATTCAAAATAGCTGGAGAGTGTGCTGATTTTAGAAAGTCGAACCAGGTCACTCGAAATATATCATTTCCCCAATCCTTTCATTGATAATATATTAGAGATATTGTTATAGAGAACACATTATTGTTTTTTGGATAGATTTTTTGGTTATTTCTAGGTACCCATTTCTCCTGAGGATCAAGAGAAGACAACCTTTACATTTACCTTAAGAACTTTTTCATATAAAAGGATTCCATTGGGATTATGTAATGACCTTGGTACATTTCAAATGTTCATGGTTAGTATATTTTATGATCACATTGAATATTTCTTGGAGGTTTTCTGGGATGATTTTATAGTTTATGGAAATTATTTTGATCATTGTCTGAAAAATCTGTACAATTTTTTGAAAACCTGCATTGAAAAGAATCATGTTTTAAATTTTGAAAAGTGTCATTTCATTTTTAAGAGAGGGACTATTCTTGGGCATTTCATTTTAACAAGGGTCATGGATGTTGATAAATCAAAAATTGAAGTGATAAATTCTTTTCCTTACACAAATTGTGTGAAGCATGTTAGATCTTTTTTAGGACATACAGGATTCTTAAAGAGGATTATCATGGATTTCAGTAAGATTTCTCTCCCTCTCTCTAGATTATTTTTTAAAGATTATGATTTTGATTTAAATAGTTCATGTAGGAGCATCCACCTATGGTGCAGCCACCAAATTGGGAAGAACCATTTGAGCTACTTTGTGATGCTTCCAACCAAGTTGTTTGAGCATTCCTTTATCAGCGAATTTAGGGAAGGTAATAAGTCATTTTATATGCCTCAAGAACCATGTATGTAGCTGAATTAAACTAAAAAACAATAGAAAATGAGTTTTAAGCAGTTTTTTCCTTTATAAGGATTCAGATCACATCTTCTTGGAACTAAAGTCACTGTACCTTATGATCATGCATATCTTAGGTACTTGATGAGGAAGGATAAATTTGAACTAAGGTTAGTGAGATGGATGTTACTGTTGTGGGTGCTCAACATAGAAATCAAGGACAAAAAGGGATCTGAGAACCAAGTGGATGATTATTTGAGAAAACTTCCCAACACTACTGAAGCTGAAATTCCAGAAAAAGAACAATTGAATGGTCACCTTCCAACGGAGCAGTTGTATATGGTTAAAGGATAAGGTCATTAGAATGGTGAAATGGCCAATTATCTTGTAACATCTCAGGTCCCATCTCATTTTAATTCTCATAAAATTCACAAACTGAAAGATGAATATAGATGTTACATTTTGGATGATCCATTTCTTTGGAATATTTTCAATGACCCAGTAATAAGAAGATGTTTTCTTGGGATTAAAATTGGTTATTTCTTTGAGTTTTGTCTCACATTATCTTGTAGAGGCCACTATGGACCACAAAGGAAAATAAAGAAGGTTTTAGAATCTAGACTTTATTGGCCCTCCCTTTTTAAATATTCTCATGAATTTTTCAAAATGTGTCAATAATGTCAGTTTTCTAGAAACATTTAAAAGCCAAAAGAAATTTGAAAACAACAAATAAATTTTTTAGATATTTTTAATGTTTAGGGGATATGTTTTATGGGACCTTTCCCAATGTCATTTGGAAATTTTTATATCATTCTTGCAGTTGATTGTGTTTCCAAATTGGTGGAAGCAAAAGCCACCAGGACTAATGATGCTAAATTTGTTTTTGATTTTGTCAGTGCTAACATATTTTTAGGTTTGGAGATCCTAGAGCCATCATCCGTGATCAAGGGACTCACGTTTTCAATAGGTTAATGTAGGATTTACTAAATAAGTATCGGGTGCATAATAAAACATCAACTCCCTATCACCCACAAACAAATGGTCAAGTTGAAGTGTCCAATAGGGAAATCAATTGAATTTTGGAGAATACTGTTAAACCAAATAAGAAGGATTGGAGCCAGAGGATAGAAGACACATTATGGGCTTAGAGGAAATCCTATAAGACCCAAATTGGAATAAGTCCATATAAGATGATTTATGGGAAATTTTTTCACCTACCAGTGGAACTAGGGAATAAGGTGTATTGGGTTTTTAGGAAGATGAATTTTTATCTTAAAAGTTCTAGGAAAGAGAGAAGGTTTCAGTTGCAGGAGGTGGAGGAAATTACAAGAGAAGCATTTTAAAATTCCAAGATTTACAAAGAGAGAATGAGAGTGGAACATGATAAGCTGATCCAACCAAAAGACTTCCATTCTGGAGATAAAAAGCTACTATTCAACTCAATACTCAAGATGATGTCAGGTAAACTTCATTCCAGATGGGAGGGTCCATTTATAATTACTAATGTATATCATTTTTCTGTTGTGAAAATTGTGAGGGATGGACAGCAGGAGACAATCACTATTAATGGAAACATGTCGAAGAAATTCCATGGGACCATTCCATTAGATCTAGTGGAGGATATCCCTCTCCTCAAACATGTATGTCAATAAGATTTATTTGGTTGTACCTCTCCTTTACACTTTCTTTCTATTGTGATTCATTTTTTATTATGCTTACATGTTAAATACACTTGAATTCATTGAGGAAACAATACCATTTTAGTGTGGGGGAGGGAACCGTTTTAGT
Organism: Viscum album; assembly: GCA_963277665.1. Classification (NCBI taxonomy): domain Eukaryota; kingdom Viridiplantae; phylum Streptophyta; class Magnoliopsida; order Santalales; family Viscaceae; genus Viscum; species Viscum album. Next base: position 142,621,623 of record OY728155.1, read on the forward strand.
TAAGGATTTTCATATTTTGATTTTTCCAAAAATAATAATAATAAAAATAAAAAATTGTGTGTTTTTAATTTATGTGTGTTTATTTTTCAGTTTTTGTGTGTTTTTCTAAATATTTTGAACTAAAATGTTTATCATTTCCATTTTGGAAATAAATTTCACTGAGTGAACTAATTTATTCCATGAAACTAAGATTAAATGAATATTGAAAATGACATTGTTTGATGTTCATTATTTTGGAATTTCATAAAAAATACTCTGATTTTTGAATCTCACTTTTTTTATATTTGAAATCGCCTTCCTGTGAGGCTTCTGAACACTTTTCATATTCTTTTCATTCACCTCACTTCTTGAGATAACCCAATCATGCTTGTTTTAACAATAATTTGATTTATTCTTTTCAAAAAATAAGGGTTTGAGGTACATTTGTTTTAAATTATTGAGGCATTTATTTGGTTTTAAAGCCCCCTTTTCAATATAATCCTTTTCATTCTAGAAAACCTTTTACATTTAATCCTTTTATCCCTTATAATCCATGAATATCTTGTTAGTTTAGCCACATTACAAGCCAATTTTCCCTATCCAACCCACTCTTGATTATAAATTGTATGATCTAGTTGAACTTATGTGTGGGGGAACCTGTCTTATGTTGTACTACCTCATTTGGTGAAACATTGGTTGGAAAATATAATGTTTAAGAGATGTGTGTGATGCTGAAAAGAATCATTCTGTTGAAATATATTCCTTTTTTGATGCTTTCATGAAAATAAGAGGTTGTGCCTTTTCTCGAGCTTTCATGAAAAATAATGTTTGAGAAGATTGAAATTTTTGTTGCTAAAATGCTAAGATGTTTGAACATTTCGTGAGTTTTCATGATAATGGAGATGAATTACTATAAATAGGAGTGAGTAGGATACCATACATGAGTGAAAATTAGAATTGTGCAATTTTACTTCAAAGAGAGCCGAGCCCTCCTCATTCAGCCTCATAATTTTTCACATAAAAATCCTACCATCCAAAAGCCACAGAACAACCCTACAAAGTACTCATGATAAACATATATCCTTGACTGACATCCTATGGAGAGATAAAAAAATTCAAACCTATGGTTACCATTGCATTAGTTTGGATGAGAAAAACTTTGTTGAAAATTTATATTTGTGAGATGAGAGACAATGTATGTGCGGTAGGTGTCTTATGTGCATGGGAGTAGAAATAAAGGGGAAAAATAATGAATGATATTATTTGAGAATTTGGAATAATTGTTATGGATGAGACATGATATCTTTTATATCTTGATATGTAATTTGTGGATCTCATTGACCTGTGTTTTGAATTTTCTTTGATTTCATTTTGATGTTGACTTATACAGGAGTCCAAGTGCTATGTGTAGGGGAATTGATAGAGATAATATTTTAATTATTTTTCATGTGTGTTTCAATTATTTAACCCCTTAAAATTAATCAATTTGAGTAGATTTGTATCATTTTAGTTTTTTGGTGAATTATAGGCTTAATTGTAAAAATTGGTCAATTCTAAGAATTTAGCAGTTTTGTGGAGCTTATGTATTTCAGGAATATATTTGACAATTTTGATCCAAACCAATTGATTAATTTTTTTAGGATTTAAATGATCATGGTATTCAACATTGTCTTCTGGACCTGGGTCCAATTCGAGAGAAAATGGCCCAGAAAAATTAATCAAGTGGAAAACGTTTGTTGGCTGATAGAATGGACACCACCTCAGTGATTGAAGATTATATAGGACTGTATAACTCAAAATGAAGTGAATCTAGATATAATAGAAATATTAATCATCTTCTAATTTCCATATTAAATTTCATGAATAAATTCGGTCATTAAAGATTCCTTCCAATGGGTCCAAAAGGATTACGTTGAAGAGTCGCCTCGGAAAAACAAATTCATTAGTAATTCATGTATAACTTTTGTTACTCTTTTACAAATCAGTTTCAATTTTGAGGAATCAATAAAAAGAGATTGTGGAACAACATTTATGAAGGAAAATTCCATATGTTCAGAAATTTAATATTATAAACAAACTCAAATGTTCGGTGGAATAATTGTGGAGGGAAATTTTCTACTTCACAAGCCTATAAATAAGAGTGTTCGCTTCCATTAAAAAGGGTTGAAGAAGGTGAAATTCGGGATGTATTGGATAATTGATTTCTTTAAGTTTTTTTTATTTTTTTCTTCTATATTTTATTTATTTCATCATGCTATTTTCTTTCCCTTTCAACACTATTACCCTTCACATGGAGGGGTAAAACCTTTAAGTGATCGGGGAAGGGGGAGTTTTAATTTTTTAATGTCAGAGTTTTGTACTTAAATGTAGTACCCTATTTTTATTTTAAATGATTTCTATTAATATTTTTTCCAAATTATATTAATGTGATCATGTATTGGGTTTGGTGTATTTGTCATTAATATCTTTGGTTGAAGACTTTTAATCTCCCTCCGCAGTGTGAAATTTGCCTCGATTGAGAAGATTGTGTTAGGTGGTGAGTGTCCAGTGATTGTTGGCACATGTGTGGAACTAGTGAAATTTTTCAAGATTGTTGAAGAGAAAAAGTTCCTAATTGGGACTTGGCTTTGTTTTTTAGGATTTTTTTATGAACTTCCATGCACCTAGGAGTGAGTTCCATTTCTTTTTTCAACCAAGGGTGACTAATAACTAGATCGAAGAGTCTTTCATTTATCATTCAATAAGTAGAGAGGGGGAATAATATTTATTGATATGATGACATTGTAAAAGGTGATCCTACCTGGATCCCATCACTCCCTTCATTTATTAGTGTTCAATCTTTATTTTTAATTACCTTATTTATTTTTCAACTCAAACAATTTCAAAAACAACCTTTTCTTCTTTCTTAAATTAAAGTGACAAACGTAATTATTGAGCACTCCTCTCTAGAGACAACCTAGGTTACCCACTCTAATACATTTTATCTTAGGTAATATTTTTTATCACACCCCATGATAGGCACGTGTCACATAGTCTTGATATCAAATACATGTATGTGATTATAGAATTTCTTCGGTTTATTTAGCAATTGGAATTCCAAAATTTTAGTAGTTAATGTGGTTAATTAGTGAATTGAGGAATTGGGGATTTGATTGAATAATGGATTTGTGAAATTGGGATAATTTATTGATGAATTAATTATAAAGCTACTAAATTGGGGAATTTGGGGTAATTAATTGTTGAATTAATTAATGGACTTAGTATGGGTAATTAATTAGTAAATTAATTAATGTGAAAGATATGGTTAATTAATTGTTGAATTAATCAATCTACTTGGATTTATTAACTTATTAATTAATTAATGGATGTTGTGGTGGTTAATTGTGATAAGAGGATTAATATTGATTAATCTTGATTGATGTAACAATGTGAAAATATGTTTTTTTGGTCAAACCAAGACACAATTTATTGATAATTAAAGATGGGAATTACAAATGTCTGAAAGAAGGGATTTTATTACAGTCCCTTTCATAAAGAGGAAGAAGGTCAACCAGTAGATTATCAAACCACGTAACGCCCTGGTTAATACCATTATTAGCGAGAGCATCCACCACAATGTTTTCTTCCTGGTAGGAATGTGTGGAAATATATCTAATATCCCTAAGAGAGTCCATACATCTCATCCAATGAGATGTAAGAGTCCTGGAAAGGTGGATCATGCCGTTCAAAATTGCTTGTACAATGGAAGAAGAGTCACTTTTAATCCAAATGTTGTTCCAGCCCTTCCTTTGAACAAATTCAATAGCCTAGATCACAGATATCATTTTAGCTTCAAAGGAAGTGGCGCTAACGCAACCTCTATAGAAAAAACCATGATAGTGACCTAGATAATCACTGCAGAAAGCTCCAAAACCTGCTGGACCTAGGTTCCCTTTTGAACCTCCATCCACATTTATTTTGATCCACCTAGGAATAGGGAATTTCTAGAACACCTCAATTGATTGGCGAAGTTTTTTTTATAGGCCGACAACCAGGAAGCATCTGAGAATCACAATGTCTTCAACAGAATTATTGCAAAAATCTTTTTGAATCGAGGTGGCATCCCTAATAGCAGTGATAATTCTCGAACGACCAGCATTGATATTGAGTGAGTGCATGTATGGAAGATATCATTATGATCATACCAGATTACATGAAGGAGCTCTGCAATGGCCACAAGAAAGAGGTTCTTGATTTTCTTCGAGGTGTTGAGCTCCACACAATGTTTAAGATGAGTAAGGATTGAGTCAGAACAAATCCATCTGCAATCAAACATGTCAGTAATAAAGTTCCAAAGAGCAGCAGTTGTACCACATGATAGAAAAATATGATTGGTATCCTCTCTATGTTGATGACACATATTACATTTAGAACATAGTTGGATGCCAAAGTTCTGGAGTCAAACATCATTAGGGACACAATTATGAGCAATCCTACAAATAAGATTAATTCTAGAGGGATTGATCCAATTATTATCAAAAATTTCGATCCACCCAAAAGGATTTTTAGATGAAGAAAAATTAGGATTATAGAAAGCTTTAGAATCCAAGATTCCATTATGAGAAGTTTCCCAAACTATGAAATCATCCTCAATAGTGAAGGTATGACTATCAACCACCTGCCTAATAGACTCTAGGAGATTGGGACAGTGGTCATTCATAAAATCCTAAATAGAGATATTTAGGTTGTCTGGAGGGGAGTGAGGAGATAACATAGAGATTAGGGGGGAGCCGGTCCAGTTATCAAGCCATAAATTCAAAGAGGAATTTTTACTGACCAGCCATCTAGAGTTATGCATAATATTGTGAAAAGAGTCTCTGATGGAGGGCCAGATAGAGGAGCTAATATAACTCAAGTTACCTTTTTTAATCTTGTCTAAGAATATTTTTTGGAGAAAATCTGTGGCATTAGTATTTTGATTGATCAAGTTCCAAGTGAGCTTGGATTGAAGCGCATTATTGAAAAATTTGATATTCTTAATGCTGAGGCCCCATTTTTCTAATGTATTGCAGCACGTAAACCAAGGAATAGTGACAATATTTTACTCAACAGTTCTACCAGACAAGAAAAAGTTTTTAATAAAACCATTAATTCTTTTCAGAAGAGAGGTTCGCCATTTGTAAATCATTAGCGAGTAAACCCTTTTGGAGATAATGGTAGATTCGACAAGGAAAATCTTCCCAGCCATGGAAAGAGATTTTCCCTTCCAGGAAGAGAGTTGATGAAGAATTTGATCCACCACAAAAGAGAAATACGTAGCTTTAGGTCTTCCCCAGAATAAGGGAACACCTAAATAAGTAAAATGTAAGATACCTTCCTTAATGCCAAGGCTTTTAATGATGTTGGTTTTACAGTTTGCAGGGAAACCTTTTCCAAAGAAGATAAAATACTTGTTTTAACTAAAAATTTGACCTAAGACCTCCTCATAGTGAGATAAAGCATTCTTATGATTCAGAATATATCTTTTTCTTCCATTAATAAAGAGGATAATGTCATCTGCATAAAGAATTTTCGGAGCATTAAGGCCATGAGCAGCTTGAATTGGTTTTAGCTTATTTTGAGAAATCAGTTTAGAGAGGAGTCTACTAAGATAGTCTTCTACAATGGCAAAAAGGATGGAAGATAAAGGATCTCCTTGTTGGACTCCCTTAGTGCATTTAAAATATCTTTTAGGGGAGCCATTGAATTGGTTTCAGCTTATTATGTGTAAATGATTGAGGAATGGTGTGATAAACATGACATTCTATACCCATAATACATATGTATGATTTACAAATGGGGTGCTAGACATGACATTATAAACCCATGACATATATGTATGATTAAGAAATGTGGTGATAAACATGGCATTATTTTCCCATGATATATAAATATGATTGAGAAATGAGGTACTAAACATGGAATTCTACACCAAATCAGGCTAAATTGTCTGAGACAACAACTAATGTACCAAATAATCATAGGGTCCAAGACATGGCATTCTAAACCCAAGGCATTAGCATTGGAATATGGTTCCAAGTGGTTGTAATGATGAATTGAAATGAAAAGGGTAATGCAATACTAGGTGTTATAATGAAATATGAATTGAATATGTCACATGGTTCAGAATCGATGTGGTCCGAAGTAGGTATAGAGGTATGGATGTCCTTGGGAACCTGGTGGTTCATATAGTTAAATAAAGATTAATTGATGATGTGATAAATGTTTACTTATGCATTGTAATTATTTCCTTATACAACTCCATACACTTTTTATTGATAGAATTATTTTTAGACACCATTAGTGGTGTCTTAATGAGTTGTACTCACACCCTACTTGGGCTGCCTGATTGGTACCCGAATAGATTTTAAGGATGCAAGATAGGTTAAGGGAAAATAATTTGTGTTAGATGGTTGAGTTGGGAAGGAACAAAGTTAAGGGAATCGAACGTGGTCTCGGACCCACTGAGAGTCGTCAGTGTCTTTCTTTTGGGTTTACATTTTAGACATTTGAAATGTACATTAGTTTGGAATGTTTTCTGCTTTATTTTGGATCTTTAATCTCATGATTTTATTGTCATGAAATATTGGTATTGTTATGGTTATATGTTATTCCTCTGTTGATGATTTATTTTTTCCGATGTATTACTCTGATAAAAGAGGGTATAGTCTCCCCATGATGGACTTACCAGACCCTCGCTACTAGTCGGTAGCCTCTGTTGTATAAGGATGCATGCCTGAGCTCATCTGACTGACCATCTATGGGCATCAGTGCATGAGACCACGGCTGGGACGTTACAAAAATAAGCATTAATAAAAATCAACTTTATCAACACTATAATTTTAGCACTGATAAATATATGTTTTATCAACGCTTTGTATTTTAGCATAGATAAAATATATTTTCATTAGTGCTTTTTGGAAAGTGTTGATAAAACTATTTAAAATAAAAAACAAATATATTAAACAAATATATATTAAAAAAGAATTAACTATAAAATATTTGAAAAATAAATTAAATTTTCAATTAATATTTAATATCAAATGCATAAATGTTAAAAATGAGTGAAATTGAATAAATAAAATTTAATAGTATTTAAAAATATTAAAAAATGGATAAGTTTTATAATTATATAAATTATTAAAAAAATAAAAATGGATATATATTAAAATAAAGATTGATACATATTGAAAATTTAAAAACAAAGTAAACATGTATAAAAATGAATTTAAAAGTTTAATTATATGAATTGAAAGAACGTACTAAAAAATAAATTTAAATAAATTAATTATATATATTTCAAAAAATTTAAAAATACTACAACAAAATAAATAAAATTGAATTATTATTAATCATATAAATTAAAATATTATGAATATTAAAATATAGTAAATAATTATGTATTATTCATAATATTAATTACATTAATTGTAAACAAGTGCAAAAATGAAGAGAATATTAAAAAACTTAAAAAAAAATTATATACATTTCACACATTTTAAAAATTTGAAACTTAATAAATAAAATTGAATACATATTAATCATATAAATTAAAAATATATTAAGAATATTAAAACATTGTAAATTGTTATGTATAAATAAATATTAAAAATGAATAAATTACAAAAATATTACAAATTAAAAAATATTACAATTGAATAAATAATATTAATTGAAATAATATTAAAAATGATTAAATAAGATTGAATACATTAAGAAAAATAATTTAAAAAGTGAATTTGTGACATTAATTATGTAAGTTAGAGACATAAAAATGAATAAAAATAAATAAATTGATAATATTAATTATATAAATAAATAAAATTATTAAAATTGATTTATATTGACTACACAAAAATATCAATCATTAAATTAAATACTCACACATATATTCAAAATGAGTAAATTAAAATAAATATGATTACATGATTTAATAAAGTAAAAAATATATGAAATTTTAGTTAAATAATTTTTACTTTTCATATATTAGAAATGAATCTTACATAATAACATAATTAACAACATAAATACCAAAATTTTGTTGAGGATGACATACGTTGGGGTTCAATTTCACGCCAAACGGTGTGGGTTGGATATGGTCTTATGGGAATTAATTATATAAATTCCAAACAAATTAATAGTAGTAAAACTTAATAAATAAAAATGAATAAATATTACTCATATAAATTACAAACTTATTCAAAATATTGAAACTTAATAAATAAATATGTATAAATTTTTAAAAATGAATAAATTATAAATATATTTAAAATTAATAGATATCAAAAATGAAAAAAATGGCATAAGATTAAAAAAGAATAAACAAAATTAAACAAATTACCAAAAACATTAAAAAATTTAATTCATAACATTAATTACTTGGATTGAAAACACATAAAATGATTAAATGTTTAATAATATTATTGCTAGTTATTGATGTATTCACTGTATTGATTGTATATAGAAAATATAATCAATTATTAACCTTTAGAAGTTTTAATAATTATTAAAAATGTTATTATTTAATTAAATATATAAAAATTTAAAAATAAATCATTAACTATGAAAATTGAATATATTCAAAAAGTACTAACTGGATATATATTAAAAATAAATAAATATTAACAATAAATAAATTAAAGAAAACAGTATAAATGGAGAGATGTTAAAAACAAACAAATAATATTAAATCAATTAACAAACATACATGTGAAAACATACATACGCATAGACATACATGCACACACAGAAACACACACACACACGTATACACATACAAATACACATACACACATACAAACACATAAACATGCATATGTACACATACATGCACATACATGTACACGTGTATACATACATATACTCATACACATATGCATACAGACATACGCATGTACACATACACATGCATATGAATATACATACACATACACGTCTGTATAAACATGCACATACATACAATTACATACACATGCATTCGTATACATACACAAACTATATAATCATATACATACAAATATACATACACGCACACACACACACACATACATATGCATACATACATGTACACCTACATGCACATACACATACAGATACACATCCACATACATACATATACACATACACACATACACACATACACATACGCATACATACACATTCACATACACATTCACATACACATACACATATATACACATACACATACACACAAACATATATTTTCATAGAACAGAACACATGTATACGCATTCAACACATACATACACACGCACATAAAAACACACACATACATCCACATACATACACATGCATACATGCATATAAAAACACATGTACGTATATTTTAAATTATTTAATATGAATTTAAATATATAAATTCTAATATGAAACATGTATTTAAATAAATATATTCATTTATATATAATATAATTGTTTTAATAAAATATCAATATATCATATTTATATTAATTATATACACATTTGTTATTAATGTATATAAATATACTGTTATAAATATATATTGACTAATATTAATATGATAATGTTTTTAATATAAAATAATGAAAACAATATTCATTTTTCGTTAAAAGTTATATAAATCACATTTATGTATTATATATACATATATATATATATATATATTACAATAGATATCTTATTAAAATATAAATATATATATTAAATTATTTATTGTTTCTTTTATCTGAGCTAAAAAAGTGTTGATAAAAGGAGGAATTTTATGAGTGATAGAAAAAAGTTCTTAAAAAGGGTATCCTTTTATCAGTTCTTTTTTTACACTGATAGATGTTTCCTTTATTAGTGTTTTTTATATCAATGATAAAAGTCACCCTATTATCATTGATTTTTCGTTACAGTTGATAAATTATAGTGATGAATATAATGCAATTAGTTTTAGTAGAGTTTGGTTTAACTTGATATTGTTTGTTTGAGTTTTGTTGGGTGAAAACTATAACTTCATATTTTCAAGGTTTTGATGAACTGATGCAACAAACTTATGTTCTAGAACCTTATGAAGAGTCATTAAACTTGGATTATTTTGATGGCGTGCTGATTTTATCTCATCAAAAGACAGTGTTGTTGGTGATGTTTCTAATTGTGTTGTAACTAAACTTGATGTTTTTGGAATATGAGCATTGAGTCATTCATCAAATCATTGTCATGAGTGTTCATGGTTGTATTTTTTAGTGTTTTCTTAGAGGTAATGTTGTGAGGTTTTTTATTATAAATCTATAAGTTTTTTTAATCCGTTATTTCTATATTTCATGATTGATGAGTTTTCTAAAATATACAATTATATATTTTAAATTTTGAGTTCGATGAGATTATGGGGATATGAATATATTTTACATCATGTTGATCAAATAGGATCGCAGGGATATAGTTACCTATCATCGACTTTTTTGTTGAGGAAGTCCTGACGTGAACTTATATCTTTCGAACAAGGGTAGATCAGAAAAGTACATTGGTAAGAACTTGGATACCTTGATTTTGGTTATCAAATGTCATGACACTGTGGATTAAAAGAAAATATTTCCCTCAATTGGAACTAATGTGGGTAATATAATATCCTTGTAAATAGTAGTTGGATTGGAGTCCATTAATTCATGTTTTTTTTCTATTTCTTATTGATTTAAATTCCTATTATTTTATATCTCAACTTTGTTTTATAACTTATGTTTGTTTTTTTGCACTAATTTGTTAACTTTTTTTACTATGAGTGATTGATGATTTTATTTTCCAATTTGTTTATGTTTTTTAGTGGCTAAAAAATTCAGTTGGTCTTTCAACTTCAATTCACCACACAAAGCTATCATGATGGTAACCAAGTGAAATAATAGTTGGTAATTGAAAACATATATTTTTTATAAACTAAAACACAATTGAAAAACCTTATCATTATCAAAAGTTTAAAATCTCCTGAGATCGCATTTCTTACAAGGAAACTTAATTATTCTTTCTGAAGAAAAATCTAAATCTAACGATGAAAATGATATAAACATTTAGACACCCTCAATGTAGATAATAATTATAACTTAACTGTGTCTATTTCTATGATGATTAATAAAATAAATATCTCATAATAAAAACTGAGGTTAATTTTCTAAATCAATAATTTTATATAAAATAGTAATTAGATTATTATATAAAATGTTAAAAAATATTATGAAATTTATTTTAACAAAATGAACAGCTAATTATTTTTTATTCCAATGTTATTAGTTTTTAATTAGTTATTATGAATTTAAAAATATTTTATAAAATATTAATGTGTAAATATTGTTATAAATATACAAAATCTGTTTTTTGTTTACTTGTTTTTATTATTATTTAAATTCTTTATCATTTTTTATATTAGTTATTATTTTAATTAAAATCTTACTAGTTTTTAATTATTTTTTTATTTAATTGTTTTTCATTAATAGGTCATTCCCACATAGAACTATTTAGGATGGACTATGTTGTATAAAGTTGCTACAAAAAAATCCATCATTAATAATATATTCTGATAGACATTAATTTTATCATCAAAAATCAGTCCAACCCATGAAAAACTTGTTATGAAGAACTGCATAACCATCAAAATAAGTAATTATGGCAGATTCTAATAATTTAACATTGTATAAGTTTTTATAACTGTATAACTTAAATTCAAATTAATTTAATTAATATTTTTCTTTTTTTTTGTTTTTTCCCTAATATTTTTCTTATAATTTACTAAAATACATTAAAATATTTTATTAGTTTTTGAATTTATTACTATATTTTTTAGTTGAATTTCAAATAATTAATATATTTTAACAGATATTTATCATTTTGGATTATTTTTTTACATTGATTATTTTTTTGATTTATTATAAATTAATATTTATTATAGTTCAATAATAATTTTTTAATTCTTTGTAAATAACTATAATAATAATAATTACTAATTATTTTTTTACTCACTAAATGGTATTATAGTATCATAATTTCTTTCTTCAATTTTTATTTATTTTAAAAAATTATATTAATGTAGACTAATTTATAATAATTAATGACTATTAATTTTTTTTATTAATTTTTATATTAAATTATTCATATTTTTATTATTTTTTCGGATAGTTTATTATAATATTATAATTTTTAAACTATAATTGAAATTTTATAAAAATATGTAAACTTTTTATTCTTCATTAATTTAAATTAAATAAAAAAAATTAACAAAATTATTAACAATTAATTAAAATATTAATTTAACAAATAATACAAAAAATAATTTTAAATTATACAAGTTTATTAATTTTTATATTAAAAATGATAATAAATTTAAAAAACCACTACATACTTATAAAATAAAAACAATTAATGATGTATCATTCAAATATAATTAAACCGTAACAAAAAAACTAAATACATGAAATTAATAGCTATTTTGAAAATATATTCCAAAAAAATCTTTCAAACTAATGCTTTGACTACAAATAAAAAATTTGTAATTAATAATTTGTTAAGGTCGTCGATGTTATATAAATCAACAAATAATAATGTGACATAAAAATATTATTAAATGTTTCATTTCATCTTAATTAAGTTTTTTGTTTCAAGGTTATTTTTTATAGAATAGAAATTATATCACAAATAACCTATGTGTGAAAGACTTAAATGTGATGTGAAACATTCGTTGTAAAAAAGTACATCCTGCTACAACATACACATTTCCACCAAAACTAGGAGTGATTAATTTTGTGTCTATCACAATCATTCATTGTTGTAAATATTATTTACGATGGACTACAAATTTTATTAGAAAAAACCCCTTCCAAATAATTATTTAAGATGAATTGTTAGTTTGTACCAAAAAATCTATTAAATTTGGAATGTTTGGATGTTACATATTAAATTTATTAGCTTTTTTGGTTTATTTCCTTGAATAATATCATATTTTTGGTTTTATCCATTTTATTTTAGTTTTATTAAGATTAAAATTTTTTTGGAAGTATTATAGTTTTCCTTGTTTACGTTTACAAAATTTTTGGTTACCCTTACACGAGGGACCTGTTACCCTTACATGAGGCTCTATTAGCCTTATGTACGTAGGTTGTTACCCTTACATGGCTTTATTTTTGCTTGGATAACACATATCTATGTGGGTTTCCACCCTTACATATGTTTTTAAGATATATGGTTACCTTTACTTATGGGATGATATACCCTTACAGTCTTCAATCCACCCTTACATGATGATCGTGGTTCCATTACATGGATAAGGTTCTGTTCGCTCTACCCTTACGGAATGAGAATGCATACTTTATAATGTGGATGATAAACCATTATTTAACTGGAAAATGGGGGAAATTACTTTTATATATCATGCTAAAGACCCTTACATAGTGTGCCGAGAGACCTTAATACAGGGTGTCTTGTGAAGACCCTTGTACAAGTATGGCTATTCATGATTTATTGAAATGGATTCCTCTTCAAGTTCCTTGACTAACCTTGTGTCTTTAAGATGTTAGAGGTTTATTAGAGGGATTTATTCCTTCATTTTTAAGTGGTTAAGATCCCTAGTTATGCTAATATGGGTTGACAGAATAAAAATCTTGGAGAATGATGAAGTCGAGAGAGAGAGAGAGAGAGAGAAGGGAAAGAGACACACCATAATCATTATCTTGTTCACATCCCTGTTAGAGATGGTGATTACCATTGTCTTTAGGAAGTTGGATTCTATAGAGAGCTTGAAGTTTGTGAGTTTTGATAATGATTATAGTGGAAACAGTATATCTTGGATGGATATCCAACAGGAGAGGATAGACAATTGTATGGGGGGTTTTGACCTAGTTTTTCTTCTGGTCCCTATGGATCATCACTGGTTATTTATTCTTTACTTATCCTTCTATTTCATGTGTACTATAAGATTATTCCTCTAGTTTTAGTATGTTCTTATTTTTTCCTTCTTTGATTATCTTATTATAATCTTCCATGGTTTTACTTTCTTATTAATAAGAAAAAGTGGGTGTAGTTTGTGTTATTATTATGGATTAGGACCAAAAGATCAAAACCATGTTATTTACTATTTTCTTTCATTTCATATTTTTTATTATCTTTATCATTATGGTGTTTTTCATTACATTATTCAAAAAATAAATATTATCTTTTGTTTATTGTATTTATTTTTTTTGTGAATCACATTGATTTTCTTAAACACTTTTTGGGATTTGTTTTGTGTTGGGTTATGTGATATAACCTCCTAACTTTGGATAATTTTGTGTTTCCAGTTCTATCCTCCCAAAACATGTGACATCATAGTTGAGTTCATCAATTCTAAATACGTCTACAATTAGATTATAGGTTGATAAGTTCAATGGAGAGAATGATTTCAATTTATGGAGAGTTTAGATTTGTTATATTCTTGTCCACAACGGAATTGATTATGTTTTGTCAGGATCTAAGAGGAAGATCACATATAACTCTATTACATAGGATACATTGATCTTTTTGTGGATATTGACCCTAATATTTTAAATAGTAATAGTTATTGGTTACTTTTCCCTAGCTGACAAGGTTTTATGAGAAGTATTCTATGAAATTTTTTTGGGTACAGTCTAGTTGAAGTTAGATATGCTTTTCATGATTAGATATCTTTCATAAATATTATAGATGAATATGAAACATAATAATTTCAAAATGGTCATAGGAACCTATGGGTGGTATCATTTTTACTTTTTTAATAAGATGGTGATTGACTTAGTCAATGTGGATATTGATATTAATGATGAGGATAAGGCTTGTTTGTTGTTGAATTCCTTGTATGAATCTTTTAATCTGATTATAGATTCTATAATATATATTAGTGATTCCATCACTTTAGAGGAAGTGAAGTTAGTTGTCTTGTATATGGATCTCCAAATTAATGGATTGAATATAGTGGGAAATAGGGTGAATTTTGGGCCTTCAATTCTAAATGTAAAGGGTTAGTATAAAGGTAAGAGAAAATATAATAATTAAAGTAGTCAATTTAAAAATTTTCATTTCAATTAGTGCAGACAAGGTATCCACATTAAGAGATACTACCATGGGGATCCATATAGGGATAGTATGGCCCAAAAAAATGTGGTATACACTAGTTTTATAGTGTTGATGTTATTTAAGTCTGTCTAATATCCCTTAGCATAGAGTAGGTGTATCTCTAGGTTTCCTTTCTTCTTAATTCCTAGGACTGGATCTACATGTAATTTGTTGGGGCCCCCAGTTAGAAGAGATATTGTGTTTAGGGCTTGCTTTCTGATCTATTTGGCGTAGGTGGTGACTTTTCCCCCATTGGTTTGTTGTTTTTCTAGTTGTGTTCTACTTATTTATTTCTACTTGCATTTATAACTATTTCCAATGAGATTTTTTTATAGTTATATGTGTAATTTTTTCATTTTCCATTATGTTTGAGAAATTGGATACTACTCTGGTTTCTTTGGGTGTCTTGAAAGTATAGAAGAGATAGACAATACCTCTGATGGAATGTGTTTATCTGGTTACTGTTATGTTATGTGGAAGTGACAATTACATTTCATGCATATGTTTTTGATATAAATAGTATTTACTTTGATGATTTAAATTATTAATTCTTGTCTGAATGTCTAATAATTTTTTCATCTATGGAAGGATACATAATTTTATTTAAATGAGTAAGAGGATCTAAAAAAATTATATTTCTAGTAAAATTATTCTTTCCAAGATAGAGGAACAACATAGGCTGCTTCTGTGGGTAGGAACTGAAAAAACTAAGGGAAATAAGTGCTCAGAAACAATAAAAATACAATTCAAATCTCGATTATGGTTTCGAGAATGAACCAAAAATAAGAATTGAAGAAAATGTGTGAAAAAAAATCAAAGGAGGTTCCATAAATTTAATGGTGTGACGGTATAAGTCTCATCGTGACATCTCTTGGATAGACCTAGAAAATTCATATTTTTATGGGGAATTCAATAGAAGTCCCCACTTATGACCTAGAACATCCAATAAATAATGGGGTTGACACATTACTCATTTATGACTACAATAATTTTTGAATTAGACACAAACCAAGCTCCGTAGAGGCTATTGAGGGAGGACCAAGCACTGGCTTCTCGGGAACATCGATTTGGAGACCAAAGCCTGGGGAGATTTGCTGCACTGCTACAGGGACCTGTATGAGTATTCATCTCTATTTTCTTTAATGCATTCTTGCTGGTTTTTCTTTCCTTCTTACTCCCTCATTACTATAATGATCTGATAACTCCCATAATGTTCTTGGGTGATGTAGAAAAAAGGATAAGGTGTTTTAGGATTTTATTTTCTTATTTTATTCATTTATTTTGGGTTGTCATAATTTCTAAATCTAAACCCAAATCATTTCCTTTTATTTTAATAATGATCATTAATTTTTGAAACTAAAAATTACATTTTAAAATTACATAACTAATTTCTCTAAATTATTTCATGAACATTGAATAGACTAGGAAAATTAGGATTAAATGTGGTAATGAGAAAGATTTGATTCATTGGAGCCCCATGACCATGAAAAAATGGGGTTATCACATTAATGAGGATATAACATGGCCACTGGATCTTTCTCATATTGAATATGACACTAAACCTTAATTAACAAATTTTATTTCTAAATCCAATTTCATCTAAACCATAAATCTACAAAAAACTCAGCACACATTCCAAATAATTTTAAGAAAACCAAACCTGTTTTTCTTTCTTCACTCTCCTTTTCCAAACTCATTTTAAGGCCCAAATATGCTTATCTCCCTCTTCTCAAGACACTTCAAATAAATTGTTGTCTATTAAAATCTTATAAACAGTTTTCATCATTTTTCTGGGTTTGACCTATGACTTATTACTATATAAATTTTACTTAATTAGTAGCACCATTTGATTGTTTTTATAAATATTTAATTTTTTTAGCACCATAGGAAACTAACATCACCTTATGGGAGTTCAAATTTATATTTTCATTATCGATGATAGTTCCAATTTAGTTTATAGATTTTTTATTTTTTATTTTAATTTATTTTATTGCAATATTTAATTTCCATTATTATGATGGGAAATTCGTGTTGAATTTTCATGTTATGAATCATTTTTGTACGACATCGTACTTGGGTCAAAGGAAAAGAAACTCTTGTTCTTGAACCTGAGATAGAAAAGTATTTTATAAGGAACAAATCTATGACCATGGTCAACATAGAGATAAATCAAGTACCTGGAGGTGTGCAATAAAGAGATCCAAGATTATGGGTGATGGAGGACTATAGTGAACCTTCAAAAATTGGCTCATACCCAAGCATGCTCATAATTCTAGAAGCTAATACACACTTTAATATTAATCTATCGATTATCCAGATGATCTCCAACAAAGCGTACTTTTATAGCCTCCCTCATGAAGACTTGAACATGCACCTGAGTACTTTCCTCGAGTTCACTATCACCTTCCAGCTTTCCAATATTTCAAGGGATGTGTTAAGGCTTCCCTTTTTTCGAATTTCTTTACGAAATTGGTCTCAGGAGTTGATCAAATTCTTGATAGAACATTCCATCATAAATGGGAGGATCGGGAAAGAATTTTTCTCTCCCGCTTATTCCATCCCTCCAATTAAATGGATATTTAGGTAAACATCTTAAAATTTAATCAATTTGAGGATGAATCCCAATATAGTTCATGGGAATGCTTTAATGATTTAATTATTAAATTCCCACATCATGGTATAGAATCTTGTCTACTAATACAAAATTTTTATAAGTGTCTTGTGAAATGTAATATGTCAATTTTTGATGTTGTAGCAGGTGGGTTACTCTTGAAAAAGACTCCTAAGGAAGGATAAAGTCTACTAGATGAGATGGAGAGAAACAAATTATAATGAAAGACTAAAGGTAAAATATGAAGAGGTGGGTACATGATATAAAACAACAGTTTGATGGTTT
The DNA here is from genome assembly GCA_963277665.1 of Viscum album. Classification (NCBI taxonomy): domain Eukaryota; kingdom Viridiplantae; phylum Streptophyta; class Magnoliopsida; order Santalales; family Viscaceae; genus Viscum; species Viscum album. The sequence goes on from OY728155.1 coordinate 142,639,585, forward strand.
CACAAATAGAATCATTGAAAAAGTAAATAGATACCATGTTTTCCAATAAACATAACCCTATGGTATGTATACAAATGAAGTAAATTATATTGATTATAAAAAAATCACGGTTAAGTGCTAGAACAACAAAAAGATATAAGTTACTAGTATGGGGAATCATGTTTTCAAGTATAGAAATTATCATCACTATAGATCCAATTTCACACACTATTGGAGACTTTGGAAATGTTCATGACCACCATTGAATCTTCCATAAAAAATTATTGTTTTCTCAAAAGATCAAGGAGCATCAATAAAAGTGTTGAAGGATGATTCAAGGGACTAGAAATATGTACTATGGAACCTTGAATTTCAAGTAAGTCAGACTTTTGAGAAACTTCGAGATACGCTAAAGGGAGTACTACAAGGATGCCCAAAAGTACAACGATGAGTAGATTTAAAGTTAATTACTTTGAGAAGAGGGAAAACAAAATGGAACCACTAAAAACAAAGTAGTTAATTAGATGATGTACAGGATGACAGAGAAGAAGAAAATATAAAAAAGACTATAGTATCTACTAAAGATGATGAAGAATAACCACCACCATATAAGTCAAGAATTCATTATCCAGATCTACTATTAAAAAGAATCATTGATGCACAAAAAGGTTAATTTCGTGAACACTTTAAAAAAATAATATTAAAATCCCATTTTTTGATGATCTCACCAAAATTTCGATGTATTCAAAATTCAGGAAAGACTTGTCGACCAACAAGAAGAAGCTGGAGGAAATTAAAACCATACCACTCACAAGAGAGTGTTTGGTAGTGGTTTTAAAATAACAATTGGAGAATCAACAATACCTAAGTAGATTTTCAATTCTAATTACTATGTGTTATAATAAAATTGAGTAGTAATTTTTCGATCTAGGTGACAGTGTGAACTTCATGTCATATAAAATGTTCAGTAGATTGGGTATAGAGAAGATGAAGAACACTAGAGTTTCACACCAACTGAAAGATTCAACAGTAAAATACCACTAAGTAATGATTGAATGCATCATAGTCAATGCCGATAAATTATACATAATATTATATTTCTTAGTGTTTTACATAAAATAATATATAACTCCTCTCATTTTTAGAAGACCTTTTTTAGCTATTAGGTAAGAACCAATTGATTTACAAATTTTAGAACTCTTTCAAAGAGTTGGTTGTGAATATTTGAGTTTTAATATTAAGAGGGTGATAACAAAGTATGACATGAGAGATTATGATGAGATAGTAATGGAAAAAATACTTTAATTTAAGGTTTTAATTATAAATTAATAAGGACATGCAGCAGTAGAAGTCAGGAACCAACCCGGGTCGACCCTGAACCGGTCACCTGAGTCGGTCTGCAACATGGTCCGAAGGGCGTTCCCAATCCCCACAGGCTGGAAACCAATGTCAGAAATCAAAATTTAACCATTGGTAATGATTTAGACCATTAAAAAAAGATAAACATATAAACAAAACCAATGATAAAAATGAAAACTAGCAGTGAAAATAAAATAAAATGAAACATAAATCTTCATCACCTTCTAGGTCACCACTAAACTTAGACTCAAGCCTAATCCAACACTGAGCAGTTGAACCACGAACCTGAACAAGAATTGACCCTTCAACTAAAATAATATTATTGGTGTGAGCACTAATATGCATAGTAGGGATGCCAAATATAACCACATAATCCAAGTATTCACTTTCCCAAAACAATCCAATGACAAATGTTTGAAATACAAATATAAAAGTAGGGTTTCCACATTTTAAAGTAAACACCATGTATTTTCCATTTAAAAACCCAACCACACTACATACCATTTCAAAAATAATTTTTTTCATTTTATAAATAAAACCCAAAATAGAACATACCAAAGCTGGGCTAAAGTAAAACAAGTAAATAGTGCAAACTAAAAATAAACTAATGAAATAGATGGTAAAAAAGAAATGTAAATAATCCAGTAACCATGGGTGATCCTAAAAATCCCTAGAAGACCCCTGGATGTACTCGGTTTCAGAACCACATGTCATCGTATGGTGAATCTCTTAAGTCTATACCCAACAGGTAGCCCTAAACTAACCAATCCAGTGGAAAAGTCCACCTGGCCTAACAAAAAATCCAGGGGGTACCAACCCGTCTAATCGAGGATGATCAACAACCATCACTCGGTCATCTAAAAGACACTAAAGAACCCATGGTGGTTATAATAATACTATGTAAGTAGGAAGACCCTCGCACGTGTGACTCATCTCACCACACTTGCCTTCCCCAAACACATATGCTTCCTCTACGTTCAACCATAAAGGGTAACCCAAAACAGGGGTGACCCCAAATACACATTCAATCATTACACATTATGGAGTCCCAACTGGTCCATCACATCACATAATCATTCAAACCATCTTTTAAAACACCTTAAGTTTACAACCGAACATTCACATTTTTCAAATAACATTATTTTCAAAAATCCCCACTAAACAACACCTTTAAAAGTACAACACCACATGGGCCTTCAAGTTCACACACCCAAATACATTTACCAAAATAGTTCCAAATCATTTCTAAAACCATTTTCAAGTATACAATATCAAATGGGACTTTAAACCTTTTGAAACCAACTGTGTCCCAAAATTCCCCATCGTTTAAATTTTAAATAAAAAATTAAAAAATCATTTTAAAACTACATTTAATACCAACACACTATTTAAAAAAATCAAAGATCCATTTCATATGGAAGAAAAGAGAGAGAGATAAGAGATAACATTTGAAAAATCAAGGTTCATGTGTAACATATTTTTTCCAACCCACACCAAAACATGTTTCAAACCAAATGATGAAACCTTAAAGGACCCATTAAAAACCATGTTTTTTCCAAAACACTTCCACAAAACCCACCATTTATCATAAAACAGTGCTCCACTATCTACCTCATATAAAAAGCATAAAACAACCCAAGCACCACCATAGAACTTTTTTTAAAACATTTTCATATAATCACACAAAGCCATAAAAGAACCTAGTCGAACATGCCATAATAAGCGTGCAAAGAAACTATTTATCATACCAAAAATTATAAAGATATACTTTTCATAAAACCCCTAGTTCTCTCTATAGCATAACTATAGAAGTTAAATCAAACCCCTGAAGTGTGATAAAATGAGGCATTTCACACCATGTGCGGGACTTAAGTACTCTGATTACTTGTTTTGATCTGTATGAATTCTGTCTATTTGATGGCTGTGGAAAGGATTCTTTGGCAGCAAGATGGCCTCTTCCTTCTCTTTCCCTCCTCTGTGCATGGTTGCAGTTCATGCTGATTACAGGGGAGGAAGGTTCAGACTAATTCCAATAGGACAACTCGCTGCTTTTATGGATGGACTGCATTTCCGAAGGTCTAGCTTTGAAACAACTAAATGGTGATTTTTCTAGGTTGTCTTCAAGATCTGGTTTCTTTTTGGATTGAATATTATTTGTAACACCTTTAATTCCCTGCTGGTGTATGTTATTTACACTTCAAGGTTGTACTGTCCTTTTTCGACTTCAATAGATTCCATAGGTGACATGAATTGGGATACCAATTCATGTCACCAATTTTCTTAAAAAAATGAAAGTTCCAAGGAATTAATCCAAAAGGGAAAACTTTGATTCACCTACCTCAAACCAAGAACAGACACAACAACACTTCAACGGAAGGAAGGAAAACCTCCCACGCACCAATATCACACCTAAAACAACTAGGAAAATGTGTGAATCAACACTCGAGGTGTTGGGACTTGGAAAAAATAAATAAAAACACCAAAAGTTAGAAAATATAATCATCTGAGGTGAGGTCACTGGTAGGTTGTAGACTAGGAGAGAGGGGTCGACGTTGGTGGGTTGCAAGGCTGGCCGTCGGCTGGGGAAAATTTGGAGGGGTCACTAAAGGCCAGGGTAGAGGTGGCAAGGAGTGGATGATGGACGAGAGAGAGGCTGGGGGCCTGGGCACGGTGGCCTACTAGATCCCTGAAGGCTGAAGAGCTGGAGGTGGGGGTCCTGCAGGGGAGTGAGGTCGGGGCACACACAGAAGGCCATGGCGTCACTAGCCAGCTTGGAGTGGCGAGGCGTGAGTCCAGCAGGGGTGAGAGGCAAGGCTGGGAGTCAGTTCGGGAGGTCGAGCCGGCTGGGGTGAGCACGGATGGGCTGGAGCGGCAAGGCGAGGCCATCTAGGACTGTGACGGTGTGACCGGAGCGGGAGAAGGCCAGGGGTGGGGCTTCGGGTGCACACAAGCGGATGAAGGGACGAGGGGGGGGGGGGGGGCTCGCGTAGGGAATTGGGAAGGGGGGCAACAGATTTTGTTTTTTTATGTTTAAAAAAAATATTTTCCAGAAAATGCTTAGGGCAATTTTTTTTAAAAATGTACCTCAAAGGCAGCATTCGGGATGCCGCCTTTGCATTTCGGGGGCAAGGCGGCATCTACGATGCCGCCTTTGCGCTGCGGGTGAAAGACGACATCCGCGATGCCGCCTCTCTCCTAAAAAAATATTTTTTTTGAATATTTTTATTTTAATTTTTTTTTGTTTTGTTTATATATATATATATATAACACAAAATTTTAGCAGAATTTCTCTGCTATTAAAGATCCAGTGCTACAACCATTACAACAGTCTGGATTCTGAAAGTAACTTTTACCCAGGCCTCCCATTTATAAGTGGGATTGCCCTGAAAATCATTCTGCATTTTCGATGTGGGATTCAGGTTCTACCTTTACTGCGCAGTACATTCTGCATTTCTGATGTGGGATTTTGTTTCAAGTACGTGACTTTGAAATATAATAAAATATAAACTATAAGGCCAATATAAATGAAATTTTAAACATTGATTATACATATAATAAATAGTTGAAAACAAAAAAAAATTCCTCAAAAATGTTGATAAAAAATAATCTATAACCTTTCAAAACCGCATACCTGAAACTTAAAAATGTTTCAAATACGTGAATTTGAAAGAGTGTAAAATATAAACTATAAAACGAATATAATTGAAACATTAAACATTGATTAAACATATAATAAATAGTTGAAAACAAAAGAAATTTCCAAAAAAAATGTTGATGAAAAGTAATTTATAAGCTTTCAAAACCGCATACTTGAAACCTAAAATTTTTCAAGTGTGTGAATTGGAAAGACCATAAAACATAAAATAGAAAACCAATATAAATGTAACGTTAAACATTGATTAAACATATAATAAATAGCTGAAAACAAAAGAAATTTCCAAAAAAATGTTAATGAAAAATAATTTATAATCTTTCAAAACTGCCTACTTGAAACTTAAAAATGTTCCAAGTACGTGACTTTGAAAGATTATAATTATATTACTAATTAACTAATTAATTATTATATAATTACTTATTAATAATTATTAATTACTAATTAATAATTATAATGAATAATTATAATAAATATTTATATTACTAATTAACTAATTAATAATTAGTAATTACTAATTACTAATTAATTAGTTATAATTATTACTTTTATTTCAAATTAACTAAATATTTATTATATATGTAATAATTATATTACTAATTAATTATTATATAATTAATGATAATATTACTAATTAACTAATTAATTATGACATATTTAATTATTAATAATTACTAATTAATAATTAAAAATTATAATGAATAAATTTAATTAAAAATTATATTACTAATTTACTAATTAATTGTTATATAATTAATAATTATATAACTAATGAACTAACTAACTATTATATAATTAATTATTAATAATTAATAATTAATAATTATAATGACTAATTATAATTAATATTTATATTACTAATTAACTAATTAATAATTACTAATTAATAATTAATAATTATAATGAATAAATATAATTAAAAATTATATTACTATTTTAGTAATTTATTATTATATAATTAATAATAATATTACAAATTAACTAACTAATTTTTATATAATTAATTATTATTAATTACTAATTAATAATTCTAATGAATAATTATAATTAAAAATCATATTACAAATTTACTAATTAATTATTATATAATTAATAATAATATTAATAATTAACTAATTAATTTTTACATATTTATATATTAATAATTTCTAATTAATAATTATATTAACTTATTATAATTAATTATCTTATTTATAATTAACTAATTATTTTTTATATAATTAATAATGATATTACTAATTAAATAATTATTTATTGTATAGTTAATAATTGTATAATTAATCATTATATTACTAATTAAGTATTATATAAATAATAAATAATAAATAATAGTTATAATGAATAATTATAATGAATAAATATATTACTAATTAACTACTTATTTATTATATAATAATTTTTAATAATTACTAATGAATAATTATAATGAATAATTATATTACTAATTAACTATTATATAATTAATTATTAATAATATTAATTTAATAGTTAAATAAATTATTATATGTTTAATCCATGTTTTAACTTTAAATTTTATCGGTCTTATAGTTTATATTTTAGTCTTTCAAAACCGCATACTTTAATCATTTTAAGTTTCAAGTAGGTGGTTTTGAAAGCTTATAAATTATTGTTCATGAACTATTTTTACGAAATTCTTTTTATTTCCGTTTATTTGTTATATGTTTAATCCGTGTTTTATGTTTCATTTATATCGGTCTTATAGTTTATATTTTATAGGCTTTCAAAGTCACGTGCTTGAAACATTTTTAAGTTTCATGTTGGTCGTTTTGAAAGCTTATAAATTATATTTCATCAATATTTTTTACGAAATTATTTTTATTTTCAAATATTTGTTTTATGTTTAATTCATGTATTATGTTTCATTTATATTTGTCATATAATTTATATTTTATAAGCTTTCAAAATCACGTACTTGAAACTTCTTATGTTTCAAGTAAGTGGTTTTGAAAGCTTATAAATTATTTTTTATCATCATTTTTATGATTTTTTTTGTTTTCAACTATTTTTTATATGTTTAATCCATGTTTTAAGTTTCATTTATATTGTCCTTATAGTATTTACTTTATAGTCTTTCAAAGTCACGTAATTGAAACAGAATCCCACATCGAAAATGAAGAATGTTCTATGCAGGAAATGGAGAACCAGAATCCCACATTAGAAATTCAGAATGATTTCCAGGGTATGCTCTCTTATAAAAAGGCACCCTGGGTGAGAGCTTCTGTCAGAATCCAGATTGTTGTAATGGTAGTACTACTGGATTTTAAATAGCGGATAAATTCTGCTGGAAATTTTATTTTTGTTTATTTTTTTTTGTTTTGTTTATATATATATATATAAACAAAACAAAATAATAAAAATAAAAAAAAAAAAATCTATAAAAAATAAATTTTCTTTTCTGTTTTATGGTAAAGGCGGCATCAAGGATGCTGCCTTGCTCGCGAAATGCAAAGGCGGCATCCCGGATGCCTCCTTTGAGGTGCATTTTTTTAAAAAAAATTGCCCTAAACGTTTTCTGGAAAATATTTTTTTTTTAAACGTAAAAAAAATATGTGGGCACCGTAGGAAGCTAGGGTTTCACCCATTTTTTATTTCATTTTGTAATAATAATATTAATAATATTACAAATAATAATAATATATAAATAATAATTTTAATATCATTAATAATTTTAATTTTCATGATAATATTCATAAAAATAATAAAAATAACAACATAATATTATTATTATTATCGAACATTCTTTTCTTTTAAATTTTAATTTGTTTATTTATCTTATTCTAAAAACCAGGTCATTGTACACTCATTGCAAGACTTAATAAACAACACACAAGTAGTGTGCCTCAACCCAGACCACTTGGGCATCCGTACAAACACCTGGTGTGATCACGTGGCTACTTCCCACCATGTGGTGACCGCACACAGGTCTGAAACCCACTAAAATATTAAATGACAAAAAAAATTTAATTCAGGACCCTACCCGGACCTTGGCGTGAGGACCCAGAGCCAAGAAATAGTAAAATAAAAATAATTCAAAAAGTCTAGCTGTGATAATTATAAGGCCCCAGCCTTAAACCTTACTTAATCTTGAGTTATTACAAGATTACACACTGAGGCTCTTTTCGGGTTTAGAGTTTTAGAGAATTAGAACATAAAAATTGCATTACATTCCACATATAAACAAAGTGGTTACATAAAGATAGTATTCATTTTTTTTCCCATCAATGGAAATATATTTAAAATAAAACATGGATTCATTCTTGACACTTCCTTGACACTATCATCATATCATGTACATTTCCCTTGACCTGTGAAAAACATTTCAAAAAAACATGGGATGAGCATAAAAAGCTCAATATGGGTTATAAAAATATGGAAAAGAAACATATGTTCATATATACATAAGAATGAAATCATACATTACCCATAAAACATAATCACTTTAACATACCTCATCAAATCATGAATAAATCATAGAAATCATAAGACATAAAGGTAACTTGATGCATTCATAACATTCTTACATAGGGAGTAACCCTCTTGGATATTTTTGGAATACCCATCACAATATATTCCCTAAATCTCTTCTGAGAAACCTTAACGTTTCACTCCTTCGTATTACCCAATGCATTGGAGAGCTATATCGGGCTCACCCGCCCTTAGTCTATCACGGAACCACCCTTCTTCATAATAATTCCCAAGAACCTGAACATAATCGTATCACATAAAACATGCATAAATGTAACATAACATTTCCACCATTCAATCACAAGATATCAATACCACACATTGATATAAAAATATTATGAAAACCATTTTCAATACCAAAATAAAAGAAAAGTAAAACATGGTATTTATTTTTCTTTTAAAAAAAGTATGGCTTGTAGAGGAAGCCGAAACTCAAATAATGGTCACGGCGGCGGAGAAGTCATTATCGCCGCATACGTACGACAAAAACATTCCCTTTTTTCGTTTAGTAAACGTTTCGTATAAAAAAGATTCCTTTCGAATAAATGTAAAAGTCAAAGAGGGTTATACACCATATAAAAGAAGGTTGTGTATAAAACAAAATATGCCTCAATGAAAAGAGATTGAGACGAAGTCCCATACCTCGGGTCCGACTTGACTCGGTCGTTCTTTAATCTCCTGAATAATAAACTTGAGTTAATTTATACTTGTTTAAGAACCTTTTTCAAGTTCATTATTCCTTTTATATCACTTATTGCCATGTCATGAACACTATGTAATTATTTAAGTTAATAACGGTCGTTTTAACAATCATTGGTACTTGAGTCAAAATTAAACCCTTTATAATTACAAGTTGTTCATGTATCCATTATATCTAGAATGGTATTCATTATGTAGATATCATATATGTCATATATATCCAGTACATGCATGCATTTATAATATTACATAATCATTTAGAGGTAAGAAATGAAATGCACCGTTCATGGAGACGGTAAGTCGTACGTACGCATGAACGCTACTTTCATTTCTATTTCGTATTTTATAGAATGGAATAATAATGATATAAAGGTATGTTATAATTCCAGTGTAATATCACATATAATATCATAACTCCATCCTTTATACGTCCCACATATGGTATTAACGAATCAAATCACTTTGAGGGGGCGGTAGTCCGCACTTCCTTAAATGAAGATATCGCGTTTACCCATAATGGAAACCATAAAGGTATGACCAAAATGAAAAATACAGAAGCTTAAGGAAAACATAAACATATTATATATCATATATAAATATCGTGTCATCTTAACGGCCACCTTTTAAGGTGTTAAAAGAATGTTGAACAATCATCGTTTCGGGAGGTAGAAATTCGCCATCCACGGAAACAGTATGTTATTTAACCATTAGATGTAGTTGTGTGTAAGTGTAGCTCAAATACTTCTTATAAAAACATCCTAGTATATTGAAGATATTGGAGTTGTTACAAAAGAAATGAATAAAAAGTGTTTAGGGGGTTGGAGAAGCAAAATAAAATAAAAGGACTCAAGTGAAGACATTACCTTAAAATCGGGTAACTCCCTTTGGTTTGAGCTCAAAGGCTTCCTTCGGAAGACTTCTGCCCAAAGTGAGGCTTCAAGGAGTAAGAAAGGGAAGTGGAGAGACAAAATGGGCAGGGGTTGGCCGAGCCAAAAGCTTTTGAAGTGTGGGTAAGGTGGTAGAGGTGGGGGACTTTTATAAGAGGAGAGGAGGGGCACTCATGGAAATTAAAGAAATGTTACATTATTTTAAAATGCTTTTCGGATTCAAAAGGTCCCACATTGATATAATTAGAGGTTAAGGTGATAATGGTTCGAAATCCACCCATCCAATAGGTTTTGGACATGTGTAGGTCATAGATTTTACATTATCATTTCATATTATTTAAATCCTTTATTAATGAGGTAATCACTGCGTCATCATGATGTCATAAATAATTTAATTTATTTAAATTCTAAAAATTATCAAATAAATACTATAATGTATTAAATCATGTTATAGTTCCAATGACTATTTATAATCAAAAATCTGACTTGTATAACCCCATTTAAAAATTGTTTTAGTAAAACATATCATGTTTGTGTCATTTTTACTTTATCATTAAATAAAAAGTTATTTATGTCATTTCCCAACCAAAGTGGTTCCATGGGGTCCCCAAGTTGACCCATGGATTGTCTTGGTCGGCCATTACAAATCCAATAAGGGTATAACATGTGTCAAACTCATTTCATATTATTAAAACATTATTTTTACCTTAAACTACACTAATTACCTCTAATCGCGATTAAGAACGTAAAAGTTACTATTCACAAAAAAATTATTTTAATCTCATTGAACCACATTTTACTTCTTAATTACAACCATTTATGTCGGATTTTTGAAAATCAAATCACAGAAGTGACAAAGTTTCATTTAAATGAAAAATCAGTTTCTTTAACTACCACTTAGTGGTTTCACTATTCATCAAAAATTGAAGTTTTTCAGAAAAATACCAAAACTTCACCCTAAGGTATATTTGATATTATGAATTCAAAAATGATGTCTATTTTACAAAATCCAAATCATATAAGTCACATTAATTAATTTAATAATTAATTCCCGCTGTCATGACAAAAAGCGTGTTTTTATGAAATAATAAGTATCAAAAGATTGACACCAGTTTAAGTCCAATTTCAAAGTGAAATTGATTCCAATGACCACCATTGGATTAAATGGTAAAAATATATTCTAATTTCAATTCAAAACCAATTCAAAAGATAATATTATCATATAAATAAATTATATTAAAAAGAGGTTTTGAATTAAAATACAACATTTTCACTATTCATTAAAAAATGAACATTGTCAGAAAAATACCAAAAATTCACACAAGGTAAATTTTGATGTCCCAATCATAAATAATAAGTTTATTTTGACAAACATGGCTTATAAAATTGTCAAAAGATAGATTTAAAAATGGTTTTCCATCAAAAGGCAGTAAAACAATCTTTTAAAAATATTAGTGTATTCCAGGCTTAAGATTGGATTTATTATCATTTTAAGCCTCTAAAACACTATCTAATTCACTAATAGACATAGATAAAAATATATATTATTCATTTCTTACTTGGGATGTTACATCCTTCCCCCCTTTAGAAAATTGTGTCCCCGCAATTTATTTACTTATCAAATAAATGGGGGTACTTATCCCTCATTTCATTTTCAGATTCCCATGTTGCCTCTTCCATCATGTGGTTTTTCCACAAAACCTTTACCTGATTAATCACCTTATTCTGTAACACTTGCTCCCTATAGTCAAGAATCTGGACTGGTTGTTCCTCAAAAGATAGGTTCTCTTCCAGCTGAACTACCTCTGGACTCAAAACATGAGATGGATCTGGCATACACTTTCTCAACATCGAAACATGAAAAACATTGTGTACCTGAGATAAACTCGGAGGTAAAGCCACTCGGTAAGCAACTGATCCTGTAATGCCCCGACCCCAGTTACCTAGAGTCGGTGAATTATTACATAACATTGGCATGATCACGATAAAGATCAAGTCTCGAAAACCGATTAGTTTAGTAGCCTTGGAATAACTAGATACATCCATAAATTTTTACATTACATCATAAAAAAAACATCTTGTCTTCATATCCCCTCATACTATCCCTGCAGGTCATTCATAAATTACATCTTCATAATCCTGGGAAAAATAAAACATTGAAAGGGGTGAGCTCAGATGCTCAGTAAGGATAACATTATAGCAGAAGCATTCATAGATAACCATAAACACTTAAGGCAGTTTATAACTAAAACAAAAGCCTTTTAAACTTGAACTTCAGCATAAAATGGCAAAGATAAAATAAAATAATGCCATTTACTTACTCACATGGATATTCTACTAGTCGAACAATACCATGCAATATCAATAACCACTTTCATAATGATGGAATGCATAATGCCAGACTATCATAACCACATAGCCAAGGCCTCGTGCCAAGACTACAAATAAGATTTTGCCAAGGCCTTGTGCCAAGACACTAGTTTGTCTCATGAGACCTACCGATGCATCGAGGAGCTATAGCGGGCTCCACCCGTCACTTATTAAGTCCAATGCATTCCTCATATGAAAAGGTTTAAACATAACATAAACATTCGCATTAAAACTAGAATACAAAATGTTAATACTTTAACCACAAACCATGAATGGTATAAAAATAGCACATCCACAGTCAAACATAACTCATTCAATACAATATGGAATATTGTATTGCATCACATTAACCTCAATCAAGAATAATGAAGGATGTTGACATAGATTAAAATAATCATCAAAACTATTTGAGAGAAATATCTCCCTTTTTCTTGAAATCATTTAAAAGTCACACTATTTGTCCAGAAGCCATTTAAAGATAGATTTTTGAATCAAAGTGTCCCATACCACTTTGAAACTTTTTAAAAGGAGTTTTAATTTCTAAACATTAATGTCCATATAAATAAATCCTTAAAACCATTTTTAAAACCTGGACATTAATGAGAATGATTTAGATGAATAAGTCTATAAAACATTTAAAAATGGTATTTTAGTTAGAGTTTCTAACCAAAAGAGAGACACTTGAATACAAATAATTGAGGTAATAAAAACTTTGTAATATCATGAGAATAAAGGGATTCATGATATACTATGTCAAAGTACATTATATACACCACCTAAAAGTGATTTGGTGTATATCAACAAAGAAGTCTCAATTGAATGTAAATTGAGATGAAATCTATCATAAAGGCCTTATCCTTAGGTTAAGGATAAATAAATGACATAATTATGTTTGAAAAATATAAATACAATAAATATTATTGGATATTCAGTGTAAAACAATCAAAGGAAATTCACACATATTCTTGTAAAATCAACACCAACGAATTGGATGTTTAACTCAACAAATGGAGAATGAGTTAAAATTACTCTTATCAAATTCATATCAATGGCTTTAGAATTATAAATGGAGTGATTATGTGTATCAAAAGTATATCCATATGAAGGGTAGTGTAAATTATGACATAATCAAATGAATAGTGATTCCACACATAATCTTGGGGTAATATAATCAATGAAATATGCGTAAAGCCAAATGAGTGGAAATTGAAATCTCAAATTCCCTTATTGATTAGGTAACTTACGAAACATACACCCATGAAAGAAGTATCATACCATGATTATGTAAATACCCATAAATTAAATTATATTACACAATGAATACAATCATGGGCAGTACACATACAGCACATGCAATAATTAAGTGGTGATCAATGGAATTCTCACGGAATTAAAAGTGAGATAAGAAACCCCTTACTTTGTACTTTTTCCTTGGTCGAAGGTAGGTTTACCTCCTGTATAATGGTGAAATAAATGTTATTGAATTATAAAAGAATCATTTACTTCAATATGATATCATATATGATCTTTTAACATTGATTTGTTAATAATATCTTAGAATTATCGTCATTTCGGGTGTTAACGGGTTCATTTTACATTATATTCTTTGTTATGTGATCCATATTCGTTATTAATGGGATGTATATTATTCATATCCAGAATGATATGAAGTCCTTAGATACTATTTTTAAATCATAAAATTATAATTATACTTGAATGGATATGATGGAGAACTAATCTCATCGCGTTCGTGGAGACGGTAGTCCGTATATACGCACGAGCGACAATATCATTCTTTTGATATTAAAATAATATATAATTGGATGTTATAACATATATACAGAATCATTATCATGTTATATTTATTATTTACATGAGTTACACATCATTATTATACCCATCCAAATAATAATATATTGAATAACAATTACACCACGACGTGGAGACGGTAAGCCGTACGTACGCACGTATGGTGAAATGTTATTCAAAGGATGGATATAATACTGAATATGGTTGTACCATATTTATAATAACATCACATTATATATATGATACTAGAGCTATTATTTTATAATGATAATAACAAAGAAAGAGGAAGTGGAAGAAGAAAGGAACTTGAAAAGGGGTGGTGAAAACATTACCTCTTCTTCGGGTTCTTCCTTTTGATTTGATAAAAAGGGCTCGTTAGGTTGGCTTTCTGATCAAACTAATGCCTCTAGGTTGTAGTGAGGGAAGTTGAGATATTATTTTTGCAGGGGTTGGCCGAACCAAAGGGCTTTGAAGGTGTGAAGAAATGAGAAGGAGGAGTGACCTTTTATAAGAGGGGTGAGGGGCACCTTTGGAAAAGCTAGAAATATTAATTTATAATAAATTAATATTCGGTTTATAATGGCTCCAAAGTTTATTATTTAACTTTTAAGGTGGGGATTGGTTGAAAAAAACTTAACCAGTATAATTTAGACAGGTTTGGGTCATTATATTAACCTTATCTTTAAGTATTAACTCTTAGTTAATTAGTTTCACTTTTACAATGTCTCTTTGTATTTTTATATTATATGGTTAATAAACTTACTATATACATCCCAGCGACCACCAAGTGGTCCATTAATGATGAACCTA
The DNA here is from genome assembly GCA_963277665.1 of Viscum album. Lineage (NCBI taxonomy): Eukaryota > Viridiplantae > Streptophyta > Magnoliopsida > Santalales > Viscaceae > Viscum > Viscum album. The sequence goes on from OY728155.1 coordinate 142,654,636, forward strand.
TCATGATATAAGTCTCTTGGCTGAACATTAGATTTTTAGGAATTTAATATCAATTAATAATATAATATTTTTTTAAGAACTCTTTTATGTCAATTTTGACACTATTCAATAGTTGATTTTTGTGAAACTCATAACACATTGATTACTTCGAAAAAAGTCAATTAAATCAATACTAATATATAATATTATCATAGAAAATTATTTTAATTCATTAAAAGTTTCATATTATATTTATTTGGGTATTTATAATATCAATTATTTTAATTTTTCACTATTAAAGTAATTAATTCATCATCATTGTGTCATAAATAAATTAAATTATTTAATGTCTAAAAATTAGAAATAAACTATACTTATGTAGGAAATCGTTTTATCTTTCTAATCAATATTTATAATCTAAAATCCAACATATATAACCATATGTAACAATTGTTTTGTTAAAAGATATATGCTTGTGTCATTTTTGTATTTATTTTAACTTAATTAAAATAAAGTGTCATTATCACATACAAGTGGATCCATGGGGTCCCAAAATCGACCCAAAGATGCCCATGGTCGACCATGTAT